>JAUMJK010000501.1:0-600000 GCA_033558105.1 Coccyzus lansbergi | reverse complement strand
CATTCTTCTGTGTGTGTCCCATTCTCCTGTGTCCCCCTCATTCTCCAGTGTCCCCCCATTCTCATGTGCATGTCCCCTGTGTGTGTGTGTGTGTGTTCCCATTCTTGTGTGTCCCCCCCCATTCTCCTGTGTTCCCCCCATTCTCCTGTGTGTGTCCCCCATTCTCCTGTGTCCCCCTCATTCTCCTGTGTCCCCCATTCTCATGTGCATGTCCCCCTGCGTGTGTCCCCCCATTCTCACGGGTGCATTTCCCCCCTCTCTCTTGTGTCCCCCCTTCTTGTGAGCGTCCCCCCCATCCCCTGCGATCGTTTCCCATAACCGCTCCCACGGGGAGATGCTCTGCGGGTGACATGTCGCAGCTCGCTGCTCCCGCCAACCCCAGCGAGCTGCCTGCTTTCCTTTCCCCCGAGTTCAGTTTCTCCTTGCCCAGCCAAGCGCGTTCTTGGAAAAACGGGAATGTTATTAATAGCACAGTGCGGGCCGAGCCGAGTTGCGTACGACACGGGGAGATTTCGTGTCGTTTCGCTGCGATGGGAGCACGCGAAGAAGGGGAAACGTAACTTTTGAGTTGTTTTGCGGAGAGCTGGGAAGGATGGCAGCGCTGGCGGCAGGGTTGGCGATGCTGGCTGAGCGTGGTTGGTTGCTTTCGTGCGATTCAAACCTCCCGGTAGTGAAACTTGGCTGCTGGGTTTTGCTCGCTGCGTGTGGCGCTGCCGTTTCCCCGCTCGGGCAGCAGTGCCGTTGGGTTGGGAGCCTGCAGAGCTGCAGAAATGGTGAAAGGAGGTTGGAGAGAGGCGGGTGCCGGGCTCCTCTCCCAACTAACCACTGAGAGGATGAGAGGGAATGGCCTCAAGTTGTGCCAGAGGAGGATTAGATTGGATATTGAGAAAAATTTCTTCAGTGAAAGGGTTCTCAGGCTGCCCAGAGCAGTGGTGGAGTCCCCATCCCTGGAGGAGTTTAAAAGATGGGTAGACAAGGTGCTCAGAGATGGTTTAACAGTGGACAGGTACGGTTGGACTCGATCTCAAAGGGTTTTTTTCCAACCAAGCGATTCTATGAGTTAAAAATCACATTAAATGTAAAGCTGTTGTCCCTCAGATGCCCCTTCACCTCTGCAGGCAGGTGCTGTGTCCGTCTGTCCCACAGCAGGATGGCTTCGTGCTGCGGGAGCTGAGGGTGGCAGGAGGTTAATTCACCTTTGCTCAGGAGTAGCAAAGATTGCAGCTCCTCCCTCTGATTTCAGGTTACTGGTGGAGGATCCTGGCTCAACAATGCTCTTTTTTTGGGTCCTGAGCACCGGCTGGTGGGGCTGAACCATCCCAGGGCTTGGTGCTCTCAAGTGGAACCCTCTGGGACACCAGGCTTGGCCGAGGGATGTGTTGTGTTGTGGTATAGAATCATAGAATCATAGAACAACCAGGTTGGAAGGGACCCATCGGATCTTCTAGTCCAACCATTCCTATCAAACACTAAACCAAGTCCCTCAAGACCTCATCCACCTGTGCCTTAAACACCTCCAGGGAAGGTGAATCAACCACCTCCCTGGGCAGCCTATTCCAAGGATAAGGGTGATCGGCTTGTGCTTCCCCTCCAGGTTCTGCTGATGGAGACTGCCAAGCTCAACCCCATCATCCGAGATGTCTACGCGGCTGCTGGTCGTGTCCAGCAAGCACCAGCCGCTGCCTCGGCCTGGAGGGGTGGCAGCTGCCGGGAGCTGATGGTCAAGCTGACGGAGGGGCAGTACGTGCTGTGCCGCTGGACCGATGGCCTCTATTACCTCGGAAAGATCAAAAGGGTAAGGTGGGCACCCAAAAAGATAAGGTGGGCACCCATCATGTAGCTAGCCCTGTTCTTTGGGGTGGCTTGCAGCTCAGAGGGGGTGCTGGCCTGTGCTGAAATGTGTCTTTGATCAGCAGGGCATTTGGGGTTGATGCTCCATGGGTGTCACACCCCAAACTGGACTTCTCACAGCCCCAAGGGTCTGGTCTGGTCACCAGGGAGTGGGAGCTGATGCCCACAGGTTCTTTCCTCTCTTCCCCCATAGGTGAGTGGCTCCAAGCAGAGCTGCCTCGTCACGTTTGAGGACAACTCCAAGTACTGGGTCCTCTGGAAGGACATCCAGCATGGTAAGTGTTGCTGCATCCTCCCTTTTAACCACGGTGCCAGAGGGTCCTTCCCGGTGCCACCTGGCTGGGCCTTGCACGACTCTGACTCCGCCATCTCCCCCTCTGCAGCCGGTGTCCCCGGGGAGGAGCCCAAGTGCAACATCTGCCTGGGGAAGACGACAGGTCCCAAGAACGAAATCCTCATCTGCGGGAAGTGCGGGTTGGGTGAGTGCGGGCGTATGGCCCCAGCGCTGGGGGTCCGGCCAGCCCGGAGGCGCTGAAGCCAAACCCTCCCACAGGTTATCACCAGCAGTGCCACATCCCGGTGGCGAGTGGCAGTGAGGGCCCACTGGGGACGCCGTGGTTCTGCCGCCGCTGCATATTCGCTCTGGCCGTGCGGGTGAGTGGGGCTGCCCGGGGTCACCGTGTGCCGCCCGCCCTCAGCACAGCAATGCTGGATGTGGCACCTCCGGTGTCTCCTACTGACCACCCCCAATCCCGGCCCTGCAGAAAGGGGGTGCCCTGAAGAAAGGAGCCATCGCCAAGACGCTGCAAGCCGTCAAGATGGTGCTGTCCTACAACCCCGACCTGCTGGAGTGGGACTCCCCGCACCGGACCAACCAGCAGCAGTGCTACTGCTACTGCGGGGGCCCTGGCGAGTAAGCTGCTGCCTGCCTGCCTGCTGGCTGGGAGGGCTGTCGTGTCCAGTTCTGTGGGGAAGAGCATTTGCAAAGGCAGCTGGGATCAGGTTGGGGAGATTTTTCCCACAAGAGAGAAGTCCTGGGGCTGGTGGCTTTGCTGTCTGTGCTGCCTCTGCCATCCAGGTCTCCAGTCATTCCCAGGGGCACCATTCGCATCCACCTCTGCAGCTGCGGAAAATAGAAGTTAGGACCAAATTTCTCTCCCTTGGCTGGGGGTTCTGTGCCTGGGAGGGGGCTGGGGCAGTGGCTGTTGCTGTCACCCACATCCTTTCCCTCCCCAGGTGGTACCTGAAGATGCTGCAGTGCTACCACTGCCGACAGTGGTTCCATGAAGCCTGCACCCAGTGCCTCAGTGACCCCATGATGTTCGGAGACCGGTACGTCCCTTCCAGACTTTGCTGATGTGGTGCTGGGAACCAGAGCTGGCTTCCCAGTGTGGGACAAAGGCACAGCTCTGTTCTGTATGTCTCCGACCCAGCTGTGGTGTGGAGGCAGGCGGGTGGCCCTGTCCTGCAAAGCCCTTCTCCTTCTGGCTGTGCTGTCACCATTGGCACCCAGAGCACTGTCCTTGCCCCAAGCTGTCCCCAGGCCCTGCTGGGCTGTGGGGATGACCCCCAGCTCTCTGCTCCCCCTTACTTTCTAGGTTCTATGTGTTTTTCTGCTCCGTATGCAACCAGGGACCGGAATACATCAAGCGTCTGCCCTTGAGATGGTAAGAAATGGCCTTAGCTCCTTTGGGAGCAGCTGAGGTGGTTTTAAGGTGCCAGGCTGGCTGGTTCTGGTGCTGCCAAGCCCTTGCCTTGGGTCCAACCCCAGAGCCGGGTTTAGGCAGGGCATATTCTCAGAGCAGCTTGTTCCAGCGTGGGTGCAAGTTTCAGGGTGGGGAGTGGATCCTCTGGCCCCTCGTGTGTCCTTGACCCAGCTCCCCTCCAGCCCAGGCTGCCTCATTAAAAGGCTCCTTTGGCTGCAGACCAGGAGCAGAGCTTGGCCCTCGCGCTGGGGAGGCAGCAGGATCGGCCCAGGAGCCAAGGTAGTTGTTTGCCAGAAGATAATTGCAAAAGGCAATTGGTGACAAGTCATCAAATGCTGTGATTAGACACACATTTAGAGGTAGTCCCTTCTAGGATACATTGCTGGTCTGAAAGCACCTCATGAAGTGTGTTAACAGCACCAGCAGCCCTGGTTTTCCCTGCTCTTCCCCTGCTGAGCCACGTTGGATGCTCTACTGGTGCTTATGGGCTGCTGGTACACGGCTGCCTGGGGGATGTTGCTGGAAGAAAAGTAAGGGAAATCCTGCAGGATATGTTGCTTGGCTTTCATTGTAGGGCAAGTGTAAAATCCCACAGGATGGAGTGAGTTGTTAAAATAGGCAGAGTGTTTTCACATGGACAAGAGCTGTCCAGCTCCTATACGCTGCAGGGAGAGCAGAGACCTGGAGCTTTTTAAACGCTGTCAGACTGGGCATTTGTCCTGGGAGCAGCGTGTCCTGCAGCTCCTGGGCTCAGGGCTCTTGGTGTTTGGGCTTCCCCAGCTGCAGGCAGCATCCCAACCCTACCTAAAGCTCAGGGGGTGCTGTTCTGGCTCTGGCAGGATCCTCTGGGATGTGTGTCCAGGCTGGGGCTGCATCCTCCGTGAGGTGTGGGGATGGTCCCAGCTACCAGCGAGAAGGTTTGAAGGTTTAGACAGGGCCATGCTGGGGCTCACACTCAAGTGCTGCTGGTGGAGCAGAGCGTTGTGGTGGGCAGCACCCAGCAGGCTGCCGACCCTCTCCCCCCCGTTGCTGCTGCAGGGTGGATGTCGTCCATCTCGCCCTCTACAATCTGGGTGTGCAGAGCAAGAAGAAGTATTTTGACTTTGAGGAGATCTTGGCCTTCGTGAACCACCACTGGGATCCGCTGCAGCTCGGAAAGGTAAAAATGCGCAGACAGCCTGGGCTTGGGCTGGAGAGCGGCTGTGAGGAGGGAGAGGTGCTTCCAGGGATTTAAGTCATGGATGGCTGTTCCCAAAGCCTCAGCTTGGAGAGACTGGATCCTCCTTCCCTGTTGCAGCTGAGCCCCTTAGGCTGGAGCAGGTTGTTCTGGCAAGTGTCCCTGCCCATGGGAGGGGGGTTGGAATTGGAACTGGATGAGCCTTAAGGTCCCTTCTGTGAAGGGCAGTGCTGGCAGTGGGGCAGTGAGCTCTGCCGCTTGGAAGGAGCTTAAAACCACCTGCCCAGGGTGTCTGGGTGAGCAGAAGCACCCAGCCTGGGGGGTTTGCTCAGCATGGGCAGCTCTTGCTCAAAATGAGCAGCTTCAGCTTTCCCTGTACTGGGATTCCTGTTTGTTTGGGGGTTGTACCTGACAAGTTTCCCAGTTGGAGCAAGAGCTGGGAGAGCTGCTAAAAGCAGGGTGTGTTGGAAACCTGTCTCTGCATTGAATCAGACCCCTGCAAACGCCTCCTTCCCCTGCACTGTGCCAAACCCCTGCGACTGAGCTTTGGCATCCCTCGCTCCCTGACCTTGGGCAGGAGCCGAAACCCGGAGTTCGGGTTCCCCCATCTGTTTAGTTCCTGCATAACTGCTGCGGGGGCCGAGCCCTGCCTGACCTCTGCTGTCTCTCTGCAGCTGACGGGCACCCCTGTCGCTGAGCGCGGCCCCCACCTCCTCAACGCACTCAACAGCTATAAGAGCAGGTGAGCCCCCAGGAGCGTGGGGCGAGGGACGGGGCAGGACGGGATGCAGGATGCTCCTGGGGCTCTTTCCTCCCCTCTGCCGCCCAGGTTTCTGTGTGGGAAGGAAATCAAAAAGAAGAAATGCATCTTTCGCCTGCGGATCCGTGTCCCACCCAACCCCCCCAGCAAGGTCCTGCCAGAGAAAGCCCCTGGCGTGGGCGAGAGCGGCTCCTGTGAGCTGAAAAAGAGGGGAAAAAGCAAGTACATCCATAAAGATGAGTAAGTGGCCAGATTCACCTGGGCTTCCCCCACTGCCGCGCTCCCCTGGGGCGGCCTGGCAGCCTCACCCCCTTGTTTTGCAGCCTCCTGCCGCGGCAGCTCCAGCAGCAGAAGCGGCGAGCGGCACGGCGCAAGAGGGCCAAGTTCCTGCTGGAGGATGCCATTCCCAGCGTGAGTCCTTCGCTTCCTCCTCTGCGGGAACATCCTGGGCTTGGGCACCTGGGTGGGACCCTGCAGCCCCTATCCCAGTGGCTCCTGTCCCTCGCCCTCGTCTCTTCCATGCCAAACCCGCTTCCCGGGGGCTGTGGGGCCACGGGAGGGAGCACGGTGGTGCCAGGGCAGAGGGCGCTGATGCTGGGGTCGTGGGCAGCTCTGCTCTGCTCAGCGTTGACGGGTGCCTGTGTTTTTGTGGGGCAGAGTGACTTCACCTCCGCCTGGAGCACCAACCACCACCTGGCCAGCATCTTTGACTTCACACTGGATGAAATTCAGAGCCTGAAAAGGTCTGTGGGCCAGGGAGTGCAGGCAGCGAGGGCGGGTGGTTTGAACACCCCAGTGTGAGGCAGAGCTGCAAAGCCTCCGGCTGCAGGCGCGTGTGAGGCTGGAGCAGGAGCAGCTGGGGAGGTGGGAGCCGCGGCGCCGCTTGTGCCTGGCTGGGGCCAACGCTGCCTCCTGTCCCCAGTGCCAGCTCGGGACAAACCTTCCTGTCGGACGTGGATTCCACGGATGCTGCTAGCACCTCGGGCTCGGCCACCACGAGCCTTTCCTACGAGTCCAGGTGAGGGCTCTGCCCCTTCGCCCCCTTCCAGAGGGGTCCTGGTGGCATGGCCAGTGGGGCGAGGGGCTGCCCCTCTCCCTCTGCAGCACCCACATCCTGGCAGAGGGATGTCCCGTGCCAGGGAGCCTTCCCTGCCTGCCTCCCAATCAGGCTGGTGGTCCCAAAGCCACATTTCTTTGCTGGGTGTGCAGGGTCGGAGCTGTGGGTCTTTGCTGGGCTTGCTTGAATTCCTGCCATGCTCCCTGTGGGCTCACAGGGTGGCAGGCACAGCACGGTGGGGGCACCTTTTGGGCTTTGCCTTCACCATTTCTCTGTCCCCTCCGGCGCAGCCAGAGGACCGTGGGCAGCCGCAAGCGCAAGCTGGCAGCACCCACCTACACCTCGGTGGGGGCCAAGAGGAGAGGCGGAGAGGCTGGGGTGCGCCCGGCCGGGGCCACCCTGGAGGGCAGCGAAGCTCCCGGCGGCCCTGACCGCCCGGACGATGGCATCGACAGCCACACCTTCGAGAGCATCAGCGAGGACGACTCTTCGCTCTCCCACCTCAAGTCCTCCATCAGCAGCTACTTCGGGGCGGCAGGCAGGCTGGTCTGCGGAGAGAAGTACCAAGTGCTGGCGCGGCGGGTGACGCTGGAGGGGAAGGTGCAGTACCTGGTGGAGTGGGAAGGCACGACCCCGTACTGAGCCCTCCAACCCCAAACCTCTCCCGGAGCCAAACCAGAGGAGATCTGGATGATGGGGAAACCCTCGGCGCGAAGCAGAGGAGAGGTGCTGGCCGGCAGGGAGGGCTGAGACCCCTCCATGCTTGGGGGTCTCGTCTGGGGCTGGCTCCCCAGGAACCGCCACGGGTGGAAGCAGCATCCCCAGTGCTGCCCAGGGCTGAAACCCGCAACCTCGCTGCTGTATTTTTTCAATTTTAACAGTTATTTTATTGGCTGTGTATATGCAAAGAGCGTGGCCCAGCCGCGCATTCCGGATGGAGCCTTTGGCCGAGCCCGAGGCACTATCCTGGTGGTGGTCGGAACAGTGAGCTTGGCCTTTCCAGAAGGTTCTCCCAGCGTGGCTGGGTGACTCTGGGGACACTCCTTTGGGGTCACAACCTCCTCACGCAGGTGGACGTCGTGCTGGTGCCTGGTGCACCCTAACTCCTCCTCACATCCAAGCCTTACGGAGCAGACTCGAGGGGTCCAGCTGCTTATGCCAAAAGCACCTCCCTCCGCCCTGTTCCTGGCCTCCTGCCCGTAGCAAATGGGGGGCAAGTATCCCCAGAGCCGGTGAATGGCGTTTTCCTCCTCCTAAATCCATTCGTTAAAGGAATGTGGTTTGTTAGAAGTGAGGGGAAGATGCCCTGTAAACAGCCTGCGTCTTGTGACCAAGACAGTCTGTGATGATGCACCAACTTCGTTCCTGTTATTCTGACAATCACGGTCTTGGAAGAGACATCAGCCAAAAGATACACCTTTGCCTTAAAACCACCACAGATTGGAGCCCGAGGCCTTTATTCCTGCAGGAATCCTTGTCTTGAACGTGCCAAATCAGCAGACAAACCAAAAAGGCTGAAGAGGACAGCGGGGGCATGGGAAGGGTGTTGAAGCAGGGTCCTCGTGGCCATCCCCGTGGCCTCGTGGCTGTGCCATGGTCTACAGAAGAGAAGGAGCAGCCCCCTTCTTCAAGTAAAGCAATACTGACAGGCTGTTCAAGGCAAAGCAGTTGTCTTTTTTTTAAAAAAAAAATCTAATATCAGATTTACTTGTTAAGATATTTTTTTTCCTGAAAGATATATAGATATATTTTTAATGTTGTCCTCGTCTCTCCCCCATCGCCTTCGTGGCTTTCTGCTGGGGATGGAGAGTGAGTGATGCCGGGAGTGCTGTGTGGTCTTGCTCAGTCGGCACAGCCCATCCTCACAGCCCCATCCTTGTTCATACGGGCGCTCGTGGGATCTGCCTGAAAAGCTGGTTTTGTTGAAAAAGGACTTAAAAATTCATCATCATGATCAGCAGGAGGAAGCGGGTGATGTTTGCAAACCAGAGGCCAAAGTGTGGTACTTAAAAACTTCAGCTGCTGCTGAAATAACGTTGTGGGACGCTCATGAAGAGAGGTGATCGGTTGTTTTAATTAATGTATCAGGCAGCAGGCCTGTGCGTGGCTGTGAGGTGCTGATACTGGTGATGATGAGCAGTGCAGAGCAGCAGCTTCTCTGCAGCCCCAGGATGTGCTTGTGCGGTTTGGGCCGAGCGTGAGCTGCTTCAGTGCCCGTTCTAGGAGCAAGAATGTTTGGCTTGGCAGGTAAAAACATTTTAATTCCTTTCTGATGAGTTGCCCAGTGTTGTGCAGCCGGTGTTGTGCTTGGTAGAGAAGCTGTCGGCGGCTTGTGTGGTGTGAGGTCTGGGAGAGGAGGCTCTGTCCAGCTCCAACCATGAGATGGTTTGAGCTGAGCAGGGTCAGGGGAGCTCAGCACCCTCAGGGTCTGCATCTCCCTGCATCAGGGTCTATCATTTTGATAGGAATGGTTGGACTCGATGATCCGATGGGTCTCTTCCAACCTGGTTGTTCTATGATTCTATGATCTCAGCTCATCCAGGGGGTGAATCTCCAGTCTGGGGACACCTGCTGTTGCGCCCCCCACCCCTGACAGGGATGGATGCAGCTCCCTCAGCCAGCTGGGTTGCTCTGTCCTGCCTTGGCTTCGTCGCCAAAGGATCCTTTCAAGTATTTCCCTTTCACAAGTGCCTATGAAGCCCTTGTTACCATCTGAGTTGCTGCCTGGGGGTGGTGGGAGCTGCCAGGAGCTCTGCCAAGGCCGAGCAAGGTGATTTCTGCGGGATACGCCAACAGACATCGCACTTGCGAGAGCACACACGAGGTGTGGCCCTAGTTCCCTTTCTCCCTTCTCTCTCCTCCTGGCCTCTTGCAGAGAATCGAATGTGGAGCCTTTAAAAGTATTTTTGCTGCAGAGTATATTTTGCATTAGCTCTAATAGATATTATAATGACTCTGTGCACCTTCTAAAGATTTATGAATCCAGGTTGCTGCTTGTAATAACCAACTCTTGTTATACCCAAGTTGTAATTAATATGTCTGATGTACAATTAAAAAGTCTGTCATTTTTTTTTTAAACATCACTGGTTCTTTGGATTCATCGGGATTATTGAGCTTGGGGGCTGGGGTCAGTGTGTGCCCCCAGGAGAGTGCTCAGAGCCCTCTGTGATGCTGCTGATGCCACTGGGTTGTATCCTGTGCCAGGGTGAGGTGTGCCCGTGCCTGGAGAGAAGCTGCTGTCAAACACGAGAGCGGCAAAAAGATGCAGAGGAGTGAGTGTGGGCACAGCCAGCAGGGTGCGGGGACAGTGAGGGACAGGAACACCCCTGGCAGGGTTGGGCTTTGTCAGCCCTGCTGGTGAGTGAGGGCCCAAGCTTGGACACTGCAGCATGTAGCCCTGAGGTGCGCAGGGAAGAGCTGCCCTGGTGCTGCTGCTGGATTCATGTCCAAGGTCCCGAGCTGCTATCCCGTTCTTTGGATTTATCACTGAAAAGTTCCCTCATCTCTTTCGCCTTCCCTGTGCTCCCTCTGACAGCTGATGGGGCCACGTGAGCCCACGGGGACAGCTCTCAATGCCTGCAAAGCAGCCTGTGCCACCTTCCCATCAGCCCAAGATGAGCAGGTGTGAGCCAGCATCAGGCTGGAGAGATGATGGAGGGAGTTGCCGCAAACCCACGAAGGGCCCTTCCTCCTGCCCAGTGAGCTCGCAGACTGCGACAATATGTGAGCCTCCCCAGGTAAGAAACGCTCTTCTTTATTCCCTTTCTAGTCACTTAAATAACTCAGTATTGTTCCGTAAGTTATATTCCATTGAAGTATCAACATAAGCGTCTTTTTACAAGCTTAAATTTGTCCCGGGCAGAAGCCACTGTCAGGCGTGGGCAGGGAGTGTGGGTGAGGTGATGCCCTGGTCCTGCTGGCGCTTGGTTTCCCTGCGCTGGCAGTGGATGTTGCTCAGCTCAGCCCGGCTCTCCCCGGCTCAGCAGGCAGGGTAAGGTCAGTGTGTGTGCTGCTTGCGGCTCCTGAGAAATGCAGCATCTGCTCGAGTTTAATGTTTCTTTGGATTCTGTATGACTCGAAGCAGCATGTTGGATGACAGCGGGAGAGAGCATGAGGCAGCACATCGTGGGGTGCCTGGCCACATCCTGCTGCCTCCGGGCTGGGGAAGCGGGAGGCAGAGCAGGGCAGGATGCTGCCACAGCCGCAGTGGGGAGGCAGGGGGGCCAGGATGGGTTTCAGGCGCTGGAGGAGCTGCCGGGGTTTGCCAGGCCATGGCTGCCAGTTAGCGTTTGCTGCTGGGGGCCTGAGGCAGCCCCTAAACGCTGCCATGTCCTCACATTGAGCATCTCTGTGTATCCTCATCGACAACACTGCAACAGACCTTGGTGCATGTAGCCATTCCCTACTTCGGCTACTGCCATCTCCGTGCTCCCTGGAGCACCGGGTCAGGCTGAGCACAGACGTTTAGAGTGCAAACAAAATTCTGAATCCCCACTTTCTGTGTTAGCGCAAACCTGTGAAGATACAAGCTGCCTCCCCGTGTGTGCATAACTCCTACCTGCACAGGGAGAGTGGCTCAGCACGTTTCTCCTGCTCCCCATGAAAGCAAAGTGCTTTCCACCCGTTTCGGTTAGTCCCGTGGGACGCTCTCCTCTATCCATTTGAGGTAGAGAGGGTTTCCTTGGTCAATAGGCAGGCTGATGATTTCAGGAATTTCAAAGGGATGGATAGATCTAAGGGGAAACAGATGGAGAGGAACAGTGTCACCCACAGCACCACAGCAGAACAGACCCACTCGTAGGCGCAGGAAGCAGAGGTCTCTGCTCCCAGCCGTGCGTGCCAGCCCTGCCCCATGCTCTCCACTGACTTCAAAGCACCCGCATCTTCTTTTGGCCACGTGAGAATTTTGCTTTGAGTTTGGGGTTTACCACAGAGCAGCAGCCTGCCGGGGGCCCTGGCCCAGCACTGCCTGCGCTCACCACTCAGTGCTTGGGAAAGCCGGGGAAATCTGCCAGGAGGCAACCGTGTTAGGAGCAGGAGAATCCTTGTACCCAGTATGGGTTGATATTCCTGCCAACCCTTTTTTTTTTTCCTGATGCAAAGTCTGAGATTTTCTGACTTACAAAGTGCATCAGAAGGACTTAAACCTCCCCTGGGCTCAAGGAACGTGACTCCCAAAGCCTGAGCAGAGGGCAGCGTACCTTGGACAGGAGACCTAGCGCTCCCGCAGAGCCAGAGCCTCACCTGACGTAGTCGGACAATTCGCCTATTTTGGACGTCCTTGTTTTCACTAACTGTGGAGAGCAGAAAACAAAACTAAACTAAACAAAAGCCAAGGGAGAAGTAAAGGGGAGGGAGCAATCCTGCACACACACTTCCACTGCACCCATCCCACACTGCTGGCACCCAGCCGTGCGACAGGAGCCCTTCTTGGGCTCTTCCCCAGGGGTTGTACCCTGTGAGGGCAGGACAAAGGGCACAGGTGGGTGCTCAGGGTCCCTGGGTACTGTCCCGGTTCTCAGGCAGGTTGGTGCCACCCTCCTCCCCAAACCACCCTGTGGCCCCTTTGGGCTGGGGCTGTCTCTGACAGGGATTTTCCTGATGTGGGGAATTGTCACTTACCAGCAATATTTCACTGGATTCCTCCAGTTCCCCTTTCCAGAAATACCTGGATTGAAAAGACAAGAAACATCAGCAAATACAGGTTTGGGTGCAGCCCAGCAGGGTTCAGTTTCCCTGCTTGGTGCTTTCTGTCCTTGGCCCTTCCTGTAACAAGTGATGCTCAAGGAGTGTCCCTGGCCCCAAAAGGCAGCTGTGCCTGTGATTTATAGCCCAGATTTACAGCCCAGAGCCTCCCTGGCTGTGCCAGAGCTGTCTGGGGGTGACAACAGGGCGGAGGAGCAGGGACTGGGGTGGCTGTGGGGTGTGTGTGGCACTGTCCCTGCTCAAATGCGAGGCTGGGGACAGAGCCTGCAGGGACCATAGCATGGGAGGCTCAGCATGCATCGTCACGCCTTTTCTTCCTCTTTCCCTGCAGGAGACAAGATGTACTTCTCGTGAGTCATATATGACCTTTCAAAACATTGCTGTTGACAGAAGGCCACGGTGACTTCATCTGCACGCTGGGTTCCTGCGCGAGGAGGCACTCAGAGGTGCTGCCTGAGCAGGGTATGGAGGAGAAACCAGCTGAAGCAAGCAGGGCTGGGCAGGAGCGACTCCGCTTCAGCTGTTGGGACTTGTAGGGAGCAGAGCACGAGGGCAAGAAGGGGATTATTGGGTTTGTCTTACTTCAGGAGCCCCAGCTGGGCTATGGGACAGCCTGCAGGGGAGTGTGTGCACTGTAAGGAACCTCTCGCAGGATCCTGGGGCTGCGATGTGGGACCTGCTCCCCAAATCCAGCAGGGCCAGGCCAGGGTGCTCCTATGAGCAAATGGTATTCTGAGGCTTTCTTCTCTAACCTCTCTGAAGCACAATCCCTTTGCATAGATGGCTGAGGATACCTGCAGAGACCACGGCTGCTTGTATTTCAAGGTCAAAGATCCTGTTCTTCCCTCCCAAGAGTGCTGTTTAATATTGTAAAGGCCTTTCAGAAGCTTTTCTTAGCTTCTTTATAGATCCTCTAAAACCGGGCATGATGTCCTCAGGCCCATAAATCACCTTGCTTTTTGCTGGATCTCTATGTAGCTAAGTAACCAAGGAATAAATGGTCCCCACTGGCAGCTGAGGCATCTGTGCTCCTTAATAAACTTGGGGCACTTTGTATGGGTCAGGATCATCTCTACCATCTGAAACAACGACCGGACCCAGCTGCCTTCTCAAAGCTGCTGACTCTCCCCAGGGCTATGGGGTGCCCATCGCCTCCTTCCCACCCCGGGAGCCTGGGTTTGCCTCCTCTGTTGGGGAATATTTAGCTCCACTTACAAAGCCGAGCTCTTTGGTAGGATGTTCACGTAGGCAGCCAGCTTCTTATCCATGATGGCCCTGGAGGAGACAGGACAGGAGGAGTTGGTGATGTCCCCAGCTTGTGGCTGCTCAGTGCTCACCTCCAGCTGTAGGCACATTCCCTCGTGCTGCCCCTGACCACCAGTGGCAGCTTTGACATTGGAAACAAGAGGATTTGGGGTTAATTATTACCCCGGGAAAACAGCAGCAAAGGTGACCTCCAGCCACAGCTGCTTCAGGTCAGGTCCTCCTGGCACAGCTCTGGGACTGTCCCCCCTGTCCCTGCCTGCCGAGCAGGAAGGTTTAGGTGTTGCTTCTGGCCTGGAGCATCGTGCAGGACCTGTGGCTGGCACGGCACGAGGACCCTGCCCACCACCAGGGCACCAGCCAGGGGCTGGGAGAACCGGCCCTGGGATGGATGTGAAGGTGTTTGTTTCCTGTATTTATGCTGTCAAACCATGCCTCTTGCAGAGCAGACTACATGGGGATCTTGTTAAATTAACAACATTGAGGTTTTTCTACCCAAAACATCCTATAAATCTGAAGCCCAAATGAGTTCCTTCCCGCGACCTTCCTCCTTTAGTTGTGGGTTGATTTGTTCTTGCAGAGCTGTTTGGGTCTGCCAGCCTGAGTGATATTTAAGTGACTGAAGAGAACTGAAGCAATCTCAAGGTGGATTTTTAGAAGAACTAGGTCAATTGTTGTTTTTTCTGACCACAGCAACATCCGGGCCCTTCTCACAGAGATGGCAACCCTGTCCCTCTTGCAGGCAGATGGGTTAAAGGCCCTGCGCTGATTTTCTTTAACGCAGGCATTGCCAGGCACTACTTCGTACCAAGTGCTTTGACAGTGCAAACACTGAACTCCTAGATGACCTTGAATTGCAGAGAAGGCAGGCGCTAGGAGATACTGGAATGCTCATTTCGACAACCTGCAAAAATTAACTCTTAGTGAGCTAAAGAATTAAAACCGTTCCAGTTAACCACAGTTCAAAACGTTCTCCAAAACGCTTTTGGCTTAGAGCAAGTTAAAAATTCATTATCCTTACATCCAGGGTATGGTGCAGCCTTCTCTCTGCTGACGGCTCAGAGCACCCTTGGCCTGAGAGGAGAGCCATCTGAGGAGGCTCCAGGTTGTTTGCCCTCGCTGCGTGCAGCCAGTTCCAGGCATTTAACGCTTGTAGAACATCTTGAGTTAATCTGTAGACCAACACGCTGCAGCAGCATGAGCGGAGATATCCATGCTGCGTTTGTCATGTCAAACACATGGCACCAATCATTTTGTTTTCGCTGCCTGCAACTTCCAAGTGACTTGAGCGCAGGAGCCTTTTGATTTGGGTGAGTACCTTCTAATTGCTTCTGCTCTGTCCCAATAAGCTGTGATCCTCGCTGAGATCCTGAACTTTGTTCTAGCAAGCGGGGCGGAAATGAGTGGCCACCATGGGAACGGGTAACGTTAGACGCAGCTGAACATGATCTGTGGAAAACATCTGCATAATACATGATAACTTTGGGCTGGGTACTTAATGTGTGCTGCTTCGCCCCTGACTGGCAACAGGCTCTGAATTGAGACAGATGAAATATTAATAAGCTGAGAAAAGCCAAGAAAACGATATGCCCAAGTCTAATGCAGAACCAGGGGCTGACAGGCCGTTTGGGTGCTAGATGAGGTCCAGCCCAAAGGTATCATCTGCTCACAGTGGCCCCAGGGGAGAGGCCGCATCTCCTATGCAGGCTTGGGGGTTTCTTCTGAGGATTTAAAATTGATAGTAATTGAGATAAGCAGGGGTAGAACTGACTCTACAAAGAAGCCAGGTGCTGGATTCTACCTGCAGCTAGTCTGCTTTCACAAACCTTCAACTGCTTTTCCTGCAAACCAGCAGAATATTTCCTTGCAGGCTGATCCATCAGAGCGAGTGCTCCACTGAGCAATGTAAAGAAGTAATAAATATGACAGCAGGAAAAAGGCATGTGGGAAAATGAGTGTAGAAGCCCTGTGTCATCCTCTACAACCATCACTCATTCACCCAAATTCAGGAGCAAAGGAATAACTACTCCACCAGTAAAAAGACAACCAAAATAAGTGTATCTTAGCAATGGGGAGTGATTTATTTCCACTCCCTTCCCTGCAAGATAAGGAACAAAGAGTGGAAAACATTTGCAAAGCTGTTAAGTTGAAGCATTTTCAGGAACTGAGGCTCTTTTCACCAGCCAGGTACAGTTACTCCTTTTTTTCTTTTTCCGAAGACATCAAGTAGTGCAGATATTATTCTATCTCAATTTCTTAACACAGTCGCAGCATTTAAGGTGACACAAACTCCCTTTCAGGAGCCTGTCAGTTCCTGAACGACTGTTTGGGAGCACTTTACAGAAGATGGAATGGAGAATTTTTGGCAAGCGGCAGGGTAGCAGGGAAAACAGCGCAGGAGGTGTTGCAGGAAACTTAACGGTCCATCATAAACATTTCCCTAGTCAACAGTTTCAGTGCTTTGAACAAACCATCTATTGAGTCAGGGCCCGACAGATGGGTGAAAAAGCCCTGCAGGCAAAATATCATGCAAAGCATCCCCTATATTAAAAGAGGAAAAAGCCCTGTCAAGGTAAAGCCCTCACGCCCTGAGGTTTGTCTGGTGAGCAGAGTGCAGGCCTCACAAGAGCCTGTTTTGTGCTTGCTGTGGACCACTTTTATTCATTTTGATGGCAGCTTACTGTGCTCTGTCCCTCTCCATAAACACCTCTCCTGGAATTTGTTATCTGTGTTGTTCAAGAGAAGAAGACAGAACGTGGCAGGTCAGAGAACATAGGGCTGGAACTTGATCCATCTGGGGACCCACAGATCTAGGTCTGGAAAATGAACGGCAGTGGAATAAGCTGAGAATTGGCTTGATTTTACTGTGGTGCTGACTTCAGAGGCAATCGTCAGCTCTCTTTCAGAAAGCACAGTTCTTGGTAAGCGGTGATGTGGTACAGAGAGAGAGAAAAGGAACATCATGTGGGTGGAAGTGCTAAGTGCAGAGTGGTACAGCTCCTCTCAAGGGACAAGGAGAGGCTTTCTTCTGATGGAAGCTGCTTTTGAACGGTTCAAGCAGGCAAGTAGGGGAATTGCCTCTGTACCTTGCAATATCCTTGGCGATCTGCTCATTGAGACAGTTGATGAAGGCAACGGAGTGCGTCCCAGAGATGTAGCTGCCGGTGATGGCAGAGTGCAGCTGCAGAGCCAGGCTCCTCAGCACCGGGTACATCAGCAGAGACAGCGTCACCACCTAAAATTCAAAATGCAGGAGCGACGGCATCAGGTGAAGTATTGTGTTTTTATAAAACCAAGCATTTACGTTGTCTGCGGCTCAAAGGAAGCCTCCGATCTTCTTACTTTCAACGTTACAGTAATGGTAGTTTTCATTTCATAGAATCATAGAATAACCAGGTTGGAAGAGACCCACCGGACCAGCGAGTCCAACCATTCCTATCAATTTAAGTGAGAATTGCTCGTAGGGAGAGTCATTCCCAGATGACAGATCTAGTGCTGGGGCAGCAGAGGGTCAGTGCCAGACCTCAGTTGCAGGAGAGACCACCCCAGACTGGTTTTCTGAAGAAGAATAAAAAGGCGAGTCATAGAATCATAGAACAACCAGGTTGGAAGAGACCCATCGGATCATCGAGTCCAACCATAGTCACTGGCTGCCTCTGTTAAAATACATTTCTGCTGTGAAAGGGGGTGAGAAAAGGAACCACCAGGTGTGGTTCCCACAGTAAACACCTTTCCTGGTGAGGACACATCCTGCAGGCACCCTTTGGGGTGAGGTGTGGGAACCGGTGGGGATGGGACCCTCTGGCTCCCTGGAGAGGCAGAAAGGAGGAGAACTGTATGTCAGGTAAGGGATCTGGTTGTGGAAAAGAGATTTGGGCTGGAGTCTGGTGTGGGACCAGAACCACAAGAAGCCTGGGGACACAGAGAGCTTCCATTCCACCCCATCAGCCCAGCACCAGCACTCTTTTCTGGAGTGGTTGGACTCGATGATCCGATGGGTCTCTTCCAATCCTGGTTGTTCTATGATTCTATGATTCTATGATGATTCTGCTGACAGACCCACCCAGGCTACGATGCAGACTCCAGGCAAGGGGAGACAAGACGTAAATGCAGGCTTTAAGTTAAATTCACCTTAATTATCTGACTCTAATAGGTCATAATTGGATCCTTTCAGGCACAGAAGTCCTAATGGACACAGCCCAGGTCTGTAGGGCTGCAGAAGTCAGCAACAACTCTCCAGGGCCTGGCAGTGCAGTGGCAACAGTTGGTTTTGCTGTACACGAGATGTTATTCCTCGCGAGCTGCTTTGTTGCTCTTTGTACTCCCAAGCCATAAGCACAGCCATGTGAAAAATATCTCATTATCTCAGCGGGGACGGCGCTGGAATAGCAAGGTTCATTCGGAGTGCTGAGTAACAGCTGAAGGACGATGCCCGTACCCGGGGCTGCCGCACTCGCTGCCTCAGCACAGCTGCTCTTCTCTTTGTCTTTTGTCTTGTTTTCAAAATAAACAGCATCTGGCCCTTGTTCAACCAGAGTGGTAAAAAAAAATGCATATAAGACTAAGAATTTATTCCTTTTTCTCCCTTGTTTCCGCCTTCCTTTGCCTTCTGAAAAACCTCCTGTTACAGAGCCAATATCAGAGATGTTTGGGGGGGATTAAAAGGTTAAAAGACTGAATTAAAAAAGAATTCTCACTTGTCACCACAAAGACAGGAGCTCCTTTCCATTTGGAAAAAACGACTGATGTGCTGTATTGGTTGTCTCCTCTTTTCCAATCCATTTGAGGAAATGTTCTTTGTTATTACAACGTTTCTCGTGATAATTTTTAGAGCTTTTGTGCCTTTCCCCCCCCCCCCCCCCCCATATAACAAATATTACGCAACAAATCCCAGCAGCTACTCAAGACAGTTAGAAGCCAGAGATACGCTGATGTATATACTTTAAGGATTAGAATGTAGTCACGCTCCCTGCTCAAGGGAAAAAAAAACCATCCAACCTGTTCATCACGGCAATCATTAACCTCCTTGGAAGATGTTTTGCATGGGGTAAAGAAATCCCCTCAAATGTTTGTGACTGAATAGTCATAGAACAACCAGGTTGGAAGAGACCCATCGGATCATCGAGTCCTCTGGGTTTTGGGTTGTTTCTCCTGCTTGTTTTTTTAAAAATAAGAAAGATACCCCCCCCCTTTCTTCCCCCAGAATAATTGTGTTTGCCAAAAGATGCTGCAAAAGCCAAGGGGTGAAACCTGAAGTTTCACCCCTTGGCTTTTACTTTTTTAGTCAGTTTATCACCAAACAAACGCACGAGTGCGAAAAAGTCAAAGGGAACAAGACTGAAAAAAATCAAACCCCACACTCTGAGTTTTAGTATTTCACCCAAAAGCACCGACCAGCAAAATGACAGTTCAGAGGGAAGATTTCTGCCAGGTTCGTTTTGGCATTGGCAAACTAAAAAACAGCTTTAGAGGGTTAAAGAGCCACGTTAGGGATTTTTTGCTTAGTTTTGATGAGATTCTACACACACACACACACACAAACCCAACACAATCACCTCTTTTTGGCAATTCTGAGCAAGCGGTGAGGTTTGCCAGGGATAAAACTGGCTGTGCGGAGGAGGAGGGTGAGGATGGGGATGGGGAGGAGGGTGAGGATGAAGGTGAGGATGAAGGTGAGGATGCCCCCGGCTCCCACTCACCAGCAGTGCGGTGCTGCGGCTCGGGCAGCGCTGGCTCAGCCGCTCCATTGCCCTCCACCTGCTCTGCCCAGAGCTGGGAATCCTGCCCGAGATCCCTGCTAACTCCTCCTCCTCTTCCTCCCCGGCTCCTGCCCAGCCTGCCTGCCCAGCCTGCCAGCATGAGGAGATGCCGGGCAGCCCCCCAGAAATGGGGCTGGGGACATGGCAAGGGGAAAATCCATTGCAAATCCCTGCCCAGCACTCTCCTGGAGAAACGTCTCAAAGCGTCTCCCCAGGATCTGATGGAGAAACTGCAATACCTGATGGAGAAGCCTCTCCCCAGTGTCTGATGGAGAAACCTCTCCCCAATAACCTGATGGAGAAGCCTCTCCCCAATAACCTGATGGAGAAAACTCTCCTCAATATCTGATGGAGAAACGTCTTCCGAATATCTGATGGAGAAACTTCTTCCCAATACCTGATGGAGAAGCCTCTCACCAATGTCTGATGGAGAAACCTCTCCCCGATACCGGATGGAGAAGCCTCTCACCAATGTCTGATGGAGAAACCTCTCCCCAATATCTGATGGAGAATTCTCTGCCCAGTATCTGATGGGGAATTCTCTGCCCAGCATCACCTGGAGAAACCTCTCAAAACCTCTCTCCATGTTCTGATGGATCTGATGGAGAAACCTCAATACCTGATGGAGAAACCTCTACCTGATGGCTCCTGGAGAAGCCTTTCCCCAATATCCAATGGGGAAATTTCTGACCAGTATCTGATGGGGAAGTCTCTGCCCAGCATCTCCTGCAGAATCCTCTCCCTAATACCTAATTAAGAAAACTCTTCACAATAGCTTGTGGGGAAATCTCTCCCCAACATCTGATGGAGAAATCTTTCCTGAGCATCTGATGGAGAAAATTCTCCTGAAAATCTGGAGAAATCTCTGTCCAACAGCTCCTGCCGAATCCTCTTCCCCAGCATTTGATGGGGAAATCTCTCCTCAACATCTAGAGAAATCTCTCCTGAACACCTGCTTGAGAAATGTCTCCCCAATACTTGATGGGGAAATCTCTCCTCAACATCTAGAGAAATCTCTCCTGAACACCTGCTTGAGAAATGTCTCCCCAATACTTGATGGGGAAATCTCTCCCCAGTATCTCCTGGAAAAACCTCTTCCCAGTGTCTGACGGGGAAAATTCTTTCCAACATCAGGAGAAACCTCTCCCCAAAACCTGAAGGGGAAATCGCTCCCCAGCATCTCCTGGATAAAGCCGTCCACATCATCTGCTGGAGAAATCTCTCCCCAACATCAGAGCAAGCAAACTCTGTCCCTCTGCTCCTCTCTGGTGAGACCTCACCTGGAGCCCTGCATTAAGTTTTAGAGCCCTCAGCCCAGGGAGGACATGAATCCCCTTAGACTGGATATAAAGAAGGATGTTTTTACAGAGTATGTGTGGAGGATCAAGTTGTCTAGAGAAGCTGTGACTGCCCAACACCTGGAGATGTTCCAGGCCAGGCTGGATGGGGCTTGGAGCTCCTGAGGCAGTGGGAGGTGTCCCTGCTCCAGGGCTGGCACTAAGGGGGCTTTGAGGTCCCCTCCCGCCCAGCCCGCGCGAGGCGCCTGTGAGGCGAAGCTCCGCCCCCCCGCCCATCCCGCATTTCCAAATTAGAGCGGAAAGGCGCGTGGCCCCGCCCCTCTACCCACTTTGTCCAATCAGAGACAAGGAGCCTTGACTTCATCCAATCAGAGATGAGGAGGCGTATCCAGAGCATGTAAATAAGAGATGATGACGAGTGGCCACGCCCCCTCTTCTCACCACTGCCACTCAGAGAATGTGGGCGTGGCCTGACACCGCCTTGTCCAATCAGAGCGCAGAGGGCGGGTCGCAGCCCCCATTTTGTCTCGGCGGAGGCGGAAGTGGTCACTGGCCGGGTAGGGGGTTCGCTGCGTGCGGCGCCGCCCCCGCGGCCCAAGATGGCGGAGGCGGTGTGGGAGCTGCTGGAGCGTGTAGCGCAGCGCCCGGCCCCGCCGGAGGAGCTGCGGGCCCTGCGCCTCGCCCTGCAGGGCCTGTCCCCCGCCGCCCTCCGGCCCCGCCTCGCCGAGCGGCACCTCGCCGCGCTCTTCGACCTCCTCAGCGGCGGAGACCGGTGAGCGGCGGCACTGACCTCCTCCCTCCTGCCTTTCCCCGCTTCCCACCCTTCCCGGTCCCCAGGGCTGAGGCGAGGAGCGGGCCCTGCCCTCCCCCTCCTGCGGGGGTCGTCTTTGGTTTGATGCAGGAACTGGTTGCTGTTAGAAAAGATGGACTATCTTTCATCCCCACTTTTATCAGAAATGGTGTGACCAGCAGGTCTAGGGAGGTGATTCTCCCTCTGGACTCAGCACTGGTGAGGCTGCTCCTTGAATCCTGTGTTCAGTTGTGGGCCCCTCAGCACAAGAAGGATGTTGAGGCTCTGGAGTGAGTCCAGAGAAGAGCCACGAAGCTGGTGAAGGGGCTGGAGAACAGGCCTTATGAGGAGCGTCTGAGAGAGCTGGGGGGGTTTATCCTGGAGAAGAGGAGGCTGAGAGGAGACCTCATTGCTCTCTACAAGTACCTGAAAGGAGGTTGTAGAGAGGAGGGAGCTGGGCTCTTCTCCCAAGTGACAGGGGACAGGACAAGAGGGAATGGCCTCAAGATCCACCAGGGGAGATTTAGGCTAGAGATTAGGAGGAAGTTTTTCATGGAATGTGTCATTGGGCATTGGCATAGGCTGCCCAGGGAGGTGGTTGATTCCCCTTCCCTGGAGGTGTTTAAGGGACGGGTAGATGAGGTCTTGAGGGACTTGGTTTAGTGTTTGATTGGAATGATTGGACTTGATGATCCGATGGATCTCTTCCAACCTGGTTGTTCTGTGATTCTATGATTTAAGCTAAAATACAACTCTATTTCATCTACTTACTTATGTTCTTTAAAAGCTAGAATGTCCCTCTGGCAGCGTATGTCCTTTCAAACTACTTTTCCCACCCCTGACTCGTTCATTTGATTCAAATCAGACAGAGCTGGCTCCAAATTACCACAATTTTTGATGTTTGTGAAGCTTACAGTATGAGAATTAGTTGCTATGACAGCTAAATTACGGTTTCATTTATGTATTTATATTTTTTTTGAAAGCTAGAATGGCCCTTTGACAACATGTTTTCTTTCAAACACTGTTTTTTCCAAGATACTGCTTGTTCTTTGGGATAATCTTGTCATAAGAACCTGTTAACGTCTTGTGTTAGTATCTTGTGTTAAGTGTGATCTATGCTGAGCAAATATCTCCTGTAGTTATCTCTCGTTACAGCCTTTTCCCATCTCGAAGGTAAAATCAGACAGACAGCTCGTTCCAAAGTTCCAGATTAGCTAGAGCTTTGACTGTTATGAACTTCATAATATCATTAAAATCGGTCCTTTGAAAGTTAACAGAATGTAAATAAAATTTCTGGGAAAATCTATACATAAGCTTATAAGTGGGCAATACGCTCTGTCCCCAGCTCTTGTCTCACTGCGCAATTGATGGAGATCACTCCTTGTGTTGCCCAGGCCTGATTGAAGGGTGCTTGCTTTCTAAAGCTCCAAAACAAGCCTTGGAGAGTTTATTCGCCAACATTTATTTTGTATCAAAGACTGAACCTAGCCTGGTTTTTTCCTCCTGAAGTGCTTGGTTTTATCTCTCTCCTGCCCAGGGAGCAGGTGTCTGCCTGTGTTTCCATTCTGGAGAGGCTCCTTCCGGCCCTGGACCCTCTCTACATGATCCAGAACCTCAGAGAAGAGCTTCAGAAAGGGCTTTTCCACCCTGATGACTCTGTGAAGATTCTCACCATATCACAGGTGAGGGGTTTTACTCTAGGAAGTGGAGGCAGAGCTCTGTCTGAGCCAGGCTGAGTTAGTCCTAATCTGCTACTGCTGTTCTGTGGCCTCATTCGTGACAAAAGCACCACATTGAGTTTTATTTTCAGGAATTGTGCTCTTACACACTCATACTTTTGGATAAAAGTAGCTCACAAAGTGGTACTTCTGTCTGGGTGGCTGTTCCACTTTTTTAATATCCTTATAGTGAAAAAAAGTTTGCTTTAGCGTTATTTTCTGTAATTATTTAATCGTGTCTTTAGGTTGGGAGGATTGTCGAAAATTCAGATGCTGTTACAGAAATTCTAAACAGTCCCGAACTGTTGCGACAGATAATAAATTGCATCGGTGGAGAGAAGATATCAGTGGCTAAAGAGGTAAATCTTGCTTTCTTTTTTCCTCCTTCTACAAACTGACGTAGACACTGCACAAAATGCCTTTCTTGCTGTGCCAGAGATGACAGCCTCAGGTCTTTGAAGAAAAGAGAGCTTGTGTTGCTTGAAAGATGTTACTAGAAGATAAGAAGTCATTGATGTGATAGAAACTTTAGAACTGTTGCCTTCCAGTAGCTCTCGGTGCCAAAGTGAATTCAGAGATCTGAGTTTAACGCCAGAGGCTTGTGTCGCAGTAACTGTGACTGGTTCTTGTCAGTAATACAGTAATTCTTGTTGAAAAGCCAGTTGCAGTTGAAATTCTAGCTGCGTGACATGATTTAGCCTGTTAGTTTCACTGTTCCTTACTAACTCTGATCATCTTGGATTTTCTTCTCTGCTTTTCTTACAAGAAGTTGCTGGTTTTTGCTCGCAGGCCATCAAATCTCTCTCAAGAATAGCACAGACGCAAGAGGGCTTAGAGGCTTTATTTGTGAGCAGTTTGTTGAGCGACTTGAAAAATGTCATGGCAACGAGTGATATTGTTCGATACAGAGTGTATGAGGTAGGAATGCGATTAGTGTTAACGATGCTGCTGATGAATGTTTCTGAATTGCCACCTGGTTTTTATGGCTTGCTTCTAAATTAGTATTCGTTATGGCTTTATAAACTTTCGGGCTCTGAAGAAAAGATAACTGAATGGAAATCAAATGGATGTAAACTTGGAACTCTGTATGAAATTACTTGTTCCAGGCAAACGTTTAGGTTAATGATGAAAACAGTCATGAAATTTTACATTTAATATATAAATTGCTGCTCAGCTGTATATGGCCACTACTGTGAATTGCTACCATTATAATGTTTTTATAAACCATTCTCTTTTTTTTTCTGTGCTTGTGTTCAGTTAATTGTTGAGATTTCTTCAGTGTCAGCAGAATCGCTAAATTACTGTGCGAAGAGTGGATTAATATCAGAGTTAATTGGAGAGCTGACTGGAGATGATATGCTGGTCAGGTATGTCGCTAGATGGGATTTTCCCTGTTGTTAAAATGCTGATGTACAGTCTTAGCATAACCTTCTTTAAGCATATTTGTGGATTTCTTGTGAAACCCATTTCAGGAAAACGCTTTTTCTGTCTCTTCTTAAACAGCTTTGAGTGTAAAATACTGTACGCTTAAATCTGAGAACCAACAGTACAGTTAAAGAAAAGTAGCTGAGTGAGCTTGGAGGAGGATTGGACAGTTTGAGGTAGTTTGGGGTTTGGGTTTTTGGTTGTTTGGGGGTTTTTTTGGTTACTTTTTCCTTTTATTTTCTCACCCACAGAGTACTTTTAAACCCCATCTGAAGTAGGCCAAAATAACTGTTTGTCTCTTACAGAGCGACGTGTATAGAGATGGTGACCTCGCTGGCTCACACTCCCCATGGGCGTCAGTATCTTGCTCAACAAGGAGTCATCGATAAAATCTCCAACATCATCGTTGGTGCAGAGTCTGATCCTTTCTCGGGCTTCTATTTGCCAGGTTACATAATGCATTTCTTGTTTCTGGTGTCTTCTGCTTGCTTTTATTAATGAGTTAAATTGAGAGGATTATTAAGTCTCTATTTCGGAAGCTCATGCTAATTTTTTAATATGGGAACACGTGTTGGTTCTGAACAAAAGGACAGATAGTACGTTGCAGTGAGGCTACAG
This sequence comes from Coccyzus lansbergi, assembly GCA_033558105.1. Classification (NCBI taxonomy): domain Eukaryota; kingdom Metazoa; phylum Chordata; class Aves; order Cuculiformes; family Coccyzidae; genus Coccyzus; species Coccyzus lansbergi. Next base: position 574,872 of record JAUMJK010000501.1, on the reverse strand, counting down.
GTAGGCTCTGGAGAGACTCTACTGTGGTTTGAAGTTTGTGTTATTGTAGTTTGGGGGTTTTGTGAATTCAAGAACAAATCTATTAGGTCATGAATTAAGTAACCTCCAAAATACCGATGTGTTCCTTAGCTCTGCCCTTATCTCAGTGCCTTTCACAAACAGTATTCAGATTTAATAACACTAATTTAGCAGTGACGGAGTTATACAGTAACACATGTTTAATATGATATTGCTGAAGTTCCTCTGTCCTAAATGGTTTTGTCGTCTTGTTCTCTCAGGATTTGTTAAGTTTTTTGGGAATCTGGCTGTTGTAGACAGCGCGCAGCAGATCTGTGAGCGATACCCTGTCTTTATGGAAAAAGTCTTCGAAATGGCAGAAAGTCACGATCCGACCATGTTTGGGGTGGCTGTGGACACGCTGGGAATCCTGGGATCAAACGTGGAAGGCAAACAGGTTTTAGAGAAAACCAGTTAGTATTTTTTTTTTATTCTTTAATAAAGCTTTCTCAGTATGTCATAATATACAGGAGTGAACTGGTTTGGTATAATAAGAGAACTGAAAGTGTATTTATCTACTGAACAAGTGTTTGGAGAGCTATAGTATAGCAGGTAAGGGTTTAACTCTCTGGCCAGGCCTGGCAGCTAGAATTCTAGTATTGCAAGCGTGATTTGAATTATTCTTTTCTAGTGAGCTGCATCATACAAATTATCATTAATCATGTTAATTCAGAATACTGTTTCTACCAATTTCATCACCTCATCATGGTTAGAAACATACGAACTGTTGTGTAATGATGCTTTCTGTAAAGACTCTGTTGTTTTTCTTAATATGAGACTGTCCAGAGGATTCAAAATAGATGCTGGGCTTCTTGCTGCTAGTCCAGACTTCAGGGTTTTTTGAGTGAAAATCTATATCTGTGGATATCTGTTGAAGCATTATAGCATGAGATTGAAGATTTTGAATTACAGGTGCAGTAGGGTCCATGCTTCCCAGGATAACTGAGTTAGCTGTGATGCAACTTCCTTTTTGGAAGTTTGGATAGTGTGGAGAATTAACATAAAAGCTTTGGAAATGTCTGTCTTGGACAAATGTGAAGCAAAGAATCTTACATTGCTTTTCATTGCAGTAGGTTGAAAAGTTGCCTTTCTCAGACTTAATGTGACTGACAGGTAGCTCTATATTCCTGTAAAGATCCGTCTGAATTAATGCAAAGCACTTTGTTTTTTATTTTCGAAGGAACCAGATTTCAAAATCTGTTAAACAGGATAGGGCACCAGGCAAAGAATGCCCCCACTGAGCTACGACTTCGATGCTTGGATGCCATTTCATCTCTTCTTTACTTGCCTGTAAGTTTGTAGTTTGGTTTGTTGTGGATTTTGTTTGGTTGGTTTTTTTAAATCTACAAGAAGGAAATTACTGTGCACCTCACTAATTGTGTGAAGACCTTTTGCAGCGTCCAGCGTAGGTAGAAGTGGTAACTTTGTGGTGTTCGGAGTCATTAACTTCACTGTTTTGAAATTCCCTGGTTTGTTTTCTGTAAAGCTTGTGCTTGTTTGTAGGAAGCCAGGTGTTCCGCAGTCTGTTTATGAAACATGAAATTAAGACAACATTGGCAAGGGAATCAGAGAAAGCAGTTCAATTTTCTTGGGCTCTAAATGGAATAGTGCTGAACTGCTCTAATCCCTCTGGATGTTGTTTAGATCCAGTCATTCTGGTTTTAGTAGTGTAGCTGTAAGGGAGTAAGTTATTTTCATATCTCAGCCCAGTGCTTATGGTGTGTTTTGAAATCCATGTATTTAAATCCATCCTCCAAGCTAAATGAGATACAGAAAGTCATTTTTTTCCTTCATGAAAATGGGTTGAAAATGTAGACTCGTTGAGCCTAATCTACTGGCGATTTGTTTAAAATAGCTTCTTTAACTATTGAACGTGTACTCCGGACCTGAAAGCTTTTCATAACCCTAAGCAAACCCTCATTTTTGTACCTGCTGTGTGTAGCCAGAGCAGCAGACAGAAGACCTTCTGAGGATGACTGAATCCTGGTTCACATCCTTGTCCAACCAGCCGCTGGAACTTTTCAGGAGCATCAGTACTCAGCCATTCCCTGATCTCCACTGTGGGGCTTTGCGGGTATTTACTGTAAGTGCTTTTTATTTGCTCAAGTAGTGAATTGCATTGCTGTTCAGTCTTGGATTTTTAAGTGAATACCACACAATTCTTGTTGAAGCCTCGAAACTTTCAGATCTAGGGCCTTCTTCGTTGTGACCATTGAAATAATGCAGCAGACACGTCACGTCTGTAGTGCTTATTTTCTTAGAAACTGGAGACAACAAAAAAGCAACGGCTATGTGCTGAGCTGCCACTTCAGTGTCAGAGGCACTGCTGTGATAATTCACTTAAATCTTTAAAGATAAGCCCTGAGCTCCTCCTTCTGCAAGGTTAAACCCTGCTGCTCAGTTTGAGCGGTGGTTGTGTGAATACTACGTAGAATGAATATCCCATTTAATTTTTTGTATGTTCCTTGGCTGTTTGTGTAACAACTTACTGTGTAACTGCAGCGTAACTGATTTTTGATTGTTAAAATGAGGTGTGTCCCCCTCTCCCCTCTTCTTGCTTCATCTTTAGGCTATTGCCAATCAACCATGGGCCCAGAAGTTGATGCTTGACAGCCCCGGCTTTGTGGAATACATAGTAGACAGATCTGTGGAGCCTGACAAAGCCTCAAAGGACGCCAAATATGAACTGGTTAAGGCTCTTGTAAACTCTAAAACTATCGCGGAAATCTTTGGCAATCAGTATTACCTGAGGCTCAGGGCCTACTTGAATGAAGGTCCCTACTATGTTAAGGCAGTTTCTACTACAGCCGTGGAGGGAGCAGAATAATTTGGTGTTTTGGTCCTTCTTGTTACAAACCATGTTACTGATGTGTAGACTCCCTGCACTGGAGTCTTTTGGGTGTCCCTTTAAAGGAATTTGAAGCACTTGGACTTTGAAATGAGTGATAAAAATGAATCAAAACCTATAAGGCACAGGATAATTTCCCATAGAATGTCGTGGCTGAAGTTCTTTGTGCCATCATGAGATGGGTACCTGAGGTAAGCACCGTGTCTTATTTTGCAGAATTTATCAATGTTTAGTTAAACTGATTGTGGGTTTGGAGTTCCTACCATGTTATCTCAGTAGATCACCATCCAATTTAAAACAGACACCAAAACGCCTCAAGATTTATAACCTCTGATGCTGCCACAGTTTCTTTTTTTAATGTTTTTATATCTGCTGGAGCTGGCACTGGGGTGGAACGTGCTCCTTCAGCCACTTGTTCTATCAGAAACCCTGTTGGTAAGAACAAGCTTGTAACATTCTGTCCACACGAGGGAGTGTGAACTGGCTTCTCTTCTGTTTTCAGATTGCTGGATTCGTCTTGCTTGAATAAAAATCCTGAATATTGTTTACATTTTATGCTGAGGATGAAAAAAAAAAAAAGCTTTTAGCCCTTTTAAAAATAAGTGATACAAGCTGCAGTGTACAAAAACTAAACTGGGAGCTTTGTCTCCCTCATTTACTGCAACTTTGTACAGCAGCTTGGTTTACTTGCTCAAGGGGAGCGTGAGCTGTGGCACTACAACTGTATTTCAGAACCAAATCTAAACTTGTTTACACTATTTCTTAACAGATAAGTTTGTTTTTTTTCATTTTAGATGTTATGTAAAAAATGTATGATTTTAGTTGCGTGAGTTAGAATGAAAGGGAGAAGAAGATGATGAAGCTTTCGTGTTTAAGGGTCTGAACTGAATTAGGTGGATGGAAATGGACCTTATGTTGTGCACTTTCTTGTGAAGGTGATCACCTTGCTGCAGGTGAGATGTGGGAGTGGCTGGGCCACTGCTCACTCTAGAGACACATGATGTATCTGGGTCTGAACAAAGACCACAATGTGCTTCATACAAGAGGTTTATATTTTTGTTGAGGACATGAGAAACAAATCTGAGGAATAGGAGGGGAAGAGCATAATGAAACACAAAATTAATATTTTTGGGGTTATTTTAGTAGCGTATCAAGGTAGAAACTCCTCTATGGAAAGTGCTCATCCAGTGTCGGACATGCTGCCAAGTGAAGCAGGATGATCTTGTCACGGTAACTCTTTCTTGCTTTGTGCTGCAGCAGAGGTGATGGTTTTGCCTGCCAAAAACTGCTGGCAAGGAGGCAAAGTGGGCTCAGGGCTCGGAGCAGTCGGGTGGTTGGGAAGATCCTTTCATGTTTAATAAGCTCTGAATGCAGGTGATCTGCCTTGTTGCTTATGAGCTAATATGTACTGAAGTTGTCATCCGACATTGTGCTGCTGCTGACACTTTTCGTCCTAGATGTGCATAATAAACATCTGCTAGTGGGAAACGCAGTACACGGTGTCTCATTTGTGAACAGAGAGCATGGAAGCTGAGTGAAACCTGTCTCCAGAAAAAACACAAAAGCACTAAGAATGAAATGAAGAGAGTATTGAAGTCCGTAGTTTGTACTCAGATCGGGCAGTTCAGCTTTGTTATTTTAGGTGACTCTTCTCATAGCTCTGTATGAGCTCTTAAAGCTCAGTAAAAGAAATGAATCTGTAAACCTTTTCTGCAATTCATGAGTCTCTTCCCTGTGTGTTTTCAGCTGTTGCTTTTGAAGGCTACTCTCTATGCTAAATCTTTAGCATTTGCTTTGCATGGTACATTTGCCAAATACAATATTTTAGAATACACAGGGATGGCAAACAAAGGGATTTCTTTATGTATGTGCTTATGCTTTATTTTGTTGAGCTTGGAGCTCAGCTTTCTGATTAATTGATCAGATGCTTACGCCTATTTATTCATGTCTAGTTCCCTGCCCATCTGGCCTATCTCCATATGATTTACTTGTTGCTGGTGTCTTCGATTCAATGGAAAAATTAAGTGTGGTGTCCCCAGCCTGTCCTCCTTCCCCAAATTAATTGGTGGAGATAATTGAGTTTAAACCAGAAATGGAATGGTGGAGAGTGAGAGTTGAGATAACGCACTAAACTTGGAACCGTACAATGGTTTGAGTAGGAAGGGACCTTAAAGCTCATGCAGTTCTGCCCTCCCTGCCATGGGCTGGGGCACCTCCTGCTGGATCAAGAACTCCAAGTCCCATCCAACCTGGCCTTCAACCCCTTCAGGGATGGGGAGGTGTTCTTGTGAATTTGAATAACTTGGTTTTAAAAAGCCAAAACCCCGAACCAAAGTGCATCATTGACCCTGGTTAACAGGCAGTGTAACTTGGTGTTTTAGAGCTGTGGATCCTTTGGAGCAGGTGTCCTGCAGTCACAGCTGGAAGAGCGAGTGCTGCCCTCAGAGGCGTCTGTGGAACAAACCTGTCCAGCTACTCTGCTGCTGGAAGAGTTAATCTGGAGGGAGTAGGTGTGTGTGCGGTTGTGTTCTGAGGCTGGCTCCTAATTTGGGGGATTTTCCCATTTGGAATAAGGCTGCTGTTAGCAGCAGGCTGCTCAGTTTGTGCTGGCTTCACAGCTGATACTGCTTACACCATCACATAACGGAGTTGAGCTGTTTGTGTCAGTGTTTTGGGTGCCACAACTGACAGAAATACAAGATTGTTGGACAGGTAAGTTAGATTTCTTGTCTAAAATCCCCCTGGGCTGTTTACCCGATAAGTTCCCATGATGGTCTAATATCTGTTCCCTAGTTCTACTGGTGCTGTAAAACAGGCTGCTCAGAAGCAGCTCCCTTTGTCACTAAATACTTGAGTGGGTGATGCTTCGCTTGGATAGAAATGTGAATGGACTTTTAGCATAAGGTAGAGGACTTCAAGGCCTGGAAAACAGTGGAGACAAAGTTTCTTGGAATACTTTCTTTACTTGTGTGCATGCACTTGTAGGTGCTTAGGTAGTTGGAGTACATCCAGTTCCCTTGCAGCTGAAACAACTGTAGCGTTGAGAATTGATTTCCTGTTGGAAGGAAGAGAGAGGACTGAGAGGCAATCGTTACTACTGGGTATAAACAGGAGAGAAAGGCTGGTAAAGGAAATTCGAGGCCTTCTTCACAGAAGTTAAGTCTTAATTGGCGAAATGAAGAACCTCGTTTTTAATTCTGTCGAAATTAAACTGTTTGAACTTATCAATGTAGGTCAAAACCCTGCAGGACACCAGACCGTAGTAAGTTTCCAGTAAGGAGCAGTCCTTCCCATTGCTTGTTTCCCTCCAGTCCTTATATAACTCGTCCTCTCTCATGTTGGAAGAGGTGAAAATGAATTTATAGCAGCATCGATTGTAGCTGATGTGCTTTTCCCCAGAAAACCGAGAGCTGTGAATGGGAGTGATGCCAGCTTTTTTAGCACAGATTCCGACGAAGATATCGGGGGGCACAGAAACCGGCACCTCCTTGGAAGCCACGTAGACCTTGCGAGCGACGTCCTGGGACATGACGAAAGCGCTTCCGTCGCAGTAATCTGGGTAAAACTCTTCTGAGTATTGATGGAGGGGAACAAATCCAGGGCTCTCGGGGTCTCTGTTGGGCTCTCCATGGGGAATGACCCTCCCAATGTAAACGTCCTCTAGCTGCTTTAGGCTAAGCAAGTATCCAACCAGGCTTGGAACACCCACAAACATGTCTTCATCTGTTTTAAGAATATACCTTGCGTGGGGACAGAAAGTCACTGTCCACTCCACGCTCATCAACATCTTTTCTGACTGTGTCTCGGGAGAATCGATGAAGCTGCCTTCAATAATGTCTCTGTGCTTTTGAGACTCTTCATTGATCTCCAGCTGGGTGGTTACCAAAGCTGACTTCCCTAAAGCAAACAGAGTAAGGACAGCATAACCTCTGGCGTCTGTCACGTTGCCCCATGTCTGCCTGATCACGTTGCGCCATGTCCTGTTTTCCGGGCTGCTGCAGACAAGAATGAGCAAAAATATCTCTTGGTCGGGGCATGTTGCTTCGCTGCTGACAGTGAGAGAGAGATTGGCCTTTAGAGGATCCAAATCTAGCTTCCTGGCCCTCTCCCTGATTTCAAGAGCCTTTGCGTCGGTGTAAGAAAGAGGTAATGAGCGCAGGAAGTATTCCTCCAGTAAATCTGCCCCAAAAAGCAGCACATGGAAAAGCAAGACATTAAAGAGAATGAAGCACCACTGGTGAGTCCGGAGCCTGCAGAGGGTCAGCTGGGGAGAGAAGACAGGGATGCTGAATTCTTTTGCTACTAGAGGAAGACTTTCCTTCATTTTATAATGCAGAAAAGAACCACAACTTTTAGACCATGGCCTTGCTTCCTCCCAGGGACTGAAGAAACCCGAACTCTTGTTGCACAGAGAGATCCTGAGCTGAGAGGGATGTTACCAAGCACTGTAGAGTGCTCCTTTTTACACATCTGTGCATGCAAATACTGAAGAATACCTCGCTATTAATATTTTCTGAATGTTTTTAATCTGTTACTGAAGGTCTGAAACGCTAAGGAGGACCTGTGATGTTAAAAAGCCTCGTGGAAGCCAACAGGGTAAGAAGCCAAAGCTCTCATCTTCTCTCTCCCAGAGGGAATAGCCTCACGCAGCCTCTGCAGCAGCTGAACAACGAGCTGAAGCACTTACCTGCATGGTGGTGGGAGATCTCCCTGCAGCAGGGTCTGTTTGCGGCAGAGGCGATTTCTCTCTGGCAGTGTCTGTATCTGGGTCTGCGGGATTGAGTTACTGCCCAGTACCCAGAGACAGTGGCTTCCACCTCACCGGTGGGTGGGGAGGAAAGGTGATCCCAGGGGATGATCGGGTTGCAGCTGCGTAAAACACAAAGGAAGCTCAAGTCTACCCTTTCCCTTTATTAATTTCTGCGTTTGGCACCCAGGGAGCGACTGAGCAGGGAGAGCGGTGCCCAGGGGCTCTTCTGGGGCTGGAATGCAGCTCTGGGAGCTCTGACCCTGCTCCAGGGGCCTTGCTTGGGTGTCGATTACTTCTGGACCCAAGGAAGATGAAGGGCATCAGTTAGTACCAGGTGTGCTTTCAATGAGACCCTCAGAGCAAGGGGCTGTGCAGGCAGAGAGGGCTTGTGGCCGGGAGGCTGTGAATGTTAATGGTTTGACTCGATCCTGGAGGTCTTTTCCAACCTAGTGGTTCTGTTTTGAGTTGTTCCCCAAGCTCTTACTCCTCCAGCACCTATTTACTGGAGCAGGGATGTGAATCCTAGTGAGCTGGTTTGAGCAATCCTTTGCTTTCTGTCTTCGTATGGTTCTGTGGTTTTAAATGACTAGGGATTTATGCTTTTTAGGTGGTTCATTTCTTGGTGAAGGGCTTTGCTGATCCACCCCTGGAGCCTGTTCCAGTGCTCAACGACCCTTTCAGTGAAGATTTTTTTTCCTTTTTCCTTTTGTAAAGCTTCTCTGTCAGCTGGGCTACAGCTTCGCCTCTCACAATCACTGTAACCCCTGCAGAAGTTGTGCTTTGAAGCTTGGCAAGCTGTCAGCATGGGAAGTGTCAGTTAAATGTGTTCCCTGAACTGAAAAGCTAATAAGGAACTATTTTTCATGTCTAATAACACAGCACTATAGCCCCAGATACTCATTCTTGGGAGGGGGGGGAAAAAAAAAATCCCTCCTTTGAAGACGCTCTGTCTCCAGCTAAACCATTTAATAAGAAAATAAATACCAGCATCTGAAACCACTTCCATTACAAATATTGGCTTTCCCAGTTGTTAGGTTTTAGAATAATAACAAAACCCACATGGGTATCATCCCTGTTGCAATTATGCTCAGCGTGGTGCTCGCAGCGCTTCTCCAGCCATTTCTTCAGCACTGCTTTGCGGTGGCAGCAGGAACTTCAAACGGTCGCTGATAGTGCGGGTGAGATTAACTCTGTCCAACCGCAGCCGGGGCGTGGGCAGCTCTCGGACGCGGCGTTTTGTTGGTCCAAAGAGCCTGGCCGAGTCCCACTGGGGGAAAGATGGGGAACAGAAATGAAAAGGCTGCTGAAAGGTAAAACAACTGATCTGTGAATGCCACAAGCACAGTCGGCTCTTGGGGGGGTTTGCCAAGGGGTGATCCCTCCATTGCCTTTAGAACTCCAGGCTTCAGGCAAACTCTGGGCACCAGAACAGGCTCCCTGGGAGGGGGTTGAGTCACCTTCCCTGGAGGTGTTTAAGGTGCGGGTGGACGAGATGCTGAGGGACATGGGTGAGTGTTTGATGGGAATGGTTGGACTCAATGATCTGGTGGGTCTCTTCCAACCTGGTGATTCCATGATAATGCACGACAGCTTATGCACAACCTTATTGACCTTTCCAGGTGGGTAAAATCAAACACATTCAGGGAAAACATCACCCCCAGTGAAATCCAAGAGTGAATTTGGTACCATGGAATGGCTTGAGCCAGGTCAGTCTGGGGGAAAAAGTGCTGTTCCTGCAGCATAGAATCATAGAATAACCAGATTGGAAGAGACCCACTGGATCATCAAGTCCAACCATTCCCATCAATCACTAACCCATGTCCCTCAGTACCTCGTCCACCCATCCCTTAAACCCCTCCAGGGAAGGTGACTCAACCCTCTCCCTGGGTAGCCTGTTCCGGTGCCCAACTTCACTCAAACCCTGAAGAATCTTGAAGGTATAAATTAAGGAAACAGCCGGGAAGCACATTTTCCTGAGCCACAGGGCTATAACTTGCTTTACGTAGGATGTTTTCACATTTCCCTTAAACTTTATGTCCAAGCAAACCTCATTATGGGAACAGGGATGTACTTATAATGCTGCAGATCTACCAAACGAACCGTAAGTGTTTAGATTGAAGGATGTCTGGAGTCTGGGTTTGATTTCTTGGAGAGGGCAGGGCCCTGAACTCCTGTGATATCCAAAGAGAAAAGCAGAGATGGTTTGCAGGGCAGTGGGAGATGCAGTGGAGCAGGACAACAAGCCCAGGGTGGGCAGCTGTGGCACAATGTGCTGCAGAGGAGCAGCTGTACCCGTAGCTTCTTCTGTCTCTTAAAGTCTCCTGGCTTCCCTCCCAACACGGTGAACATTTGGAAAGGGGGAGCAGAGCCTGGATTCTTTCAGTTCTGCTCGATGCCGCTTCATGAAAATGCGAAGGCTTTGGATGACGCACTATTTGCTGGTGCAGGCGAGGAGGGGCGGGTGGTGTTTGTTGGGGAAAACCAGGGAAAATTGGTTTTGCCAATGTAAATTGATGCTAATATAAATTTGTTCCAATATATCAGCCCAAGCCGTGACTGCTCCTTGTGCCTGCACGGTCACTCTGTGCCCTGTGTTATCCTTCCCTGCTGGGTGGACGCCCCTCTCCATCTCCATCACCTTCCAGGCTCTTCCCGAAAGCTGGATTGATTCCTGCAGGCAGAATTTCAGCTCTTCCCTCGACTGCTCCTGCTCCAGCGATGTGCCAGATCCGGTTTGCATAGCACCCCTGTGGGCAGATGGTTTTTCTCACATACCAGCCTCTTTCCGTGGGGCGTTCTCCGTGCCCTTACGTGGCTGCTTGTTTTATTTTGAGGGTTGGAGGTGACCCGTGTTACGAGGCATCGTCCACTGGCCAAAGCTGGGATGCTCCTGGGAGCACAAACCCACCCTTGTGTCTCACACCCTCCCCAAAGCATCCCCTCTGCTCCCATCCTGCATTTTGTGCTGTTTCACCAGCGCACACAGACCTCATAGTGTGAGGGTCTGAGAAGGGACTCGTCTGGTTTTTAATAACAGCATCGATTGCGATAAATAAAAGGGAGAGGAATTGTTTTGGTCTTAGTCACCTAATAGCGATGCTTTTGCGTAAAGATATGATTCAGCTCTTGCAGGCAGCTCTTCACCTTTAGTTCCCCAGGAGGCTCGGGAGGTGATGGAGGGAGGAGGCTTTATGAGAGTTACCTACTGCGCCTTTCCTTTGGGGTCTGAGATTTAATATTCCTCTGGGTGTTAAATGGAAGGAGAAAACTTAAAAACAAACTGACAGGCTGCAGTGCTGGCACACAAGACAAATAAATCAGCCACCCCGGGTACACAGATGAGGGTGTCTTTTCTTCCTGTTTAATAGCTCAGTTGACGAGGTTAAAAACACGTTTTTTCCAGCCAAGTTCCTCTCGCATTCATTTTTTCTTTGCATACATCAGTCTCACAGTCATAGAGCTCTGTCTTTTTAATGGATGTGTTTGATTATTACTTCTGGAGTTTAATGACAGCTTTGACAACTAAGTACTGCTATATTTCTCCATAAAGACGGCTTCAATTCTCTGTGTGTTTCACAAGCGCTGAATTCAGCCTGAGAAATATGGAGCTGAAGGGAGAAAGAATTAGCTTGTGATAAATGGACGTGGTTTAGTGTTGATTCACCTTCCCTGGAGGTGTTTAAGGGACGTGTGGATGAGGTCCTGAGGGACATGTTTTAGTGTTTGATGGGAATGGTTGGACTCAGTGATCCGGTGGGTCTCCTCCAACCTGGTGATTCTATGATAAATGTGGAGCTGGGAGGCAGCAGGGCTCCAACCCTTGGGCCAAACTGGTTCCCAAGAGTTTGTTCCCCTGCCAATGCATCAATTGCATCCCCTGCCCAGGGAGGTGGTTGATTCACCTTCCCTGGAGGTGTTTAAGGCACAGATGGATGAGGTCCTGAGGGACATGGTCTAGTGTTTGATAGGAATGGTTGGACTCGATGATCTGATGGGTCTCTTCCAACCTGGTTATTCTATGATTCTATGAATTGGACAGAAAAATCGTCTGTTTTGCAGTTGACCAGAAGTTTTCCCCTCATTACTAATTCTCACTGTGTTTTATGCAGGTTGCTTGCCCTTTCACTCCCTGAAGTTCGACGCCGGCTGGGTTTGTGCCTGGCAAATCGAGATTTCGTGTGAAATCCATTCGACACACGCAACATCTGAAGCGTTTGAGGCTCGAATTAAGCTCTGCTTTGATTAAATTCAGTCTGTGCTTTGACAATATTAGCGATAGGGAGCAGATGAGGCGTTGCTGTGCTCCACGGCCTCGTTCAAGCTGCAGTGATGCTGCAAGCTGGGATGTTTCTTCTTTCTGGAGAGCTGGAACTTTAGGGATGCGTGTGCTTGTACCCACATGCAAAGCTTGCCTGAGATCACATAGGGAAACAGGAGCTGAGTGCAGGTTCCAGGGCTCGTTCAGTGTCCCAGCCCATCACTCCCAGGTCGCATGGTGCTGGGTGGATTCAGCTGCACTCCAGTGATGTTGACCTGGGACTGGGAAGGGACAAGGGGACCCTCAGATATGGATCCTCGCTTGGCTCCGGAGCCCCGTGCTGTGCTGGACGTGGGTAACGTGTTCCTCAGACAATGATTTTCTCCCTCTCTCGCCTCTGACTCATCCCCATTACCTCCCACAGGTTTATTTATTGCTCTGTGAGACACAAAAACAGCAGAGTAGAATCTCCAGTGCCAGCCCCCTCCTTGGACAGCCGTGTCCTCTGCTCTGCCCAGCCTGGGGTGGGTCACAGACCGGGGATTCCTCTCCTGAGAGCCTCACACAAGCCTGGTTCCACGATGGAGAGCTCCAATGGACACACACGTGGTTGTCCCAGTGGCACACGGCAACCTCAAATGGCCTCGATTCCCGGGGTTGCCGAGTGCTGCCTGCCCAGGTGGGACACCCATGCCGAGAGGAGGAGGCTCGGTGTCCCAGGAGGTATGTGGAATCCTGTTTAATTTGGCTTTTTGTTAATGCGACTGTTGGGGAAACAAGGAATCGTAGCATTGACGAACATTAGGAAAAAAATTTTCACAGAAAGGGTCATTGGGGACTAGCAGAGGCTGCCCAGGGAGTGGGTTGAGTCACCTTCCCTGGAGGGATTTAAGGGACGGGTGGATGAGGTGCTGAGGGACATGGTTTAGTGTTTGATAGGAATGCTTGGACTCGATGATCCAGTGAGTCTCTTCCAACCTGGTTGTTCTATGATTCTCTGAATTAATTTTCCTTTTAATTCTGCTAAATACAGAGTACAAACTGGTTTGTTGTGGAGGATCCCATTCAGCGAGAGAAGAAGCCAAGGCTGCAAGCCCAGCGTGGCTGATTGTACCAGAGCTGGGACCCCCCTATGCCGGGGTTCTCCTTTGTCAGGTAGGATCCCACCAAGTGCCACCACCGGCACAGCTTGTCCCCATGCATCCAAGCCTCCGTGCCACCTGCTCCATGGTGGGAGGCACCAGCACCCTTCTAGCCCCAGCTCCGTGGCCGATCCATCGCGGGTGGGAGCAGGCTGACCGAGCTGCTTGAGCCTTTGGATGGAGACGTTCGCTTTTCTACTCAGCACTGGTGAGGCCGCTCCTTGAATCCTGTGTTCAGTTGTGGGCCACTCAGCACAAGAAGGATGTTGAGGCTCTGGAGCGAGTCCAGAGAAGAGTAACGAAGCTGGTGAAGGGGCTGGAGAACAGGCCCTATGAGGAGCGGCTGAGAGAGCTGGGGGTGTTTAGCCTAGAGAAGAGGAGGCTGAGAGGAGACCTCATTACTCTCTCCAACTACCTGAAAGGAGGTTGTAGAGAGGAGGGAGCTGGACTCTTCTCCCAAGGGACAGGGGACAGGACAAGAGGGAATGGCCTCAAGCTCCACCAGGGGAGATTTAGGCTAGAGATTAGGAGGAAGTTTTTCACGAGAAGGGTCACTGGGCATTGGAATAGGCTGCCCAGGGAGGTGGTTGATTCCCCTTCCCTGGAGGTGTTTAAGGGACGGGTGGATGAGGTCCTGAGGGACTTGGTTTAGTGTTTGATGGGAATGGTTGGACTCGATGATCCGATGGGTCTCTTCCAACCTGGTTGTTCTATGATTCTATGATTCTTCTGGCTCCCTCTTTCATTTTTTCATTTTCTCTTTTCTCACCGTCCCCACCCCCACCGCAACTGTCTTAAATGATTCCTCCTCCTTATCACCTAGCGTGTCAATACGCCGCTGTGCCACCCACCCCTCTCCTCGCAGAGCCGCACATTAACATTTCGCACCCGACAATGTGAGGCAATTAGTGAATGAAGAATAACTTTCCTACTCAGAAGCATGACGGGTCGGGAAGCATCACATGGATGGCTTGCACGGGGAGTATTAATTGCTTTTCTCTCAAATGACTTCTAGTGTAGGAGAGTCCATATGGAGAGAGAGGAGGAGGAGGAAGAGATGCTGCGGGAGAAACAAAGTCTCCTCTTCTAGCGAGAAGCGTAAACCTCGGCATGTCTGAGTGGGCACCTCCCGATGGAGCCGGAGGCTGCGGCAGCGAGCGGGCACCGTGTGCCGATGCATCACGCGAGCTCCAGGGCTCCCGGAGCTGTCGGAGAGAATCCTCTGCTGTGGAAGCAGTGAGGTCCTGGCCTGGATGGTGTCCCCATCCTTTAAGGTCTGCTTGGTGTGGGTATTTTGGGTGGTAGAGCAGAGTTGCACGAGGCACAGGGGCTGTCTGGCCGCCCTGTTTAGATGGGAGCGTTTCTTCTGTAATAAACAGGACTCGCTGGGGGATACCTGCTCACATGTGCTGCCTCGGGGTTCTCCAGATGGTGAAGTCCTGCGTGACAGCGTGATCGCTGCGAATGAGCTTAAGAAAGAGGTGAAAAAAAGAGAGGAGCTTGCGAGAACTGGGGCAGAACTGCTCCTCCAGGGCTTTGGTGCCCCAGGGCAGGTGGGTGCTGGTGTCCTCTCCCAAGTGACTGGTGATAAGACAAGGGGGAACAGCCAGATCCAACCCTTCCAACCTGGTGGTTCTATGATTCTATGATTCAGATTAGACATCAGGAAAGATTTTTTCACCAAAGGGTCATCAGGTCCTGGGAGAGGCTGCCCAGGGAGGTGTGGTGGCATCACCATTCCTAGAGATACCTAAAAGATGAGGTACGTATGGACATGGTTTAGTGGCAGATAGGAATGGTTGGACTCGATGATCTCTGGGATCTTTTCCAACCTGGTGATTCTACGATTCTATGGCCGCTCTTGGCCCTGGGCCAGCGTGGGTGGTTGGTAGGTGTATGGTGGGAGCCTGCGAGGAGGCTGCTGTGCTCGCAGCGACTGTCATCCAGCAGCAGCAGCTCTGGGGATCTTTGGGCTTGGCCACATCCTTATAGAATCATAGAACAACCAGGTTGGAAGAGACCCACCAGATCATCAAGTCCAACCATTCCTATCAAACACTAACCCAGGGATGCCATCTCCTGGCTCCCAACACCTGAACTTTGTGGGGAGAGAAGGCACCTTGGGTTCCATCCCATTAACCCCTTCCTGGAGGTGTCCAGCTCGTTTCCAGGCTGTCCCTGGGGTGGGGCTGTGCCCGCAGCAGGGTGTGTTATTGCAGCAGGGACCCCCTGGAAGATGAACGCTCCCCGTCCCGGCTGCTCAGCATGGCACAGGAATCGCCCAGCAGGATGGGGCTTGGCTGCCCTGTTTGCTTTCGGCACAACCCCGCGGTGCTGCTCCTCTCAACACAAATATTGAGAAATTAGAATAAATAAGAGCAGGAAAAAAAAAAAGAGAGAAAAGAGACAACTGAAACCCCTATGGGTGAGGCTTGTGGGAAGAGGTTGAGGGGCAGGGGGATGCAACCAGGACACATAGTGTGGGTTGGGGGGTGCTCCCTGGCTGTGCCCACAGCGTGGGGGGCACAGGATTGTGGTGGTGCTGGTGTAGATCCCTGGCTGTGACCCTGGCTGTGTTGAGGTTGTGGGGGTGATGGGGGCACCCTGGCTGTGCCGGGGTCACGGGGCTGGTGTGGGGGTGAGGGGGGCACCCTGGCTGTGTTGAGGTTGTGGAGGCGATGGGGGGCACCCTGGCTGTGCCGAGGTCCTGTGGATGATGTGGAGATGATGGGGGCGCCCTGACTGTGCCGGGTTCATGGGGCTGATGTGGGGTCCCTGGCTGTGCCCACTTTGTGGGGTTGTGGGGCTGGTACAGGGCCAGGATTAGGCTCCCTAGCTGTGTCTGCATTGGGGGGGGGGGGGGGGGGGGGGCTGCATGGCTGGGGTGGGGGCCCCGGCTGTGCCTGGTGGGGGTGGCAGGGGGTTGTGGGGCAGGGGGTGATAGGGTCCAATTTAAAGGGGTCCCAAGCCTGGTGCAGTGTCCAGTTTGAGGAATCACAAGCCTGGTGTGGGGGTCTAGTTGGGGGGTCCCAAGCCTGGTATTGGGTCCAGTTGAGGGGGGGTCCCAAGCCTGTGCTGCGGTGTCCAGTTTTGGGGGTCCCAAGCCTGGTGTGGGGTCCAGCTAGGGGGGTCCCAAGTCTATGCTGCAGAGTCCAGTTGGGGGGTCCCAAGCCTGGTGTGGAGTCCAGTTGGGGAGGGTCCCAAGCCTAGTATGGGGTCTAGTTGGGGATGTCTCAAGCCTGGTGTGGGGTTCGGGTGGGGGTGGGGGTGGGGTCCCAAGCCTGGTATGAGGTCCAGCTTGGTGGGGTGGGGGGAGTGTCCCAAGTCTGGTGTGGGGTCCAGTTGGGGGGGGGGGTCCCAAGCCTGGTGCAGTGTCCAGTTGTGGGGGGGGGGGTGTCTCAAGCCTGGTGTGGGGTCCAGTTGGGGGGGTCCCAAGCCTGGTGTGGAGTCCAATTGGGGGGGGTCCCAAGCCTGGTGTGGAGTCCAATTGGGGGGGGTCCCAAGCCTGGTGTGGAGTCCAATTGGGGGGGTCCCAAGCCTGGTGTAGGGTCCAGCTGGGGGGTCCCAAGCCTGGTGTGGGGTCCAGCTGGGGGGTCTCAGCTGCGGTGCAGGGTGCTGGTGATGGAGTGGGGTTGAGGGCAGGTTTTAGGGTTCGGGGCGGTGCCGCCGCGGGGGGAGGCAGCGTAGGGGGGTGGGAGCTGCTGCCGCTCGGGCTGTATCGGCAGCAGGAGGCGATCGCGGAGGGCAGGACCCCCCTCTCCTCCTCCTCCTCTTCCTCTTCCTCCTCCTCTCCCTACCCACCCCCCTCCCCCAACCTGTTGCTGCCCCCCCGGGATGGGCTGCGGCGCTGCCCCCAGCCCCGATGCCGCTGGGGGGCGAGGAGAGGAGCCTGCAGGGCATCTACACGCCAGCCCAGGGCTACACCAACCGCTCCTTCGTCTACGACGATGGCAGAGCCCACAGGTACCGGCGACCGGGCTGGGGGAAGATGATGGCCCCTGGGGACGGGGATGGAGGTCCCTGGGAACTGCTAGTGGGGGTCACTCTGTGGGTATCAGGGTCACCGGGAACTGCTAGAGGGGTTCAGTTCATGGGTATTGGGATAGGGGTCTGTAGGTACCAGGATGGGGTCAGTCTGTGGGTATCAGGGTCACTGAGAACTGCTAGAGGGGTTCAGTTCATGGATATTGGGATAGGGGTCTGTAGGTACCAGGATGGGGTCAGTCTGTGGGTATCAGGGTCACCGGGAGCTGCTGGAGGGGTTCAGTTCATGGATATTGGGATAGGGGTCTGTAGGTACCAGGATGGGGTCAGTTTGTGGGTATCAGGGTCACTGGGAACTGCTAGAGGGGTTCAGTTCATGGGTATTGGGATAGGGGTCTGTAGGTACCAGGATGGGGTCAGTCTGTGGGTATCAGGATACAGGGATGAGGTCGCTCCGTGGATATGGGGGGTCCCTGAGGGGTTCAGTCCACGGGTACCGGGATGGGAGTCTGTGAGTAGCAGGATGGGAGTCCTTGGATACAGGAATGGGGTCGGTCCATAGGTATTGGGGGTCCCTGAGGGCTACTGGAGGGGTTTGGTCCGTGAGTACCAGGATGGGAGTCTGTGGGTACCAGGATGGGGGTCCCTGGATACAGGAATGGGGTCGGTCTGTGGGCATCAGGGTCGCCGGGGGCTGCCAGAGGGGTTCGATCTTTGGGTACCAGGATGGGGGTCCTTGGGAGCTGCCAGTGGGGGTCAGTCTGTGGGTATCAGGGTCACCGGGAGCTGCTGGGGGGGTTCAGTTCATGGATATTGGGATAGGGGTCTGTAGGTACCAGGGTGGGGTCAGTCTGTGGGTATCAGGATACAGGGATGAGGTCGGTCTGTGGGTATCAGGGGTCCCTGAGGGCTGCTGGAGGGGTTCGGTCTGTGGGTACCGGGATGGAGGGCCCTGGATACAGGAATGGGGTCAGTCCGTGGGTACTGGGGGTCCCTGAGGGCTGCCAGAGGGGTTCGGCTCATGGGTACTGGGATGGGAGTCCGTGGGTACCAGGATGGAGGTCCCTGGATACAGGAATGGGGTCGCTCCGTGGGTATTGGGGGTCCCTGAGGGCTGCTGGAGGGGTTCGGTCCGTGGGTACTGGGATGGGAGTCCTTGGATATAGGAATGGGGTCAGTCCGTGGGTATCGGAGGTCCCTGAGAGCTGCCGGAGGGGTTCAGTTCATGGGTACCAGGATGGGGCTCCCTGGATACAGGGATGAGGTCGGTCTGTGGGCATCAGGGGTCCCTGAGGGCTGCCGGAGGGGTTCGGTCCATAGGTACCGGGATGGGGGTCCCTGGGAGCTGCCGGGGGGGGGTCAATCTGTGGGTATCAGGGTCATTGGGAGCCTCTAGAGGGTTTCAGTTCATGGACATTGGGATAGGGGTCTCTAGGTACCAACATGGGTTCAGTCTGTGGGTATCAGGCTCATTGGGAGCCACTAGAGGGGTTCAGTCCATGGGTATCAGGATGAGGGTCTGTGGTTATCAGGATGAGGTCAGTCTGTGGGTATCAGGGTCCCCGAGAGCTGCTGGTGGGGCCAGTCCATGGCTATTGGAGTCATTGGGGGCTGCCGGAGGGGTTCAGTCCACGGGTATCAGGATGAGGGTCTGTGGTTATCAGGATGAGGTCAGTCTATGGGTATCGGGGTCCCCGAGGCCTTCCAGAGGGGTTTAGTCTGTGTGTGCCAGGAGGGGGGGGACTCTGGGAGCTACTGGTGGGGATCATTCCATGGGTACCAGGGTGTGGGTTCATGGGCATTAGGATGAGAGTCAGTCCGTGTGTATCAGGATCAGTCCAGGGGCTGTCAGGGGGGTTCACTCTGTGGGTATCAGGGTCCCCAGGGGTTGCCAGAGGGGTTCGGTCTGTGGTTACCGGGATGGGGGGCCCTGGGTACCCTGATGGGGATTCCTGGGAGCTGCTGGTGTGGGTCAGGCTGTGAGGACCAGAGTCTCAGGGTCAGTCCGAGGGCTGCCGGTGGTGTTCAGTCCATAGGTATCAGGGTGAAGGTCCCTGGGGGCTGCTGATGGAGTCGGTCAGTGGGTATCGGGGTCACCAGGGGCTGCCAGAGGGGTTCGGTCTGTGAGTGTCCAGTTTGGGGCTGGTTTTATGCCAAAGTTCTGGTGTCTGGTATGAGGGAGGGGACGTGATGTGGAAGCAAGGAGCTGCTCCAAGGGGATCGCGGGGACCTGGTGCTGCTGTCCTCTTGTGCTCAGGCAGTGGCAGCTGCGTCTCTCAAGGGGACGAGTGCTTGTTGCTGAAGTCTTCCAGCTTTGCCTGAGAATTCTTTTCTATTATCATTATTCTGATTATATCTACTAGTGTGGCTCTTGGCATTTGATGAGTGTTACAATCACGACTTAACTGGGCAAATGGAGCGTGTGCATCGCTTTGTTCTTCGCAGACAAGGACGTGGGCTGGGTTTGTGCCCAGGGCTGCTCAGCCGTGTCTCCTTTGCCTTAGGGAGACCATCTCCATTCCCAAAAAGGTGGAAAAAGAAGGATCAGTCCGTTTGGTGAACTCCTTAACTTTCAGTGCGTTGCCGCTGACTGAGCAATTGGTAAAATATTGGTTGTTAGGGTTAAGTTGACCTCAAGCTCCACCAGGGGAGGTTTAGGCTAGACATTTGGAGGAAGTTTTTCACGGAAAGGGTCATTGGGCACTGGAACAGGCTGCCCAGGGAGGGGGTTGAGTCACCTTCCCTGGAGGGGTTTAAAGGGATGGATAGATGAAGCACTGAGGGACATAGGTTAGCGTTTGATAGGAATGGTTGGACTTGATGATCCAGTGGGTCTCTTCCAACCTGGTGATTCTATGATTCTATGAAGTCTCTTGTCATTGTCCCCACTGTCCTCTCCGTCCGAGGCACAATATCCCTTGGGAACGAGGATCACTGAACTCCTGAGAACACCACACAGGGGTTTGGGGTGTGCTTGGGGTGCTGTGGACCCAATGTCCTCATTTTACAGCTTTACTCCGTGTGTTTGCAGAAATTCTGCTCTTGAACACGTCGCTGTGGGGGGAGATCAGAGCGGCAGCCAGAGGAGGCAGCTTGGGGAGGATTCAGCCTCCAGCATTACGGGAAAATGATGAGTCGCTCAGCTCAGGCAGCAGTTATTGCTCCTTATTGCTCGCACTGCAGTACTGCTTGGGGTCATTCGTCCTTATTTCAATGCACAATAACAAAATCCTTCTCCAAAGGTGTTCCCGTCCGCCTCTTTCAGTCTGAATAGAAGAGCTTTGTTTTCTAGTTATTATTATTATGCAGCTCGATGTGTTTCTAACCCCCTCTGGCTCCAGAGAGGTTGAAATGCTGCTGCTTTCCATGGCTTGTCCTGCCTGCCCCTGTGCTCAGCCCCTCTGCTGCTCTTCCAGAGATGCTGAACAAGCTGGTTGGAGCCCTCAGGACTCTGCAGCTTTGTCCATAGCTGCATGTTCTCCAGCTCTAGCTCGGAGCAGGCTGGATCTCTAATGTACTTTCTCAGTGCTGTTAGATGAAAAAGCAGAAAGCGATTGTCGTAAAATGGCTAAAGAGAACTGTGCAGGAGCACCTTGTCCACCCGTCCATAAACCCCTCCCGGGAAGGTGACTCAACCCCCTCCCTGGGCAGCCTGTTCCAGTGCCAATGACCCTTTCTGTGAAAAATCTTTTCCTAATGTTGAGCCTGAACCTCCCCTGGTGGAGCTTGAGGGCTTGAGTTGAGAGGGCTGTGAAGGCAGCAACCTGCTCATGTTTGATGGGTTTGTGTCCAATGGATGTGCAGTCCCTGGGGAGACCAGGGACTCCTTGCCTTGTCTCCACTCTGTGCTTCCAGGCGTGTACTTGTTGCTGTCGACCACAGAATCACCAGGTTGGAAGAGACCCACCAGATCATCGAGTCCAACCATTCCCACCAATCTCTAACCCATGTCCCTCAGTACCTCATCCACCTGCACCTTAAACCCCTCCAGGGAAGGTGACTCAACCCCCTCCCTGGGTAGATGTGACAAGCAGACCTGTCACCGAAGATGTGTGCGAAGGACGTGAGAGGCAGCAAAGATGTAGAATGTGCTCCGTGTACCTTCTGCTAAATGTTCAAGGAGACTTCAGCCAGGTTGGCCCCATTAAGATAAATGGAAGCCTCAATTATCCCCTTGCCTAGCAAAGCCAGAGATGGCTTAAAAGCTCTCGAAGTGAAACACCATCTTCTCAGAGGCCTCTTCTCCCAAGTGACAGGGGACAGGACAAGAGGGAATGGCCTCAAGCTCCCCCAGGGGAGGTTCAGACTCGACATAAGGAAGGAAATTCTTCACAGAAAGGGTCATTAGGCAATAGAATGTGCTGCCCAGAGAGGGGGTTGACTTGCCTTCCCTGGAGTGTTTAAAGTATGGGTGGATGAGGTACTGAGGGGCAGGGTTTAGAAGTTGGTGGGAATGGTTGGACTCAGTGATCCTGTAGGTCTCTTCCAACCTGGTAATTCTATGATTCTCAGTTGCCTGAGTGTGGAGACATGGGTGTCACTGTCTGGGTGCTTTATCCTGGCTCTGTTAATAAGGCGACAATGGTCCTGAAGGTCCCTTCCTGATGGAAAGCAAGAGGTTAACTGCGAAAGCTCTTGGAAGCATGTTTGGAGAGCAAATACACATTTCTGGCACCCAGAGGGCACAAATAACCTAAATTTTACTTCCCTACCTCGTGGGAAATCTGGATAAATGTTTGTACAAGGCACTCATCTGTCATTTAGGGGAATGGAGGATTTCCTCGGCCAGCGGCTCCGCTTCCCTTGCCTTGCCCATGTAAGGGCACTCGGGGAGAGGCAGCGATGGCTGAGCGGCCATATGGAAGCACTCACGCAAAAATATCCTGCACCAGTACCAAGGGGGATGGTGGGAGAAGCAGGGATGTGCGAGAGGAGACTTGGGCTTTCTCTCCGCCGTCTCCTGCTCCCATGGCTCATTTAAGAAGAAAAAGGTGAAGGGAGGCGGCACGCGTGGCCATACCTGGAGAAGCTGCTTGGGAAGATTGTGCCTTTGCATTAGACGTATGTGGCTTTTTCTCATTTTTTTTTTTTTTTTTAATGTCTCTTACAGGAGATCTGTCTGTCTGCTAGACTGCACCACTCTGCTTAGGGTCAGTGCTGCTCCTTATACTTGGAGTCAACATTAGGTGTCGTGTGCCAAGAGAGGCAGATTTGGGATCCTCGTCGTCGTGGGGCTTGGGATCCTCGTCGTCGTGGGGCTTGGGATCCTCGTCGTCGTGGGGCTTGGGATCCTCGTCGTCGTGGGGCTTGGGATCCTCGTCGTCGTGGGGCTTGGGATCCTCGTTGTCGTGGGTTTGGGTTCCTTGTCATGATTCTGGGAGCAGGAGGTGGAGGGCAAGTGGGTCCCAGCTGGAGTGGCAGCTCCAGTGCAAGCGCTTGGGAAGCTGAGGTTGGGGGCTGGGATGAGACAACCTGATCGACCCGTGAGCTCCGTCGGCACAGCAGCTCCGGGTGTGCTTGAGGAGCACCAGGTGGAGACAGCTTGGCTGGGTGGGGTCTGTCTTCAGGCCCACTCCAAACCGAGCAGCCAGGACAGATCATCCTTTCTGGCCCTAGAAATCGCAGTGAGGTTTGGACCCCTCCGCCAGGGGAGATTTAGGCTGGAGATGAGGAGGAGGTTTTTCACGGAAAGGGTCATTGGGCATTGGAATAGGCTGCCCAGGGAGGTGGTTGATTCCCCTTCCCTGGAGGGGTTCAAGGCACAGGTAGATGAGGTCCTGAGGGACATGGTTTAGTGTTTAATGGGAATGGTTGGACTCGATGATCTGATGGGTCTCTTCCAATCTGGTGATTCTATGGTTCTATGACTCTTCCACGGCTTCTCCTGCTGCATTTCAGCTGTACCAGGTGAGCTGTCTCAGTTTAGCACAAGGATTTTCGCTGCCTCTAAGAACCTCATGTTGTCTCTTGAGTTTTCCACGTTCTGGAAGCGAATGGGAAGATGTTTCTTTGGCAGAGCTTCCACTGCACTAGGCTCTGTGGCTAATGAATAACCAACCAGTCTTTGTTTTTGTGAGCAAGATGATTAGCTTAGACATTTATCACCTTCCAAAAAGGTGATTGAGCCTTGAAAGCCTTGAGGCTTGCGAGATCTGTTGCTCTGGCTGCCCATGGGGATCCTGGCCTCACTGTTCAAGGAGAAACTGATAAGAGGCATGAAACTTCAGGGCCGAACACCCTGTGTTTTCAGAGTGTTTATGTGTCAGGCAGAAGAAGGGAATTTGCTCTTGTTTTCCCCAGTTGATTAGGGAAGGGAAACATGCAGCCCTGGCTGAAATCCGCAATCCAGGTCTCGGAAGGGCAGTCAGCAGGTCACACTGTGCAAACCACTGCAGGAGAACACCTGGGTCAGGGGGAGGAGGTTTTGGGACCCCCCCCCCTGCTATTCCGATTAATGAAAGACCCCCTAACGCGCTCAATGTCCTCCTTAAAAACTGCCGTTGGGTTCTGGCTGTGTCACCCTTTGCCGGAGAACAGCAAAGTAGGTCACTGCCTGTGCTCAAGGGCTCTTTTCTGCTCTGCAAAAATATTTACAGCATCTATTTGAATCCTCCCCGGTTCTCCACCAGCGACCTCCTCCCGACCTCCGCGCCTGGTTCCCAAGTGCTGCGTGAAATTTGTTTTGGAGCTGGCGAGCGTTTCTCTTGCACGCGTGCCAAGCCGTGTCAGAGTGTGGGACGTCTCATTCATCCATCTCGTGAATAAAAACAGGCCAAGAGCCAGGCTAGGGCTGAGCACAGGTGTCCTTGCCTGGCCCCGTGTCCTTTGCCGGTGATGAGGATGGAGGGCAGGAACAGAACAACCTCACCAGGCTGTGCTGCTGTAGCTTGTCGGATTGGGGTCCTGAGCTTGAGGTTGTCCCCAGCGGCTGAGCTTGAATGACATGGATGGATGCCTCCCCTGGGAATTGCCTGGTCCTTCTTGGACTCGCTGGTACTTTCTGCCTCCATGAGAGGATGTGACTCGCGGCTGAGAGAGCTGGGGGTTGTTTATCCTGGAGAAGAGGAGGCTGAGAGGAGACCTCATTACTCTCTACAACTACCTGAAAGGAGGTTGTAGAGAGGAGGGAGCTGGGCTCTTCTCCCAAGTGCCAGGGGACAGGACAAGAGGGAATGGCCTCAAGCTCCACCAGGGGAGATTTAGGCTAGAGATTAGGAGGAAGTTTTTCACACAGAGGATCATTGGGCATTGGAATAGGCTGCCCAGGGAGGTGGTTGATTCACCTTCCCTGGAGGTGTTTAAGGGACAGGTAGATGAGGTCTTGAGGGACTTGGTTTAGTGTTTGATGGGAATGGTTGGACTCGATGATCTGCTGGGTCCCTTCCAACCTGGTTGTTCTATGATTCTATGTGACTCCTCTGTCGTGGCCGCTCTGCGAAAAAACACACTGCTTTCCCTTTGATCCTGCTGCTCTGTGATTTCCCTGAGTCCTCACAGCTCCTGTGATGTGCTTGCTCCCCGGTCGCCCGCTCTGGTTTCACCTGCCTTTCATCCCGTCTCTTACCAGGAACTGATCTATTTATTCTCTCCTTGAACAAAATGATTTCTAACCCAGTGGTTGCCTCCGCTGCCCTTCTCTGTGCTGTTTCATCTCCGAGGAGGGGACCCAGAGCCGTGGGTGGCTCTGGGGTGGGTTTAGCTGCAGCCTAACAGCCTCTCCTATCGTTTGGGGGTTTGAGCACCACTGACAATCAGCTCTTGGCTTTCTTGGATTGTTAATATGACTTCGGCTCTTCTCTGGGTGCTAATTCAGACCTTCTAGTGGAGGAAGAAGGTCACTTTTCCCCGTCTCTCTTTTGGATTAGTTGACATTTATTGCTGATAATTTTTATTTTGGATTTTATCACCAGGTTGCTCAGTGCCGCAAGATCTTCCTGCGGCTCTTTACGGTCAGGAGTAGATTGGGCCGTGCTGGATAATTTGCAGTCATCACCATCACTTCTCTTATAAATTGGCTCTTGATTACTTTAAGGATGACACTATAATCTTTTCTCTGAGGAAACCTGTACAGCCTAGTGGGACCCCACAGAACAGATTTGCTTCGCTCTTCCCCTTCTGCTTGGCTCCTCCGTTCTGACCCAGGAGACGTTCCCTGCTCGTCCCGTCGCATCCTGGTCTGGCAGGTGGGTTCATAGAATCATAGAACAACCAGGTTGGAAGAGACCCATTGGATCATCGAGTCCAACCATTCCCATCAAACACTAAACCATGTCCCTCAGCACCTCATCCACCCGTTCCTTAAACCCCTCCAGGGAAGGGGAATCAACCACCTCCCTGGGCAGCCTATTCCAATGCCCAAGGTTGACAGGCCTGCCTTTCGGGGTTTATTTCTGGAAGTCTTTGTGTCCTTGAACAGTGTGAAAAGACTCTTCCTCCTCCCACGGGTCTCTTATTCTCTGCTTTCAATCACAGGGAGGAGGCTGGAGAGTGGAGAAGTTTCTTCTCCGTGCTTCATCCTTAGCTGCTTATAGAGCAGTTTGGGGCTGTGCGGAAGGGATAATTTTCCCAGCAGATCATTAGCAAGAATTAGCACTTTTCTGATCTTGCAGCCTTTTTTTTTTTGTTTTTGATGTGAGCCTGAAAACTGCTGAGCGCTGGCAGGTTGGGTAGAGGGTATAACAGCTCGGGGTGAGGGGGAGTGACACACCAGAGGATCATGTGCTGTGGGATACCAGATCCGCTCCTGGGAATAATGATTCTATCTAGAGTGTGATGAGCTCTGCTTTGAGAGCATCTCCTCGCTCTTCATGATGAGAGCTGGGAACAGAGAGCATTGTCCTGCTCCTTATGAGGAGCGGCTGAGAGAACTGGGGGTGTTTATCCTGGAGAAGAGGAGGCTGAGAGGAGACCTCATTACTCTCTCCAACTACCTGAAAGGAGGTTGTAGAGAGGAGGGAGCTGGCCTCTTCTCCCAAGGGACAGGGGACAGGACAAGAGGGAATGGCCTCAAGCTCCACCAGGGGAGATTTAGGCTAGAGATTAGGAGGAAGTTTTTCACAGAAAGGGTGATTGGGCATTGGAATAGGCTGCCCAGGGAGGGGGTTGATTCACCTTCCCTGGAGGTGTTTAAGGGACGGGTAGATGAGGTGCTGAGGGACATGCTTTAGTGTTTGATAGGAATGGTTGGACTCGATGATCTGATGGGTCTCTTCCAACCTGGTTGTTCTATGATTCTATGCTTGCAACCGGTCATCTACCAAGATGAGGGGTTTGGCTGCTTCCCAGGGTGACATTGGTCCCAGGTAAGCTCCGTGTGGGAGGGGAAAATGGATTTGGAACAGGGAGAGCAAAGGACCTTAACACCTCTCTGGAGTTGGAGAGGAGCTTTTCTGTCCCTGGGGCTGGAGGGAGGAGGGCAGCTCTTGCCTGCAGAGGGATCCACTGGTAGGAGTGACACTGATGGATTTGTGGGGGCTAAGAAGAGTTATTCACGGGAGAATTATAACTGAGCAAGACCCGCTTGGTGTTCTGGCCTTGCTCTGGCAGCTGCTGGAGCTGGGACCTGTGGGACAGCCAAGGGCTGTGGCTGGGGAGGGAGTCTGGGATGATTCTATGATAAGCGATACCTAATGACTGTGAATAGAGGACTTGTGGTAGTGTCAGTCGGGATTATATTCCCCTTCTCAAGCAGGAGAGGGCTGGCGACTGGATGCAGGAATAAAGCTGGAGGCTGTGACTGGTGAATTGCTCTCTTTTTAGTTTAATAATCTGTTTGGGTTTAGGATTTTTCGCAGTTGGTTGGTGTGAATCATGAGCCTGGCGTTATCCCTGTGTGCAGCAGCTCCCTGTGGTTCCAGGCTGGGTGATTTCCCAAGGTGTGTGTGACCTCCGAAATCCCCAGCAGGACATTTGGGACCTCATGATGAAGGGACGTTAGGGACGGATTGTTTCTCACTGCCGGGAGCGTGAGTCCTCGCTGCTTGGTTTCTGGAGTGTCAGGGATGATTCTGCTTTTAAAGGAACTTGCGTTTCCTCCCAGGCATCCTTGCAAACCCAGTACCATGAAAAAGGAAAAAAAAAAGGATTGTGTCCTTGCTGGGGAAGGGCCAGATACTCTGGGAAACCTGCTTCTCAGCATATAGCTCCTGCAAGGAAGATACAGTTTAATGTCGGGATCCATAAATAGCCCTGGAGATTGCTGGGTCAGGAATTTCCCAGCAGTCGGTGACGTTAGCTCAGGCTGAGCGTGTTTTGGATCTGGCTAACCTCCTGAGGTTGCTCATGGTGGCAATGCTGGGAAGAGCGCTGTGGGTGCTCCTCAGCCCGTCCCTCATTGGAAAGGTCAGGCTGGAGGGCTGGTTGCAGGCAGAACTTGGCCAGAATCACCAGGTTGGAAAGACCCATTGGATCGAGTCCAACCATTCCCATCAATCACTAACCCATGTCCCTCAGCATCTCATCCACCTGCACCTTAAGCCCCTCCAGGGAAGGTGAGTCAACCCCCTCCCTGGTTTTGAGGAATCATAGAATCATAGAATCACCAGGTTGGAAGAGACCCACCGGATCATCGAGTCCAACCATCCCTTCTCCCAGCTCCCTTCCCAGGGCCAGGGATGGATTTCTTCCCTGGCCTCCCAGTGCCGGAAGAGCTGAACTGCCTGCTCGTGTCACTCATGTGCTGCTGTCGGGATCGCAGAAGAGTGAAAAGGCTTCCCAGCAGGGCTTTTCCTTCTGTGAGTTGTGCCTTGTTGTAGCAAGTGTAGGTGTGCATCCTGCAAGAAGGGGATGGGGAGACATGGGGCTGAATTGCTAATATGGGGTTGTCTAATAAGAAAAATGGCTCTGGACCTGGAAGGTACAATTTCTACTTTTATCTTCTAGAAAATAGCGTTGCCAGCGGGGTGAAGGCTTGTGGAGCTTTGCACTGACTCATGCTTCCTGTTCATTTTCGACGTGAAACACACAAAATGCTAGTTTTTCCATGAGGCCTGTGGAGCTAAATTGCCTCCGCTTGTTGCAAGCGAAGCAACGGATGAATTTGTCACCGGGTTTTTGCGCTTCTGTAGAAGTTCTGAGCAACAACAGCCCCTGATGTGGCTCGTCTGCAGATCTGGATGCGAGAGCTTAGTGTGGGAGACTGAGCACTTCCTATAGTGTGTGTGTGTGTGTGTGTTGTACCCACCACGAATGTGCACCCACCTGTCTCAGTGCTGGGTCCAGCCCTGTTCAATGTCTTCATCAATGACCTGGATGAAGGCATCGAGTGCTCCCTTAGCAAGTTTGCAGATGACACTGAGCTGTGTGGAAGTGTTAATCTGCTGGAGGGCAGGGAGGCTCTGCAAAGGGACCTAAACAGACTGGAGCGCTGGGCAGTGTCCAATGGCATGAGGTTTAACACGGCCAAATGCCGGGTCCTGCACTTGGGGCACAACAACCCTGAGCAGAGCTACAGACTGGGAGAAGTCTGTCTAGAAAGCTGCCAGGAGGAGAGGGACCTGGGGGTGTTGGTCGACAGCCGACTGAACATGAGCCAGCAGTGTGCCCAGGTGGCCAAGAAGGCCAAAGGCATCCTGGCTTGGATCAGAAATGGTGTGACCAGCAGGGCCAGGGAGGTTCTTCTCCCTCTGGAATCAGCATTGGTGAGGTTGCTCCTTGAATCCTGTGTTCAGTTGTGGGCCCCTCAGCACAAGAAGGATGTTGAGGCTCTGGAGAGAGTCCAGAGAAAAGCAGTGAGGCTGGTGAAGGGGCTGGAGAACAGGCCCTATGAGAAGTGTCTGAGAGAGCTGGGGGGGTTTATCCTGGAGAAGAGGAGGCTGAGAGGAGACCTCATTACTCTCTACAACTATCTGAAGGGAGGTTGTAGAGAGGAGGGAGCTGGGCTCTTCTCCCAAGGGACAGGGGACAGGATGAGAGGGAATGGCCTCAAGCTCTGCCAGGGGAGATTTAGGCTAGAGATTAGGAGGAAGTTTTTCATGGAAAGGGTCATTGGGCATTGGAATAGGCTGCCCAGGGAGGTGGTTGATTCCCCTTCCCTGGAGGTGTTTAAGGGACGGGTAGATGAGGTCCTGAGGGACATGGTTTAGTGTTTGATAGGAATGGTTGGACTCGATGATCTGCTGGGTCTCTTCCAACCTGGTTGTTCTATGATTCTATGAATGGGACCAAAACTGCTTAGAGGATGTGGAAATGAGACTTTGAGCCCCTGATCCAGTGGGAGGTGTCCCTGTCCATGGCAGGAGAGGGACCGGATGGGCTTTAAGATCCACACACAGGTACAGGTCTGCTGCTTTCCTTCCTGTGTGGTCTTTGCCCTCTTCTCTGCTGGGCTGTGCTGCCCTGCCAGCTCGCTGCCCCTCCTTGCCAGGAGAGCAGTGCCAATGCCTGCAGCAGCAGCATGTCACCCGCTTGGGATGGCTGCTGCCTTCCTGGCCTGCTCCAGAGGCCAAACACGCCTCTCCCCGCGCGCTCGGACCATTACGCGACCCCACAGGGATGTCGCTCAGAACAAAAAAAAAAAAACCAAACCGAGATGGGGGAACAACTGTAACCCGGTAACCATAAGAGCCGTGGGAGGAGAAGCAAATAGAAGATAATTGCATATATTTTAATAAATATAGAAGAAGAAAGGGCAGAATTTCCTGTATGGCTTTGTTCAGCGGAGAGGCTTTGAGAGCCTGGCAGCAGCTGAGCTCGACTTTGCTGGTGGACCAGGGCCAGACTCTGCAGCCATGGCTGGTGAAACGCTGGCAGAGGGAGGAGAATCATAGAATCATAGAACAACCAGGTTGGAAGAGACCCACTGGATCATCGAGTCAGGATGTGGCAGAGTCTTTTCTGCCCCGGGGGAGCCTGGCTCCAAGAGCCCTTGTGAGAAGCATCTCGTCTCTTGAGTGCGATCTAGATACCACTGCCCTACGGTGGGTCTGGGTCAGCCAAGAGCAGCTGGAGGCTCCTGCCCTACTGCCTGTTTGCTACCCTAAAGGCTGGTTTAGCCCAGCACAGGTCATGCTGCTGCCCCACGTCTCTGCCAGCAGCAAAGATCAGACCCTCTTGCTCTCAGCTAGGTTGTTGTCCTGACATCTCCATGGGCAGGAGGCACAGCAGCAGAGCTGCCTGCAGCGTTGATGTCCTGGAGCTTGAGGAAAAGTGGCTTTGCCTGCAAAAGGGATGTTGAGATTGGCTGGGAGGTAGCTGCTCTCCTGGCTATGCATCCAAACTCTCCAGACATCCTCCCGGGGAAGGGATGGAGTTGGGACAGACATGGTCCTGCTGGCTCCTTTTATATCTCCTTTATTAGGGATTTAGATTGTAGGATATGCAGCAGTTTGCACCTAATGTAGGTTCAGGTGGTTCTTCTGTTTATGCACCCCTAGCCCCTAGAAGGAGGACAGGAAGGGTGTTCTGGGAGGGAGAAGAGGAGGCTGAGACCTCATTACTCTCTACAACTACCTGAAGGGAGGTTGTAGAGAGAAGGGAGCTGGACTCTTCTCCCAAGGGACAGGGGACAGGACAAGAGGGAATGGCCTCAAGCTCCACCAGGGGAGATTTAGGCTGGAGATTAGGAGGAAGTTTTTCACGGAAAGGGTCACTGGGCATTGGAATAGGCTGCCCAGGGAGGTGGTTGATTCCCCTTCCCTGGAGGTGTTTAAGGCACAGGTAGATGAGGTGCTGAGGGCCATGGTTTAGTGTTTGATAGGAATGGTTGGACTCGATGATCCAATGGGTCTCTTCCAACCTGGTCATTCTAAGATTCTATGAAAAATCCTAAAATATATTGCAGGAAGCCCCCAGCCTGTGGAATTTCTCCTGAGATAAAGCTGTTGTCGGGTGCTGGGACTCTGGGCAGCCTCCGAGGAGCTCCCTGGGGCACATGGCACAGAGCCCTGTGGCTGGGCATGGGCAGCCGTGGGGGCTGGCACTGCTCTGCTGCCTGTGTTTCCAGCCTCAGGGGGATGGTCTGTGAGCAGTGAAGCTCTCCTGTGTGCCCCGGGTGCAAACACAGCGCGGAAAGAACGGGATTGCCAGCAGCCCACACAGGAGAAAGCTGCCTGGAGAAACTCAAGGTTGGTGCGACTGTGAGGCTTCTTCTAGAACGCGCTCCAAGGAGCAGCTGTGGTTGCTAAACTGGGACAGCGATTCTGTCTCGCTGCAGTTTCACGGTAGGAGAGAGCAGCGGGAAGAGCTGGTTTGGATCACACTCAGCTCGATCCCAGTTCCCGTGTTCCCAGGAGGCTGAGCAGTAGGGTGTCCCCCTTCCAGCGTGTGCCGATGGCTGCTAGGGAGCTGGGGGAGAGACGGTGTCGTAGTGAGAGATTGGAAGAGTGTTGAGGTTTCCATATGCTGATCGCACTGTGCATTTTTAGTGGTGCATGCTTCTGGAGGAAGGAAGGAAGGAAGGAAAAGGAAGATAAAAATAAAGCTGCGGGTCCTGTATTTAGCTCTAGACCACTCTGGGACATTTCTTTTTCAGTAGTATTTGAAGACTAGGCAATAAACGAGCTCGTTCATGAATTTTTTATTTTATACCACTACTGCTTTGAAGAAGTAGCTGTGGCGTTTGTATAGCTCAGAATCCGTGCGTTTGGGTGGAAAGGAGGGTTGGAAATTCTCTGTGCCCATGTAAGTGATCATCTCATCAGTCCAGAGAAGAGCAATGAAGCTGGGGAAGGGGCTGGAGAACAGGCCTTATGAGGAATGGCTGAGAGAGCTGGGGGGGGGTTTAGCCTAGAGAGGAGGAGGCTGAGAGGAGACCTCGTTACTCTCTACAACTACCTGAGAGGAGGTTGTGGAGAGGAGGGAGCTGGACTCTTCTCCCAAGTGACAGGGGACAGGACGAGAGGGAATGGCCTCAAGCTCCGCCAGGGCAGGTTTAGGCTGGACATTTCGAGGAAGTTGGAACAGGCTGCCTAGAGAGGTGGTAGATTCGCCTTCCCTGGAGGTGTTTCAGGGATGGGTGGATGAGGTCCTGAGGGACATGGGTTAGTGTTTGATAGGAATGGTTGGACTCGATGATCCAGTAGGTCTCTTCCAACCTGGTGATTCTATGATGTCAGGAGGTCTATGTGCAGTGCAGGAGCACTTTTCTTTTTTTAAGTTGCTGATGCACAACTTATCTTAAAGTTGATGTGTTATTGATTAAGGTACCTTTATCTAATAGGCGCACGCAATATTATCTTGCTGAGCCTTCCTCGAGAATAAACAAGCCTGCCAAACTTTTATAATTCTGAATTACTTCATATGCAAGAACAAAACGGAATATATTAAAAATGTAGCTGCTATTGCAGATGGGAAAAGAAATTTGGATGCAAATACATGGCAGAAATTATGTCGCCTGAGATAAAGATATAATTGGATTTTACTACAATTTCTTAGCACTGAGAAGGGACAGTGGCAAATATTCTGCTCAGGGTTGCCCATAGATTCATAGAACAACCAGGTTGGAAGAGACCCATCGGGTCATCAAGTCCAACCATTCCTATCAAACACTAACCCATGTCCCTCAGGACCTCATCTACCTGTGCCTTAAACACCTCCAGGGAAGGTGAATCAACCCCCTCCCTGGGCAGCCTATTCCAATGCCCAATGACCATTTCCGTGAAAAACCTCCTCCTAATCTCTAGCCATGGGAGGTTCCACCTCAACATGAGGGTAAGATTCTTTCCTCTGAGGGTGATGAAGCACTAGAAGAGGCTGCTCAGGGAGGGGGTTGATTCACCTTCCCTGGAGATACTCAAAACCTGCCTGGAGGCAATCCTGTGCAACCTGCTTGAGGATTTAGCTGGGCAGTTGGACTGGATGGTCTCTGGAGGACCCAACCAACCCCTTCTAGCCTCAGTCTGTGATTCTGTGATTAGTTGATCCGGAAAGAGTCCTTGAGTTGACAGGTTGGACGTGGTTTAGTGTTTGATAGGAATGGTTGGACTCGATGATCTGATGGGTCTCTTCCAACCTGGTTGTTCTATGATTCTATGACAGGTGTTTGGATTGATTTCTGCTAAAGACCAAGTTTGAGATGGGTGGATATCATAGAATAACCTCTCTGATGCCCGAGAGCCTGCACAGACACATTACTCAGTGCAGAGCCCTGGCCGCAGTGTGCAGATGGCAGCTAAAAGGAACGGAAAGTCTCTAGGGGCATAGAATTAAGTGGCAAATAACATCAGTGAAAACCATCCAAAGCGCCGAGAGCGAGAGCTGTGTTATCTTCTGGGGCTGCGTTCAGCAGAAATTTTTTCATGCTGATTGCTCTTCCAGAAACTCGGAAACAGCAGCTGATCAGGACTTTGGAACCTGCTCAGCTGGGAATGTTATTTACATGGCTTTGAGTTGTTAAAGGTATTCTATTAGTCCGAGGAGCCTCGGATCACATCTCTGCAGTCAGCAGAGAGAGCCCTGGCTGGCTGCTTGTTGCCAGTTTAATATTCAGCTGTTTGAAGCTCTTTTGTCTCTTTGGATCTTATGCAGCATGTACTGGAGACAAAGGTGTGGGAAGGTGGTAGGAGTTGGGCTGGAGAAGCTTTGGCTGAGACCCTTGGAAGTACATTGGGCAGGAGCTGGAGCCTTTTGGTTCTTTGCCTGCCTCACACTCCAAAGTTACATGTGAGGGACAAAGAACCAACTCACTGCAGAGGCAACACATCTCCTCCTCCAAGCTCGCCCTGTGCTTCCCGCTTTCCACAAAGGCTTTAGGAAACTGGTGAGATGAGTCTCTGGTGAGATGAGTCATAGAATCATAGAACAACCAGCTTGGAAGAGACCCATAGGATCATCGAGTCCAACCATTCCTATCAAACGCTAAATGAATGAGCTTTCAGGCTCTCCCTGTGCTTCCTGCTTTCCACAAAGACTTTATGAACTTCTGGTGAGATGAACTTCTGGTGAGATGAACTTCTGGTGAGATGAACTTCTGGTGAGATGAACTTCTGGTGAGATGAACTTCTGGTGAGATGAACTTCTGGTGAGATGAACTTCTGGTGAGATGAACTTCTGGTGAGATGAACTTCTGGTGAGATGAACTTCTGGTGAGATGAACTTCACTGATGAAATCAGAGCCCAAAGGCTCAGAACCTGTGGTCTTGCCTTGTGTGCCCATACACTGGCTTTACAGCACCGAGTGGCTTTTTTTTTTTTTGCTTTGTGAAGGGAAGTTTCAGCTTAACCCTTATCTACTATAATTAGTAGCTCTAGCTGACACTGTGAGCAGTCTCGTAGCTGTGTTCTGGTTGGTAAATGTGGTTTGAGGAGACCAAAGATTAGCTCTTAACCCTCTGAAATGATAGTTTGAGAGCTGGTTGAGTTTCATCATTACTCTCTACAACTACCTGAAAGGAGGTTGTGGAGAGGAGGGAGCTGGGCTCTTCTCCCAAGGGACAGGGGACAGGACAAGAGGGAATGGCCTCAAGCTCCACCAGGGGAGATTTAGGCTGGAGATTAGGAGGAAGTTTTTCACACAGAGGGTCATTGGGCATTGGAATAGGCTGCCCAGGGAGGTGTTTAAGGCATGGGTAGATGAGGTCTTGAGGGACTTGGTTTAGTGTTTGATAGGAATGGTTGGACTCGATGATCCGATGGGTTTCTTCCAACCTGGTTGTTCTATGATTCTATGATCTCTTTTCCACATGGTAGGACAGGCTGCCTCCGAGTGTCCCTGCGCAACTCTTTGAGCAATCACCTTGGGTCTCTCCCAGGCCTTGCGATCCCCCCACCCTCGATCAGAGACATCACCATCGCGCCGAGGGATGGGTGATAGATCCTCCCGGCCCCGACACTTGGCAGCTGGGCAGATGCCTGACTCATCAGTGTTCGTGGTTTCTCATTTAATCTCGGGGCCGCTCGGATGATTTAAACGCTGGCAGCCCCGAGAGGAGGTTGTGGTTCTGCTTCCAACACGGTTGCGGAGCCGTCTCCTCGTCTGCCTCCCGTCCATACTTTTCTTTGCCGGGGGGTGGACCTGGCTTTGCTTGTCAGCTGTAGATCTTTCTTGGGAGCCGGTTTATCTCCTCCTGGCCAATGGGCTTCCCCATTGGCTCCTCTTGCTCTCCGTTCTTCGCCTGCTGAGGAGCGAATGCCCTGTGCGGAGCGCTGCGGGGCGCAGAGGGCTGCGGGGCGCTCCGGGGGAGCGGGCGTCGCGCCGTGCCCACCCCAGCCGCCCCTCGCCTGAGGCCACCAGAGCCACCCAATGCCCCCGGGGGGAGCGCTCTGCAGTGGGGGCGCCGCTGCCTGCCCCACCATGTAAATGGGGGGGGTGCGGGTGCGGCGGGGGCCGGCCTCGGAGGAGGTGCCGGGGCGGGGGCGGGCAGGGCAAGGCAGGGCGCCCCCCCCCCCCCTCCTCCTCCTTCATCGCTGCTCCCCCCCCACACACTCCTTTTCTCTCCTGCAGGCTCTCGTCGCCCGGCGGCTGCGGAGGCGGGGACGGCGGCGGGAGCCGCAAAAGCGGGGTCATTCTGGACATCGCCTCCCTCAAGATGACGGAGCTGGAGTCCGAGGTGCTGCCCCTGCCGCCCCGATACCGATTTCGCGACCTGCTGCTGGGGGACCAGTCCTTCCAGAGCGACGACAGGTTCGGGGGCCAGCGGGGCTGGGGACAGTGGGGCTGGGAGATTGGGGGGGCACAGGGGACGGACACGCACGCAGCGAGGGGAGGGTGGGGAGAGAGATAGAACACACACCTTTGGGGACACACACACACACACACCTGGAATTGGGGACACCTACCTGGAGCACAGGTGCCCCCCCCCTTTCCACGTGGGGTAAGGAGCTGTCCGCGGTGCTGACCCCGCGGTGCTGACCCCGCCGGTGCGGAGCTGTCCGTGGTGCTGACGGCCGGGAGTGCGGGCACTGGGAGGGAGAAAGGGAGGGATGGAGGATGGATGTGGGGAGTCCGCAGGCGTTGGGATGCGTTGGTGCGAAGCGGTGGTCGTGTCCGGATACGTGTGGGTATGCTCCGGAATGCGTGAGGATGGTGGACACGCCGGAGATGCTGGGCTTTGAGAGTTGTCGGTGTGCTGGGCTGTGTCTGGGAGTCCCATTGGGGCCGGCAAGGAGGAAAAAGAACCTCTGTCTGAGAGCTACTTAAAGTAAGGGGCTGGTGAAACTCCCTCTTAAGCTATATGCAGAGTTTGTGCTGAGCGCACACATCTATTTAGGAGGTATGGCCCATCTAGGATGTTCTCAGAAGCTGTGTTTACAGCAGGGGATGCTGACGGGAGCAGAGTAACTCTAAAGAGATGCTGTGGATGTGGAACAACTCTTCCTTTCTTGGGCTGGCTAGAGAAATGGCTTTTTTGGGTTGAGCGCCAAGCCTGCTGTTCCTGGCTGGCAGGGATTTATTACCAGGTTGAGTAAGCTAAAGGAAAAGGAAGAATGCCATGAGTGGCTAATAAATTCCACGAACAGAGCAGTTAAATGAAAAGGAACAAGAACAACCCTCCCTCCAACTCTGCTCATGTAATAAAAATCAAGGAGCTGCAGTGCTAGTGAGGAGTCAGTTAGATTGTCTTCTTTTCCCACCAATTAATTGCATGATGTAATCAGAGAGAGATGTATCTCTTATTGAAAAACCACTTCAGTTGTTGGTGAATTAGCCTTTGACTGGCTGCTCTGTGTTTGGTGCATCTGTGTTAAAAGGTAATTTCATTTTTTTTCTAACATGTCCAAGTGCTATTAAAAAAAAAAAAGAATTTTCCTTTGAGAAAGTGGCTTTTACAAATGTTCTATATACATACTCCTAACTTTTAGAGCTGCATAAGCATTGATCTGTCTTGAAAACGAGTCCGTGATCCTTATGGTTTTAAAGCCTGAATTTCCTTAGCAGGCACTTAAATGTTAATATAGTTTTATGGCATGAGGTGGGAGGTTGATAGGAAATTCCTGCCGTAGAAAACGTCTGGATTTCAGAATCGCTGTGATCTGACTCATTTGGATAAGTTTAAACTTGAGAGTTCTAATGGCTTTTGGATTAGAGTATTTGAATGGATCTGAAATATAGAAGATGCCGATTGCAGGTTGTGGTTTTTCTGCGTTTCACTGATGTATCCCTTAACCTTCATTTCCGTCTAGATTTGAGTGTTTCCAATTCAGAATCTCTCTGATTTTA
This sequence comes from Coccyzus lansbergi, assembly GCA_033558105.1. NCBI lineage: Eukaryota > Metazoa > Chordata > Aves > Cuculiformes > Coccyzidae > Coccyzus > Coccyzus lansbergi. The sequence goes on along the minus strand of JAUMJK010000501.1, from coordinate 537,738 downwards.
GGACGGAGGTGATCTGGACTATTTTATTAATTTCATTAGCCTTGTTTCTCAAGAAACCTGCCTTTCATGGGCTTTACGTGCTGCTAGCTTTACTTGTTTGACTTTCACCTTCGTCTAGAAAACATTAAAAATTTCCCAGTGTATTTGGGAATACAAATCTATGAGCATACGTCTGCTGTTCACGTGTAGCCTTCCCGAATTCAGCGGGAGCTGAGGTGAACCAGTGCCACAGGCTTTGGGGAACGTAGCTGTTAGGCCTCAGCTTCAGTCCAAGTCATTATTAACACTGGGACTTTATAGATGCAGCAAGCTCCCTTCGGTAATTACGATTAGTATATTAGCCTGTTCCAAAGCAACTGAATAAGCGGCTGATTTAGGCTAGTGAAAGAAAAACATAAAGCCTTTTTTTTTTTTTTTTTGTTGGCTCTGCTCTTGGCTTGGCTCTTTATAAATGCTAAGCAGCTCAGAGGTTTGCTTTGAAGTGCTTTGTTACGGCGCTGACAGGAACGAGGTATCTCTCTGCTGGGGAAAATTCCCCCATGTAAACACTATGGGAGCTGTGAGGGGTGAAATACAACCTGCTCCACTTAGGAGATGCTGGAGGGAAACACCCACAGCACTAAATATCTCATTTTGTTTATAAAAGTAATGCCAAAAACATTAACATCTCAAATATCTGCTTTGAAAAAACTCCTCTAGAACGTTAGCTGGTGAAAGCGAGTTGGTTTCTGGGGTCAGCAGGAGACTAAAAGGATGAGAGGCCATCGGGGAATCCAGGTTTCGCTGCTTCTGGGTAATTAGAGCTGCTTCTGCTAGAAATTTATTAATCCGTCCTCGTTGCAGAGGAGGCTGAAAAACACTGACACTGGACTGGGGTAGGAGAAGGAGGAAATGCTGGAGCCTGAGGAGGTGAGAGCTTGTTGGAACAAGGAGATAATTAGAGAGCTGTGGGCAGAAGGAGGGAGCGTGTCCAGATAACTGAACCGAAAGAACTAAGCAGTGAATATGAAGTGGAACAGGGAAAATAGGCTGCTCCCGGTTTATTTTTCTTTGTAGAATGCGAAAGGTGAAGAGAGCTGGTCTAGCTAAGTGCGGCTTACTCTCCGGCAGGTAGACTGATTGACGTGAGACCTAAAATAATACTTCGACTGGTGTGTGGGGGATGGCGATAAATCACTCGGGAAGCAAATAGGAAAAGACCGACTAGAATGGGGAGGGGGAGGCAAATGGATTTCTGCGTCGCAGAGAGAAAAGCCCAATGACAAGCAAATCTGGAGTTGTCAAGTGGAAGTGCTCCTTCCAAAGTAGTCTTATTCATCTTTGGAACTCACTACCAGGAGGCATCTGGGAGGCTTTGGGCTTTAGCTGTGTTTGAATGCAGCACAACTATTTTCGCGAGGCAGCTCTTTAGGTTATAGAAAGAGGATTAACCGTCATTCAGCTCTAAATTCCCAAAAGATACAAACTACTGTCTCGAGGCATAAATTTGACTGCTGAGAACTGGGAGGTGATTTCTCCTTTGGAGAGAGAAGGTTCTCTTTAGAACAACTGAAGCTGCCTGTGTTGTCTGTCGTAAGCCCTTTCTGTTTCCAAAGCTTCTTCCCCTCTTTTCGGAAGGTTCTGTCAATGTCAATACTAGAAGAAGAGATCTGTTCTGCTTTTTCACGGCACTATTGCATTTTGTATCTCACTGATGTTTTGTTGTCAGGAAAGCATTCGGAGCCAGGGGAATATAACAGAGTTTGAGATGTGGAGAGGAGGGAGCTGACCTCTTCTCACTGGTGACAGGAGACAGGACAAGAGGGAATGGCCTCAAGCTCCACCAGGGGAGGTTCAGGCTCGACATAAGGAAAAAAATTCTTCACTGAAAGGGTCATTAGGCAATAGAACAGGCTGCGCAGGGAGGGGGTTGACTCATCTTCCCTGGAGGAGTTTAAGGTGCAGGTGGATGAGGTGCTGAGGGACATGGTTTAGTGATTGGTGGGAATGGTTGGACTGGATTGTCCGGTGGGTCTCTTCCAACCTGGTGATTCTACGTTGAGCCTGTTACTAAAAGAAAGCAAAGAACTGGGGCTACAAGTACTGCTGTGCCTGGCTACCCTCGCCCATGCTTGGCCAGTGACTCCTCCAGTCATGGGAAGCCTCTGTGCGATGAGCCTTGGATGTTGAGGCTCTGGAGCAAGTCCAGAGAAGAGCAACGAAGCTGGTGAAGGGGCTGGAGAACAGGCCCTATGAGGAGCGGCTGAGAGAGCTGGGGGTGTTTATCCTGGAGAAGAGGAGGCTGAGAGGAGACCTCATTACTCTCTGCAACTACCTGAAAGGAGGTTGTGGAGAGGAGGGAGCTGGTCTCTTCTCCCAAGGGACAGGGGACAGGGCGAGAGGAAATGGCCTCAGGCTCCACCAGGGGAGATTTAGACTGGAGATTAGGAGGAAATTTGTCACACAGAGGGTCATTGGGCATTGGAATAGGCTGCCCAGGGAGGTGGTTGATTCCCCTTCCCTGGAGGTGTTTAAGGGACGGGTGGATGAGGTCTTGAGGGACTTGGTTTAGTGTTAGATAGGAATGGTTGGACTAGAAGATCCGATGGGTCCCTTCCAACCTGGTTGTTGGAATTCTATGATTCTATGACTCCAAGGCTGGAGGGAAGGAGGAGGAGCTGAAGGCAACGTCCCATCACTGCTGCCTGTCTGGGCTCTGCGAGGAAGGCTCCTGTTCTAAAGAGATGCTTCTATTTGCTGATTAAAGGCAGCTGAGAAAGCACATCTGCTCAACTGATAAATATTGTTTCATACCACAAGCTGTGGCTTCCCTTTGATCTCTGCTGTCCTGACTATGGCAGATTTTTTTTTTTGATCTGCTGCGTTCTCTTTTCTTGGGCAGCGCTGACAACTTGGTTGGGGCACAGATAAAAAAAGCCCATAAATAAAATTAAACCGTATCTCAGAGCAAGTGCCATTAGGAGCTTATTTGTCGCCTAATTTAAATAGTCTGAATACTTTCCAGCAAATCGTCGTCAGAAGCCACAGTCCTATTTACAGTAGCACAAAGTAATGGATGTCACTTTGATTAAGTGGGTTTTGCTGAGGCTAATTATCAGCAAAGAATCGTTTTGATGGATGAGGATGTTTGGAAAAGCTGCTTGTGCAGAAGAATTCAGCAACATCTCTATAAAAATTTCAACGTCTCCTGTTTCAGATCAAAGATCTTTTCAGATGTTACATAACCAAGAAAATAGAGGTTTTTAACAAGTAGGGCAATTCTTTTAAGCTTCTACTTCCAGGTTAGGTAGGTTTTGGGAAATGTTTTCTCTGTTAAGTGGTGTCTGGTCTTTTGTCTCTTAGATTTGTCACTAGACGGTGGTTCTACATCATGGGTTGGATTATACTTGGCACAAGCAAAGCAAAGTGCTGAAATATCAGCCTTGTAGGATCTCATCCTTGCAGTTTTCATGCTAACATGCCCCAAGTGACTTCCTCATCAAGTGCCTCATTACATTAATGGTTCTGAGCAGTTCTGTGTCCCTCTGTCAGGTTCCTTGAACGTGTCTGCGGCTGAATCCTCACTTCGTTGCCATCTGATTTAATGGGCAGTTTCTCTCGTTTTATTTGGAAGATGCAGATGCTAACTTGAAAATTCCAGAAGTCGGAGACGTTTATTTCTGTGGTGGTGAGGTAATGGCCAATATTTTAGGTTCTGGACTGCAGTGTCTGTTCAGGCTGTGCCATCTGTGCTTGTGGAGGTTTATGCCTGGGTTTAAAAGCTCCAGCCCTGATGCTTGTTCGCTACAAAATTCCTCTGGCAAAGGCTCTTCCAGCAATTTGATTTTTTGCTTGTGAAAGTAGTATGAAGATATTTATTGTCTAATAGTCATTCTCTCAGCAAGAGAGTTCGGATCCAGTCCCCTGTGTGTAGAATCTCAAGGGGTGGCTCAGGCACTGCAACTGGGACCAGCTCCAAACCAAGTGGTGGCACCGGTGAGGACGGTGGGATCCAAAGCAGCAGCTCAGGAACACCCATGTGACTGCTCGGATTTCTTCTCCTCTGCTTTTGCCACCTGGCAAAGGAAACCCAAGGCATTTGTTAATTGGATTAGGCTGTTTTCCTGAGCCTACACTTTGTCAGAAAGTTTTTGTCCGTGCACGAGCAAGTGTGACGTCCTGAGGGACATGGTTTAGTGTTTGATAGGAATGGTTGGACTCGATGATCCGATGGGTCTCTTCCAACCTCGTGATTCTATGATTCTATATGCTCAGGCAGCCTGCGACAGGAGCCCTGCTCCCGGCTGGAGCGATGGCTGTGTGGGCTCCTGCTCCTGAGCCAGGCAGGTGACACATACTGGTGTGGTTCTTCCCCAAGTCGGTGCCGACAGCTTTGCTGTGTCAGCGACAGAGGCTGTGGATGAGGCTGGATTCAGTCCCCAGGCGGTGTCCAAGTTGTTGGAGGAGCTCTGCCAGCTGCAAGAGCTTTTGGGGGCGGTGGGAAAATAGACACATGGCACTCCTCTGGTGGGGCTGGTTCCAGCTCTCTGAATGAGTGGGTAAGGGCATCCCAGGCCGTCAGGCAGGGATCTGAAGCACGGAGCCTTAGGCTGAGGGTAGCAGAGCTTAGAGGAAGGTAGGGAAAAAGCTCTTACTGGTGCAGAGTGTGTTGGAGTACTTCAATCTGCTCTGAGTTCACCACCTTGCATGGAAAGGTGACCTAGATGTCTGCAGCCCTGGGTGGCCGACTCCTGTCCAGTGACGGTGGCTGCAGCAGGTCCAGTCCCTTAACAGAGGCAAAATCAACATATATCACCAGTGCATTCCTCAGCCCAGCTCCAGATCGTAGAATCATAGAACAACCAGGTCGGAAGAGACCCACCGGATCATCGAGTCCAACTGTTCCTATCAAACACTAAACCATGTCCCTCAGCACCTTGTCCACCCGTCCCTTAAACACGTCCATGGAAGGTGAATCAACCCCCTCCCTGCACAGCCTCTACCACTGCCCAGTGACCTTTTCCGTGAAAAATTCTTTCCTAATCTCCAGCCTGAATCTCCCCTGGTGGAGCTTGAGGCCATTCCCTCTTGTCCTGTCCCCTGTCCCTTGGCAGAAGAGCCCAGCTCCCTCCTCTCCACAACCTCCTTTCAGGTAGTTAGAGAGTAATGAGGTCTCCTCTCAGCCTCCTCTTCTCCAGGATAAACACCCCCAACTCTCTCAGCTGTTCCTCATAGGGCCTGTTCTCCAGCCCCTTCACCATCTTCGTTGCTCTTCTCTGGACTCGCTCTAGATGGGACATACTGGGGTAAAGAGCCTGTTGGAAGCAGCTTTATAAAAACCTTCTAGATTTTCTCGTGTTTGTGGCTTCGTTATTGCAGTGACACATGACATCTTCATCGCAGTTTGCTTTTTCAGTCGTTCTGAAAGTCTGCAGTGTTGTTTGCTAATGCGTTGTCTCAATCGAAAGGCTGTTCAGAGTTTTTTGAGTGGATATTTTCCTGCTGCGCCCGTGAGTATTCATCTTCAGGCAGAACCTCTGGACATCAACAGAAATGATAGGAAAGCTACAGAAGTAATAAAGCAAGAGAAGAGATGCACTTGTAATTATATCTATTATTATTTCTTAAAAATAATATCGTCTCTCTTTTCAGGGATATTGCTTTTACTGTCAGTAACAGGCCCTTGCGAGCAATAAAAGTGAGCGCACGTAGTCTGGTGAAATGAGAGGATGTGTCCCTGGAGCGCTGCAGCGTGTACAGCTGGGCCCTGGTGAGAAGGAAGAGCGACATTGATTTTCAGTTATTTAGTGCCATTTAACACTCTGGGCTCAAATTTCCATCCCTCCCTGGTGCATTTTCTCGCTTGATTTACTTTCGCTTGGGTTTCTATTTGATTTATTGGGAGGATGGGCCGGAAAGGGGGAAGTGGAGCATTTCAAAGCACCTGAGAGACCTGTTCAAGTGAAGGGGAAGCATGAGCAAGTGGAGCAGAGGGTCACATCCCTGCTGAGAGCCACAAGTGTTGTCCCAGAGGAGGCTCAAGCTAGATGAAGAGTTGGTTTTTGGCTCATGTTGTGTGCAAGATGAAGAGGGAAGGGCAAGGCCATGGGGAGGAGAAGCCTCTCAATCCAGCAATGAGCACTAAGCCTCCAGGTGCTCCTAGAGGTGGGAGCACCTGGGTGGTGGAGGATGTTGGCCATATTGAAGGAAAAACGAGCCCATTGGCAAAATGGAGTGGTTGAAATGGAATGAAATTTGATAGGAATGGTTGGACTAGAAGATCCGATGGGTCCCTTCCAACCTGGTTGTTCTATGATTCTATGAAGAGTTTTGAGTGGTTGTACAGGACATGTTGTACAGGACATGTGGAAAGTCCTAATTGAAAAGTCTCTTGCGGTGAGACCAAAGGGAGTGCAGAGAGGCATGAAAAATGCTGGAATCTTTGGTCCTACTGTGGTTAACTAGGGAAAATCTTCCTCGTGTCTTTGGCGTGAGGCTGAAGCCTGGTGGGGATATTGCCAGATGTTCCCCAGGGCCTGGGGCACCTTTCTGCTTGGGAGCTCCTGTGCTCAGACAGCTGCTTGAGCTTGATGATAAAGAGCAGAGAACAGGAATTAGATGCGAGACGGTGGAAGGAGCTTGGTTGTAGGTAAGATCTTGGCACAGATCTCTAAGGGCCGCGATTGCCGTTTGCACTAGGGAAGTGTCACGCAGGTGAGTCTGTGACCACAGGTCTGGTGAGGAATCAGTGATATTTGTCATCGCGGCAAACGCCTGTGTCTGCAGAAATCAACGGGAGTGTTGCCGTTGGCTTCGGTGAGGGTGGAAGGTCAGGCTGAGATCAGAGCTGTCACTGCTGCCATAGTGACAGTATGAGAAACAACTTGGCAACTGTCGCTGTAATTGCAGAGAATGCATTAAATTTTTTTTTTTCTTCCCCGCTCTGTTTTCCTCTTGCTTTATCTCATCACAGTTGCATCTTTGTTCCCGAGGGAAATAATTTATTGCCATTCTGAAGGTGGTGCTCATTCCTTTTTCTCTGCACAACCTGTTCAGTGGTTGAGGGCGTGGGGAGTGTCGGGGCTCAGGCATCCTCCCACTTGCTGCCTCGAGGGAGACGAGGGCTTGACTCCTGCTACCTTTTGCAGCCAGTCCTGGCCTAATGCTTGGGCGTGAGCTGCTCTCACAGACCCCAGTGTGGTCACGGTAAAAAGAGACCACAAGCCAAGCCTAAATGAAATGGTTAGTAAATCCCCCCTGTGCATTCTCTCGTTAAAGCAAGAGCATCTCAGAGGCTTCATCTGAGGGGAGACCTCATTGCTCTCTCCAACTACCTGAAAGGAGGTTGTGGAGAGAAGGGTGATGGCCTCTTCTCTCTAGTGACAGGGGACAGGACAAGAGGGAATGGCCTCAAGCTCTGCCAGGGGTGATTCAGCCTGGACATCAGGAGGAAATTTGTCACAGAAAGGGTCACTGGGCACTGGCAGAGGCTGCCGAGGGAGGGGGTTGAGTCACCTTCCGTGGAGGTGTTTAAGGGACGGGTGGACGAGGTGCTGAGGGACATGGTTTAGTGTTTCATAGGAATGGTTGGACTCGATGATCCGGTGGGTCTTTTCCAACCTGCTTATTCTATGATTCTATGATTTTGCGGTGCCCTCCACAGCGCAGGGGTTTAGGGAGGAATAAAAGGCCTGAAATTTCAATCGTAACATCTGTTTCTGAGAATTCCCACCAACAGAGAGGATTAATTCTTTATTGTCTGTTCTTTTCAACTCTGCTTATCGAGAGAGATGTGAGCACATTGCTCGGCAAAGCCCTGAAGCTGGTGCAGGTTTTCTTGTCGTGATGCGTTTGCCGAATCATAGAATCATAGAATCACAGAATCACCAGGTTGGAAGAGACCCATCAGATCATCGAGTCCAACCATTCCCATCAAACACTAAACCACGTCCCTCAGCACCTCATCTACCCATCCCTTAAACCCCTCCAGGGAAGGGGAATCAACCCCCTCCCTGGGCAGCCTGTTCCAATGCCCAATGACCCTCTGTGTGAAAAACTTCCTCCTAATCTCCAGCCTAAATCTCCCCTGGTGGAACTTGAGGCCATTCCCTCTTGTCCTGTCCCCTAGCACTTGGGAGAAGAGCCCAGCTCCCTCCTCTCCACAACCTCCTTTCAGGTAGTTGGAGAGAGTAATGAGGTCTCCTCTCAGCCTCCTCTTCTCTAGGCTAAACACCCCCAGCTCTCTCAGACACTCCTCATAGGGACATTTCTTCTATTATCAGTCTATAAAATTGCTGTGTTGCTGCAATGAAAATGATTCTATGTTCCGTGCTTCCTTATCGTTCAGAGTTTTGATTACATTGCTGCTTGACACTTAGTATAAAATGATACAGCTGAATTTCATCTGCCGTCGTGACCTTATTTCTTTCCTTTGTGGAGCATTTAGCAAATTCCTGGCTGGATGGTTTACTGCAGGGAGAGGATCAAAGTCCAGCCTGCTGGAGAACGCAGATCCCCGGGAGTAAAGGTCTGTGGGGAAAAGCAGCCTCTGCTCTCCTGTCATGTCCCAGCAACCTTATTATGAGCTTCCTTGTCTCCCCCGCAGAGCCAGAGGGCTCGGAGGAGGTTTCAGAGGTTGCATGTCTCGTGGGTGGGTGGCAGCATCACCCCTTTGATCATTCTAGACAATAAAGAATTGATAATGAAAGAGTTTGCGGTGATAGAGTTGAAATTCGAGGCTTAAGTCTTGGTGGGGCAGATAGGTTGTGGATGTTAGCGTGTTATAGAATCATAGAATCATAGAATCATAGAACAACACAGTTGGAAGAGACCCATCAGATCATCGAGTCCAACCATTCCTATCAAACACTAAACCATCTCCCTCAGGACCTCATCTACCTGTGCCTTAAACACCTCCAGGGAAGAGGAATCAACCACCTCCCTGGGCAGCCTATTCCAATGCCCAATGACCCTCTGTGTGAAAAACTTCCTCCTAATCTCCAGCCTAAATCTCCCCTGGTGGAGCTTGAGGCCATTCCCTCTTGTTCTGTCCCCTGTCACTTGGGAGAAGAGTCCAGCTCCCTCCTCTCTATAACCTCCTTCCAGGTAGTTGAGTTATGAACAGTTTAAAGTGAAAAGAAAGGCGTGTTTTTCCAAATCTCTCCAACTTGGAAACCTTTGCATGGTCTTGCTTGTGACTTCTTCCTCAAGACAGACCATCTGGTTCTCTTCTGATCATCTCTTTTCGAGGGTTGGTCTGGGGCTGTGCAGTTTGCTGACAGGCAAACAGGGCATAGAAACAATGTTCTGTGAGTGGAAGCTTTGAAGGTGAAACACTTTGGGATTGTGACATCCTTTCACAGAAAAGGTCATTGGGCACTGGCAGAGGCTGCCCAGGGAGGGTGTTGAGTCACATTCCCTGGAGGGGTTTAAGGTGGACGAAGTGCTGAGGGACATGGGTTAGTGATTTATGGGAATGGTTGGACTCAAGGATCTGGTGGGTCTCTTCCAACCTGGTGATTCTATGATTCTATTATCCTCCAAGGCTATTGCTCTGCGCTCACTTCCAATGTGCTGGTCCCCTCTGTTTGGGGAATGAAAGTTTCTGCAGTCAGATGGCATTTGCTCTGCATGAGGTGACATGAGCGTGTTTTCTACTGGGTTTTTCCATGATATTTTGCCCACTGAATAGGCTCCTCTTACAGCGGAGAGGGGGCAGCTTGCTCACGCTGTCTCCAGTTTGATGCCATCGCTGTTTTTCCCTGTTTTGCAGCGTTCGTGTGGGTGTGCACATCCGCATGGCACGATGCACAAGTAGCCACGACCGTAGCCTTTGAAGGATCAGAGCTGGGCCAGGACGTGGGCGCAGCCGAAGGAAGGGAGGGAAGGAAGGAGGGATTGTACCGAAGACCGAGGCTCACAGCAGATGCCGAATGAGCTCATTAGCTGGAGGGTGTGTAGCTCATGGGGTCAGCGGGTAATGTAAATAGAGAAATGGCAATGAATTAAGTGAAATAAGTGGTTTTCTTCAAGGGTGAAAGACTGAAATGTGGTGAGAGAGGACGCATGCAGCGAGGTGCTGCTTCGGTGGGACCAGGGGCTTCATTCTGGGCCCCTTACCACAAGAAGGATGCTGAGGTTCTGGAGCAAGTCCAGAGAAGAGCAACGAAGCTGGTGAAGGGGCTGGAGAACAGGCCCTATGAGGAGCAGCTGAGAGAGCTGGGGGTGTTTATCCTGGAGAAGAGGAGGCTGAGAGGAGACCTCATTACTCTCTACAACTACCTGAAAGGAGGTTGTGGAGAGGGGGGAGCTGGGCTCTTCTCCCAAATGCCAGGGGACAGGACAAGAGGGAATGGCCTCAAGCTCCGCCAGGGGAGATTTAGGCTGGAGATTAGGAGGAAGTTTGTCACACAGAGGGTCATTGGGCATTGGAATAGGCTGCCCAGGGAGGTGATTGATTCCCCTTCCCTGGAGGTGTTTAAGGCACAGGTAGATGAGGTCTTGAGGGACTTGGTTTAGTGTTTGATAGGAATGGTTGGACTCGATGATCCGATGGGTCTCTTCCAACCTGGTTGTTCTATGATTCTATGATTCACCTCTCCCCTTTTGTAGAGTTACTCTTTGGACGCATTAAAGTCTTCCCTGATGTGAGATAAAACACAGTGTGAGGGCTGGTCTTGTACCTGAATGGGTTGGTTCAGCAACAACCTGCTTTGGGTTGGACTCGATGATCCGGTGGGTCTCTTCCAACCTGGTGATCCTCTGATTTGCGCCGGGTGCAAGTGCTGCTTGTGAAGCTGGGCACAGGTGAGGCTGCCTGTTGTGCTGCTGTGCGCCTCAGTGTGCTGGAACCAGAGCTTCCCTGGCTCCTGCGCATTGTAGCTGCTCCAGCTGAGGTATGAGGAGCAGCGTTGAGCCCTTGCTTCTTCTTTTGGGGAGCGGAGTAGCCTTCCACTGCCTGGGGAGGGGTTAGACGTTGCAAAGAACTGATGGAGAAGAGAGCAGGTGTTTGCTGTGGCCAACGCAAACCTCCTGTTGCTTGGGGGCCTCTGTCTCTGACACTGGCTGCTCCCCTGACCCACATCAGACCCAGTGTCTGGCCTCGTTCTGTGCCTCATTGCGTCTGGTTTTACTGAGCCACGTATCACGTCTAGTGTTCTCAACAATATCTTTGTCACAGATGATTTTTGCTGCTGCTCTTTCATAGCATTGTGGCAGAGCCCTCTTGAGGACAACACAAGCATGACTCCTATCCAACAAAGCTCCCGAACTCATGGCAAGATTGTGATTTAAATCATGTTGGGGCTCTGCACTGCTCAGACCTGCTGTCCCCAACCGATGGACTCATGCACCACCATCCACCTGTGCTGGAGATAAAATCATAGAATCATAGAACAACCAGGTTGGAAGAGACACGTCGGATCATCGAGTCCAACCATTCCCATCAAACACTAAGCCATGTCCCTCAGGACCTCATCTACCCGTCCCTTAAACACCTCCAGGGAAGGTGAATCAACCACCTCCCTGGGCAGCCTGTTCCAATGCCCAATGACCCTCTGTGTGAAAAACTTCCTCCTAATCTCCAGCCTAAATCTCCCCTGGCGGAACTTGAGGCCATTCCCTCTTGTCCTGTCCCCTGTCCCTTGGGAGAAGAGCCCAGCTCCCTCCTCTCTGCAACCTCCTTTCAGGTAGTTGGAGAGAGTAATGAGGTCTCCTCTCAGCCTCCTCTTCTCTAGGCTAAACAACCCCAGCTCTCTCAGCCGCTCCTCATAGGGCCTGTTCTCCAGCCCCTTCACCAGCTTTGTTGCTCAGGGATGCAGATATAGGGACGGCAGTGGGTCCGTGGCCTCTTTGGGAAGGATCGGTGGGTGAGAGCGGCAGGGAGACTGCGGAGCGAGCGGTGCTTCACGCCTGTGTTTGGATTAGTGACTGTGCCGTGCTTCCTGCAGCCCACGCAGGCTCCTGCGGGAGCGAGAGCGTCGCTCTGCAAATTTAGCAGCTACCTTTAGTTGGGGAGCGATTACTTCATGGACTGTGGGTTAAAGTCATCGAACTTTTCTGAGCGTCTCCTATCCATTCCCACTGCGCCGGTGGTGACTATTAGCAAAGCGATTGCTTGGGTTGAGCTGTGCTGCAATAGATTTCTGAATTCGGATGGATTACAGGCTAATTGATTTGGGAACTGGACTTTGCAGATGCCATCCTGCTGCTGCTGCTTTGGTCTGTGTGTGATGAATCCAGCACCTATTCCGTGGTGTGGAGCAGCAGTTAGAGCATGGAGCACAAACAAATTTTGATAGGAATGGTCGGACCCGATGATCCGATGGGTCTCTTCCAACCTGATTGTTCTATGATTCTATGAAACACCACTCTCAGAGGCAGAGTCCGCGCCAGATCCTCAGTGGCAGGAGCTGTCAAGAAAAGTGTTTCCTCCGTCTAGGAGAGAGAGGAGCGTTTTCTGGGGAGCAGGTGGTGAAGATATTTAGCAAATGTCAGCTTGAGACCTTGCCATCCTGTGGGCATAAGTGACATCGCTGAGAAATGTGTTATCCTGTCAGAAAGCAACAAAAAAAAAAAATCCCCCAGCTCAATGTTTACGAGCAAGGCAAGACGCTGCCAAAAGTGGGTGTTGTTCTACCCCTGAGATTCATGGAGCGAGAGCTTCTTGGAGCTGTGGGAATCCTGCTCCTGCGGAGGCTGAAGGCAGGAGCTGTCGGCACTGGGCAGGCAGCACAGCACCATCCTTCCTGAGCAGAGGCTGCCGACGCATGAGCCGTGGCTCCTGCCTTCTCTTCTGGGCGTTTTGGCAAGAAATTTTTTTTTTGATAGGAATGGTTGGACTTGATGATCCGATGGGTCTCTTCCAACCTGGTTGTTCTATGATTCTGTGATTCTAAGAAGCAACCTCTGAGCTTCCCTCTGCCTCTGCAGGATCTCACCTCTTTCCCTTTCTCCACCCAGCAGCAACCAGGCAGGGGTGATGCCAGGAGAGCAACGTCAGCCAGATGCAGGTGCCTCTGGTGAGTGAGGCTTGGCCTTGCAACCCACCTCAGTTCATTTTTCACAGAGCTTGGGCTCATCCAGCACTGCCCATTAGCACTGGTCTAACGCCACATCTCTCTTTTTACCAGAGAGATCAGGCAGCTCGTGCCCCACTGCAGGGAGAGAAGAGTGTTTGATAGGAACGGTTGGACTCGATGATCCGATGGGTCTCTTCCAACCTGGTTGTTCTATGATTCTAAGAGGTGTACGTTCTCGGTTTAGAGATTGTGTCGAGTCTTCTGCTGGTTCAGCTGAGTTGGTCGTGTAACTATTACTGTTACGACATAAGCATCTGGCCAAGCCACGTTACATTATTTCTGAATGCTTTAATCAGTCCCCTAGAGCTAATTAGGAATTGGCCTTCTTACTGCATGTAGTTTGTATGTGACAAAAATACTTAAAAAGAAAGGTTCCCTGCAGACAAGTGATAAATACAGTTTTTTTTCAAAGCTAAACCAGACCAGCTATGGATGTGATTCCATGACTGGGAGAGGGAGAATGGCAGAGACCTGCAGAGACAGGGGACAGGACAAGAGGGAATGGCCTCAAGCTCTACCAGGGGAGATTTAGGCTAGAGATTAGGAGGAAGTTTTTCACGGAAAGGGTCATTGGGCATTGGAATAGGCTTCCCAGGGAGGTGGTTGATTCACCTTCCCTGGAGGTGTTTAAGGCACAGGTAGATGAGGCCGTGAGGGACATGGTTCAGTGTTTGAAAGGAATGGTTGGACTCGATCCTATGGGTCTCTTCCAACCTGGTTGTTCTGTGATTCTATGAAAACTCATTTGCGTCGTGTCTATGTGTCAACATTTGAAGTGCTTAATTACATCTGGGCTAACAGCTCCATACGGGAGTGCTGTTTGAAAAATTTCTAATTTAATAGAACAGGTAATAGAAGAGAGTCTAATTGGAATAATTGACACGGACATCAATGTGCTAATTTAGTCTGGTATTTATAATGCACAGTCACATTGTTTGTTATAGGACGGAAAAATGAGGAGCTGGTGGTGCCCGTTTTTCTCAGTGAGTTACAGCTGCTCTCTGGGAAGATGTTTATTCGAGGAAGCTGTTTAGTCACTGTTCCTGAGCTTGGATTGTGGAGATGGATTGGCTTCATTACAGCCTGATGCAATTGCACCCACGCTGCTGAGCGCCAAGGCCTTTTCTGACACTTGGGATGACTTGAGATCGGTCTTTCTAGTCAGCGGGAGAAGCTGAGCCTCTCTGGCACAGGGACGTGCCCTTTCTGAGCTGCTCACATACTCGTACATGCGTGAGGAGACTCACCCATATGCCAGAATGCGAGTGGGAAAGGGGAGGTTCGTCTTCCCTATCCACCCGTTCATCCCTAGTTGGCTGAAGTTCATCAAGACCCGTACGTGTGCTAGTTCTAGCTCAGTAAATCAGCACCGTGAGGTTTTCCCCTTTGGAGAAAGGCTTGATAGTCCCATTCTGGAGCGGAGGTGTCTCACATTGCCATCCCAGAGCTGTTGTGCTGTGAGCTGGAAGGCTCTGCTGCAGCAGCTAATAATCTGTTGGGTCACTGAGAGTGTTTCGTAGCGAAGCGGTGGTGACACAAAGAGCCATTACGTCTCCTCAGCCTCTTTCGGAGCTGACATTCAACAATTGCTCCTTTTCGTCTTTCTCCAAAGTGCTTTTAAAGCCCAATATTGTCACTTCGGTTTGAGTCTTCCCACACAGCATCTGCACTTAGAACTGCCCAGTGCTGATGGAGAGGTTTGTGGCCAGCAGCTATTGTGCTAAAATTGAGAAGGAAACCAATTTCTAGTCAGCTCTCGTTATGGTCTCCGATGGGAGTTATTTCTCTCTTGCTAAGAACTTGTAAATGCATTTTAATGCCAGAAGCAGTGCTCTGTGGCTAAGAAATGTTCAGCCTCCCAGAGTCCAGCAACACAAATATTTCTGCTCACGGACATATGTAAAGCAGGTCGGACATGGATGAAGGACGGATCCCTTCCCGACTCAATAACAATGAAAAAGGGCAAAGCTCAGCTATCAAACCCTGAAGGTTGCTCCCCAGAGCCTCGTAAAGCTTTGTGAAGGAGCCCTGCCTGGCAGACCCAGCTGGTGCAGCAGGCTCAGGTTAAACCCAAAAGGTTAATTAAGTACATGCAAAGCCCTCGTTTGCATAGCAAAGTGGTGCTGCTGGAGGAAGAGCTGTTCGAGTAGAGGAGGTAAGGTATTGTCTTCTCTGTCTGTGACTTGCAGTTCATTCCAAGAGAAGCTGGTGATGAGACGCTGAGGGATGTGGGTTTGTGTTTGATGGGAATGGTTGGACTCGATGATCCGGTGGGTCTCTTCCAACCTAGCGATTCTATAATTCTATGATTTTATGATGCACTTTGCCCCAGGAAAGCATCCAGATTCGGATGTAGGGGGCAAAGTCTGTTCCTCACGTAAGTGTGATGAAAGGAGGTTGTGGAGAGGAGGGAGCTGGGCTCTTCTCCCAAGGGACAGGGGACAGGACAAGAGGGAATGGCCTCAAGCTCCACCAGGGGAGATTTAGGCTAGAGATTAGGAGGAGGTTTTTCACACAAAGGGCCATTGGACATTGGAATAGGCTGCCCAGGGAGGTGACTGATTCCCCTTCCCTGGAGGTGTTTAAGGGACGGGTAGATGAGGTGCTGAGGGACATGGTTTAGTGTTTGATAGGAATAGTTGGACTTGATGATCCGATGGGTCTCTTCCAACCTGGTTGTTCTATGATTCTATGAAGCAGAAGGCTCTTTGCCAGGCGTGACTTGCCCTGCTGAATGGAGTTGGCATTTGCACCCCGTGGGGTTGCTTTTCTCTTGTTGTGGGTGTTCCCAAGCTCCTGAAGAACCACACTGCTTTGGAGAGAGAAAAAGAAACATGGATCAGGCTTTTAGCAAGAGGGAGAAGGCAAAGGAGGGGCTTTCATCTCTTAAAAATTATGAAAAGTTGAGATGAAATGCATGTCTAGATCAGTCCTGTGCCCTTTTCTGGCATTGTTGGTGCTTCTTTATTTCTGGTGTGATCCCCTGTTTCCTTTCAGAGGAGGATTATTCACTAGAGGTGCAGTGGGTGCTGCTGATCCGATGTATTAGCGAGTGCTTTGCAGCCCCATGACTGCTTTTCTTGAGCAACTTTTGAGAACTGTAATATTTATCCCACCTTTTTAAAGCCTTTTTTTTCCCCTCTGAGCTGCCCTGTTTCCCTCTACAGATCTTAGGGAGAGAAAGGAGAACAACTGAACGAGCTGGTGCAGGTATTAACATAATCATGATACAATTTAATCTTGATCCCATTAAACACCCGTAATGATCAGAGAGTTTCTCACTTTGGTTTAATGGACTTTTTACCAGATGTTGCTGCTGCTGCAAGATCAGACGCTTGTTATTAATGTCTGTTTATTAAACAATCTTCTCCTTAAAAGCTTCTGCTGGGCCAGAATGAACATAAATGGAGAGGATGGTGTCTGCAGTTCAGTCTTTAAGGAGATGCTGTGTAAAAAATTGGGGCCTATTGCTTTTTATTTTTGTGTCTTTATATGAGAGATGAGAACAAGTCAAGGTTTATTTGGTGTTTTTTTTTTTTTAACTGTGCTTTTTGCTTTAAATGTATGAGGCGGTTGCGCTCCGGCATCCGTGAAATAGCATCTGCTGTCAGAGCCACTCCTGGAACGATTATTCCCTTCCTGACAGACGATTCGGTCATGGGAGTTAACCCAGAGGCTGACAAGCAGATATGACCAACGCTGTCTAATAACCTGACTTAAAATCCTTTTCCATGGTCGTGTAGTCCAACGTTTGCTCTTGATGGGGTGTGGGTGGCGGAAGGCAGAGCAACCCTTCCACGCGTCACCTGCATGAATCAGCCTTTGTTTGTGGTGATAAGACAATGGGGATAATCTGGAGAGGGGTTGATATAGACTAGACATAAGGAGGAATTTCTTCACGATGAGGCTGGGGAGGCCCTGAAACAGGTTTCCCAGAGAAGCTGTGGCTGCCCCATTCCTGGAGGGGTTCAAGGCCAGGTTGGATGAGCTTTGAGGAACCAGATCCAGTGGGAGGTGTCCCTGCCCATGGCAGGGATGGGACTGGATGGGCTTTGAGGTCCCTTCCAACACAAAGTATTCAATGATTCTGTGATTTACACACCCTACTCACAGCGTCTGCAAAGTGAGTAGAGACTTGATATGGCAAAAGCCCTTTGCCATCGCGTTACTGCAATATTTAATGGGTTTTGGAACACAGGTTGTTTGGATGGTTGAAATATTACACAAGGATACACAAGCTCCCTGAATCCTGTGTTCAGTTGTGGGCCCCTCACCACAAGAAGGATGTTGAGGCTCTGGAGCGAGTCCAGAGAAGAGCAATGAAGCTGGTGAAGGGGCTGGAGAACAGGCCTGATGAGGAGCGGCTGAGAGAGCTGGGGGTGTTTATCCTGGAGAAGAGGAGGCTGAGAGGAGACCTCATTGCTCTCTGCAACTACCTGAAAGGAGGTTGTGGAGAGGAGGGAGCTGGGCTCTTCTCCCAAGGGACAGGGGACAGGACGAGAGGGAATGGCCTCAAGCTCCACCAGGGTAGGTTCAGGCTGGACATTAGGAAAAAATTTTCACGGAAAAGGTGATTGTGCATTGGAATAGGCTGCCCAGGGAGGTGGTTGATTCCCCTTCCCTGGAGGTGTTTAAGGGACGGGTGGAAGAGGTGCTGAGGGACATGGGTTAGTGTTTGATGGGAATGGTTGGACTTGATGATCCGGTGGATCTTTTCCAACCTGGTGATTCTATGATTCTAAGAAACCTTTCTATTCCTTTAAATGCTTTGGTGCTGACCTCTTCTTTTGGCTGAATGTGTAAACAGAGAGACCCTCATTGTCCCTGGTAGCATCTGGGCTCTGGCTTGGGCATCACACCTCCCTTGGCCGACAGGGACTCCCATTGCACGGCACAACTTTCCGCTACCTCACGCTATTGATCAGTGAGCATTTTTTTATTTTTAACTTCTTGAAGTTAAAATAAGAAACATACTTGAAGATCAATGGTCTGGTACAACCCCTTGTTCTAGTCCTTCCCACACATGATGAGGCTGTCACAGACTCCATGGAGTTCACGGCTCATTTCTGCGTTTCTCTTTATGCGGATTTGCCATTTTCTGTCTTACATAATGTATTACAAAATGAATGGTGTCAGAAACAGAAAATGTATGGGAAATGGTACCTATAGCATGATCCAGCAATCCTGGGGAGGGAAGAAAAATTTATTGCTGTGAGACACAGTTGGTAGAGCTGATGGAGACCCCTAAAGCCTAAGTTTCTCCTTTGAAGAGTCACCTTATAAAAAAAAAAAAAACCCAAAATTTAAGAAAGTTCTTAGATTCTCCACATTTTTTTTAGCAGGAACTGTTAGAAGTGTTCAATAATTAAACACTGTTTTAGTGTTTAACCATATGTTTTATTAGAATCCTAATACTTTAGTGACGAAGCTGCTGTGAAAATGTCACCCAGAGAAGGCTCAGAGCCCTTTAAAGTGGCAAAAAACCCAGGATTTTGAAAGACACTGTGGAAGTGTTTCCTGGTGAGCTCTGCCAGGTAGCTCTGTGAGGTGTTTTGCAGCAGCCAGTGAGCCGCCTGTGCTCCCGGCTCATTAAATGCCGCCTTGTGTCTCCATCCGGAGCGTTGCTGGCTCCTGAAGCCACTTGGCTGCTGGGCTGGAAATTGAGCGCTCGAAGGGCTGGTGAGAGGCTGTGTGCGGAGGCACAAGGTGCCTTCTGAGCTCCTGGTGCCTTCTCAGTTCCTGCTGCTGGTCGCGTCCCTGAGGAGAAGCTGGGGCAGTGGGTGTCCCGCGGAGCAGGGAGTTATTGGCTCGTGTGCCACAGGAGGATGTTGAGGCTCTGGAGCGAGTCCAGAGAAAAGCAATGAAGCTGGTGAAGGGGTTGGAGAACAAGAGGAGTGGCTGAGAGAGCTGGGGGTGTTTAGCCTGGAGAAGAGGAGGCTGAGGGGAGACCTCATTGCTCTTTACAACTACCTGAAAGGAGGTTGTGGAGAGGAGGGACCTGGGCTCTTCTCCACACAGTGTGGATTAACAGCCGCCTCCTGACCAACGGCTTGAGTTCCGGGACCTCTCCTGCGGGTATCTTGAGTGGTACTGATGGGTGATTACAGGATGTCTTCAGCTTCATGAGCGGAAAGTACTGTATGAACACTTAGAGCAATAGACATTTATACAAGAAGGATGTGGAGGCTCTGGAGCGAATCCAGAGAAGAGCAACGAAGCTGGTGAAGGGGCTGGAGAACAGGCCTGATGAGGAGCGTCTGAGAGAGCTGGGGGTGTTTAGCTTAGAGAAGAGGAGGCTGAGAGAAGACCTCATTACTCTCTGCAACTACCTGAAAGGAGGTTGTAGAGAGGATGGAGCTGGGCTCTTCTCCCAAGGGACAGGGGACAGGACAAGAGGGAATGGCCTCAAGCTCCACCAGGGGAGGTTTAGGTTGGAGATTAGGAGGAAGTTTTCAACAGAAAGGGTCATTGGTCAGTGTCAGAGACTGCCCAGGGAGGTGATTGATTCACCTTCCCTGGAGTTGTTTAAGGGACGGGTGGATGAGGTGCTGAGGGACATGGTTTAGTGTTTGATAGGAATGGTTGGACTCGATGATCCGATGGGTCTCTTCCAACCTGGTTGTTCTATGATTCTATACCGCAGAGATGGTTATAGCTGGGAAGCAATAAATTGCAGCAGAGAGCAGTCCCCCAGCCTGCTGATGTCTGGCTTTCAGCTCTGTGCCCTCTGGCTTTGGGTCCTGCCTTGCCACCTTCCCCGAGCATCCCCGTCTCCCTCTGCACTCGCCGCATTGCTCTGCCTCCCTGCGCAGAGCCAGGGCTGACTCATCCTCTGGGAAGCGCTGCCAGCTCTGCCAGGCTAAGGAGCCTGGCGCTGGTCTCGTTAAATCTTGGGAAGCAGCTAGTGACCCTGTTATGTACTCACCTGGAAAAGTGACTGGGCCGTGCCTGATTACTGTGCTCTGCCTGGAGACTTTTCATGCTTCCCTTGCAGATATATATTTAGATTTCACCCAAGGGCTTTGAATTTCCTCGCTGGCTTGTGCAGCTGTGACAGGTATACAGATACCTCCCCTTTTTTTTCCTCCTGGCATCAACCTAGTTAAAAAGTGGGAAGAGATTACAAGGGAATGGCCTCAAGCTCCTCCAGGGGAGATTTAGGCTGGAGATTAGGAGGAGATTTTTCACACAGAGGGTCACTGGGCATTGGAATAGGCTGCCCAGGGAGGTGGTTGATTCCCCTTCCCTGGAGGTGTTTAAGGGACGGGTGGATGAGGTCCTGAGGGACATGGGTTAGTGTTTGATAGGAATGGCTGGACTTGATGATCCGATGGGTCTCTTCCAACCTGGTTGTTCTATGATTCTATGATTCACTGCAAAGCTTCAGGCTCTCATTGCTCTGCTTGTAAGCATTTAAAATGCGGCAGAGAACTAGGAACCTGGTGTCGGAGGCACCGCGCGGCTTTGTTAGGGATATTTGTTCAGCATCTGCTTGGCTCTGCTCTAGTTCTCCTCCCTGCCAAGCAGTCCCGAGTTAACACGCTGGGTTTGCAGCTTTCATGTTCCTCACTGACGAACCACACTTAGAGAGGTAAAAATGGGTTTGCAAAGGCTGCGATGACAGTTCTGGGATTCAGCGCACGAGGCTCTTGCGTCGCGGTTACATAATGGTTGTCGCCAACTCTCGGGGTAGTTGGGGAGCTGCTTGGAGAAGGGGACTTGCCGTCCTTCCTCCCGGCTACCCCAGGGAGGACTTGTTTGTGAGTCTTCTGCATCCATCTGTGGGGACCACACTGTGGCCGTGGGGGGGGACCGGCTGGGCCCTCTGGCAGTGGGAGCAGCAGGTGCTGTGGGGACGGGGTGGAAACCGCAGGGCACAACTGCCTATTACTGGGCAGCTTCTGCAGTCCCAGGTCTGTCCGGGAGATCCTCTCCTCTCTTCTAAACGCTAACATTTTGTAATTGTTGCCATTTGAAATGTTAATGCAGAGAACTTGGGGAAGAGGTGGGAAATCAAAGACTCTTCTGCCATCAGACACACCGTCCCCCTCTGGGCTTGCAGCCTGCCTGCCAGCTCTGTGTGTATTTTCTTACTTTACATAATTTTTCCATCTCTCTCCATCAGCCCAGCTCTTCAAAGGCTTCCTTCTGTTTCCAGATCTCTTGCTGCTACTAAATATTCTCTCCTCTGCGCTTCTAAAACCTTCTTTCTTCCCTGAAGCTCCAGTGCTCCAGTTCACTAGAGGAGTCTCCCAAACTCTGCTGAGCAGCCGCTGCTGCCAGTTGTACTGCCTGATTCTGCTGCCAAGACTAAATAGGGAAAGTGAGGGAATAAAACGCAGCCAATTAATTTCTGCCTGTGTCGTGCTAATCATCCTTCGAGTGCCTGGTGATGCGCTGGTTGCCCAAAGGTTTCTAGAGCTGTGTGATGCTCTAGAAGTGGAGGAAGTTTTTCACGGAAAGGGTCATTGGGCATTGGAATAGGCTGCCCAGGGAGGTGGTTGATTCACCTTCCCTGGAGGTGTTTAAGGGACGGGTAGATGAGGTCCTGAGGGACATGGGTTAGTGTTTGATAGGAATGGTTGGACTTGATGATCCGGTGGGTCTCTTCCAACCTGGTTGTTCTATGATTCTATGAACAGGCTCCAGTGGAGACTCCTGGATGGGTTCAGGCTCTCTAGAGGGCTTGTGGCTTTGGCAGTAACCGCTCAGCCCGATTGCCGTCCCAGCCAGTCGCTGTGACAAGTGAAATCCCTGCAGCTTGTGAACTTTTCCTGAAATGCTTTTAATGACAATTTAATAATAACACTTAGTGCCGGGTACAGAGCTTCTCACCCCTGAAACTGAAATGCTTTACGGAGAAGGGTAAAGACCATTATCCCCCATGTTCGCAGGCAGGGGGGAAATAGCTGGATTTCGTTTCTGAGAATAATTATAACAAGTGGAATTAATCAACTTTTTTTTCCTATGAATGGTGTTGCTTTTTAAAGACAAAACGTCAGGAAAGAGTCCTAGATACAAAGGAGAACTCGCAGTGGTGTAAATCCATCTGACAGCTTCTTGGGGAACTCGTCAATGCCTGTGGTGCAAAGGCATTAACCCTGCCAAGGCAGCGTGTGAAGGGAACAGAAACCAGTGAAAAGACGTGCAAGACAGGGCACGTTGTTTACTTGCCGGTGCCCTAGATCTCGGTGAGCAGGGACTGCAGGGACCTGCCGTTGCTCTGCTCCCAAAGTGTGTTGCTCCTGCTGCTCTTTGCTTCTCCGGCCACTCAGAGCCCCATTCCTTAGGAAACCTCTCCCAGAATCATAGAATCACCAGGTTGGAAGAGACCCACTGGATCATCGGGTCCAACCATTCCTATCAAACACTAACCCATGTCCCTCAGCACCTCATCTATCCATCCCTTAAACCCCTCCAGGGAAGGTGACTCAACCCCCTCCCTGGGCAGCCTCTGCCAGTGCCCAATGACCCTTTCTGTGAAATAATTTTTTCCTGAATGTCCCCTGGGTCTTGGTGTGCTCTGTGTGGTGTGTGGAGAAATTGCACTATAATCAAAATTGCTGTTTGTAGTTTAGCTGGAGGGCTCAGAGAAGCTGTAACCAGCAATCAAGCTGGTGAAGGGGCTGGAGAACAGGCCCTATGAGGAGCGGTTGAGAGAGCTGGGGGTGTTTATCCTGGAGAAGAGGAGGCTGAGAGGAGACCTCATTGCTCTCTCCAACTACCTGAAAGGAGGTTGTGGAGAGGAGGGAGCTGGGCTCTTCTGCCAAGGGACAGGGGACAGGACAAGAGGGAATGGCCTCAAGCTCCACCAGAGGAGATTTAGGCTGGAGATTAGTAGGAGGTTTTTCACAGAAAGGGTCATTGGGCATTGGAATAGGCTGCCCAGGGAGGTGATTGATTCCCCTTCCCTGGAGGTGTTTAAGGGACAGGTAGATGAGGTCTTGAGGGACATGGGTTAGTGTTTGATAGGAATGGTTGGACTCCATGATCCGATGCGTCTCTTCCAACCTGGTTGTTCTATGATTCTCTGATCCTGAGGAGTCCTCCTGTTATCTTTGGCAATGAGCTGCTGAGGGCCTCTGCTCCCAGGCACCACAGGAGAGGGGAAGGCAGGAACTGGGATGCATCAGATACAGGAGATGAATTCAGACCATATTTGCAAGTGCTTTGAATTGCAAAGTGCTGCTGAGGGCTCGCCT
The DNA here is from genome assembly GCA_033558105.1 of Coccyzus lansbergi. Classification (NCBI taxonomy): domain Eukaryota; kingdom Metazoa; phylum Chordata; class Aves; order Cuculiformes; family Coccyzidae; genus Coccyzus; species Coccyzus lansbergi. Next base: position 514,478 of record JAUMJK010000501.1, on the reverse strand, counting down.
GGCCCTAACCTGGCTGGAGCAGCCCTCAGGCAGCACCGAGCCACCGGCTGAGCGGAGGATTCGCATCTTCTCATGGGGAGCATCTTCTGGCAAGCCCCCAGGCCACCTAGATGTACATCTCTGTGAATCATAGAATCATAGAACAACCAGGTTGGAAGGGACCCATCGGATCATCAAGGTAGGAGTTGCCAACCATCCCTGGTTTTCCCTTAGAACCTTCAGGAAGGATTGGATCATCTGTGTGTTTCAAACTCTGATTTTCATTGCACAACTCAGCTCCGAGAAAGATCTGTTTCTCTGCAGACAAGGTCCCAGCTCTGGTGCTGGTGGTTGTGTGCCAGGGAGGACCTTCTGCTCCAGCCTAATGGAAAGAAAATGGAGAGAAGTCTTAAATTGACCCTAGATCAATACAGAAAATATTTTCTAAGTACTTTTGCTAATAAATACACACATCCTTGCTGTTCAGAGAGGATTCCCAAGCATCTCCTCTATGTTCTCATAACCATGCACTCTGAAATAATCAATGTATTGGTGGTGGATTTTTTACTCTAAAAGGAACTAGAACTCTTTGGATCCAACTGCAACTCCACCTGCTAATCAATTGTCAAAAATATGGACGGAATGATCTGCCTTATGAGGAGAAGAGTTAATTGGGCTCCTCTTGCGTCTGTTTAGGAAAGGAGGTGAGGGGCTCCGAGGGGTTTCTGAGAGCTGGCATTAATGACTTTTCAGCTTGGAGTCCATTGATAGGAACAGTTGGACTTGATGATCCGGTGGGTCTCTTCCAACCTGGTTGTTCTATGATTCTATCATTCTATGAATTATCAGTCGTCCCTCAAAGTATTTGTATGAATTCATCCCCAGCTGCAGAGGCAGCAGCTCTACCATAGTTGTTAAAGCCTCTTGTGTGATCATAGAATCATAGAACAACCAGGTTGGAAGAGACCCACCCGATCATCGAGTCCAACCATTCCTATCAAACACTAACCCATGTCCCTCAGCACCTCATCCACCCGTCCCTTAAACCCCTCCAGGGAAGGGGAATCAACCCCCTCCCTGGGCAGCCTATTCCAATGCCCAATGACCCTTTCTGTGAAAAACTTCCTCCTAATCTCTAGCCTAATGCTGATGTGGTCATGAGCACAAGTGTTTTCTAGCAAAAACGGAGGTTACTTTTTGTGGTTTTGAAGCATCTTTGCGTGGTCTGAAGGGTGACTTCTCAAGATCAAGCGTATTCAACTGGCTTTTCTTCCAGGAGGCTTTGCACGCTCACACTTTCAGGTTGTGTCTCAGCATCACAGGTTTGTTTACCAGAAGAATATGAAGAAAAAGCCCAACCCCTTCGTGTTTTATCAAGTGGTTCTAATGGGGTAGGTCATGCTTCATTGGCAATAAATTGAACATGTGCTTAAAAGGAGCTTTGGCAGTTGGGACCGAAAGCTACCTGGATAAAAGGAGAATATTTGACAATGCAGTTGCTGCGGATTCAATTAAGACTAATGAAAAATCTGTTTCTTTCTAAACCTCCCTTTCAGAAATATGATTACCCCTGCAACTGCTGCTCAGCAGTTCCCAGCCATCTCCCCAGCCCCCGGCACAACAGTGCTATCTGCGTGAGGCAGACGCTGAAATGAGAAATCAGCAGTTTGTAATGGGCTCTCCAACTAAAATTAAACGTCAGTTTCCTGGCTCCCGGTCGGATGGTTGGCGTTCGGTTAGCCGGGCAAATATTTCTGGACCAGAGGAATTCTTGGTTGGGCTTTGATGTTACTGAGGTGGCATTTCGCTGGTTTTCATTCCTGGGTTCCCTCGGAGAACACGCTGTGCAAACAAGGTGTTTGATGTACATCCTACCCTTGGGAACCACGGGAGGAGACACAGATGTGTCCCTGCAGAGCGAACTCACCGAGCTCTGCCTCAGGTTACCTTTAAGCTGTGGCTCTTTCTAGGAACACACAGTTTCCTAGTGAGAATGAGCATCCTGAGAGTGCTGAGTGTTTTACCTGTTAGGTTTTTTTGAATTCTGGGTAAGCAGGTAACAGCCATAAACAGGCAAAACCAGCACAGGGAACCTGCAGTTACTCTATAGAGTCATAGAATCACCAGGTTGGAAGAGACTCACTGGATCATTCAGTCCATATGTTTTCCTGAGTAACTTCACTTTCTGAGTTACAGGAAGGTTGTTTTATCCAGTCTATGTGATCCTTTACCCTTTGACAGACAAGGACGTTGCCCCACAACAACCCAGCAACTCAAGTACTTCTATTTTAACTTTCTTCTCACCAGTACCTTGGTGTCCCACCTCCCTGCCGAGAGGACCAGGGCACTTCTCCTGCATTCCTGGTGGCTCAGTGCCCCAGGAAGCTCCGTGTTGCCCTACTCCTCTTCCTTCAACTGCTCTTACTGCCATGACAGCCCTCGCTGTCTGGCTGGGAGGCGACTCGGGAGGAGAGATGCTGCTGGGGCTGTGGGTCTTTAGGTGAAGAGTGAACGTGTTGCGTTGCCTGGAAGAGGAATATTTTTTTTTGACAGAACTACAGCGAAGGAATTTCTTCAGCACAGGTCTGAGCAGTCCCAGTAGCTCTGGGACTATCCATCCTCACTGGAGTCCTCAACATCAACCAACCTCTTTTCTTGCTTGAAAGGGGAATTGCTATTCAGATCAACTGCCTTGTTTGCAGTTTCTTGTCATCCTGCATTGGATCATTCGCCTTTTCTGCTCTTTGTATCTTGATTTGTGCTTAAGTGCTGGACAGGAAAACTATCTTCATGTAGAGAGTCCTGCAAACAGTAATCGAGTTGCTCAGGAGGGTTCTTTGATGCGTCTCTTTGTCACCACCTCGATGGTTTTTGTCACCATCAAAAAAATTTCCGTTTTCTATTAAAATTCTCCATTTTTTCCCACTAATACTTCTGTTCAGCGCTGCTGCTTGATGGCATTAGTGCTGCGATTATAATTTAAGCATAAGCCACTTTTCACATCAAACTTCCATCCTGAAATTAATGTTCTTTGGGAATCAGGAAAACAATACAATACGGAATTTGCAAAGAGCTCCCTAAAAGCGAGACCTGATTGTCCCAGTCCTAGTGACTCTTGTTGTCCGGGAGGATCCATCAAACCCTGAGCTGGACACGGTCCAATCCAGGCAGCGGTAATTATGTCTGAGGCTTGAGAACGACACCCTGAAGTAAACAGAGACGGAGCAATAAGTTGAAGATGGGGCTGAAGCGAACCATGAAGCAGAAAGGAGTGACTGTTAGAAAATTAATGCTTTGAGCTAATGATTCATTTTTAGGCAAAAGGAGATATTAAGTGTGTGCTGAGAGCCGGCACATTAGTAAATGGGCTGTGGGTTTTTATCCATTTTACATTTCAAAATGATAAAAGAAAGTATGTCTTACGGACACATCTCATTAAGAAATAATACTCTGAATAGGGAAACAAGGGTTTGGTTAACAGAAAGCAGGGAGTTGTTTTCTCTTCCCAGGTCAGCCAAGGGGCTGCTTTGTCTTGTGGATTAAGTCGCCTTTAGGTACCAGTTTTGGGTGAAGAACAGTGAGCAGAGCATGGTTTTTCATACCACGATGCCTTGCGGGTGATCGGTCAGTGAATTTAGTCTTTAAAGAATACAGTGGGGCAGCATCGGAGTGTTGTGGGGCAGCGTTGGTGTTGGGATGCCGTGGGGCAGTGCTGGGATGCCGTGGGTCAGTGTTGGGTTGCTGTGGGGTGGTGCTGGGATGCCCTGGGGCAGCGTTGGTTTGCCCTGGGGTAGCATTGGGTTGCCATGGGGCTGTGTTGGGATGCTGTGGGTCAGTGTTGGGATGCCATGGGGCAATGTTGGGTTGTCATATGTCAATGTTGGGATGCCGTGGGGCAGTGTTGGAATGCCTTGGGTCAGTGTTGGATTGCCATAGAGCAGCATTGGGATGATGTGGGGCAGTGTTGGGTTACCCTATGTCAATGTTGGGATGCCGTGGGGCAGCGCTGGGATGCCGTGGGGCAGTGTTGGGTTGCTGTGGGGTGGTGCTGGGATGCCCTGGGGCAGCGTTGGTTTGCCCTGGGGTAGCATTGTGTTGCCATGGGGCCGTGTTGGGATGCCGTGGGTTGTCATATGTCAATGTTGGGATGCCGTGGGGCAGTGTTGGAATGCCTTGGGTCAGTGTTGGGATGCCATAGAGCAGCGTTGGGATGCTGTGGGGCAGTGTTGGGTTGCCCTATGTCAATGTTGGGATGCCGTGGGGCAGTGTTGGGATGCCATGGGGCAATGTTGGGTTGTAATATGTCAATGTTGGGATGCCATAGGGCAGTGCTGGGATGCTATAGGTCAATGTTAGGTTGCTATGGGGCAGTGTTGGGATGCCATAGGTCAACGTTGGGTTGCTATGGGGCAGTGCTGGTGGGTGGGGCCAGGATGCTCCATGGGAGGGGCCTGTATCCACTGTCCATGGTGCTGATCCCTATGCCATGGGCTGTGGCTCCATCCCACTGTGATGAGACACTCTCATGGTCCACTTCAAGATGCTCCATGTTGACGGTTGCCGTCAAGCAGGAGCTGGGGCAGCTACGGGCTAGTGGCATCCAAAAGGGTGTGGGATGCGTGAGATTCCCCTTTCCAGTCCCATGTGAGTGACTCAGTGTTTTTTTTTCCTGCTCAGGACACCGCTGTCCACAGTGAATTCCCTTTGCCGTTTGAGAAATCAATGCCAAGTATGTTCAAAGAGCAGCAGGTATTTTGTTCTCACCTGCAGAGGGAAAGCTGGGCTGTTCTGGGACAGGTAACATGCACCTCTCTGGACAGATAAGCAGTGACTGAGCCCCTGTGACTGATGGCAGCTCAAAGCAGGGAAGCACCAGGGAGTTCCTCTCTTCTGGGTTCACAGCAGGTGCATTTAGGAGGGGACCTTGCTCGGCTGCTTTGTGTCTGTGAGCCAAGCCTGCTGAGTCTGTTCCCTGGCACGCAGTCCACACGCTGCTCTTTGCACAGAGGAATGAGATAAAATAGCTTCCTCCCCCTCACGTTGCTATTGAAAAACAGGGATGGGGAAAAAAATAATCCCTCAGACCCTGCCTGTGGTGATAAGAGCAACACAATCGTTTTTTTTTAAAGGAGGCAGCCAAGGCAATTACGTTATTTACTAAACAAAGCCATTTCCGAGATTTCTGCATCGCGGATGCTTTCTCGGGTGTTTTGCGGCAGCTTCATTGCAGCAGCAAGGCCAGAGAGTTTGCCTTGACTCCCCTCACTACCAAAATAAATGTACAGGGCAGGATTGTTCCACCGAGCAGCCGGGAGTGGGGAGATCGGAGACGGAAGGAGGTGGTACATGCCGACGGCTCTAAACTGAATGCGGTGAGGATTGCTATGTATGAGAGAGTTCAGGGGGGAAAGAGGAGGAAGTCAGAGAGGCAGCCGAAGCTCGCTGGATGGCGAGAGCCAAGCTGAAGAATTCCCCTTCCGAGAGCAATGCCCATGTGAAAACCGTCCCACCAGCCACCACGGACGATGTCCATGGGGTGAGCCCCTTGTTACCGGCTCGGAGGATGGGATCCCTGGGGAGCGATGTCGGACAAAGGTATTGCAGGACTGCAGTGGTGCATGGGGCTGGCTGGGTGGGGGAGGCAGCACCTTTTCTCTTTGAAATAAGAGGGAAAGGCTGAGTCCCACCGTGGGCTGGAGGGGTGGCGGATCCAGTCTTTCTGATAGATATGTTAAGAGCCACACCAGTTCCCAAGTTGTATTATGAAATAGGTAGCTGGAGCAGAAGAAATTCGGTTCCTTTAAATTTTTCGTAAGTGCTTCTTGTTTTTATATATCTATATATCTATATCTATCTATCTATCTATCTATATATATATATATATATCTATCTCAATGCTGAATGGCAGCTGTGGGGCTGCCACAAAACACTGTTAACTTGCACTGAACCTTCTCAATGCATTTAAGATTGAGGCTTATTTCCACTGCTAACGCTGCACTGTACATAAGCACCATGTTTGCATGGAAGAAGAGATGCTCAATCCCTCATCTGAGGAATGATTTATTTACAACCACACACACATATAAAAAAAAAAAAAAAAAAAAGCTGCCGTTCGAAATGCTGCAGCCTCTCTCTGCAAGCACACAGCTGATGTGTTCAGAGAGAAAGGAGCTGCTTTTCAGGAGGAGAAAATTGCAGTCGAATTACAGTTTCTTTCAGAAGAAGCCAGGTCCCCTAGTTAGGATGAGGGTGCGTGTGGCAGTAATTCAGCTCTTGTGCTTTTCACTCCATTTTCTGTTTTGTTTGGGGTTTTTTTTTTCCCCACATCTATTCAGCCTTTCAGCTCATCCATGCTCTATTCCTTCTTGGCGAAAATTGCTTTACCTGTGATTGTGTACTGTGTATCTTCTAGGATGTAATTTGGAGCTGCTTCTAGCTCTGGTTTCCCAGTGCGAATCAGCACTGTGGGAAAGCTTCTGCTCACGGTGGATTTGACTCTGTTTGGCTTTAGCTTGGAAGGAATTAACCACTTCAGGAATTAATTAACCGCTTCAGGAATTAACCACTTCAGCTTCAGCATCTTGGTGTGTTTTGTTGATGGACTGAGTGGGGGGGAAGATGGCAACAAGCTAGGATGAAGAGGATGGTGTCCCCACTGGGGAAGGTGTGTGTTGAGGGGTCGGTGTGGTCGTTCCCCCAGTGCTGAGCTGTGCTGGGCACGTGCTTTTTCGTCCTGGCGCACTTGCGGAACTGGGAGTACCTGTCTCGGTGTCATAGCTGGTGTGTCAACTCTCCAGATGGCACCGATGCTGGTTCTCTGGTGAGCAGGCACATGGCTCTTGTGGGTTGTTGCCTTCTGGCTTCCTAAGTGAAGGGCTTAGATGTGCGAAAAGCTGCAAATGGGCTTCATGTGGGTGCAGTGGAACTAAATCCCCGAGCAGCACATTTTGACAGGCAATCTGTACCTGCTCCCAGTGTCGATCAGGCGGCAAAAGCCGCCTGATCGACACTGGGAGCAGGTACAGATTGCCCCTTATAACAGTGCCAGGATGCTCACATCCAGATGTTCTGGGGGCTGGGAAAAGGCTCCTAGTGGCAACTGAAAGGCTCTTAGAAACACATCCCAGCCCTTACTAACCTGCTGTGGCTGAACCGCTGGGGGAGCAGGGGCAACAGTCCCAAAAATTGCATTACTACAGCATTTAGATGGACCCTTATCAGAAGCCCAAGAACGCACTGTGGTTCCTTAGGGCTTCATAAAAGAAGACACTTGCATGGGTTTCACTGGAATTCCAAGCGTTTTGCTGCAGTCTCATTGTAAGAGAGTGATGCTGAGAGGTAGAGGAGTGGATGAGAATGTTTTCAGGCTCCTCTGGCACTTGCTGTCTAAATTCCCAACTGCTGGGCTCGCCTTCCTCTCCGAGCGCTGCTTCTCGGCAATTGAGTTGGCAATTAAGATTGAGGCTTGTGCAGTTCTCTTTGCATATGCGAGCAACAAGCAAGATTGCTTGAGAGATGACGAACAGTGTGTCTGAGATGCTTCGTCGCCTCCTCAGCCAGACACAAGCCGCATTATCAAGTTAGTGGCGACAATCATAGAATCATAGAACAAGAAGGTTAGAAGGGACCCATCGGATCATCGAGTCCAACCCATCGTCGCTGGGAGTTGGGAGTGAAATTACCAAGTGATGGTGGAAGAAGATGCTGTGTTACAGGATGTTCTCAGGGATGCAAATGAATTCTTTAGACAACTAAGGCCAGTGAAGTTTATTCCCACTGACTGACAGGGGACAGGACAAGAGGGAATGGCCTCAAGCTCCGCCAGGGGAGAGTTAGGCTAGAGATTAGGAGGAAGTTTTTCCCAGAAAGAGTCACTGGAAATTGGAATAGGCTGCCCAGGGAGGTGGTTGATTCACCTTCCCTGGAGGTGTTTAAGGGATGGGTAGATGAGGTCCTGAGGGACATGGTTTAGTGTTTGATGGGAATGGTTGGACTCGATGATCCGATGGGTCTCTTCCAACCTGGTTGTTCTATGAGTCTATGATTCTATGATTCTATGACTGTATTTGCTCCTCACTCTCAGTCATTGCACAATTTCGAAGCTTAGGGGTTCTTAGATAAAACAGGAGGAAAGCATTTGAATTAGTCTGGAGAGAAACCACTCTACAGACATATTATCCTGCACCTGGAGGCAAAAAGGGGGGTTGAGGGCTAGCCCTTGGCTTCAGGATAGGGAGTTGCGGGTGGGATGGACTGACCCAGGCTGCTCATGTAGAAATAGCTCTCACTGATGATGCTTGGAGCTCCTTCTGTGCATCAGGGACTGCTCTGAGAAGGGAATGCAGCCTCCTGGCCGCTCCAGAGAGGCACTGAAGCTGTCCATGCAAGAAGGAATCATGAGGGTAGAGCAAACCGTGACAGTTTGGGTCTATGACTTAGGTGTTCCTTGAGGCCAGTTGGTCCTGAATGGCTTGTGGTGGTGGGTTGGGGGGAGTGGGAACCTGAAAGAGAAGGATGCGATGAGAGACAAAGTCATAGAAAAGCCAAATGCTGTGCTCTCTGTTGAGCAGCTCTGTGTTTGGGATGGAGCTGCTGGCAGGCGTGAGGATGTGTAAATATCAGTGTTTGGATCACATTTCATGGGCTGGTGATCTCTCCGTAATACCGGAGATGTGGGTTGAAAAACACCAACAAACATTTTCACCATGTAATCGCGTCTGTTTTTACAGCCCTGCTGGAAGCAGTGGAAGCTCTGACCACGGCCCTGGGGCTCACTGGTGCTCTTAAGGCATTATAAACATACCCTTCAGACATCTGGTTTTGAAGCCCTGGGAGGGCTGGGGGCTGTGTGTCCTTTCCCTGCCCTGTGTTTCCACTCTCACCTCTTTGAATCATAGAACAACCAGGTTGGAAGAGACCCATCGGATCATCGAGCCCAACCATATGAGTCGCGTTTGCTGAGCTGCGATAACCAAAGTCTGAACTGCTGAGGTTTGAGGAAGAGAATTAGCATTGCAGAAGAGCTGAGGTTGGAAGGAACCTCTGGAGGGCTCTGGTCCAACCCCTTCTCAAAGCTGGGCTAACTTTAAAGTTGGCTCAGGACCAGGCCACTTGAATTTTGAACATCTCCTGTGCTGGAGCTTTCTCAGCCGCTCTGGGTGCCTGGTTGGTAGCTCTCAGGGGGCTTAATTTTTCCTTTGCTGCATTTTGTGCCTGTTCTCTCTTGACCTTTCACTGTGAGCATCCGAGAAAAGGCTGACTACACCTCACCCATCAGGTAGCAGAGGGCAGCGATTAGATCCTTCCCTCCCTTTCTCTCCTTCCCAGCTCCCGCAGCCTCGCCCTGTCTCTCAGCTGGAGATATTTTTGGCAGGAATAAGTGGGACTTCGCTTCAGCCGCGACACAGGCAACCAGGTGGCTGGAGTCTGTGCAGTGAGAAATAGCAGCACTCTGCTAGGGCGAGTTGAACGCAACGTTTCTCCGAAGCGAAGCACTTCGGAGGACGAGGAAGCCACTCAAAGGTGGCTGAAAATGTAATTACTGACCGATCGATGCTTGTTCCCCCAGGGTGATCAGGCACTAACAAGCTAAATGAGTTTTCCTTGCCTGTGATGTCGAAACATAAACAAACCAAGGGGAAAGGTCTATTGAAACCTTCACCACCGGGTTTCACGGTGATGGTCTCAGTATTGTACCCAGAGTCACCCGAGCACTATCCCCCTGTTGAGCTGTCGCTGTGCTGTGCTGCTGAATCCTCTCCAGAGGGAGAAGTAACAGCTAATTTATTTCTCTTTAACAAGAATTCTTACCCACAAAAAGCTTTCAGAGATGTATCCCTGTTTTCTGTGAGTAGCATTGTAGTGAGGAGCTGGGCAGAGTCCAGTGGGATGAGGTTTAACACGGTCAAATGCCAAGGGACAGGGGACAGGACAAGAGGGAATGGCCTCAAGATCCACCAGGGGAGATTTAGGCTAGAGATTAGGAGGAAGTTTTTCCCAGAAAGAGCCACTGGGAATTGGAATAGGCTGCCCAGGGAGCTGGTTGATTCCCCTTCCCTGGAGGTGTTTAAGGGATAGGTAGATGAGGTCCTGAGGGACATGGTTTAGTGTTTGATAGGAATGGTTGGACTAGAAGATCCGATGTGTCTCTTCCAGCCTGGTTGTTCTATGATTCTATGATTTGCTGGTTTGCCACTTCAGCTTTCAGAGATTCCTCCCAGAAATCGAGAAATGAAGCTGTGGGAGTATTGGAATGGTTTGGTGGGATGATTTCTGCATCTGTGCCAGACCCAGCTCCTCCCTGAGCCGGGACCCTCTGTGCCCCTTGGTGATGGCAGCGCTGCCGCGTGTCCTCGATGGCTGAACTCTGTTTTAAGGGCAGCATGCAAATGCACTGCTTGATCCCGAGGAACGGGAAGCGATCCCAGATCCCGGCTGCCGGTACAAGGAGCTGACAGCTGGCATCTTTCGCACTAAACAGAACTGTTCGTAAACACAGCCCGAGATTTCATCCCGGGATGCAGCGCGGGGGCTTGGCCCAACTGATTCTTGTGCTTGTCTGGGAGATGTGCTGGAATGGTCCTCGGGCTCTGCGCCTCCTCCCTGTTTCCTACCCACTCCTCTGCATGAGGACAAGACCACTTCGCTGTGTCCCACTCGGGGCTCAGTTCTGAGCTCCCTCTTGTGAGTTTTGGATGTGTTTTGGTGACTGATCCCATCTTTGTGGTCCCTGTGTCCAGACACACTCTGCTGGAAAGTGCTGGCCCCGCACTGGGCGCAGGGTGATGCTAACCCCTGAGCTGGCAGCGCTGCAGCCAAGCACCTGCAGGGACCAGGCTGAGTTTTGGAAGTGCTGAGCATTCCTCCCACGGCTGCTGGTGAGACGCAGGCGCCGCTGAAAATCTCGGTGCCCTAGATAGGTGCTGACACACTGACGAGGCACCTAACCTAAGGATGCCTGTGCTCGAACACGCAGTTGGGCTTTTGCTCTGTTTATTTTAGGACCCTCCCTCCCATCCAGGTTCCATCAGGGCATGGGGATTAGCATCTTCCTCCTCAAGGGGAGGTTTTCTTCTTGTGGTGAGAGCAGGATGCCAGGCACGACCACCCTCGGAGTGGCCACCAGCTGCCAGCCCAGCCTGGGGGATGGTGCAGGGCTGCGGTGCAGCCGCGTCTCGCATCCCACCTCCAAGCTCATGCACCGTCCTTCCTCCGCAAGGCTCAGTCGCTTGAGGGGATGGCAGGGATTAGCTCGTTAAGAAAAGCAGGGAATCATAGAACCGCTAGGTTGGAAAGGACCCACCGGATCATCGAGTCCAACCATTCCTATCAAACAGTAACCCATGTCCCTCAGGACCTCATACACCCATCCCTTAAACACCTCCAGGGAAGGTGAATCAACCACCTCCCTGGGCAGCCTGTTCCAATGCCCAATGACCCTCTGTGTGAAAAACCTCCTCCTGATCTCTAGCCTAAATCTCCCCTGGTGGAGCTTGAGGCCATTCCCTCTCGTCCTGTCCCCTGTCCCTTGGGAGAAGAGCCCAGCTCCCTCCTCTCCACAACCTCCTTTCAGGTAGTTGTAGAGAGTAATGAGGTCTCCTCTCAGCCTCCTCTTCTCCAGGCTAAACACCCCCAACTCTCTCAGCCGCTCCTCATAGGGCCTTTTGTCCCAGGCTTAGCTGTTCCTGCGCCTCCGAGACAGCCAAAACTTTCTGGAAGGTAACTGCAGGTAGCACAGGAGCTGCAGCAAGCAGTGCTTTTCTTTTGGCACCATTCCGGGTTTGTTTCTAACTTTGCGCATTTTAATTGTGGTGTAGGTTTTGCCGAGGAGCGCCAAGGGAAAAAAATACCTCTGTGATTCAACACGAGCCCCTCGAGGTGCCGCTTGGTGGGGAGGAGGCAGCTGTGTGGCACATTTTACTGCCAGTGACAGGAAGGTTTGTGCCTGTGGCACCTCTGGGAAGCTGACAGTGTGTACCTGGAGCTGTCGGTGGCTTTGACACTACGCTGGGTGGAAATGTCAATCTGCTGGAGGGTAGGGAGGCTCTGCAAAGGGATCTGAACAGGCTGGAGCACTGGGCAGAGTCCAGTGGGATGAGGTTTAACAGCCAAATAGCAGATCCTGCACTTGGGGCACAACAACCCTGAGCAGAGCTACAGACTGGGAGAAGTCTGTCTAGAAAGCTGCCAGGAGGAGAGGGACCTGGGGGTGTTGGTCCACAGCCAACTGAACATGAGCCAACAGTGTGCCCAGGTGGCCAAGAAGGCCAATGGCATCCTGGCTTGGATCAGAAATGGTGTGACCAGCAGGGCCAGGGAGGTTCTTCTCCCTCTGGACTCAGCACTGGTGAGGCTGCTCCTTGAATCCTGTGTCCAGTTCTGGGCCCCTCAGCACAGGAAGGATGTTGAGGCTCTGGAGTGAGTCCAGAGAAGAGCAACGAGGCTGGTGAAGGGGCTGGAGAACAGGCCCTATGAGGAGTGTTTGAGAGAGCTGGGGGTGTTTATCCTGGAGAAGAGGAGGCTGAGACCTCATTACTCTCTGCAACTACCTGAAAGGAGGTTGTGGAGAGGATGGAGCTGGGCTCTTCTCCCAAGGGACAGGGGACAGGACAAGAGGAATGGCCTCAAGCTCTACCAGGGGAGATTTAGGCTGGACATCAGGAGGAAGTTTTTCACAGAAGAGGTCATTGGGCACTGGAACAGGCTGCCCAGGGAGGTGGTTGAGTCACCTTCCCTGGAGGTGTTTAAGGGACGGGTGGACTAGGTGCTGAAGGACATGGTTTAGTGTTTGATAGGAATGGTTGGACTCGATGATCTGATAGGTCTCTTCCATCCTGGTGATTCTATGATTCTTTGTCAGCACAGCTCACTGAGCATCCTGTGCTCCAAGGGTGCTGGGGACCCCAGTCCCTGTCCTGGGGTCATCCCTGTGCCCTGTGGGGAGGTTGACTGCTCTCCCTTCGCATGCATGTTTGCAAGCAAAGCGCCTGCGTCTTCCCCTCCCTTTCCCCTTCCTCTTCGCTCGTTCCTTCTCCCCCTCTTTACTTTCTTTTTTCGTCTCCTCCCATCTGTCCTTCTCACATTGGGCTATTTTTGGGGATGAGTTCCTCACTGTCAATCTGGTGGGAACCGTGGTGCCTCTTGTGTCTCAGAGGACGAACACCGCTTTGGGAAGCCTTCCTTAGCAGGTCCCTTGCTCGCTTCATCTTACCCCCTCTTCTCTTTCGGAGCTGTTTGAGCCCAGGGGCTAAGGGCACTAAATCTGATAGTTCTCGCCTCCAGCTCCGAGATGGAGTCTTGAAATGCCTCTGAGACTTGAAAACAGTTATAATAACTGCAACCTGAAGCCAAGCACGGTGCTGGCAGGTCATTACTTGTGTATTTGTCTTGTACCTTCCAGGAGCTTTAAGGAAAGGCTTTTATATCTTCTTTTTTTTTTTTTTTGCCTGGAAATGATGGCTGTAAATTGGATAGGACTGCACACCAAGAGATGAATTTTTTATACCCTTCTTTTACCAAAACACCTCCCAGAAAATTCAGGAAGTGACAGCCAAGGCAAGGAGCTGGCGGAGAGTTTGCTGGGAAAGCAAACCTCTCACACTGGGCGTGTTTAGCCTGGAGAAGAGGAGGCTGAGGGGAGACCTCATTGCTCTCTACAACTACTTGAAAGGAGGTTGTAGAGAGGAGGGAGCTGAACTCTTCTCCCAAGGGACAGGACGAGAGGGAATGGCCTCAAGCTCCACCAGGGAAGACTTAGGCTGGACATCAGGAGGAAGTTTTTCACAGAAAGAGTCATTGGGCAGTGGCAGAGGCTGCCCAGGGGAGGGGGTTGATTCCCCTTCCCTGGAGGTGTTTAAGGCACAGGTGGATGAGGTGCTGAGGGACATGGTTTAGTGTTTGATAGGAATGGTTGGACTCGATGATCCGATGGGTCTCTTCCAACCTGGTGAGTCTATGATTCTATGATTCACTTCAGTGCTCTCTCCTTCATCTGAGCATCTCCAAGCACTTTAAACACCGGGGAAGTACTTAGCCTCAAATTATCTGCTTGAGGCAGGTGAGCCAAATGCCAGCCAGACCCCCCCACGCCGGGGTCCTGGCAGAACTGGGAGGAGAGTTTGGGCTTTGGGTTCACTATCTTCCCCCTTCTGGAGTGAAGGGGGTTGGATTCCCAACCTGAATCCTGGGGGAGAGGAGCCCGAGGGGTGCTGCCTGCACCCCCAGCCTACTTCAGGGCTACCTGCCTGTGCCTGGGGTGTGCTGGAGCCAAGGAGGCAGGATGGGGTGAGGTGGGGGCTGCTCGCCGAGGAGCTGCTGCGAGCGTGGGTGGGCAGGTGATTGCTCTCTCTTGTACATAAGCAAGGCTTATCAGTGGCTTTTGTTCTAATAATAAATACACCATTATCTCTTCACCTTCTAAAAAAACCCCTTCCATTGCGCAAGGGGCTGCAGCTCCAAGTGCAGTGACAGACCTGTCTCTGTAGCAGCAAAGTTTCTTCCCCCTCTGCTCCTTTTCTTTCTCTCTTCCTTCTCTCCTTTGCTTCTCTTTCTCCGAGAGATGCTCCTTGTGCCAGGTTGGGGCTCAGCATCAGGTTTTAATGTGTGGCTGCCGAGGGAGGGGGTTGAGTCACCTTCCCTGGAGGGGTTTAAGGTGCAGGTGGACAAGGAGCTCAGGGACATGGGTTAGTGATTGATGGCAATGGTTTGACGGAATATGAGCCAGCAGTGTGCCCAGGTAGCCACGAAGGCCAGTGGCATCCTGGCTTGGATCAGAAATGGTGTGACCAGCAGGGCCAGGGAGGTTATTCTCCCTCTGTACTCAGCACTGGTGAGGCTGCTCCTCAAATCCTGTGTTCAGTTGTGGGCCCCTCAGCACAAGAAGGATGTTGAGGCTCTGGAGCGAGTCCAGAGAAGAGCAACGAAGCTGGTGAAGGGGCTGGAGAACAGGCCTTATGAGGAGTGGCTGAGAGAGCTGGGGGTGTTTAACCTAGAGAAGAGGAGGCTGAGAGGAGACCTCATTACTCTCTACAACTACCTGAAAGGAGGTTGTGGAGAGGATGGAGCTGGGGTCTTCTCCCAAGGGACAGGGGACAGGACAAGAGGGAATGGCCTCAAGCTCCACCAGGGGAGATTTAGGCTGGAGATTAGGAGGAAGTTTTTCACGAGAAGGGTCATTGGGCATTGGAATAGGCTGCCCAGGGAGATGGTTGATTCCCCTTCCCTGGAGGTGTTTAAGGGACGGGTAGATGAGGTGCTGAGGGACATGGTTTAGTGTTTGATAGGAATGGTTGGACTTGATGATCCGATGGGTCTCTTCCAACCTGGTTGTTCTATGATTCTCTGATTCTATGACTCGATGGGTCTTTTCCAACCTGGTGATCCTATGATTCTCTGATGAGGGGCCTGGGCTTTCTCTGTCCAGGGCGCCGGAGAGGAGCAAAGGTCAGATTCATTCCTGTCTAGAAGTTACTTTCCACGATAGGGAATGAGATGAATCCAGGTTGCTCTGCACAGGGATGCTATGGGAGGCACCTCTGGGCGAAACAAGAAGGTAAATTTGAAGCAGGTTATTTAAAACGCATTAAAAGCTGGTGTAACCTTTCTGACTCAGTTAAGTGGCTTTCAATCTTTAGACTGTAAATCTACTCCCTCCTTTCGAGTGAGACTGTGCATAAAAGGGTTCTGGGAGTCCCCTCTGGCTGTTAACCTGGATTAATTGTGAGATAAGTGACACCGCAGAGTCCATCAATGCTGGGGTGAGGTTTGGGAGGAGCAGCAAGCTGGGGATGCTCTGCAGCTCCTCTGGAACTGGTTGGCAGCTCCGCTCGGACCAGGCTTCGGGAGCAGTGCAGGGCTGGTCACTGGAGCCAGGTGGGAAACCTGGATTTGAGGCTGGTGCCAGGCAGAGAGTGGGAATGGCTCAGCCTCGGGGTGATGCTGGGCACCCCAGGGCTCTGCCCCTGCTTCCTTGTCCCAGCAGAAAACGTGGCCTTCCCGCAGCAAACCCAGCTCTCCACAATGAAGCTTTTAAAAAGGGTCTGGAACAACTGTTTTTCAGATGAGAAAAGCGAGTGATTTTTTTTTAAATTTTATTTTATTTTAAATTTTCCACCTTTTCTCAGCATTTGGACTGCTCCTGAGAATTCAGGTGTCTGGGGGGGGGGAAGGAGAGGGTTCAGTGTGACATCTCAGGGTCGTTTCCTTGTTTATGATTGACATAAAGTTGATTCATTGGGAAGCCAAGAGCACCTTCTTGTAACTATTTTATCTCACGTGCTTTCACAGTGGCACAGAGTGACCACAGCTGTGTCTGGGGAGTTTTATGGTCCATCCCACCACTTTGGGTTCCCTTTGATTCATGGCACCTTTTTGTGAGCAGGAGGTTTATTTGCCATTCGAGCCCATCCCTTGCCTGCCTAGGGAATCACTCCAGCTCATCCCAGTGCTGTATTTGGGGCTGCAGGAGCTGACCAAGCCCTGTGATAAAACGCTCCATGACTCTTTGGTTTTCAGGAACGTTCCTCTGCCTTGGGGAGCTGCTGCTGAGATAAGTTGGTACAGTCGTCCCAGTTGCCAGCTGGCAGTGTAAGAGGAGAAAACCAAATCACTCCCTGTTCCTTTCCCATAAACACCTCTTGCAATGCATAAAAGGCTCCTGCTCGAAACCAAATGCGAGCGGAGGGGCTCGAACAGCCCCTGCTGCTAACGTGGGATAATCCAATTTGGCAGGAGGGAGGCTGAGCTGGCAGGGCTCCTTCCCAGGGCTGTGCTTTCCTCTGCTTTGCAGCTGGAGAAAGTCGGAGTCATTTGTTGTTAATAAATGGTGCAGCTGCTGGGCACACCTCGGGGTTTGTTATCGTTTGGGGGATGGCGATAACAAACCTGAGGGATGAGAGACCACTTGGGTGTGAACTAACTTACTGTATCATTGCACCGGCAAGTTATAAGTTAGCAGGGGGAAGGTGGCAGGTCAATGACTTTCTTCTCACAAGTCCATTATTTGTGGCCAAGGCTGAGTCTGCAGCCCCAGGGGCCCAAACCCAAGGGTGCTGAGCTGCCTGTGGGACTCTCTTTGGGCACCTTGAAGGCCAGGAACACGGCAGAGGCTCAGTCCTGGTGGTCCCCATGGAGAGATCACGGCTGGACTTGGCGTGGGGTCACCTACTCATGAGAAGCAGGGATTGCTCTCTCTGACTACCTGAAAGGAGGTTGTGGAGAGGAGGGTGCTGGCCTCTTCTCTCAAGTGACAGGGGACAGGATGAGAGGGAATGGCCTCAAGCTCCACCAGTAGAGGTTTAGGCTGAACATTAGGAAAAAAAATTCATGGAAAGGGTCATTGGGCAGTGTCAGAGGCTGCCCAGGGAGGGGGTTGAGTCGCCTTCCCTGGAGGGGTTTAAGGGACGGGTGGATGAGGTGCTGAGGGACATGGGTTAGTGATTGATAGGAATGGTTGGACTCTATGATCCGGTAGGTCTCTTCCAACCTGGTGATTCTATGATCTCTCCCAGAGTGAGCATCTCCCATGGGTCTTCTGGGTCTGCCGTGGGGGATGTCACTGTTGGTGCCACCTGGGATGGTGGCTTCATCTGGCACAGCCTGCACTCCCCGGGCATTTCAGCTCTGGAGCTGTGAGTTCCTCCCTGCAGCTTTTACTCAGATAATGAAAGAAGACTAGTAGGAAACTAAATCACGTCGCAGGGAGCTGCTCTGTGCGTCTTGTAGCTGGTGGGGAGTGGGTTAGCTTTCCTGTTGGACTCAAGTTTTAATAGAAATATGAATTTATTGCTTTTATTTAGCTTGAACTGTACTGGAGTGCTGCGGACTCGTAAAGCACAGAGCGACGTAAAAGCAAAACCTTTATGAGCTGAAATAGGAATTGATAGGAATGGTTGGACTCGATGATCCTATGGGTTTCTTCCAACCTGGTTGTTCTGTGATTCTGTGATATTTCTTGCTTGGCCAGACTCAGGTTAAAGAAGGGATGGAAAGAGAGCACTGGTGGGCACTGGGAGGCAGGGCAGGGCTCCAGTTTGCTCCAGGAGGATACCGTTCATGGGGATGGGCACCCGGAGCCATCAGCGGGGATGGAGATATCCTGAAAATTGTCTTGTTTTTGCAAAGGGAATTTTTTTTTTTTTTTTTTTGCTGCCTCTGTTCAGGATGCACAGTACACAAACACGTGGGAGCTGCTTGCAGAGCCGTTCCCTTCACCTCCCACCCGCTCCTGGACATCTCTGTGTTCTTTCTAACCCTTTCCATGTCCCCCAGTGTTACCTTCATTGTTCCTTTCTGGTTGTATTTTTTTCTTTATTTGTTGTTTTCCCTTCTCTGGTCATCGCCTCTGTGTCTGTAATCAGCTCTGAGAGGGGGTGAGTAGGAGAAATGTGATGTTAGGTGCCTAAAATCACCCCGACCAGCGTCTTTCAAAATGAAATTACATTGAAATTACTCTGCAGTGTGGCACTGATTTGAGCAGAGCAGTGATGCAATTCGAGACACTCATTGCAAAAAAAAAATATATATATATATATTGAAAAAGCATAAAAGATGGTTCTATCCATAGAGCTGCATCCTTAAAGGGACCAAAGCCACAAGAGCATCACCGAGTCCCCAGCATCCCCACCCTGGGGACCTCGGCAGGGGCTGATCTCAGCGCAGTGCGACCCTCAGACGGGCTCCAGGGTGTCCGTTTGTCCCTGCGGCGCTGCTGTTCCCCCTGGCTCAGCTCTGTACCTTTCCCTCACCCCCTATGATGCTCTTGCTCTGTAGGCCTCACGCCGAGGACTTCAGCGTGGATTCCTCCTTCTCACAGTAAGTGCACCGTGACGCGGAGGGGAGGGGACCAGGGCTGCCGTGACCCCCACCCCAGTCCCGGGGACCATAGCCCAGTGACAAGGAAAAGCCGGTTGTGTTCTCCAGAGGGAAAATTTCTTCCAGTTTGGGGTGTTTGCATGGGGCGTGTGTGCATGGTGTCTCCTGAACCAAACGTTCGTGGCCGTAGCTGCTGCCAAGAGCAGTGGTGAGCCTCACCTTTAAATGAGTGATGGGTTATTCTGCTTCTAAGGGTGAGGTTGGTCCTTCAATGCTCTTGGTATCGAGGAATCATAAAATCACCAGATTGGAAAAGACCCATTGGATTATAGAGTCCAACCATTCCCATCAAACATCAACCCATGTCCCTCAGCACCTCATCCACTTGTCCCTTAAACCTCTCCAGGGAAGGTGACTCAACCTCCTCCCTGGGCAACCTCTCCCAGTGCCCAATGACTCTTTTTGTGATACAGGAATTGTGTACAGGACGTGCAAACCCTTCTGAAAGAGCAATTCCACCATGGGGAGGACTCTGTGCTCAGAGGCAGACAAGTTTCTTGGGGGGAGAAGTGATAACCTTGGCAGTAAATTGATGATGAACCATTAGCCATGAGCTCCACGCGCAGACTCTAATTAAACAATCCACATTCATCAGCAGAAGCAATTACAGGAGCCGACTCATGAGTGTCAATCTCCAATGTTGCAAAACAAATAAGCCAAACAAAACTCAGCGTGTTGTTCTGGGGCTTCTGCTCTTCCTGGGTTTTGAGCTTTTTATTATTATTATTTTGTTAAGAGATGGTGGTGTCGTTGTTTGTACGTGAGCAGCTCTGGGGCTTCTCCATGCATCCGTGAGGCCGCTGGGACCTTGGATGGGAGATGGAATGGGAAGATGAGTTGGGGAGTGAGCCCAGGTCGTATATTTAGAGGTTTATGTGCTTGGACAGTGCTGAGCAAGGTGCGCAAGTGTGTTAAGAGGGTTGTGTGCAGGCATGGTATGAAGCCCCTTGATGCTCCTCTTGGCCGTGCTCGCCTTGGGCCACCTTCTCGCGGTTCCTGGTAGCCAGAGCAGTGCTGCCCCTGAGGGTCCCAGCCTGGGGAGGCACCTGAGCAGCCCTGAGGGCACCCACCAGCGTGTCCTGCTTCACCTCAGAGCTGAACTTGCGTCCTCGGGTCCTGCCAGGTCAGTGCCTTTCACTGCTTGCTCTTTGGCTCTGAGGGTATCTGCACAGAGAGATCTTCAACTCTGACACTGATCTGGACTCTGGACTTCAACTCTGAACTCTGATCTGGAGGTGATTCTCCCTCTGTACTCAGCACTGGTGAGGCCGCTCCTTGAATCCTGTGTGCAGTTCTGGGCCCCTCAGCACAAGAAGGATGTTGAGGCTCTGGAGTGAGTCCAGAGAAGAGCAACGAGGCTGGTGAGGGGTCTGGAGAACAGATCTGATGAGGAGCGGCTGAGAGAGCTGTGGGTGTTTATCCTGGAGAAGAGGAGGCTGAGGGGAGACCTCATTGCTCTCTCCAACTCCCTGAAAGGAGGTTGTGGAGAGGAGGGAGCTGGGCTCTTCTCCCAAGGGACAGGACAAGAGGGAATGGCCTCAAACTCCACCAGGGGAGATTTAGGCTGGAGATTAGGAGGAAGTTTTTCATGGAAAGGGTCATTGGGCATTGGAATAGGCTGCCCAGGGAGGTGGATGATTCACCTTCCCTGGAGGTGTTTAAGGGACAGGTGGATGAGGTGCTGAGGGACATGGTTTAGTGTTTGATAGGAATGGTTGGACTCGATGATCCGATGGGTCTCTTCCAACCTGGTTGTTCTCTGATTCTCTGATTCTATGACCCCTGAGCGCATCCCTGCTCCCTCCAGCGCTTTATTTGGTGCCTGAAGGTGAGCTCCACAACTGCTAAATAATAGGAGACAGATCATAGCTGCCTTTGGGGAATGAGGAATTGATGAGCTCCTGCAGTGTAAAAATCCCATTTTCATTGCAGTGTCCTTCCTAATGAAAAAAAACCAGGAAAAACAGGTCTGGGCATGGATTTCTTTTTTTATCACTATAGATTTGTGAAGCCTTCCCCGCAGCATGTGTTGGGGCCAACCCCCAGCCCTTTGTCCTGCAGACACAGGCGCTTGTGAGGCTGAGATCAGGGTTTTGCTCGTCTCCTGGTGCAGGATGAGTGGTCTCGGTTTTGGCTAGAGTTTTTCCAGAAGCAGTTGTTGGGAGCTTGCTTTTCATCCCCATAAAATAAAATTGCGGTGTTACTGCTGGAGCCGGGATGACATTACCTGCATCCAGCTGAGTTTCATTTGCTGCAGAGTGGCTGACGATTGCTCTCCTTTTCCTTGGGCGAAAATCACACACGGTAATAAAGCAGGAGATGCTCTTTTACTGGTTTATACTCGTGGTAAATGCATGAAATCTTGAAGAAACTAGTTTCTGAGCTGGTCCGGGGGTGATGTTTGCCCCACAGCATTGTGGGTGCCAGTGCATCACGTCTGTTGGTGAGGAACTCAATTTTGCTAATCACCGTTTGGTGCTGCGATGGTGCCTGTGAGAGGCTGGTGGAGGACGCGTTGGGTACTTCATTGCTGGCTGGTGCCACGAGCAATGGGGATGGGCTGGGCCTCTGTCCTTTCCCCTTCCCTCTGCAGTGTTATTAGAATCACAGAATCATAAAATAACCAGGTTGGAAGAGACCCATTGGATCATTGAGTCCAACCATTCCCATCAAACACTAACCCATGTCCCTCAGCACCTCATCTACCCTTAAACACCTCCAGGGAAGGTGAATCAACCACCTCCCTGGGCAGCCTATTCCAATGCCCAATCACCCTCTGTGTGAAAAACTTCCTCCTAATCTCTAGCCTAAATCTCCCCTGGTGGAGCTTGAGGCCATTCCCTCTTGTCCTGTTCCCTGTCACTTGGGAGAAGAGCCCAGCTCCCTCCTCTCTACAACCAAAATGTGCCAGAAGCTGCTGCAGCGAGAGATATTCAGGGCTGTTAGCAACCCCCCTGGAGAAGCCGAGATATTCGTGGAGAGGAGCTCCTGGCGGCAGCACTGGGGAGCCGTTCCCTTGCAGCCCCGTGGAAATCCACAACCCTCTTCCTTTGAGTAATTGTTCAATTACCGCTTATTGAGCGTGGGGGCAGCCTGTTCCCTGTTTCTCACTTTGGCAGGCGCCCAGGTTTTTATACACACACACACACACACACACACACACACACACACACACACAGAGCTGTGAAGTCGTTCCCTCTTTCCATCTCAAAACGACGATCAGCTCGTTGCACCAGTGAGCCAGGAGCTCTGCTGGGAAGGGCTGTAGCTCCCTGATCCTTTGCTCCCCCTGGGATGGATGGAGGATGGAGGATGGGAGCGTTTATCCTGGAGAAGAGGAGGCTGTGAGGAGATCTCATTGCTCTCTATAACTACCTGAAAGGAGGTTGTGGAGAGGAGGGAGCTGGGCACTCCTCCCAAGGGACACGGGACAGGACGAGAGGGAATGGCCTCAAGCCATGAGGTTCAGACTAGATATCAGAAAGAAATGTTTCACAGAAAGGGTCATTGGGCACTGGCAGAGGCTGCCCAGGGAGGGGGTTGAGTCGCCTTCCCTGGAGGGGTTTAAGGGACGGGTGGACGAGTTGCTGAGGGACATGGTTTAGTGTTTGATAGGAATGGTTGGACTAGATGATCCAGTGGGTCTCTTCCAACCTGGTTGTTCTATGATTCTATGAAACTGTCGATCACAGAGATGTGTTCAGTGTGCAAAACTCGCTTCAGGTCATTTGTCTCACTGTAGTTTCTGCACTTCAGTACCTCTTGCCATCGAGAAAACTGTTGCAAAAAGGAAAGAATATCTCCTAAGGAAACTGGGAATGCTGGCAGCTGCTGGAGAGGGTGTGGGTAGTTCATAGAATCATAGAATCAGAGAATAGAATCACCAGGTTGGAAAAGACCCACTAGATCCTCGAGTCCAACCATTCCCACCAATCTCTAACCCATGTCCCTCAGCACCTCGTCCACTCGCACCTTAAACTCCTCCAGGGAAGGTGGCTCAACCCCCTCCCTGGGCAGCCTCTGACAATGCCCAGTGACCCTTTTGTGAAAAATATTTTCCTGCTGTCCCTCCCAGACAGAATGTGAGAGCAAGGACCAGAGCTGTGCATTGATGCTGAGATATTTTCTTGCCTTTCAAGGGCCGTATCTATTGGAAAATACACTTCTCATGGTGAGAAGTCTCTATTATTAAACAGAATAAAAGCTCCCAGTGCACCTAAGCCCTTTAGGAAGCAGCAGGGAGCTGTTGGTCAGCATCCTGGCACAAGGGGTGGCTGCTGGATTTCTTGGCCGGCTGCTGGATTTTGGAGCCGTCTCAGTTTTCGGGCCGTGCCTGGTGTCTGTCACGCGCCGCGGGGTCCGGATTGGAGCTGCCCGCACCCTGCTGCCCATGTAAGTCTCTTGGGGGCACAGAACTCGGGGTCCGTCTCTGTCCCCCTATCCCTACCCGGGTGGGTTTGCCCTGGTGTGTGGGGCTGGGTGTGCGTCGCTGTTTTTCATGGTTCACTTGTGTTTAAGGAGAGGGTGTTTATCCCCAGCTCTCTGGGGAAGGCAGGTGCTGGGGCTTTTGCTCCTCAGTGTCTATTTTAAAGCCGGCGAGTGGGGCTGTGCTCGTTCTGCACTTTTCCCCGAGCAAACTATTGTGTCTTTTTTAGGCGCTCGTCGTCTTAGAACAAACTGCCTCTAATCTTAGATTAATAAAGGGACAATAAATAACGGAGCGAGGAAAATGAAATTGCTCAGGCATTATCAAGTGCATAATAGCGGTAATTACACTTCTAAGCAAAGGGCTTGTAACTAAACTTGTTCGGGGATGATTATCTCCGCGGCACAGGAGGTTCAGCCGGGGTGAGGCGAGGGGAGCGGCGTTCAGCCTGCTCCCTGCACACAGAGCCTGGAGCTACCAGGCTGGAGGGATCAGAGAATCGTAGAATCACCAGGTTGGAAAAGACCCATCGGATGGATCATCGAGTCCGACCGTTGAACCCTGCCAGGCTGTGGTGACAGGGATGGAGGCTTTAAGTGGACCAGTTCCACTGAGATGCTGTGGAATTGGAGCAGTTTGTGATTCAGGGCAGGATTGCAGTCAGAGCTTGGTTTTTGTTTGAAGTTAACTTCTTGACAGTGAAATTAAAGGATACGTTTTAGAATCATAGAGTCATAGAACAACCAGGTTGGAAGAGACCCATTGGATCATCGAGTCCAACCATTCCTATCAATCACTGAACTATGTCTCGTCCCTTAAACCCCTCCAGGGAAGGTGACTCAACCCCCTCCCTGAGCAGCCTATTCCAATGCCCAATGACCCTTTCCGTGAAAAACTTCCTCCTAAGGATTAGATGTTTTAGATGATTTAATCTCCTTCCTTCAGCTGGAAACGGAGTAGAAGCTTTGAAACTTCCGGATGGTTGCTGCTGCCTGGTAGAAGCCATCACCCGCTGATGGGTGGGTTGGCCCTAGGGTGTTACCGTGGTGTCCGGGTCCCCCTCATGCCAAGCCCTTGCTCTGCCTTCCTCCTCCTGCAGACAGAAGCCCCGTGGGGTGGTCAGCCTGTAGGTTCTCCAGAGCTTGGTTGAAGGATCCATGTTGTCAAGAGAAGCTTTGGCTGCCCCGTCCCTGGAGGTGTTCCAGGCCAGGTGGATGGGGCTTGGAGCCCCTGATCCAGTGGGATGCGTCCCTGCCCATGGCAAAAGTGGGACTGGATGGACTTTAAGGTCCCTTCTGACTGAAACCATTCCTTGATTCTATGGCTCCAGGGTCCCGTATGGCTCCAAGGGTGCAGCCCAGGAAGCAGCAAGGGCAGGTTGTCTCCATAGGAACATGTTCTTTCTGCGTGTTTTTACGTCTTCATCTCCTTGCAGTGATAAACACCCCCTTTCCTCTCCAAGATCCGCTTCAGTTCATTTCCAAGAGTTTCTCCTTCCTGCAGCCGATATGACGGATGAATACACGGGCGACTTTGTCATAAAAAGTTAGATATCTCCTAATCATTCAGTTCTTTTATCCATCAGCGTTTTTATTCATAGTCTCGAGGTGGGCTGCAGTGCTGTAGAGCAGCGAACCATCTGTCTGGCGACAGAGATTTATGTTGCTGTTTGTTTCTTCGATACGGAGGCGAACGTCTGGGAGAGGAATCGTGCTCCCTGGAGCCTCAGTCCCCAGGGATTCTGATGAATGGGGTGCCCAGCGCTCACGACGGAGCTGTCAGCCGGTTCCTGGCATTTCCTGGGCATTTTTAATCAGGAGAAGGAGCAATTAGCTGGTGCCGCGCGGTGTCGTGAGCAGCCGCAGCCAACTGATTTATGCCCTGACACAGATAAATGATTTGCCAAGTCTGGCTTTGGAAGCGATTCATTTTAACACGTGTTAAAGCCGTTTATAACCGCTTGCCCCTAACGCATGGTGCTGGCTGAGCTGGCGCTTGTCACTTCTCTCCCACTCGCTCCTCAGCGCTCGCCGTCCCCTCCGCGGGGTCCGTAATCACCCACCCACCTCCCTGCTCCCTCCTCACACCAGCGAGTGAGACTGGTGAGCACACACTGGGGTCGGTGTAAAGCCCTCTGGCTGCTCTTCTTTTAGGAGGAAGTTTTTCACACAGAGGGTCATTGGGCATTGGAATAGGCTGCCCAGGGAGGTGGTTGATTCACCTTCCCTGGAGGTGTTTAAGGCACAGGTAGCTGAGGTCCTGAGGGAC
This sequence comes from Coccyzus lansbergi, assembly GCA_033558105.1. Lineage (NCBI taxonomy): Eukaryota > Metazoa > Chordata > Aves > Cuculiformes > Coccyzidae > Coccyzus > Coccyzus lansbergi. Next base: position 488,935 of record JAUMJK010000501.1, on the reverse strand, counting down.
ATGGGTTAGTGTCTGATAGGAATGGTTGGACTCAATGATCTGATGGGTCTCTTCCAGCCTGGTTGTTCTATGATTCTATGATTCGTGGCCGGTAGCCGGGCTGGGACCCCCGGGGAGATGCAGATTCAATCCCAGTCTGTGCTTCTCCTGGTTAGGAGCGTTTGGAGTGTGGCTTGTGCTTGGTGCAATCCTGCTGCTGCTTCATAGAATCATAGAACAACCAGGTTGGAAGAGACCCATCGGATCATCGAGTCCAACCATTCCCATCAAACACTAAACCATGTCCCTCAGCACCTCATCTACCTGTGCCTTAAATACCTCCAGGGAAAGGGAATCAACCACCTTCCTGAGCAGCCTATTCCAATGCCCAATGACCCTTTCCGTGAAAAACTTCCTCCTAATCTCCAACCTAAATCTCCACTCTGCCTTGTCCCGAGTGCCAAGTGACGTTCAGAGTTGGTTTGCGGCTCCTGGATTCTTCTGAGATGGCCAAATGTGGTATCTTAGCAACAAAGGGATTTTTTTTTTTCTCCTTTTAGATCAGATTTGGTTTTTAACAGCTTCGATGCTGAATGTTTCTCCTACCCAAGCACATGGGCATCCTGGGGACGTTGCCTTTGCCAACTCCTGCTCTGTTGCAGCCGTGGGGGTCAGAGAAGGCAGAACTTCACTGTGGTTAACTGCTCCAAGGACATCACATTTCTGAGAGGCTTTGAATGTTGTGAAGCATGTAGGAAAGGAGAAGTTTGCAAGTCTGATATCAGCTGGTTGCACGTGAATGAAAGCAAAGGCCTTAACTTAAAGCAGACTTGTTCCTGTGGGTCACGTTGGCTGCTTTGGCAGTGATCAGTGTGCTGTGTCTTGGTGTTTACGGTTGGTGATTCTGCGATTCGGTACAGTGAGAGCAGCTGGAGGTCCAGGGCTGACCCCAGGCTCTTCTCTGAGGGGATCACAGAGCTGGGACGGGTGGACAGGACTCCTGAGGGGCTCTGGGTCTGACCTTCCCCTTTACTGACAGGCTCCTCTGGTTGCTTTTTCCTCCCAGGGTGCAGGTCGAGTTCTATGTGAATGAAAACACCTTCAAGGAGCGGCTGAAGCTCTTCTTCATCAAAAACCAGCGATCAAGTGAGTGCTTCCCCAAGCATCTGCTGAGAGAACCATAGAATCATAGAGCAACCAGGTTGGAAGAGACCCATCGGATCATCGAGTCCAACCATTCCTATCAAACACTAACCCGTGTCCCTCAGCACCTCGTCCACCCGGCCCTTAAACCCTACCAGAGCTCGAGGGCTGCTTTGGGTCTTTGTGGGAACAGAAATCGTTGCCGTCTGCTGGTGGCTGTTCCCCCAGGTCCCCAATTCTGATGTTGCTCGTTGGCCTTTCTGTTGGGTGTTGGCCAACTGAGCTTAGGGGATGTTCTTGCACGGGGAGGTAGAGATGCTGCCTGTCACCTTTGCTCTCCGAGGACAAACGCAATGCAGAACCAACTGGGAAAAATCGCTGGGAGGTGCACTGGGAGCTGCCCAGGCTGGTCAGGGAGCAAATATCCCCAGCACAGAGCCAGCGATGTCCCCCGTGCCCATGGGGAGGCTGTGGGGACAGGCAGGGCAGGCGGTGAGTTTGCTCCCAGCTTCAACCATCTGGATTAGCCTCCACTTGACGGATGGTGTTGTTATTTTCTTTCTCCGCGACGTCATTAGCTGTCTGAAGGGAGCCTGCTCGTTAATTTATAAATTCACATTTGCTTCCGCTCTTTGCGTCCCGGCGTTTCGCTAAAGAGCCGGAGCGCGGCACGGCGGGATGCCCGCAGGGAAGTTTTTAATGAAAATGTGATGAATTTCCTCACTTGCAGTTTTGAGTAATGACCCAATGAAGTGGCTCCGGGAGGGAGAGAGCGGGCGAAGCGGCGGCTTTCGCTCACCACCCCTCGTCCTGCAAACCGTGAGCAGAGTGGAGCTCTGGCCCTGACTGCCTGATGCTTTTTAATAGATTCCCGATAACGAAGGGGATTCACTCCAGCAGCTCCATCGTTTGCCTGTCACATCTACTGGGGCCGGCAAGGAGCTGACTCATCGTTATTTATTTCTGTATTAGTCTCCTATAAATCTGATAATGAGTAGGATGTGTAGAGCCTCAGGCAAAGCGTGAGCAACATTTGCATCCTGCCCTAGGGCTGCTGCAGCTCTCCTGGGGCTCAGTGGGATCCTGAGGGGGATCCAGGGTCCCTGCAGAGCTCGTGGGAAATTCGAGAGGTTTTGCCATGGGGTGTCCGGGGTGCACTGCCAGCCCACTCTGTGCCCTCCTCTGCCGCAGGCTTGAGGATCCGGCTCTTCAACTTCTCGCTGAAGCTGCTCACCTGCCTCCTCTACATCGTCCGCGTCCTGCTCGACAACCCCGAGGAGGGCATCGGCTGGTGAGTGCCACCGTGACCACCTGCACCACCCCGTTTTATCCTCTCCAGATGTTTGATTTGGTACTTTAAGCCAAACCTGCCGCTCTGGTGGGCTTTGCTCCCTGGGAACGTGGCACACAGAGGGGAGGTGGTAGAAAAATTCAGGGTCACGTTCATTCCCCAGTGCTGTCTGGCTCGAACGGTGAGGGATGTGACATGGCCTTGGGTCCCAGGCAGGATCTCATCATTACACAGGGCATTACTGTGCAAGTGTTTTCTGAATCCTGATGCCCTTGAAGACGTTGATGCTAAATCCCATTTAAGCATTTGGGAAGGAAATATGTTTTGCCATTTAGATCCCTGAGGTGACAGATTATTGCATTCATCAACTGCTCTGCGTTTCAGTATAAGCTTATTTTTAATGTGTCCTTGCTCTGTTTAGCTCCTGTGCAGTGTAGGGCTTTTACCCAGAGCTGGGAGAATTAGAATCATCGAATCATAGAACAACCAGGTTGGAAGAGACCCATCGGATCATCGAGTCCAACCATTCCTATCAAACACTAACCCATGTCCCTCAGGACCTCAGCTACCTGTGCCTTAAACACCTCTAGGGAAGGTGACTCAACCACCTCCCTGGGCAGCCTATTCCAATGCCCAATGACCCTTTCCATGAAAAACTTCCTCCTAATCTCCAGCCTAAATCTCCCCTGGTGGAGCTTGAGGCCATTCCCTCTTGTCCTGTCCCCTGTCACTTGGGAGAAGAGCCCAGTTCCCTCCTCTCTACAACCTGGTGAGTATCAGCGTTTTACAGCATCCCTGGTACAGGCTGAGGTACCTGATGGGTCTTTTTCTCCTGTAATAAAATATCAAAACCTGCCTCTCTGAGGCTGGCTCTTGAGGAAAGCCCTGACTATAGGGACTGAAGTGCGTTTGGACCCATGGGAGCGTGATCCAGGGACCTCCCTCAGCATCAGACCAGGGCCAGAACACCCCATGAGCCCAGAGAGTCAATGCCAGCTCCTCTTTTCCTTCCTCGCCCTTGCTGACTCTTTTCCCCTGCTTTCTCTTTCTCTTCTCCTAGCTGGGAATGCGAAAAGCAGAACTACACAGCCTTCAACCAGTCCACGAAGATAAACTGGTGAGTGGCGAGTTGCTCCTGTGCTGGGGTCTGGCTCTTTCGGGATGCAGTGACGGGTGCTGCTGGGGCTGGCAGCTGCCTGTGGTTGTTTCACGGTGACGGGGGCTGCTCAAGGAATGTGGGGCAGCATCCCAGGATCAAATCTACTGGCAAATACCAGTGGCTGCACCCTTGGGAACAGCAGAAGCTGTGGGTAGTACCAGTCTGTGCTGAATCCTGCATCACTGATGGCCTCAGATTTGCATTTGGGTGGGGGGTGAAGGCACTTCTGCAGCTTAGATCTGTCTGCTGCAGCTTAGACCCATCTCACGTTTTCTTTGCAGGTCACACATCTTCTGGGTGGATAGAAAAACACCTCTGTGGGCTGTGCAGGTGAGTTCCCACAGCTGTGCGGGAGCACAGCAAGGGCTGAGGGTTGAGCTTTGCTGCCAGGGTGGGTCTCTGAGCATCTTCTGCCCCCAGCACTAAGAGGCAACAGGTTCTCTTGAACTGAGGTTCTTGAACTGAGGTTCTTGAACTGAGGTTCTCTGAGTTCCTGGAGGTGGTTAAGGTACTGGTGGATGAGGTGCCGAGGGGCATGGTTTAGAGACTGGTGGGAATGGTTGGACTCGATGATCTGGTGGGTCTCTTCCAACCTGGTGATTCTATGATTCTTGGGTGAGCAAAAAATGAGGTGAGGCTTCTGCTGGGATGGCCCAGGGTGAGAGCCCTGGGGTTTGATAGGAGAGGACAAAGCTGTAGGAAGATAAAATCATGAGGGTGACTCAGCTACTCTCCAGCCTGGATGCTGTTCCAGTAAAGGGCTGTTTTCAGGCTGGAGATTAGGAGGAAGTTTTTCATGGGAAGGTTCATTGGGCATTGGAATAGGCTGCCCAGGGAGGGGGTTGATTCACCTTCCCTGGAAGTGTTTAAGGGACGGGTAGATGAGGTCCTGAGGGACATGGTTTAGTGTTTGATAGGAATGGTTGGACTCGATGATCGGATGGGTCTCTTCCAACCTGGCTGTTCTATGATTCTATGATTCTATGTGTCTGCGATTCCCATGGTCTTCTCCAGGGAGAAGACCTGGCAGGGAGGGCTGAGCAGAGGCACTCGCAGCCTCTGGTGCTGCCTCCAACAAGCCCTCCGCAGCCTTCTCCTGTGTGTCTCTGCAGGTCAGCATAGCTTTAATCAGCTTTCTGGAGACGATGCTGCTCATCTATCTCAGCTACAAGGTAAGCGCCCGGGGCTGGAGGTGGACAGTGATGCGCAGGCTGGGCCTGACCCCCCGGCGTGAATTCATTTCTGTCTTTGAGCTGTCGGAAGCCTGAAGCATCCTGAGAGAACATTTGTCTCGCCGACGTCTCAGAGATCTGCAGCTGCTTTCCTTTCTCCTTCCCCCTTGGGCTACTGGATGAGTGTCAGAGCAGAGCTGGGGAATCTCTTCTTTTTTCCACCTTCATTTCTATTCAGAACTGTTTAGCAAAGGGTCACTGCTTTATCTTTTTTGTGGGGGCAGATTGACACGCGCTGTTTCCTCACAGTTGAGGAGCTGGAGCTGAGCTTGGCAGCGCGACCCCTGCTTGTGCCACGTCTGCTGCCTCCGGAGGCAGCTGGTGCTGCTCCAAGCCAGACAGGGAGAGGCACAGGCTGACTCCTTTGGATCCAAGCCCCTTAAATCAGCCAAGAAAAGTGACCTTAACAAATGGCATCTTCCCCGGGGCCCTGGGACAGCTGGCAGAGCCTAGAGAAGAGGAGGCTGAGAGGAGACCTCATTACTCTCTACAACTACCTGAAAGGAGGTTGTGGAGAGGAGGGAGCTGGGCTCTTCTCCCAAGGGACAGGGGACAGGACAAGAGGGAATGGCCTCAAGCTCCACCAGGGGAGATTTAGGCTAGAGATTAGGAGGAAGTTTTTCACACAGAGGGTCATTGGGCATTGGAATAGGCTGCCCAGGGAGGTGGTTGATTCACCTTCCCTGGAGGTGTTTAAGGGACGGGTAGATGAGGTCCTGAGGGACATGGTTTAGTGTTTGATAGGAATGGTTGGACTCGATGATCCAATGGGTCTCTTCCAACCTGGTTGTTCTATGATTCTATGACTCCAGCCCTGTGTCACCCACTGGATTTGGATGCCAGTGACCTGTATCAGTCGCTCTCACCCTCAGCCCTTTCACAAAACGTCATTGTCCCATGGGTTTGGGCAGCAGAGGTGATGGAGAGAGGGATGTCCTGGCTGTGGAAAGGACAGGACACTCTGGGAAGCTGTTAGTGACTCCAGTGTTCCCACCCCCAGCACTGCAGGCAAACTGGAATGTGTTTCTCCTGCTCTTGTGTTCTCCCTCCACCTAACAGGGTCTGTGGCCGAGTGGGTGCGTTTTAGTTACCATTTTGAAACTTGTTTAATTATTATTTGGTTTCCACTCCTCAGGGGAACATCTGGGAGCAGATTTTTCGCATTTCCTTCATCCTTGAGATGATCAACACGGTGCCGTTTATTATCACAGTGAGTGTTTCCCAGTGACATTCGAAAGCTGCTATAAGTTTAATAAGTGCCGTAGTTTTGGTGGTGAAAGAAGGAAAAACAGGTTCCTGGTCAAGCAGGATTTAAAGCTGGCAAATATTTTTTTCAATAATTTTCAACATAATGACTTCCTCTGGAGCATTATCCCCAAACCCATCCTCCCTTTTGAGCAGAGGCCAGAGCTTAATTTGGAGCTGGAACCTTCCTGATAGGGCTTGACTTGGTTGCTTATAGCTTTTTCCGATAGAGAAGGTGGATTTTTCTGCGAGTAACTCTTTCTGTCATAGATATTCTGGCCTCCTTTGCGGAATTTATTCATTCCCGTGTTTCTGAACTGCTGGCTTGCCAAGTACGCTCTGGAGAACATGATTGTGAGTGACCAGTCGCATCCCAACCCTCTCGCCCTGGGTCCCTCTGCCCTGGGGATGCTGAGGGTGGTGTGGCCGGGATGGGGGGGTCGTGCTGGAGGCAACTAGAGAGCAGTTGGTGTTGGGGGAAGTGTTTTACCCTCAGCCTCTCAGAACTGGTGAGAGCCCTCTCCTCTCTTCCCAGAACGACCTGCATCGAGCCATCCAGAGGACCCAGTCTGCCATGTTCAACCAGGTGCTCATTCTGATCTGCACCCTCCTGTGTCTCGTTTTCACGGGGTGAGTGTTGCTCTTCGTTTCGCTGAACCATCTCCTTCATCCAGGAAAATCATAGAATCATAGAACAACCAGGTTGGAAGAGACCCATCGGATCATCGAGTCCAACCATTCCTATCAAACACTAAACCATGTCCTTCAGGACCTCATCCACCCGTCCCTTAAACACCTCCAGGGAAGGGGAATCAACCACCTCCCTGGGCAGCCTATTCCAATGCCCAATGACCCTTCTCGTGAAAAACTTCCTCCTAATCTCCAGCCTAAATCTCCCCTGGTGGAGCTTGAGGCCATTCCCTCTTGTCCTGTCCCCTGTCCCTTGGGAGAAGAGCCCAGCTCCCTCCTCTCTACAACCTCCTTTCAGGTAGTTGGAGAGAGTAATGAGGTCTCCTCTCAGCCTCCTCTTCTCCAGGCTAAACAACCCCAGCTCTCAACAGGCTAAGCAACCCCACTCTCTCAAACCAGCTTTGAGCATCCCAGGGGTGACTGGTGGAGCTGGGCTCCTGCCGGGAGGTAGGGTGGGACCTTCCCAGTTGTGCTGGGCTGGCACTGCCAGGATGTAATGTGGAGATCTGGGAAGCCAGAGGATGCTCAGCCTTCAGGCAGTGTCTTCTAGCCTGTTTTTTTCGGCCCGAGAGGTTTGGCGCTGCTGACTGGATTGAACTCCCAAGTCTCTGGCTTTCTTCTTTCCCTAATGGGACAAGTCCCAGTTCCTCAGGCTGAGTTTGAGAACTGGGGGAGCCATAGGCAAGAGTGGACCCAGTTTTCCACTCCTGTCTGTGGGCTTTGTCTTGGACACAGCCACATCTGGTGGTGCTGTGGGAGGAACCCCTGCACCACCAGCACCTCAGTACCAGGGTCCTCTCTGTCTTGCACACTGAGCACTGGGAAGATCAATTCCTATTTTGGAAACTAATTATCCTCCCTAACTGTATGATTTTAACAAACTTTTTAATGGGCTTTGGATGAGATGAGAGCTTTGGAGAGAGAGTTGGGTGATGTGGACATAAGGCTCCAAACAGGGTTGCAAGTGCTGTAGGGACAAGGAGAAGGACAGCAGCTTCCCATGGAGATCTGGGCTTGGTTCATTCACTATGACCCCATTGCACTTGCTGGCTCCAACCATGCTCTTCGTCCCCATTGTTATCACGGCTGCTGAGCTCGTTTGTGTAACAGGCCACTGGGGCTCTTTCTAATTAACCGGGCCCTTCATTTCCCCACGTTGCCAACAAGGGCATCGCTTTATGTAGGATTCGGTTCTCGTCGCTTGGTGCTTAAGCCTTGAATTAGGCTTCTTGAATTTTCCTCTGGCTCCCTTGGTCTGGATTTCAAGCACATAATACCATTAAGTTGCTAAATGGGCAGGAAATGAAGCTTTTAGGCTCCTGAGTCTTTGGCAATAAAGATGATCCTCTGATGTGAGTGACTAATGCAATTTTGGAGCTGGTGGCTGCTCCCCTCCTGTGGCACCTCCTGCCCCTTGGGGCCAGGGATGTGTTTCTTGGCAGATGTGGCTACAATTCAGGTCCAGGACGGCTCCGATGACACTTGCGTTAAACAAAATGACTTTCAAAGTGCAGGTTTGTGCAGTTAACTCTGCCTGCTTCTCCGGGGGGAGCGAGGTGGCTCTGCAGCACAGCCTTGCAAGGGCAGGGAGTGAGAGACAGGATCTGCCTCCTGCCTGCTGGAGCTCATCCAGCCCTGTAACTGAGAGCTGTTCCTGCTGGCCAGGTCCCTCCAGAGCCTTCTGGGATGGCTGCTGCCTTCCATGTTTGGGTTTTTAGCCCCTGAGTGATGTTCAATGTGCTGCTGTGGTAGTCTTATTGCCAATGGTCTTATAGTGAGCCATCAGCCGGGGCCTAGACTGCCCCACACTGCTTCGGTGGCCAACAACTCCTTTATCTCTGAGCACCATTAGCTGAATCATTTCTATTTGTGACATGGGAGAAGCCTGGCTGGAAACCTGCTAGGAGGAGAGGGTCCTGGGGGTGTTGGTCGACAGCCGACTGACCATGAGCCAGCAGTGTGCCCAGGTGGCCAAGAAGGCCAATGGCATCCTGGCTTGGATCAGAAATGGTGTGACCAGCAGGGCCAGGGAGGTGATTCTCCCTCTGGACTCAGCACTGGTGAGGCCGCTCCTTGAATCCTGTGTTCAGTTGTGGGCCCCTCAGCACAGGAAGGATGTTGAGGCTCTGGAGCGAGTCCAGAGAAGAGCCACAAAGCTAGTGAAGGGGCTGGAGAACAGGCCCTATGAGGAATGGCTGAGAGAGCTGGGGGTGTTTAGCCTAGAGGAGGCTGAGAGGAGACCTCATTACTCTCTCCAACTGCCTGAAAGGAGGTTGTGGAGAGGAGGGAGCTGGGCTCTTCTCCCAAGAGACAGGGGACAGGACAAGAAGGAATGGCCTCAAGCTCCACCAGGGGAGATTTAGGCTGGAGATTAGGAGGAAGTTTTTCACAGAAAGGGTCACTGGGCATTGGAATAGGCTGCCCAGGGAGGTGGTTGATTCCCCTTCCCTGGAGGTGTTTAAGGGACAGGTAGATGAGGTGCTGAGGGACATGGGTTAGTGTTTGATAGGAATGGTTGGACTCGATGATCCGATGGGTCTCTTCCAACCTGGTTGTTCTATGATTCTATGATTCTATTTGTGACATGAACCCACTGCTGATGCTGGCAGTGTGTTATAAACCGATTTCCTCCATGGACATGGGTGTAAGTCACCTTCTGGAGTTCCACACCGACTTCAGCAGGTGCTGTGGGCACTGTCTGTCTCCCAAGCAGGGAAGCTCTAGCTGTGACCTGTGCTTTCTTCCCCCAGGACCTGTGGTATCCAGCATTTAGAAAGAGCAGGTGAGAAGCTCTCCCTCTTCAAGTCCTTCTATTTCTGCATCGTCACCTTTTCCACCGTGGGCTACGGAGATGTGACACCAAAGATCTGGCCTTCCCAGCTCCTCGTCGTGATCATGATTTGTGTTGCCCTGGTCGTTCTGCCGCTCCAGGTTAGACCCATGCAGGCAGGGATGGGGAGGGATGTGGGTGGCCCTGCCAATGGGGACATCAGCTCTCTGCCTTCGTTTGCAGTTCGAGGAGCTCGTCTACCTGTGGATGGAGCGGCAGAAGTCCGGAGGCAATTACAGCCGTCACCGCGCCCAGACGGAGAAACACGTCGTCCTTTGCGTCAGTTCTCTCAAGATCGACCTCCTCATGGACTTCCTCAACGAGTTTTACGCCCACCCGCGCCTGCAGGTGAGGATCAGGCAACGCTTGCCCTTGGCAGGGGCACAGCCGGGGCGCTACTGGTGGCCGATGCCCTGCTGGGATATGTGGATGTGGTCAGGAATAAAGTAAAAACCATCCAGCCCAACTGGATGGGTCTCTTCCAACCTGGTTGTTCTATGATGCTATGAGACCTCATTACTCTCTCCAACTCCCTCAAGGGAGGTTGTAGAGAGGAGGGAGCTGGGCTCTTCTCCCAACGGACAGGGGACAGGACAAGAGGGAATGGCCTCAAGCTCCACCAGGGGAGATTTAGGCTGGAGATTAGGAGGAAGTTTTTCACGGAAAGGGTCATTGGGCATTGGAATAGGCTGCCCAGGGAGGTGGTTGAGTCACCTTCCCTGGAGGTGTTTAAGGGACAGGTGGATGAGGTCTTGAGGGACTTGGTTTAGTGTTTTATAGGGATTGTTGGACTCCATGATCCGATGGGTCCCTTCCAACCTGGTTGTTCTATGAATCTATGATTCTATGATCCACCCCATCCCTGGGCCAGGCTGTTAGAGCAGCGTGTGGGCACGTGGAGAGGGTCTTTTCTTTGTGGGATGAAGAATCTTAGACAAGCGTTTAATCACTGAACCTGAGTAAACCCCGTGCCTCAGCTCGCTGAGGACTCACGCCGGGCTCTCTCTTTCAGGATTACTACGTGGTGATACTTTGCCCGACAGAGATGGATATCCAGGTGCGGAGGGTCCTGCAGATCCCTCTGTGGTCACAGCGCGTGATCTACCTCCAGGGCTCTGCGCTGAAGGACCAGGACCTCATGAGAGCCAAGTGAGCATCAAGAGAGCCGAGAGGGGCAGCCTGCACGTCCACGGCAAGGCCGGTCGTGCCGCGCTGCTCAGCCAAGAGGGTCCCCAGCCCTGATGTGTGCTGAGGGGTGTCCCTGCGTCCCTTCACAGGGTGTCAGGGGGTCTGGCAATGCTCAGACTGGGGCTTGCAGATGCCTGGCTTTGATAGGAATGGTTGGACTCGATGATCTAGTAGGTCTTTTCCAACCTGGTGATTCTATGATTCTATGATTCATGTGGTTTGTACTCTCTCTCTGTTGGCAGGATGGACAACGGAGAAGCCTGCTTCATTCTCAGCAGCCGAAACGAGGTGGACCGCACAGCGGCGGTGAGACAGGGCTGGGTGGTGGCACAACTGGGGGTTATTAATTTCATGGGCTGGAAGGGATTGGGGTGATCGCTGCATCTCACCTCTGCCTGGCACAGGATCATGCCAGGAGACAGCTGGGGTGAGAATGTGGGGTGAAGGACTGAGCTCTGTCCCCTGTGAAACCTAACTCACCCCTAAATCTCCTTGCCTGGTGCAAAATTACCCCAACCCAGGCAGGGAATTTGCTAGGAAGATCTCAGTTTGGGAGCCCTGGGGGAGGGATGGGGTGGCAGTGGTGCCAGGTCTCACTGCCAGATGGTGCCAGGGGTGCTGCCCACACTGAGGAGGTGGCTCCTGTCCTCCCACTGGAGGGGTCTTTGCTGTAAAGTGAGGAGCAAGGAGTGCCACACTCCCTCCCTTTCCAAGGTGCTGCCTGGCCCTTCCCTCCTTCCACACTTGGCTCAGTGACTGTGGAGAAAGCCAGAGGTGGCCTGGGGTCACCTTCTCTCTGCTGCCCCAGTTTCCCCATCAGTGCCAGGTTTTGGGGAGCAGGGGGAGGGCAATTATCCCCCGTTAGCAGTGGGTATTGGAGGAGCCCTTGCTGGGTACCTTGCAGATCATCACTGAGTGTAGAAGCATTAGGGAAAAGAAGCCATCAGACAAGTGCTTCTTGCTCTTCTCCTGGCTAGGACCACCAGACCATCCTGAGAGCCTGGGCCGTGAAAGACTTTGCTCCAAACTGCCCTCTCTACGTTCAGATCTTAAAGCCCGAAAACAAGTTTCACGTCAAGTTTGCTGGTGAGTCGCGGGAGCTGCGCAGAAGTGGCAGGAGGAGGAACCACCCAGCCCCTAACACCACCCTGGAATTCCTGCATCCCTGCGTGCCAAGTCCCTGTCCTTGTTGTGACCGTCCCTTCTGCCTTTTCAGATCACGTCGTCTGTGAAGAGGAGTGCAAATACGCTATGCTGGCCCTGAACTGCGTCTGCCCTGCCACCTCCACCCTCATCACGCTGCTGGTGCACACGTCCCGGGGACAGTAAGTCCATCCCTGTCCATCCCTTCCCATCCCTGTCCATCCCTGCCCATCCATCCCTGTCCATTCCTGCCCATCCCTGCCCTTCCATCCTTGTCCATACCTGTCCATCCCTGTCCTTCCATTCCTGTCCATCTCTGCCCTTCCATCCTCGTCCATCTGTCCCCATCCCTGCCCTTCCATCCCTGCCCATCCCTGCCCACCCCTGGACACGGAGCGATGGCAAAGCTCCTGGGAGAGGCTCTGGGTCTGGGGGCGACCTGTGCCTCTTGCTCAGTCAGAAATGTTTGAATTTTGGGCAATGTGACACTAAAGAGTTACAGAACATCCTTCCCAGAGGACTCGTGCCCTTCTGTCAGAACTGTTTGCCAACACGGGCTCTGAACCCAGCCTCTGCGCACCCCAGGAGTCCTCATTAAACAAAAAGGCACTTAAAATCAGTAATGAAAACGAGCTTGTCCTCACCCTGTGAACACCCACAGCTTGTGGCAGTGCCTCGCTCTAACATCACCCCCACTGCTCTAAACAGCTTTGGTGCTTATTAGCACTTCTGCTGTGTTGTTCTGCTCTGGGAGCTTGCTGGGGGCTGTGCTGGTGCCAGGGGGTCCCATCCCAGCACCATGATGAGGTCCCACCACAGCATCGTGATGAGATCCTGTCCCAACACCACATTGGGGTCCCATCCCAGCACCATGATGAGGTCCCATCCCAGTATTGTGATGAGGTCCTGTCCCAGCACCATGATGAGGTCCCATCCCAGTATCGTGATGAGGTCCTGTCCCAGTATCATGATGAGGTCCCATCACAGCATTGTGATGAGGTCCCATCCCAGCACCACGATGAGGTCCCTTCCCAGCACCATGATGGGGTCCCACACAGAACCATGATGAGGTCTTGTCCCAGTATTGTGATTAGGTCCCACCACAGCATCAGGATGAGATCCTGTCCCAGCACCACAATAGGGTCCCGACTCAGCACCATGATGAGGTCCCATCCCAGCACCACAATGGGGTCCCACCCAGCACCATGATGAGGTCCTGTCCCAGTATCATTTTAAGGTCCCATCACAGCATCGTGATGAGGTCCCATCCCAGCACCACGATGGGGTCCCACCCAGCACCGTGTTGACATGGTCCTGTCCCAGCGCTGCTGCTGCTGTCGTTGCAGGGAGGGCCAGGAGTCCCCGGAGCAGTGGCAGCGGATGTACGGGCGCTGCTCGGGCAATGAGGTCTACCACATCCGGATGGGAGACAGCAAGTTCTTCATGGAGTACGAGGGGAAGAGCTTCACTTACGCCGCCTTCCACGCGCACAAGAAGTGAGGGCAGGGAAGTGACAGGCAGGGGTGGGAGGAATGTACCTGCCAGTTCATGTCTCTGGGGGGCTGGGAGTGGGACTGGAGGATACCACAAGGTCCTTTGTGCTGTGTCAAAGCCCCAGAGGGACTTTCCTCCAGCTGTGAATGCCCACGTTGTGCTCCTGGCCCAGGTACGGCGTCTGCCTGATTGGCATCCGGAGGGAGGAGAACAAGAGCATCCTGCTGAACCCCGGCCCGCGGCACATCATGGCGGCGTCCGACACCTGCTTCTACATCAACATCACCAAGGAGGAGAACTCCGCCTTCATCTTCAAGCAGGAGGAGAAGCAGAAGAAGAAGGGGTTTGCCGGGAGGGGGACCTACGATGGCCCATCCCGCCTGCCTGTGCACAGCATCATCGCCAGCATGGGTGAGTCGGGGGGACCTCGGAGGGGCAGTGCGGCTCCCCGGGAGGGCAGGGTGGGATCCTGCACATGCTACTCGGTGCCTTCCCCAGGTCTGGTTTCACCTCCTTCCCCAAGTTTGGTTTTACTTTGCACACTCCTCACACCTCAGTCAGGTTGGATGAGACTCTGAGCAACTTAGTCTGGTTAAAGATGGCCTCAACCTCCGCCAGGGGAGATTTAGGCTAGAGATTAGGAGGAAGTTTTTCACAGAAAGGGTCATTGGGCATTGGAATAGGCTGCCCAGGTAGCTGGTTGAGGGACAGGTGGATGAGTTCCTGAGGGACATGGTTAAGTGTTTGATAGGAATGGTCGGACTAGAAGATCCGATGGGTCCCTTCCAACCTGGTTGTTCTATGATTCTATAAAGATGTCTCTGCTCATTGTGGGGGTGGAACTGGATGGGCTAGAAAGGTCCCTTTCAACCCATTCTATGGTTCTGTTGCTGGAAGGCACCAAAAATCCCTTTCCATTCCCCATCCTAACTATACACCCTGCTCCTTGGACCCTGACTGCTCTCAGCAGGTTCAAATATCATTATTAAAGCTCGTGATGCCCAATGATCATTAACAGCATTTGCGTGAACCCCCCCAAGCCCTGGCTGGAAGAACAAATGCTTTCGGCTGTGTCCTAAATCACGTTCATGATTCACAACCCGACAAAGAGCGTAGTTTGCTCTGCAACCAGTGGTGCATTTTTGCAGATAAAAAATAAAAATACCATGAGTCACTCCTTCCCGCTCGCGTTTGGGGAAAGCGAGTTTTGGGGCCGCCCGGAGAGACTGCGCTACGCGAGCGGATTATATTTCAGGAAAATAATTTATGCATTTGTACTCATCAGCGGCAATTTGCATGAATTATCCCCCAGCAAGCCATAAGTGCTTTGCTGAGCAACGTTTGTCAGCGTTCTCGTTATGGGGCTCGTTGGCAGAGGGACCTTTGGCAAAGGGGAGTGAGAGGGAGAGAAATCACACGGCCAGTGAGCCCAGCGCCTGGGATTTGCTTACTGGGAAAGCTCCCTGATCATTCAAAAAATCACTATTTGGCCAAGAAAAATAGGATCGTTTAACCTGGAGAAGAGGAGGCTGAAAGGAGACCTCATTGCTCTCTATAACTACCTGAAAGAAGGTTGTGGAGAGGAGGGAGCTGAGCTCTTCTCCCAAGGGACAAGGGACAGGACGAGAGGGAATGGCCTCAAGCTCCACCAGGGGAGGTTTAGGCTGAACATTAGGAAAAAATTTTTCATGGAAAGGGTCATTGGGCACTGGCAGAGGCTGCCCAGGGAAGGAGTTGAGTCCCCTTCCCTGAAGGTGTTTAAGGGACAGGTGGACGAGGTGCTGAGGGACATGGGTTAGTGTTTGATAGGAATGGTTGGACTCAATGATCCAGTGGATCTTTTCCAACCTGGTTGTTCTATGATTCTATGATTTAATAGGCAGGATGTACAGTCCCCTCTTCTACGCTTTATCCCTCTGTGGGGCCACCTGGGTGTGATGCTTTGCTGACACAGGCCTCTTCCCCTCCTCATAGCGTGTTTGCTGTGCTTCCTCCCCACCGGGTCCAGGTACAGTAGCCATGGACCTGCAGAACACGGAGTGCCGTCCTGCCAACAGCAGCAAACTGACTCTGCCTGCTGAGAACGGCTCGGGCAACCGCCGGCCCAGCATCGCGCCCGTCCTCGAGCTGGCAGACACCTCGTCCCTGCTGCCCTGCGACCTGCTCAGCGACCAGTCAGAAGATGAGATGACGCAGTCGGATGAGGAGGGGTCAGCAGTTGTAGAGTGAGTTGTAGAGCAGTTGTAGAGCGAGGCCAGAGAAGAGCAACGAAGCTGGTGAAGGGGCTGCAGAACAGGCCCTATGAGGAGCAGCTGAGAGAGCTGGGGGTGTTTAGCCTAGAGAAGAGGAGGCTGAGAGGAGACCTCATTACTCTCTACAACTACCTGAAAGGAGGTTGTAGAGAGGAGGGAGCTGGGCCCTTCTCCCAAGGGACAAGGGACAGGACAAGAGGGAATGGCCTCAAGCTCTACCAGGGGAGATTTAGGCTAGAGATTAGGAGGAAGTTGTTCCCAGAAAGGGTCATTGGGCAGTGGCAGAGGCTACCCAGGGAGGTGGTTGATTCACCTTCCCTGTAGGTGTTTAAGGCACAGGTGGATGAGGTCCTGAGGGACATGGTTTAGTGTTTGATAGGAATGGTTGGACTCAATGATCCGATGGGTCTCATCCTCCAACTGCCCTTGATGGTCCCATCTGCTGCCTCCTCTACCTGTGAAGGGAACGTTGCCTACTTTGTGAGCTCAAGACCCTTTGCATAGCAAAAGCAATTCCTAAATATGTGCATTTTGGAAAAATTCCACCTGCTATGGGACAGTTTCACAAATCATTTGCCATTGACTGAGAGGCCCTGGCCCAGGTTGCCCAGAGCAGTGGTGGCTGCCCCATCCCTGGAGGGGTTCAAGGGCAGGTTGGATGGGGCTTGGAGCCCCTGATCCAGTGGGAGGTGTCCCTGCCCATGGCAGAGGTGGGACTGGATGGGCTTTAAGGTCCCTTCCAACCCAAACCATTATATGACGGGCCTGAGCCATAGGTTTTAAATGATTTTTTTTTTCCCAGTATCTGAGTGTTGTCTGTGCAGAAAGCTCTCCCTGTGTCCTCCTCACGCTGCCGAATTTTCTCTCCGCTGCAGATATGTGAAGGGCTACCCACCCAATTCCCCCTACATCGGGAGCTCCCCGACTCTGTGCCATCTTTTACCTGAGAAAGCCCCTTTCTGCTGCCTGAGGCTGGACAAGGTACAACCGGGATGCCAGCGGCCGCCCGGGGCGGCTCAGAGCCACACTCTGAGTCCCTGTGTTTCTTTTCCCCCTACAGGGCTGCAAGCACAACAGCTTCGAAGACGCCAAAGCCTACGGGTTCAAGAACAAACTGATTATCGTTTCGGCGGAAACGGCTGGGAACGGACTCTATAATTTCATCGTCCCACTTCGTGCCTACTACCGGTCCCGCAAAGAGCTGAACCCGATCGTCTTGCTACTGGACAACAAGCAAGTACTTTTCCACAGATGTTTTCTGACACATCCAGCCTTGGTCGGCTTAGTCGCCTTCCCTGGAGGGGTTTAAGGGACGGGTGGACGAGGTGCTGAGGGACATGGTTTAGTGTTTGATGGGAATGATTGGACTCGATGGTCCGGTGGGTCTCGTCCAACCTGGTGATTCTATCGTTCTGTGTTTGGATGAACATCTCATACTGTGGGGATGGGATTGAGGGGACCTGGCAGTGCCAGCATTGAGTACCTTGGCTTCTGAGGGACATGATTTAGTGTTTGATGGGAATGGTTGGACTCAGTGGTCCTGAGGGTCTCGTCCAACCTGGTGATTCTATCGTTCTGTGTTTGGATGAACATCTCATACTGTGGGGATGGGATTGAGGGGGCCTGGCAGTGCCAGCATTGGCTACCTTAGCCTTGGGGACTCCTGGGTATGTTTTGCCTTTACCCCATGGACTCGCTCAACTACCTTGCTCTCTGTTGCTCTTCCTCCAGGCCTGAGCATCACTTTCTGGAAGCTATTTGTTGTTTCCCCATGGTTTACTACATGGAGGGCACCATCGACAAGTAGGTGTTTCCCGCACGTGGCTGTTGTTACTTACGGTGATGCCTAAATGAGTTGCGTTTCCCTCGGTCTGGACTTCTGGGTCATCCCATGAGAAGCCCCAAGGGTTAGTCCTGTAGGTCTGAGCCCACCCTTGGCTTCTCGGGTTGTCGCACACCCCGTGGTGGATGGGAGTAGGGGGTTGGGAGCAGCCTGGGCTTTGCTGCAGCTTCCGTGTGTCGTTTCCAAGGGCTGACCCTGCGCTCTTCTCTTTGGGAACTGCCCAGCCTGGACAGCTTGCTGCAGTGCGGCATCATCTACGCCGACAACCTGGTGGTTGTGGACAAGGAGAGCACCATGAGCGCCGAGGAGGACTACATGGCGGACGCCAAGACCATTGTCAACGTCCAGACCATGTTCAGGTAAGCCCAGCTCCATCACAGCCAATTCCCTCTGCTAGAGATGAGACTGGGAAGGGGACTGGTGATTGTGGTGGTGGCTGTAGGTGGTGGGACACATCTGCTGCTGGGCTTGCTCTAGGGAACTTGGCTATTTCTGACCTCAGACAGGAACAGGGGTGGGTTTGATCCTCTTCAGGCTTTAAACGCAGAGAGGTCTCTCGCTTCTGAGTGAGCGGCAGGACAACAGGTCTCTCTCCATTGCAGGCTCTTCCCCAGCCTCAGCATTATCACAGAGCTCACCCACCCCTCCAACATGAGGTTCATGCAGTTCAGAGCAAAGGACAGTTACTCCCTAGCCCTTTCCAAGCTAGAAAAGGTAAGAGAAGGTCTTTCCCTGCACGCAGGGTCTGGGAAGTCAATGCTGGGAGTGGCTACGTTTGAGCTGCTCAAGGTTCTCTGCTCTTCTGCGTTGCTGCAGCCACCATAGTGTGTGTCTACGTGAAATAACCTGCAGCAAACAAATAGAGGGGCAGCCAAGCTTTGCACTAGCTACCTTCTCCTATGTGTTTCTGGATCCATGTACTGCTGTGCTGGGCAGGCTGGACCTCTGAATGAGGTTTAATGCTGTGACCACAGTGAGGGAGTGAGTGGAGACGCAGGTTTTGCTTTGCCGAATGCTCAGGAAGGATGCAAGAAAGACCCTGCCAAGGGAGTTTGCCGGTGGGTGCTCCCATTTCCCTTTCTTTTCCCAGAAAGAGCGTGAGAACGGCTCCAACCTGGCCTTCATGTTCCGGCTGCCCTTTGCAGCCGGGAGGGTCTTCAGCATCAGCATGTTGGACACGCTGCTCTACCAGGTGAGAGCCCGACGGGCGTTGGGTAATGCGTCCCTGCAGCTGGGGCTGCCCCTCTGCGTCTCCCAGTCAGTAACAGCCCAAACGTCTCCCCCAGTCGTTCGTGAAGGACTACATGATCACCATCACTCGGTTGCTGCTGGGGCTGGACACCACGCCGGGCTCTGGCTACCTCTGTGCGGTAGGTGCCCAACTTCCTCTGGGTTGAAAACATCAGGCCAAGTCATAGAATCATAGAATAACCAGGTTGGAAGGGACCCATTGGATCTTCTAGTCCAACCATTCCCATCAAACACTAAACCATGTCCCTCTGCACCTCATCCACCTGTCCCTTAAACACCTCCAGGGAAGGCGACTAAACTCCCTCCCTGTTCCAGTGCTCAGTGACCCCTTCCATGAAAATTTTTTTCCTAATGTTCAGACTGAATCTCCCCTGATGGAGCTTGAGGCCATTCCCTCTTGTCCTGTCCCTTGTCCCTTGGGAGAAGAGCCCAGCTCCCTCCTCTCCACAACCTCCTTTCAGGTAGTTGTAGAGAGCAATGAGGTCTCCCATAAGCCTCCTCTTCTCCAGGATAAACACCCCCAGCTCTCTCAGCTGCTCCTCATAAGGCCTGTTCTTCAGCCCCTTCACCAGCCTCGTTGCTTTTCTCTGGACTTGCTCCAGAGCCTCAACATCCTTCTTGTGATGAGGGGCCCAGCACTGAACACAGTATTCAAGGAGCGGCCTCACCAGTGCTGAGTACAGAGGGAGAATAACCTCCCTGGCCCTGCTGGTCACACTGTTTCTGATCCAAGCCAGGATGCCCTTGGCCTTCTCGGCCACCTGGGCACACTGCTGGCTCATGGTCAGTCACTGTCAACTAACACCCCCAGGTCCTTCTCCTCCAGGCAGTTTCCAGCCAGACTTCTCCCAGTCTGTAGCTGCTCAGGGTTGTTGTGCCCCAAGCGCAGGACTCGCCATTTGGCTTCGTTAAACCTCCTGCTGTGGCTCAGGGCAGCTGAAGTTTCTCCTCTGTTGCTCAGATGAAGATCACCGAAGACGACCTGTGGATCCGGACATACGGCCGCCTCTTCCAGAAACTCTGCTCCTCCAGCGCGGAGATTCCCATCGGGATTTACAGGACGGAGTCGCACATGTTTGCAACCTCTGAGGTAGGGGTGCAGTGGGGGCTTGTGGTGCCAGCTAAACATCATCACCCAGCAGAGACATGGTCTGTGGGGCTGGCTGGGTCCGTGAGGCATCTTGGAGCTGGTTGCAGCCGCCTGGCTGGGGGCAGGAGGGGGGATTTTCTTGGCCCAGCTCAGCTGTGCCACTTGGCGCCAAGTCCTCAGGGAGAGTTGGGGCATGTGGTGCAGTGGGGGCTGTTATTTTGCTGAAATAACACTTAATTTAAACTTCTTTTTCCTCTGCTGCAGCCTCACGACATCAGGGCGCAGGTGAGTGCCGCGTGGGGGGTGTCGGGCATTACCCTGGCTGAGCCACACTGCCACCTGGTCACCCCATTGGGAGGTTGACCAAGGGCAAGCGGCCGCGCTGGCTTCCCTAGTGGCTCCTCTGGCTTCCCCAGTGGCTTCTCTGGCCACCATGAGCCCCTAGCCACTGAGGTGGCCTCGGCAGCCTGGGAGGTCAAAAGTCATGAAGTGTCATTTATTGGAATCACAGAATCATAGGATGAGTTGGGTTGAAAGAGACCTCTGGAGCCCATCCAGTCCAAGGGGGTTCACCTCGAGCAGGTTCCCCAGGAACTCATCCAGGAAGGATTTTAATGCCTCCAGAAGAAGGAGCTTCGTAGAATCATCGAATCATAGAATCACCAGGTTGGAAGAGACCTATCAGATCATCGAGTCCGACCATTCCTATCAAACACTAAAGCATGTCCCTCAGGAAAGGGGACACAGGAATAGGGAGCAGGGGAGCAAACCAGGCTCTGTTTTAAATACCCTCAGGTTTCAGCTTTGTAGGAGGTGGCTGTGGGGAGCCAAAAGTTGTCTTTTACTTAAATCCAACCCATCTCTTTCTTAGAGCTGCTTCGTTACTAAATTCCTGCTGAGCAGCACACGTTGCTGCTTGGGAGGTGCAGCAGCACATCAGCTCTAGGATGAAACGAAGCAACGAGGCTGGTGAAGGGGCTGGAGAACAGGCCCTATGAGGAGCGGCTGAGAGAGCTGGAGGTGTTTATCCTGGAGAAGAGGAGGCTAAGAGGAGACCTCATTGCTCTCTACAGCTACCTGAGTGGAGGTTGTGGAGAGGAGGGAGCTGGGCTCTTCTCCCAAGGGACAGGGGACAGGACAAGAGGGAATGGCCTCAAGCTCCACCAGGGGAGATTTAGACTAGAGATTAGGAGGAAGTTTTTCACACAGAGGGTCATTGGGCATTGGAACAGGCTTCCCAGGGAGGTGGTTGATTCCCCTTCCCTGGAGGTGTTTAAGGCACAGGTAGATGAGGTGCTGAGGGACATGGTTTAGTGTTTGATAGGAATGGTTGGACTCAATGATCCAATGGGTCTCTTCCAACCTGGTTGTTCTATGATTCTATGATTCTAAATACAGGGGACAAGGGCACAATTGTCCCCTGGGGCAATGGTGTTAGAGAGGTTGGAGGTGCTCGTTAGACTCCACTGGATAGCGGCTGATCCCAAATCTGCCGCCCAGGTTGTTTTAGCAGATTAGAGATGGGACAGTGCTTGGGAATCAGAGGAAGGAGATCCCATCCCAGGAGAGAGACCTCACCCCATGGGAATCATAGAACCATAGAACAACCAGGTTGGAAGGGACCCATCGGATCATCGAGTCCAACCAGAGGACTCGATGAATCAGAGGAAGGAGATCCCATCCCATGGTGGGAGACCTCACCCCATGGGACAGACCCACACCCCATGGGACAGACCCCACACCCCAGCAGAGACAGGACTTTTTTGACTTCCCCTTGGCCCCCCGTGACCTACTGGGCTTCCAGTCACAGATCTCAATCAATGTGGAGGACTGTGAGGATACAAAAGATGTCAAGGAGCACTGGGGCATCAAGACCAGCCACCACAGGAACTCGTGCTCCAGCGACCAGTCGGAGCACCCGCTGCTGCGGCGCAAGAGCATGCAGTGGGCGCGGCGGCTGAGCCGCAAAGGCAACAAGCACTCCAGCAAGACGGCCGAGTGGATCAGCCAGCAGCGCCTCAGCCTGTACCGGCGCTCCGAGAGGCAGGAGCTTTCCGAGCTGGTCAAAAACCGTATGAAGCACTTGGGCTTGCCCACCACCGGGTACGGTAAGTGCCGCTCGCTTGCGCTTCTCTGCAGCGGCGCATCCCGCTCGCCGGCTCCTCAGGTAACCCTGTGCCGAGCCCAAAGCCAAGCTGAGCCTAACCCCACGCTGAGCCTAACCCCACGCCGAGCCTGACCCCAAAGCTAAGCCCACACTGAGCCTCACCCAGCAGGCACTGCCAGCCCCGGCTCTGAGCAGCGCCTCGATCCCCAGCTTGCTTATGCTTCTGCAGACGAGCACCTTGCAGGCCGGGGTCCCACTCGCTTGCCGCCCCTCGCCCGGCCACAGGCAGCCCCCCCACCCCGTTTTGGGGCTCTGGGATGGGTCCAGGCAGGAGGTTGTGGGGGCAGAGTAACTCTCTCCCTCCTGCCTGCAGCTGGCCCGAGCGTCCCCGCTCAGCTTTGAGGCGCCACGTCCCGCTTGCTCCCTGCTTTCCGGCCTTGCAGAAATGGTGGTTCAGGACCCACTGATTCCCAATCAACCCAACCCTTCTGCCTGAGAACCCTTAGAGTGCAGCAGGGAAAGGCGAAGCCCCTCGGCTGGTGCTCACCCCTTTGGTTATAGACTTTCCTCCTTTGTCAAACTCGTCCATGGGAAGCATTTTGGTAGCCGCAGGGCTGAGTGGTTTGCTTCATTGCGTGTGAAACCAGCGTCTCTGGCTGCGATCGAGCCCACGCGGCTGCGCTCAGGGTCCCTCGGTGCAGCCACATTTCTCGTGAAGCTCCTCGGTGCTGGTGTCTGTGTCCTCCTGGACGATTCCCCACCCCTTGGTTATGACCAAGTCTGTAGCCCACGGCTTTCTTGGTTTGTTTTTTTTTTGGTTGTTTTTTTTTTTCTTGGTGGTTTTTTTTTTTCTTTCTTTCTTTTAAGCCATCCTGTGCTGCTGCCTCTTCGTTCCATCCTTGCAGAGCGTCTGTCTGCCCCGTGCCAGCCCCTGACCCCAAAGCAGGCTCCACTGCGCCCTGGATGGGACTGGAGTTGATTTTGGAAGGCAGGGGGGAATTCCTCCTCTCCTGTCTTGGCTTCCTCCTTCAAGTTTTTTTTTTTTTTTCCCTTTTTCGTGAGCGACGAGGCTGGTGAAGGGGCTGGAGAACAGAACCTATGACGAGCGGCTGAGAGAGCTGGGGGTGTTTATCCTGGAGAAGAGGAGGCTGAGAGGAAACCTCATTACTCTCTACAACTACCTGAAAGGACGTTGTGGAGAGGAGGGAGCTGGGCTCTTCTCCCAAGGGACAGGACAAGAGGGAATGGCCTCAAGCTCCACCAGGGGAGAGTTAGGCTGGAGATTAGGAGGAAGTTTTTCACGGAAAGGGTCATTGGGCATTGGAATAGGCTGCCCAGGGAGGTGGTTGATTCCCCTTCCCTGGAGGTGTTTAAGGGACGGGTAGATGAGGTGCTGAGGGACATGGGTTAGTGTTTGATAGGAATGGTTGGACTAGAAGATCCGATGGGTCTCTTCCAACCTGGTTGTTCTATGATTCTATGATTCTAAGTCTGGGGAAGAGGAGGAGAAAATGGGAAGAAATGCAGCCCAGGAGAGGGGTCGGAGCTGGAGGGCAAGCAGGCTGCTGGTGGCATTGGCCAACCTCCTTCAGCGAGTGATGCAGACAGAGTTGCCACAGGGCACTCCAGGTGAGGGCTCTCAACCCTGCATCCCCCTGCTCTTTTTTTCCTGATCCCACAAGTCTCTCCAGCTTTTTCTGGGGGATTCCCACCTCCCTGCAGCTCTAGTGCAGAGCCTGGAGCGCGGCTGATGGCATTTGCCGCATTAAAAAGCTGTTTACTGCAGCTGCCAGGCATGGGAAGCTGGGAAATAAGGTGCCCCCAAAGCCAAGCCCACATGTGGTGTGCAGGAGCTGCTGCAGCTCCCAATGGGTTGGGTTGAGCATCCTAAGGGATGCTCCGGGGACCATTGGCTGGATTAGAGTCAGTTTTGCATCCTTCTTCTGGCTGAACCGAGAAATTCATGCTGGAGCAAACTGGGGGAGCTCTGGGAAGCAGTGAGGCAGCTGGGGAGCACAGCCCCATCTCCTTTGAGGTGGGAGGGCGATGCCATGGGGCACAGCTCAGGGCCTGGAGCTCCCATCTCCTTTGGGGTGGGAGGGCGATGCCATCGGGCTCAGCAGCTCCCATCTCCTTTGGGGTGGGTGGGTGATGCCATCGGTCACAGCTCAGGGAACAGAGCTCCCATCTCCTTCTGGGTGGGAGGGCGATGCCATCAGGCACAGTTCAGGGACCAGAGCTCCCATCTCCTTTGGGGTGGGAGGGCAATGCCATTGGGCACAGCTTGGGGACCGGAGCTCCCATCTCCTTCGGGGTGGGAGGGCGATGCCATCGGGCACAGTTCAGGGACCGGAGCTCCCATCTCCTTTGGGGTGGGAGGGCAATGCCATTGGGCACAGCTCAGGGCCCGGAGCTCCCATCTCCTTTAGGGTGGGAGGGCGATGCCATCGGGCTCAGCAGCTCCCATCTCCTTTGGGGTGGGTGGGTGATGCCATCGGTCACAGCTCAGGGAACAGAGCTCCCATCTCCTTCTGGGTGGGAGGGCGATGCCATCAGGCACAGTTCAGGGACCAGAGCTCCCATCTCCTTTGGGGTGGGAGGGCAATGCCATTGGGCACAGCTTGGGGACCGGAGCTCCCATCTCCTTCGGGGTGGGAGGGCGATGCCATCGGGCACAGTTCAGGGACCGGAGCTCCCATCTCCTTTGGGGTGGGAGGGCAATGCCATTGGGCACAGCTCAGGGCCCGGAGCTCCCATCTCCTTTAGGGTGGGAGGGCGATGCCATCGGGCTCAGCAGCTCCCATCTCCTTTGGGGTGGGTGGGTGATGCCATCGGTCACAGCTCAGGGACCGGAGCTCCCATCTCCTTCTGGGTGGGAGGGCGATGCCATCAGGCATAGTTCAGGGAGCGGAGCTCCCATCTCCTTTGGGGTGGGAGGGGGATGCCATCGGGCACAGTTCAGGGACCGGAGCTCCCATCTCCTTCGGGGTGGGAGGGGGATGCCATCGGGCACAGTTCAGGGACCGGAGCTCCCATCTCCTTCGGGGTGGGAGGGGGATGCCATCGGGCACAGTTCAGGGACCGGAGCTCCCATCTCCTTTAGGGTGGGAGGGCGATGCCATGGGGCACAGCTCAGAGACTGGAGCTCCCTGGCCGCTGTGCCTAGGTTGTCACCGTGTGTCACCGTCCGTGTCTGACCACTCATCGCGTTTCGGAAGGACGTGTTGCTCTGCCTTCTCCCCCTTTCCTTTTTTTTTTTTTTTTTTTTTTTATTCTTTTGCTCATTGAATGGCTGCAGCGCAGGAGCTCGTCTCTGATATTTGCCGAATCATGGCTTGCTGACCTCTCTCTCTCTCTCTGTTTATGTCTGTGCCTTTCCCTGTATGTTCTGTAGAGGATGTAGCAAATTTAACAGCCAGTGATGTGATGAATCGGGTAAACCTGGGATATTTGCAAGGTAATTCCCTCTCCCTGGGAGTCCCGCGGGACTCATGGCGTGCAGTGTACAACAAGATCATGCCAGCTAAGCCCAATCCACACCCTTGCCGGTTCTCACCTTAGAAACCCGAGCCTTGCGAGCACTGATTTGTTGGGTGGCCTTGGAAAAAAAAATAATTACAAAAAAAAAAAAAAAGAGCTGTGATGCAGGCACAGGACTCCAGAAAGTCACAGAATTGTGGATTGGGTTGGGTTGGAAGGGACTTCAAAGCCCATCCAGTTCCAACTCTCTGCCATGGGCAGGGACACCTCCCACTGGATCAGGTCTCCAAGCCCCATCCGAGCTGACCTTGAACCCCTCCAGGGATGGGGCAGCCAAGATTCCTCTGGGCAAAAAAGCTCAGGGACTGTTTTCTAGCTGGATTCTTATAGAGAAATCACAGCCCTGTTGTTAAAAACCCCTCTCTCCTCTGTTTCGCAAGCTGGTTGTGGTCTGTGAGGCTGCGATTTGCAGGAGGCCGAGCGCAGCGGAGCTGCCAGCGTGTGCTGAGAGGTGATGCTGGGGGTCCTGCCCCTTGGCCTCTCACCTGGACGAGGGTCACTCACCTGCAGCTCAGGAGCAGGGCAGCCCTTCCTAATCCTCTGTTTGGCTTCCTGGACCACTCTCTAGCATTAAGATCTTAGGATCTAGGATCTCAGGATCTAGCATTAGCATCTTTTCTAACTGAGGTGGTGCTGGGCTTAGTGTGGTGCTGGGCTTAGTGCTGCCAGTATCACCTGTGCTTGCAGACACCTCAGAGCCCCTTGTTGGTCTCTGTGGGAGGAGCTGGAAGGTTTTTGCACCATTTACACCATTAGGCAGTAGTGTAAAGTACTCTGGAAAGGCCCCTTTGGGCCGCAGTAGCCTAGAGATTAGCCGTAGCCCAGCCTGGCTGTGTTTTAGACTTCACCAGCCCATGTTTAAGGTGAAAAGTTGGCATTTTCCTCTAAACCGTGTCCTTCATCAGAGCAGTCGCCCCACTCGGGGCTCACGGAAGCCTCAGAGCAGCAGCAGAGTATGTTGCCAGCTGGCCAGGAGGTGCTGGGCAGAGCTCAGACTCGGCTGGCATCGTCCCGTCCTGCAGAAGAGCCATTGCTGAGCCAGCGCCCGTGTCCCACCGGGGATGTCCTTGCGGTGGCATTGCTGCCGGGGGCCGTGTGGGGTGGGAGCTGGGGCTTAACACTGCCTCTACCCCCTGCCCAAAGCAGTTGTTGGAGGGAGCGGCAGCGGGCGACACGGCAATGTTCTTGGTGGGCTTAGCAGAGCCTGGCTCGGCCGCATGGGGGTGAGGAGAAGGGGCTTCCGTGGAGCAGGGGCACCCGCCGCGAGCCAGGGTCCTCCCTCGCCTCCCCCGTCATGGCAAACCCTCCGTGTCTCCTGTGGGTCCCAGGGTCCGTGTGCCACCCGCGCCCCCAGCATCGCCACCCCCTGCCCCTGCTTCGCTGCCAGGCCGAGCGCTGGGATGGCCAAAGCTCTCCGGCAGCTTGAGGGACCAGCCGGCATCTGGGGCGTCTGCTGTGGGGCTGGGGATCCCACACAGCTTCTGCCTGGGGGTGCTCCCAGCCCTCCAACAGCTGCAGCATCTTCCGAGGAGGCCAGAGATGTGTGTGTGTGCAGCCAAACAATTGTCTGGTTTGGCCTCGCGAGTGTCTTTGTGTGCGGTGCCTGAACAGTCCAGTCTGGTTCTGCACTGGCCAAATCCATGATGAGAGTAGCCCCGAGGGGGATGTCTTTGCAAACTGCAGGTGGCTTGTGCTGCTGTGCATCACTTCACGGCTGGATAAAAGCTCCACTTCAGAGCTTTCTCCCCACTCCTGGGGCTGAAGAGCAGCAGTAGTGGCCTGTGTGCTGGCTTGGCCATCCCATCCCGTGCGGTTGTGCCGCTGTGCCCCAGGGCAGCCTTCGACCCAAGGATCCGCTCCGGAGCTCAGCCAGAGGGATAATCAGGATGGGAGGTGGAAAGGAGAAACCCTGAGCTGATGCAGGCTGGTCCCTGGTCCTGCTGCCCACCAAACCCACCCCAGCAAACCCCTAGAACGCACCAGCGCTGCTCCGAGGAGCCTTTGTGCCAGCCTGGGGAGGCCTCCCAGTGCCAAGCCTGGCAGCGAGCTGGTGTCCCGCTGCACTCATCCCGCTGCCCCCCGCGTCCGCCTGTCCGTCCCTCCTCCATCGTGTCCATCCACACCCGGTCACTCAGTCTGTAAAAACAATGTTATTTGTCGCAGCTTCCACCCCCCCATCCCCACCCTCCGCCTCCAGCTGCCTGCAGCCTCGCATCCCCATCCATTCCACCCATGATCTTGTTCTCAGGGATTTCAGAAGGCGCAGGGCTGCCCTGGGCTCCCCGCAGCACCCTGGGTGCCGCTCTCGGGTGGGCTCCGTGCTTCAGAGCCAACCCAAACGGCTTTGAAATGCCACGGAGGCCGTTTCCCTGGGGCAGGAGAAAGAAGCAGTCGTGGAGCTAAATCCTCCTGCTGGATGATGCTAAATTAAATCATGCGAGATGTGGGCAGAGCGTTCGAGCGGCCCAGGGAGGGTTCAGCTGCCCTGACCCAGTGCTTGGAGTAGTTGTGCTGTCCCTAATGGGCAAGACTAACCTGTTGCCGTTTTTTGCACAAAACCAAGGTAAGAGATCTTAAATTTTTTTTTTTTTCGTGGGGGGAGTGGGGACTTGGAAGAGTCACATCTGCCAGTTCCCTGGGAGGCAGGAGCAACTGGGGAGGCATGGAGGGAGGAGGCAGCAATGATCTTAGTGCTCTCCTGGTGGCAACACCATTGCCCTCCAGAAAGGGACTTATTTTCCTGTCCCTGGGGATGAGCTGTGTCCCCCGGGGAGCCAGGGGTGCTGCAGGTGGCTGTGGGAGCCAGAGCAGACATCCCAAAGGTCATCCTCAGCTACTCTTCCTCCTCAGCACAAGAAGGATGTTGAGGCTCTGGAGCGAGTCCAGAGAAGAGCCACGAAGCTGGTGAAAGGGCTGGAGAACAGGCCCTATGAGGAGCGGCTGAGAGAGCTGAGGGTGTTTAGCCTGGAGAAGAGGAGGCTGAGAGGAGACCTCATTGCTCTCTATAACTACCTGAAAGGAGGTTGTGGAGAGGAGGGAGCTGGGCTCTTCTCTGAAGGGACAGGGGACAGGACAAGAGGGAATGGCCTCAAGCTGCACCAGGGGAGATTTAGGCTAGAGATTAGGAGGAAGTTTTTCACACAGAGGGTCATTGGGCATTGGAATAGGCTGCCCAGGGAGGTGGTTGATTCACCTTCCCTGGAGGTGTTGAAGGGATGGGTGGACGAGGTGCTGAGGGGCATGGGTTAGTGTTTGATAGGAATGGTTGGACTCGATGATCCGATGGGTCTCTTCCAACCTGGTTGTTCTATGATTCTATGATTCTTACAGACGAGATGAACGACCACCAGAACACCTTGTCCTACGTCCTGATCAACCCCCCGCCGGACACGCGGCTGGAGCTCAACGACATCGTGTAGGTGCTGCCCTCACCCACTCTCAGGCTTCTCCCCAGGCAGGAGTGCTCCCTGTGCCCCCAGACCCACCCGGGTGCCCCCACCCACTGCTTGCCATGATTTCTCATCATAACCTGCAGCTGCTGCCTCCTCCCCAGCCCCGAGCAGTGCCCAAACCATAGAATCACCAGGTTGGAAAAGACCCATCGGATCATCGAGTCCAACCATTCCCAGCAATCACTAACCCGTGTCCCTCAGTGCCTCGTCCACCTGTCCCTTAAACACCTCCAGGGAAGGTGAATCAACCCCCTCCCTGCGCAGCCTCTGCCACTGCCCAATGACCCTTTCCATGAAATAGTTTTTCCTAATGTCCAGCCTGACCCTCCCCTGGTGGAGCTAGAGGTCATTCCCTGTCCACCCCAGCCCCACCTTTGCTCCTCCCCAGGAGCCTGGAGTTCTTTCCCTTGAGGATTAACATCACCCTATGTCTCAGACCCTTTGAGGATTAACATCACTCCACGTCCCAGACCCCAGTTAGAGTTTTCCCAGCTCCATCCTGCTGGGAAGGAACGGGGGATCTCTGTCCCACAGGTACCTGATCCGCTCCGACCCACTGGCCCACGTGGCCAACGATGGGCACAGCCGCAAGAGCAGCTGCAGCAACAAGATGGGTCCCTGCAACCCCGAGACGCGCGACGAGACCCAACTGTGAGCAGCAGCCGCCAGCCCTGCCGGGGGCTGCGGGGAGAGGCGAGGAAGAAGAGGATGGGCAGCCAGAGGGGAAGGCCGTGCCCACACTGGCTTTGCTCTACGGAAGGGATGCCTGGACCCAGACAGACCAACAGCCGCCGGTCGTACGGCCTGTGGCTTTTAACTTTTTATACCAATACCGCAACTAGTGAGAAAGTCTTTGCTGGTGCTGGTGGGACGTGGCTGAGACCAGACAACAGAGAACCCTGTGTGAAGAGGAGGACCGTGGTTAATATTGCCCCAAGGTGATGCAGGTCAATGGGGTCGGTCAATACGAGAGCAAAACTGCACCACCACCCTCCTCCTCCTCCTCCTCCTCCTCCTTCACCAGGTATTCCCCAGACTTCTGCGCTTTCACCCTGACTCATGTGCTTCATCTGCTGGTTTTCTGTTGTGGCTGTCGATGTGAGGAGCACATGGATGGGGGAAGGACTTGCCAGCAGCTGTGGGACAGGCTGGGACGGGGGTGACGCAGCATCTTGCAGACCAAACGCCACCAACCCCAAGGGACTGACAGCTGCACCATTCTCTCCAGACCCTATCACAGAATCGTAGAATCACCAGGTTGGAAGAGACCCATCGGATCATCGAGTCCAACCATTCCCATCAATCACTAACCCATGTCCCTCAGCTCCACGTCCACCCGTCCCTTAAACCCCTCCAGGGAAGGTGACTCAACGCCCTCCCTGGGCAGCCTGTTCCAGTGCCCAATGACCCTTTCTATGAAAAAAATTATCCTAATGTCCAGCCTGACACTCCACTCCCCTGGTGGAGCTTGAGGCCATTCCCTCTCGTCCTGCCCCATCACTTGGGACACTCCACCCAGACTACCGCGGTAGCTCTCTCCATCCTCGCTTGACTTTTCCAACCCAGCCGACCCCTGCGGCCGAGCGGCTTTGCCTGATGAGGTGCATGAAGGTACAGAGCAGCATCACCCCCTCGCCGCAGCATTACTCACATCACACCCGAGAGCCCTGGCGGTAGCAGAACCTTGCATTATCCATCTATTTTTGCACACTTGGCACATCAACGGTGTAAAGGTTTTCTTTGACTGCCAAATGAATAACCAAGTTGTTACCTTTATATACTTTTACATTCATATAAGAAAACTCCAGTGTGATTTTTTTTTTTTTTTTAAAATGAGAAGCCTGTAAAGCACAATGTCACCGTCAAACCCCATCAGCCGTCCCCACCTGCTGCCACCCGACGGTTTGTTGCCATCGTTCACCAGTCATTCTCTGTGTCACTCCCGATAAAAGTTGTTTACAAAAAAAAAAAAAAAAAAAAAGAAAGAGCCAAACCTGCTTAAAATTGCAGTTTTAAACACTTTTGAGATGTCCTGGAGCAGCCCCAGCCTGGTCCTGCCTGCCCCGTGGGAAAAGCAGCGAGAAGGGAGGACACTGCAGGGTTGAGGATGCTCAGGGCACAAGTAAGACCTGCCTGGGACTGGAATTGCCTGGAGCAGGTGTGTGGAAAGACCTTCTGTGCCTGGATGGGCTTTGGGACCATCTCGAACTGCTATTTTCTCCTGTTGTGCTCAACCAGCAGCACAGGCTTGAAGAGGAACCCAAACCCGACAAGCCCAGCCCAGCAGCCCCAACATTCAGGCACAAACAGAACTGCCGCTGATGCTTTTTTTTTTCTTTTGGGTCGTTTCCTTTTGTTAATTTTTTTTTTTTTTCATTTCTACGGTTTATTTGTTTCCACTTGTAGCTTAGCATGTCCCAAAAAATATCATTCAAAAGGAAAAATAAGGAAGTTCTCGCAGGTTAAAAAAAAAAACAAATGTGAGCACAGGTTGAAGTACAAAAGCACACGTTGGGGCTGTGCCCGGAGAACTCCAGAAATGCCTCACCAAGTGTCAATATGTCGGATTTTCTAGATTTTAAGGTGATTTTCTTTCTTTTTCTGTGGAACAGAGCAGCGCCACAGGATTTCAAAGCAAGTCCAAAAGCCCCTGAGTGGTGTGGGTGATGCTCCCCTCTGCCTGGGGTTACTCCAAACAGAAGTGTTGACTTATTGAACCCCAGGGGCTCAGCTCGAGGCCCCTCTCCCTCCTCTCCGAGCACTCTGAATTCTTCTTAACCCTTAATTCAAGGGGATATTTAAGAGAAGAGGGACCCCACGTACCCAAAGCAGCACAACCAACTCATGGTTTATGATACTATTAACCCCCAACCTTCGGGATTACTGTATTTGACGATGCTTCTGTTTGTTTAATGTATAAATAGATGTATTTAAGAGAAAAGCTCCGTGTATAAACCATCCCATTTTGCATACCTTCTTTCTATGGGTGTACATTTCTAGCCGACGTCCTACGGGGATGTTGAAATAAATACTGTAGATACTTAACCTGTGGTCAATGCAAGTCAGAGAACAAACGGTTATACTTTTTCTAATTCTTTAGACTCGGTTACGATACTAATATGTAAAAAAAAAAAAAAAAAAAAAGGAAAAAAAAAACCAAACCCAAAGTATTTTATTTTTGTAACGGTCCTGGGAATGTTGATGCTTCGAGAAGAGCTGTTTCTGCTCAAGAGCTGTTTCTGCTCAGAAAGGGCTGCCCTGGAGGGGAGGAGAGCACTGGGGCCGCTGCAAGCCCTGTCCTGCACGAGGGGAACAACAATCGCTGCCGATAAACTGAGAAAAACATGATTTTTCTGGAGAAACAGTTGCGTTTGGGTGCAGAGACCCAACCGGTGGAAAGGAAGACGCCTGCAGCACTTTGAGGTTTACCAGCAGAGGTTTGCATCGCATGTTACGTGTCCACTAACGGTTTCGTCCACTAAATATGGACTAAAAATCCATATATCGTGCATTAAAGTAAAACCAAATATTCAAATAACTCTTAGAATGTATTCATTACCTGTTCTACCCCCTTTTTTTACTCCTCTCTGGCTGGAACGCGGCCTTTTTATTTCCCCCAAGAGCCCTGCATCTCTCAAGGTCAGCTCCTGCATGGATTTTTATCACCCTCCAGCCAACTCTTCCCCTCTCTCTTTCCCTCTCAAGCCCTGATTCTGTGCCGTGTCCTGCTGGGATGCCCTGCAGACAGCCACCCGGAGATGGTTTTGTACGATTTACCGTGAAGACGCTTCACATTTCTTGTAAAGACAAACTCCAATAAAAGAGCTGCATGCAGCAACGGGAGAGCCTGCTGTCTGGTTTATTCTAGGAACGGTTGGACTCGATCATAGAACAACCAGGTTGGAAGAGACCCATCGAGTCCAACCATTCCTATCAAACACTAAACCATGTCCCTCAGCACCTCATCTACCTGTGCCTTAAACACCTCCAGGGAAGGGGAATCAACCACCTCCCTGGGCAGCCTATTCCAATGTCCAGTGACCCTCTGTGTGAAAAACTTCCTCCTAATCTCTAGCCTAAATCTCCCCTGGTGGAGCTTGAGGCCATTCCCTCTTGTCCTGTCCCCTGTCCCTTGGGAGAAGAGCCCAGCTCCCTCCTCTCCACAACCTCCTTTCAGGTAGTTGGAGAGAGTAATGAGGTCTCCTCTCAGCCTCCTCTTCTATAGGCTAAACAATGATGATCCGATGGGTCTCTTCGAGCCTGGTGATTCTATGATTCTAACCCACGGCCAAAGGCGCTTTCTGAGTGCCCGAGAGCCTGTGTTTCGAGTCATCTCCTCCGAAGACGCAGGAAAACTTGCTCTTAACCAATTATTACTAATTGTGGTCTTTCTAGTGAAGCTGTGAAAGCTCAAGAAGCTGTGAAAGCTTCGCTTCTTGAGTGGGTTGGGGTGTGGTTGCCTCCAGTTCCCACTTACCCCTGGGTAAGGCCGAGAGATCTCCCCAACCTACCTTCAGCTCTCAAACTCCAACCATCCTGTTGCCATTTCCAGGGCTGAGTCTTGCTTCACGTGCTTCTCCACATCACCAAAAGCTGTTTCGCAGTGGCTTTGTCTCCACGGGGAGGACTTTACTGCTGCTCTCGGCTTTTATTTTTGACTTCAAGCAGTGGCTTTTTATCTTGCTTCACCGTCCACAGCAAGAGAAGCGGGAAAAGAAGGGGGAAAACTGCAAAGGGAACCAAAATGCATTTGAAACTTTGCCTTCCACTTGAGAAAAATGAGCTTCCAACGCTGAAAACTTCTTTCAGCAGAGAAAAATCTAGAATATACACTAAAATATACATTAGGAACAAAAAAAAAAGGAGTGGTAGTGATGTGGCTGGGCAGCAAAAAGCAAAGCAAAACTGTGAAGGGTTATTTTCTTGTAAATTCCTATTTTAGAGCCACCCCCTGAAAGACACACTCTTCAAACTGTTCTGGAAGCCTCACATGGTGTGGAACTGTAGTTAGGTTTTTCGAAGCAAGTTAAAGTATTTTCAAAACTCAGGTAATTCTTGCTTAAATCCGTATTCTATGGGACAGAATAAAGGAAGATGAGACACACACACACACACACCCCAACTACAAACACAAACACAAAGTGATGCATGACAGTCTGAGAAAAGCAAATTGCATTTAAAAGCACTTTAAAGATGTACATTCTTGTAGTTGTTGTTAAGAAACTAGTAAGAAATCGAGAGGGGGTCAGGCTGTTCGACTTTCATACTGTTCTATATGGGAAATTTAGTCTCTATGTGGGGAATCCAACCCTCTAGGTCAGAGTGAACGTGGTTTCCTTCAGGAAACCTTCAGGAAAGCTACAAAAGGCTTAGAGATTGATTGGTTGACACATCTCCAGATAGTTCAGCAGAAAAAAAAATATATATCACTTGGTTTTAGGCACTTATTACAGTTTATTTCCCTTCTACAGTAAGTAAAAAGCTGACACTGTAGCTGTACCTAAAGCTATCACTCTCTCCTCCTGCCCAAAATCATAGAATCATAGAATCATAGAACAACCAGGTTGGAAGAGACCCATCAGATCATCGAGTCCAACCATTCCTATCAAACACTAAACCAAGTCCCCTCAAGACCTCATCCACCCGTCCCTTAAACACCTCCAGGGAAGGTGAATCAACCTCCTCCCTGGGCAGCCTATTTCAATGCCCAGTGACTCTCTGTGTGAAAAACTTCCTCCTAATCTCCAGCCTAAACCTCCCCTGGCGGAGCTTGAGGCCATTCCCTCTTGTCCTGTCCCCTGGGAGATGTAAGCACCAGGAAGGGGTTTTATTCAAAGCCTGTTCCACTTGCTTTTACGTGGCTAAGATGGAACAACCCTGGCTCCAGTTAATCCTGGTCCAAACAAACTAAACGAGCAGCTTAAGCTGCAGGTTGACAAACGATTGCGATTTATCAGCAGGAGGCACCCGGCCACGAAGACAGAACCGTGACACCGAAACACCGATTAACTTCCGCAGGGCTCTCAAGTGGCTGTGGAAGAGCCAAAATCTCACGTTCTCATCAGCACCAATCTCCCTCGACAGTTATCAGAGCCTACAGATCATCTGACTATTCACAGAATCGTAGAATCATAGAACAACCAGGTTGGAAGAGACCCATCGGATCATCGAGTCCAACCATAACCATTCCTGACATTATGAATTCCAGTCATTTCCAGTGAAGCATCAAGCACTACACACGCAGTAAGAAATCATTCAGAATTCAAAATCTTACCACAAATGCCAACGCTAAGATGTATATAATCACAATTTTACAAGACATTTCACCCTGGGCTGACACCGACCTGCAAACACATTTAAGTTGACATTTTTGGTCACTGATTATACAAAATTTACTTAAGAAAATGAATTAATTCTTCCTTCTACAAGGCTGTCTGCATTTGCTTACACGTATCTATAGTTTTCCTATGTTCCTCTGCACATTCACCCACAAATTCTAAGCTGTGTTCTTCACAAACAAGCTTCTCTATCTCGTTTTCCAGATTAAATTAATACACTGTATTCTCTGCCAAGAAATTTGAGATTAGCAGTTTTTTTTTTTTTTATTAAAACTCCAGACAATTAGCCTTTCAGAGAATTTAATCTCTTAGAAAATGACTTATTCCTCTGCAAACCTCAGCTTGAGACCTGCACACAGCCTACAAAGAACTCCTAGCTTCCTCTCCCTCTCGAAATATACGTCACCTCCTATTACTTCCAGTAGTACACGAAGCCATGTAACAGCAGGAAAAACAAGATTCAGGAGGATATTAAATCATCACCTTCTTTAGTCCAGTCCTTTCTAGGAGCAGCAATACTCCAGCCTGATTGAAACACAGAAAAACACACAACCTGGAATCACTAATTATATGGTTGGACTCGATGATCTGGTGGGTCTCTTCCAACCTGGTGATTCTATGATTTTTTTTTTTTTCAATCCCTGCACACAAGAACTATCTTCGTTGAAAAAATTTTTGTGCAGTCACAGAAAATCATTTCTGCATTGAAAGAAAAAAAAAATCAGAGAATGCAAAGTTCACCTCTGTACAACTGATAAAGATCACAGAATCACAGAACAACCAGGTTGGAAGGGACCCATCGGATCTTCTAGTCCAACCATTCCTAGCTAACACTAAGAACAGAATCACAGAACAACCAGGTTGGAAGGGACCCAGATTCACGATGAAGCTTAAACAACCAGTTTATTTCTAAGCTCTACAGGCAACCTGTCTTTTCAAATCACAAGCAAGAGAACACTGAAGAGCACAACAAAAGGAATTATGTGGCTAAGTGCATGCACAGATCAAAGAGAACCCACCAGCTAGAGTCTGCACACTGAGGAAATAAATCCTTGCAGAGACTGAAATTGCTTCCCAATTCTCTGAAAGCCTTTTGGTCAAATTCTTACAATCAGGGTCAGGAGAACTCAGCTCTGGTCATGAAATTATTAAGGCTACTTAGGGGTGAAGCTCTCTAAAAGCACAAGTGAGCAGCGAATAGCACATCTTTAAAGCGTATTAGTGCTTCGAGGGGATGAAGTGTCACGACCACAAAAGTACACATGAAATAAAAAAAGGAAATCAGTTAATGATTTTTATTAAATTTCAGTGTTTCATAAAATAAATATGGTTTATAATATCAAACAGTGAGAAATAAAGCACGAGCATGAAAAGCATGGTAACAAAAGTTACACTCATGACGGTTTAATACTTAAGCACTTTAGAAACCATAAAGCCTTTTCATTATTTACAAAGCAGCAAACTATCTAACATAATTTACAGTCGCAGCAGCCTAGTCGGGGAGGGCTGGGAGGGGAACAAAATGGAGAGATGGCAATGGAAGACCTTCACTTCATTCTATCTAGTGCTTTATCACGTACCCTACTGTCCCCTTATGTACATAACTGTAACTTCCACTTTTCTCCAAGTTTAATAATGACACTGCCTAGTATTGCGGAGCTCAGGTCATCTCTAGGATGGTGGAAGAGAGAGATGTATTCAAGTAACACTTCAAATAAAAGTAAACATGTGCAAACCCAAGTTCTATGCCTACACGACCCCTCGGGCAGAAGTGTCAGTTGTAGCAGGCGACGTTAGCAGATTAAATCAGGTCAGAGCTACAGAAACCTACTTGAAGTCCAAAATATGAGAGGTGGGAATATTAAAAAAATAATGGAACCAAACTGCAGACATACCCTGTTACCACAGACAAAAAAAAATTTAATCTGCTGAAACACAAAGACTTTTAAGGTCATAACTGAAGATTTAATATTTCAACATGAAAAGAAATCCAAGCCATTTGACTTATTTGGGCTTTTGAAACAAATGCAAATGTCTCTGTTTAAAAATTTCTTTTAAATGAGAAAAACAAATCCATATATATTAATATATCACCCCAAATAAAAAAAAAAAAACCATAACACACTCTTCATTTCCGAGCATGCTGCTCATTCAGAATAAAGACAGGACAAAGGAAGTAGAATTACATTTCATGATGTAATAAAAACATTAAAATTTGTGATCGTTAAGTGCACCGTCGTACAGGAGGAGCGTGCTCAGAGTGGAAATGTTCTATACCTACCAGAATCCACCTTTATTAAAGCAAACAAATCTTTAGGACAGGACCTGAAACCGAAAATCAGTAATAACTGCGCCGCGTTCAGCTTGCCTTACGTTTCAGCCAGGAATATTCCAGCCAGTAGCACCTGTATGCCTCTTCACGATTGTATTCCAGAAAGCTTTACACTTGCAAACTATATTTTTGTAAAAAAAAAGACCGGCTTTTGCAATCCTTGCAACGTTTATCCTAACCAGACACTGCGAGTAAACTCTGTTCTGAGCAGCACGAGTTGGGGCCTTGCGATCTGAGCACTGGGCTTAGGTTGGCAGTAGATACAGTACAACAATGTGATGTATTAAACAGTTCCGCAAAAAAAGTCTGAAAGGAAAGAGTTCCCTAAAGACTGTTTAAAAAAAACCAAACCAAACCCAAATCACTTCACCCGAGATCGGTTCAATCCTTCGACTGAAGTCTGGAGCTCGCCAACTTTAAGAATGACAGGGAAAAGGAGGGGGATGAGGTGGAGAGAAAAGAGAACTAAGTTATTCCCAATTTGTACCGATGAAAAGCTTCAAGTAAAAGGAAATCCACTTGTTAAAGATCTTGCTACATGCACAGTCTCTCGTCAATTGAAAGCCACAGTAGTTAGCATTGGGTGTAACAGCAGATTTACCATTCATAAAAAAAACACTGGCAATGTTCCTTCATCCTTTCAGAGCTTGCATCCACGGTTTCTGTTCTGAAGCTTCTTAAAAAAAAATCTGTATGGTTCTGCACATTTCATACCAGACTGGAGGAAAATGGTAAACGTGTCTTCTTTCGATGCAATCCCATTCAGCAATCTTGTCCCGAGAACTCAGTGTCATTTACGACTCTGAGTCTTCTTTGGCACTGCAGGTCGCTTGGCTTGCCACAAGTGGTTATGAATCGTGAGAGCATCCACGCTGACAGACATGGTTTTGGCTGGAATCACGTTAAACTGTTTTCTGTCCGAACTGTACTTATAAAGTTTGTCAATCATTTTCTTGGTGATGCTCTTTGGCCCTGTTCCAGTCAGCTTGTAGATTTCTTCAGTGTCGGGATAGTAGCAATAAAGTGCTCTGAACTGGCAGCCGGCATCGCGGAACAAAATGATGTAGTGGTTGGCATCACATTTTTCTAGTTCCTGCATTAAAAACAGACAGACGTACATAGAAGGTGAAAATTCTCACATCATACCAAGCATTCAGCTCAGTAAGTGTTCAAAGTGTTTTCACAGAATCATAGAATCACCAGGTTGGAAGAGACCCATCGGATCATTGAGTCCAACCATTCCTATCAAACACCGAACCATGTCTCGTCCCTTAAACCCCTCCAGGGAAGGTGACTCAACCCCCTCCCTGAGCAGCCTCTGCTAGTGCCTAACAACCCTTTCTGTGAATAATGTTTTTCCTAATATTCAGCCTAAGCCTCCCCTGGTGGAGCTTGAGGCTCATTCCCTATTGTCCTGTCCCTTGGGAGAAAAGCCCAGCTCCCTCCTCATCACAACCTCCTTTCAGATAGTTGTAGAGAGCAATGAGGTCTCCTCTCAGCCTCCTCTTCTCCAGGATAAACACCCCCAGCTCTCTCAGCCGTTCCTCATAAGGCCTGTTCTCCAGCCCCTTCACCAGCTTCATTGCTCTTCTCTGGCCTAGATCAGTTAACTATGATTTTCAATCCTTCTATAAACTACAAATTGAACTCTTACGTTTTCCCTAAGTCCACTAAGGAAGGAAGGGATTCTCCATACAGGTACATTTTAGGAAACAACATTCAATCCCAGGCATCAGTGGGATTGTGAAATGAGCATTACAGACACACTGTGTTAATGTTTACCTCTAATATTGAATTCTTATGCGGCTCATTCACTTTTCCAGCAAGACAGCAATGAGAGATAGCATTGTGAATAATGGGTTTGTTTGATTTGCTGCTGGGCTCCTTAAATAATTTTGGACCTAAGGAAAATGAGTAAGTAAAAATCATTTTCTGTGCATTTACGAACACTAAGATTTTCATCCAGAGTTGAAAAAAAAACCACCTTAAGTATTACTCTACAATAATTCACTTTTACAGCTATTAAACAGAACAAAATACACTCGACAACTTCTCAAAAGCAGCAGCACATCATATCAAATACATCACAGCTTTTTACAACCTGTTATTTGTAACAAATAGTGAAACTAAACCAAGTCACCTGTATATTCTGCCACTGAAGCAATAGAAGATGCTGTTGAAGCATTCTCCCAGTCTCTTTCTGTGTTCCTGCTAGGATTTCTGCTCAGTATCGGTAATGATTCCATAGACTCAACTCTGTTGGGGGTAAGAAAGAGTAATATGAAAAGACATGTCAAGATTCAGGGTATTTTAACTTACTATCTTAAATAAATTCACCAGTCACTGGTCCTGAACGGAACAGGCTGTTGTCTATTTTCCTCGCCCAAAACAGTCAGATTCTCCCTGCTAGATTATCAAAGCAAAAGTCTATTATTCCTCTGGGAGGAAACAAAACAAAATTGCAAGTTTGTGCAGAACACTGGAGTCGGCAGCGACATAAAACAGAAGATGGATTCACTAATTACTATTGCTCCTCCAGGCCAATGAAACAAATCAAACTACAGTGAATCCCAAGGCTCCAGGGAGAACTTAGAGCAACTTCCAGTACTGAAAGGGGCTCCGGGAAAGCGGGGAAGGGGCTCTGGATCAGGGAGGGCAGATATAGGATGAGGGGGAATGGTTTTGAGCTGAAAGAGGGGAGATTGGGATGAGATCTGAGGAAGAAATGTTTTGCTGTGAGGGTGGGGAGGCCCTGGCCCAGGTTGCCCAGAGCAGTGGTGGCTGCCCCATCCCTGGAGGGGTTCAAGGGCAGGGGGATGGGGCTTGGAGCCCCTGATCCAGCAGGAGGTGTCCCTGCTCATGGCAGGGGTGGCATTGGTCTCTCCTCACCTCTGAGATGGTGTCCCACCAGAGTGAACGCTTTCAGGTTCAGTTGTTGCTGCTGAGGCCAAAGACAGGCTGGAACCGGACTGAGCGCTGCTCAAATTATCAGCTACAACATAAAAGCAAAAACGTGAAATGCTTTGTGAAAGCAGATCTGCAGAAGCAGTAAGAGCAAACAAATCAAACTTCTTACGTGTGGAAGAACACTTTGTCCCTGAATCGCTGTAAGATTCTTCATGATGGACCGACTTAGGTCTGGGTTTTTTGGGTTTTGATTTGGGCTTTCCAAGCCCTTGCTCCTCCAGAATTTGCTGCTGTTTTTTCCTTAGATATTCTTGCTTGATAAGTTCTCTCCGAGCCTTCTCTTCTTCCTTCCGTATTCGGTCCTCCTCAGCTTTGCGACTGCAAAGCAAAGATATTACATTCACCATATATTAATCTTCCTCATCTTAGAGAGAAAAAAAAAGGAGTATCCTTTTCCACAATATTACCGAGCTTCATCTCTTTTTTGTTCAACTTCGGCTTCCAACTGCTGCTTCCGAATCCGAGCCTCTTCTGCTTTGCGCTGCTGTTTCAAAAGGAAGGCTGCACGTTTTTTCGCGAGCTCATCTTCCGCCTTCTGTTCATCCTGCAAAATCCGTGAAGAATTTACGGATTAAATGAATGGAAGAAAATGTAAAGAATGAAAGAAAATATACTAAGCTGGGCATCATGAGATTTCCTAAAATCTTCTTGGAATTCCCAGGAAACATAAGCTATTTCTTTTGGAAATCTTTAGGTTTTTAGAATCAATGAGTAAATCAGAACTGTATCGTGAAAAAAGAACTAAGGGACAATGTCAGTGTTCCCTTAAGCCTGAAAGGAGGAAAAAACTGTTTTTAAGTATGCTTATTCACCACAAACCCTTAAAATACCGTAAAGTACAATGAAATTATGACATGGGCTTAGAACAGACAGCAGAAAGAACCCCAGCATAACAATAACTTTGAGTCAGTCAATATTAATCATGCTACATAAAACTGGAAGTTAATTCACTGAGACAGCTGAGCTCTACTTGCTTGAAGGAGAAACTAAAAAATGAAAAAAGGAAGCATTGTCATGTCAGCACATCTGAGATAGTTGCAATAATCCTTGCTAAACATAAATTTATCTGCTTGATGTTCCAACAGCAGTTCAGTAGGAGTAGGCACATTATTTAAAGAACACTCAGCCCGATAATATAAGAAACACTGCTGTATCTGTATTGTATGTTCCCAAGGGACGGG
Source organism: Coccyzus lansbergi (assembly GCA_033558105.1). Lineage (NCBI taxonomy): Eukaryota > Metazoa > Chordata > Aves > Cuculiformes > Coccyzidae > Coccyzus > Coccyzus lansbergi. The sequence goes on along the minus strand of JAUMJK010000501.1, from coordinate 447,188 downwards.
GGACAGGACGAGAGGGAATGGCCTCGAGCTCCACCAGGGGAGGGTCAGGTTGGACATTAGGAAAGAAATTTTCATGGAGAGGGTGGTTGGTCAGTGTTGGGGGCTGCCCAGGGAGGGGGTTGGGTTGCCTTCCCTGGAGGGGTTTGGGGGGCGGGTGGACGAGGTGCTGGGGGACGTGGTTGGTGGGAATGGTTGGACTTGGTGATCCGGTGGGTCTCTTCCAACCTATTGATTCTATGATCCAAACCCCAATATCTTAACAACCACCATTCCCTCATGCCCGAGTTGGGTGCAAAATGACAAACGTGACTTAAATGCAATCCATCTTCCTCAGAAACCCTATACAAAACCATCACAGGATCAAAACAAAAGCTGAATGAACACTAGTAATTTCTTCCAACCAAGCACTGAACCATCTGACTTTCCACCTGCATCTACAACCATACAACAAAATCCTCCATTAGAGCCCTTGACTTTTAGGCTGCTCAAAATCAGATAAACTTGGATGCGCAGCTCCCTGACAAGTTTTCAAACCCGTTCAGCAGGCTTTTATCAGATATCTGTGTTCTGTTCAATTTGGTTTTCAGTTTATAGAGGTTCACAGAATGCTGGGATTTCAAACCGGTGAATTTCTACCCTTGCACTGTGTGGTTCTCTTACGCCAAGTATTTACATGGATGTGCATATATGCATGTTTCTCTCTCAGAAACAAAAAGTGAAAGAGAAGCAAGTTTAATCCTGGTTCCTAGTAAAGTTAACAAGAACCAGGATTTCATACATTAAGTCAAAACCTTTTGTTTCACAAGCAATTCTATTCCAATGCATTTCTTAAAAATATTAATACTGCAACCAAAACACACTGCATTCCAGCAGAAGACTGAAGAATAAAGTGCATAAAATCTGTTCTAACACCGGGCAAATATAACTAAACATAGAAAAGTGTATTTACCTTGAAGAAAAAACCTACACCAGACTTCTGATCACCTTCACTAATTATATCTGTAGAGCTATCCTGGTTTTCAAGTTCTCCCTCATCTGGAGCTTTCAAGTCGGACAAGTCCACTTCAATGAGGTTGGCCTTGCTTCTCAGTGGCTCATCCACGGGGACATTTTCTTTTCCTGAGCCATCGGAAGAATTCAGCTCTGTTTCCTTGAAGCTGTTATTCACCTCTTTGCTCATTTCAGAAATAATATTTGCATCCTTGGAGGTGGAGAGAATGAGTGCCCGCTGATTGCTCTCATCATGAAGTCTATAGGTATCAAAGAAACACTTCTCTTGAGAACCACTTCCATGATCAGGACTACCTTCCAAGCCCATTTCCGTCGGCGTCTTTGACAAGCTGTTGGATGGAAATGGTCTTAAATGCGGTAAGGTTTCTAGACTTGGTGTTGGAGTTTTAACACGTGCTGAATTTTGTTGTCTATCTTTAGGGACTTTCAGATCAGCTGGTCTTCCTGACCGAGGAGTCCTTCCTTGACCGAACCGAGGTGGTTTACGAAGACTGTTCATTCCGGTTGGAGACAGAGGCTCAACAAAATGAATGGATGGTTTTACCTTTTGGTCCTGAGAGCTACTTCTGGTTCCTGGTGATGGCACTGATGGAGATTTCATAAGCAGTTCCTGTTGCTGGGAAATCTTTAATATCGCTTGCTGAAGGGTACTGATTGTTTCGTTCAGCTTTTCAATAGAAAGATCACATTCATTTATGTCCACGTCAGTCACGTTGTCTTCTAGGAGGGCAACAGAAATAATTTTATTTTTTTCCAAATCATGTATAGCAGCAGAGTCTTTTGGTTTATGTTGCTCAGCAAAAACTAGGCTCTCTTGCATTTTCGCTTTTGTTACCTCTTGCGAATCATTAAGTATTTCTTCTCTCTCCTCCTCCTTTCCAAGAAACTCCTCAGATTTGGAACCCAAGGAAACTTCATCTAAGTCTTCACCGTTGTGCCGAGAATATTCTTTTCCAAAATGCTCCGATTTAAGAGGCTGCGGAACATCAGGAGATTTCCCTTTCTTAACAACATGCAAGAAGGCTGCCTTGCCCAACTGCAGTCGCTGCCTGGCTGATAAGGCTTCCATCTTCTTCTTCTGTGCTTCTATTGCCCTCCTCTTTTCCTCCAATTGCATATGAAGCTGCACTAATTCAGAAGCTAAAAGATTAACGTGATCTTTATTTTGTCTGTTAGGACTTTGCTCTCGCTTTTGTTTCCACGTGGTGAGCGGCGCTGGGCAGCTTTCTGATCCATCTGGAGTGGTTTTTTGTGAACTACTCGTGCTGGACTTTGTTTCATAGCTGTTAAGCCTCTGAAGTTTTCGTTCTGCAAAACTGGTCATTCGGACGCTCCCACTCGCCATTGACACGCTGCTAACTTGAGAAATTGTACTCAAACACGGGCTGGAGCGACCACTGGCATCATCCTTATCCTCGTGTTCTTTTACCTTCATATCTTCTTGCAATTTTGCAGATTCTTCCTCACCGATGTATTTAGCAACTATAGGATGGTCGTCTATGACTACCAAATCCTGCTCAGCATCTTCCATGTCTAACAGATCTGAATCAGAGTCGTGTCTCACCATAGTCCACGTGGTATCCGGAACATGTGAATTGAGACTTTTCACATAGCTTATATTGACTTTACCTGCTATATTATCATCAGATTTAGCAGCATGAAGAAAAAAACCCCCAGTGGAGAGCTCCTGAGCGGAAGGATCTAAACTGCTAGTAGCCAAAGGCCTGGAAGCTTCCAGCCCTGCCTCCACCAGGGTCACTGAGTCTGCAGTACCAGGATCTGTAACTGGAGTGAAATCAGAACTAGAAATGGGAGTAAAAGTTCTATTGAGGTCATGGTCAACATGACTGCTATTTGCTTTCTTGCGGATCAAAGGCAAGTGTCCCTCATTTAATCTTTTTGTTATAAAACTCCTTTGTTTCCCCTCCCCACATTCATCCGCTTTATTGATGAGCTGTTTTTCCTTTGCTGGTTTTAGAACCGCAGGCATTAAGGGCTCCAAGTAAAAACTCTCTGGTTTGCTTTCGGAAGTCTCGCTGTTTGTTTTTGGAGACCACGCGGTTGCAACGATGCTGGGTACCCCGGCTGAGGCGCTCTGCAATTCGGGATCACCACAGTTTGGCCTTTCTTCAGACCTGACAATTGCAACAAGCTCTTCATCCTCATCCTCGATTTCGACATTGCTCAGTAAGCTCTTCCCATTAGTTTTCATTGACGATGGAGGATGGGGCTGATTTTTTGGAGTTACGTTAACGATGTTTGAAGCGAGACTATCTTTGCTGATTGATCGAGCCAGGCTAATGGTGTCACCAGAGCCAGGATCCACATCACTGCCGGCAGCCTGATGACCAGCGAATGGAGTTGGCTGAGACAGAGGCCTAGAAAAGATAAGAACAGTTTAATGACACTTAAGAACAAAAAGTTTATTTGTTGAACTAAGAACTGTAACATATACAGCTGAAATCTTTGCTTAAATGCATCTGTTACCTGGGTTTCCTCTCTGGCCATGCAAGAACTGCCCCTCGTGGCTGCCCGTCAACACGGGTCAGAGAATTAGAACGATGCCGTTGACCTGAAATATATTTTTAACGATTAACTGTATAGAAATGATCTTTCGACTAGCACTTTTAATTTTATTTAAGAGCAAACATAATAAACTGTTTGACCAAGAGGTGGCAGCAGAAAACAGATTTGCTGAAATATTAACCACACACAGAGGTTAAAAAAAATACAATGGAAAGTGACCACATATGCACAGCTAATTTTTAGATTTTGAATACAAATTTGTAGTCCCCATCAGCCTCTCAACCTTCAAAAGCAAGTCCTCACAGCATCTGACAAAGGGCCTTTTTGGTTTTTTTTTCTCCACACAATGGAGATTATTAGTCTTAATTTCTTGCACATGCTATTCTGAGAATTAAGGTCACTCGAGAAAATATTTTTTTTTTTTAAAATTCAGTAACTTTCTGGTTTTAATGCAAATAAAGATGATTTACTCAGTCTAAACACACTAACAACCATTTGGCTGACTGCAGTTTCTCTCAGACTATTTACACTTACCAATTTATTTCTTTCTTTATCACTATATTGACATTGATGGTCACTGCCTGCTGAAATGCAATTCCAGGCAGACTTACCAGGGCTGTCTTCTCCCTGCAAAGATTTTTGTTGCTTTTGTCTCAAAGGCAGCAGTGGATGGGAAGGGCTAAAGGCAGGGCTTCCTCCTTTGCCACTAATTCAGAAAAGCAAAAACTCATTACTACCACAGTTGTTTTGTTTTTATAACGAGAGAAATTATATAGCTGCAAAATTACACTGGTAATAGTTACTCCCGTTCTCTTTTAATATAATTTATTTTAATGTTAAAGAAGTTACTTAAAAGGTTTCACATGTAACAATACAAATGCTAACCTACCACTTGAAATCAAACTTTAAATATCTAAAGGTGTTTATAAGACATGGGAACGTGGTGCTTAGGGGCACGATTTAGTGGTGGACCTGGCAGTGCTGGATTAAGGACCATACAATCTTAAAAATCCTTTCCAATATAAATAATTCTATGATTGTATGATGAATCGAAAGAACACAAAACCAGACTTACAGATAGTCAGGCTCCTCGGGGTGCAGGTAATATCTGTTGAAAGCTTCAGGGCCTGTCTGAGTAGAGGGCTGCAAGTCAGCTGGAGTGGTACCTGCAGGACTAGCCATGAAACTTCGCTTGGTTGCATTGGAAATAGGAACGGGTGGACGGCTGCTCTTCTGCTGCAATCCTGCTTTAACTGCACACATTTATAACATTAACACAACTTGTAGTAGTCATTAATAAAATAACAAAATAAGAACAGGAAGTCTTTGGATTGCAGTACATTAAAATGAAAATTGTCTGATGCAGCCCTAAAATGAAACCTTAAGCACTAGTCTACTTAAAATCTTACGGCAATCTTGATGGAAAGAAAGTTACAAGTGAATAATCAGTAGGTTTATGGGGAAAAAAAATTATCTATGTCATTGAAGAAATTAGAATTCAAGCTTATCTATAACTAATACTCCTTCCATTTTTACTGCTTTCAAGGACCCCCAGAAAGTTTGAGCAGAAACAAAACTCCAAAGGAAGCAGCACTGCGCAACGTTTTGATCATAAGTATTTTTAAAATAAGGTGCTAATATTTACGAGTTAAAAACTTACCATCTTTTATTTCCTGAATATCTCTTGGTTGTACAAAGTCTGGTTTGACGTTCTCAAACCACCAGAAAAGTTCCGCAATGAACACCATGACGTTAGGCTACAACGGAAAAAAAAGAATAAACACTCCTCACAATAACGAAATACCAATGATTTACCCACATTTTATTTAAAAATACATCTTCCATTCTGTTTCTTACCTTTAAAACCAAAGGAGCATATAGCATGTCTTCCAACGTGAGGTAAAAGCATTTGTTTAGATACTCATTTGAGAATTCCCTCAGGAGTTGAATATTATAGAGACTGTCTGCAATCGATGTCACCTCCTTCAAACAAATATCTAGAAAGACAAGGAAAAGCAAGTTATGACATTATTCCAATGGATTAACCTTCCACCCACAACAGAAACACCACATATGGGAACTTCATGGACTGCTTATATATCATTATTCTGTATTTACTGAGTACTAGTGACATTTCTCTACCTATTAAATACCCGAGAGACAGGAAAAGGAGGAAACCGACAGTATAAATTCTCCATTCATTTTACAATCCACACAAGACTGTCTCTATCACTGTGACAGAAAAGGTAAGCAGGCTACAAAGAACACACACAATTACAGAATACAAAAGCAATTAACCCCAGACTTCTCAGTTTGCAAATAATAAAAGGTTATTCCTAGGATTAACAGTGCTAGTTCCTTCTGAAAGCACTCAGGAGCTCTGCAAGGCACAGTGTAACTGAGAACTGAAAACCCATAACAAATGCTGATTTGCAGAAGTTAAATGCCATGAGGACACTGAATTATTACGAAAAACATTTTGTGGGAAAGAGAACTCCAGTTTGTAATGCTGAGGAGTGACAACTGCTGAAGAGTGGGAGAAATCTAGATTTTAAAACGTCAGATTATGTACTCCTACAGAACAATGGGAGAATTATCAACTAACAGGAGGGGATGTGCATTCCTTTTTATCATCTCTTGAAACCAAGGTCAGTTATTTGAGCAAAGAAAGACTTATCTATATCTATAAAAGAAAGGATTACTTTGTAGCTCATACAGTACAGACCCTTCTAAATACAGCAAGTAAAAAAATCAGAGCGGTTGCTTTTAAATACACTGATTTTACGCAGATTCCGTGTGAGCCGACTCAACCACTTATTAAATGTGCTGTGTTTTTATTGGATAATGGATTCCTAGTTGAAGTTTCAAAGACTGAAGAAATGTTTAGGTTTTTTCTTTTAAACCCCTTTGTCACGTACCATCCAGTTTCATTTGCTCTGGACAATAATAGTGTATCACAGCGAGAAGAGCAGCACCGTCACTGCCATCCTTCATCAAATCTTCAAGCAAAGGGAAGTAAGGTAACTGCCTGCTTGAGAGATGGTCTCTTCGATAACGCACCTAACAACAGAAAACAAGCACTCAAACGATGCTAACAAGGAAGAGAAAAAGGAATTCTTGTTAAGCACTGAAAACTCCTTATGGTGGATCCTTTAAAGCATTCTGCTCTAACTCCAATTTACAAGGTTGTACTTGTCTCAATGGAAGCCAATTCTGAATACGGTGCTTCCCTTTCAATCATCCTCCTCAAACCCAGAAGCAATCCATGCTGCTGAATTCCTAGTTTCATTCACACATTTTAACTTATTACAAGTGATTTAAGTCATAATCCTTCCACACAAATACATGAATGCGGCAGATCCAAAGAAAGAGACACAGAAAATGACATGGAAGCACTTAAAGCTTGGGGAAAAAAAAACCAAACAAACAACAAAACCACACACAGCAAAAAATAATCCAGATGAGCTCACAATTCCTCATACATTACCTACATCCACAGACTTGCCAACATCTCCACAGACAGCAAAGTTCTCTCAGGGACTCAAAACAAGAGCCTGGCAAGCCAGTATACGAAAATAATATAGTGCAAAAGAAAAAGACATGGCCCTTTCCAGAAACTGTCAGGAAGAGGAGTACGTAGGCCTCTTATATCAAAAGCGAAGCTCTCCATGAGTTCAGTATGGATCAACCTCACACTCCTCTGCAAAGCACCCCAAGCCCTCTTGTAATTTGGAGTGAGGTTGAAGAGTAGCTAAAGCCAGTCAACTACAGAACAGCTCTTGGCATTGCCGCTTGCAGCTTTTGCAAGACAAGTTTGAGTGTCGGTATCTACTAAGCATCCACACGCTAACTGGGCTAGCGGGGGCTGCATCTAAGCTTGAGCAGCAAAGGGATGGGGCAAAGCAAAATTAAAATGCACTCCAGAACCTAACAGAGGTACTTTTCAGCATCAGAAAAAAATTCCTTTCACAGTTTAGTGTATTAATATCACTTAGCATCCTACGGACTATCTTGATGATGCACCGGCCTAAGCTGCAGCTATAGAGCATGTATTTAATCACCAGAGGAAAGGTGGATTTTACCAAGGGTGCCATACACTTTCCAAGACAACCTGGAAAAGCTCCCTGCTCAAACGTACTCGCTCGCAGGTGTCAATTTAGGATAGCACAGGTTGAGAAAAAAATCTGTTCGGAAGAACGATGATCACCCATTGAATCAGAGTAATAATAAACCTGTTTCATTTCTTCACATCGCACAAATACAAACATGCTCTGTTCAGTTTCCTTGGCAAAGACAAGTCATTCTACAAGCTATCTCTACATGCTAATGCTATTCTTCCCTCTCCTTTTACTAAGTGCAAATTATCTCTTCCCCAGCCTGGAGCACTCCACAAGTATGTAATGAAGGTGAATCATACTGTACCACACGAGCATATTCCACTGGTTCCAGCATGCAGTGCGATATGGCATGCATCAGATCAGGCTTACACAAAAAGAAACAGTGAGATATATGATGGTGATTATTCAAACAAGAAACAAATCAAATGCATTAGCAACATCCATTATGCACTGGCAATATGGTCATTAAGTCCGATAGATACGTAGGCACACTTAGGTGAACCGGTTAGCTCAAAAGGTTGATAATTATCCACTGAGCTGAGGTAAGTATAGTAAAGATAAACTTCAGAAATGCTTTCTTAAACTTTAATTCCTCCTGTATGCAAAGCAGATATAAATATTTCCTTTCCAAGAGGCTTAAATGAAATTTAAATCAACCACAGTCAATACTAAGAACCAAAATCTAAAAAAATCCACGTTCGTTTTAGCTTTGGTGCAAACACACAAATTTATGATCAAGGAGGTTTTTTTATGGACTTGATTTAATTCCTTATAGTCTCAACTCTTAGTCTCATCTTGGAGAAGAGAATGGAAAAGACCATTCAGACTTTTATACTGAAAAAATCTGAATTCCTTCTTATAATCAAGCCAAGTTTTGCGGTTTGTTCTGCTCCGTGCATACAATTAATTATATCTGTAAGCGTTAAAGTGCAGAAATGGGTGCTGCTGAATTAGTGATAGTTGTATTTTTTAAAAAGTCACAGAACAAAAAAAGAAACACAGAAGGACACAGTATGACAACTATTATGGAGACTGTAAATTCAAGTCAGTAAACCTGAATAACCTCAGTGGCACTGAACTAGCAGCGAGATAACCTCCCTTTACTCTTTCCTTTATCACCCACGTGCTCCTGTGGTTCCTCCTAGTTTCACCCAGTTGTCTCTCTAAGGAAATCTACTTGACTCCCTCAGCAGGACATTAAACGTGTGCCTCAAATACAGATTTGATCTCCAAGCTCTCTAGAACCTAAGTGATAAGCACTAGGTCAGTATTTCATCCTGTATTGGCACAGGTCATTAAATAAAGCTCTGACCAGGTTTTTATTAGCCTGCAGGTCCCCACTCCGATTCCCTTTATTTCAGATAGTTCAAGTTTTTAACACAGTCCATACATTTGGTTTTAACAAATGAAGGATCATGAGGCAGAGGAGTGGGACTGAGCTCTCTGTGGAAAGGCAGAGAGACTGTGGGGACAGGGGACTGCCCGGTCACGCCTGCTATTTCCGACTGCACTGCTCTTTGGAATTTACAACCCAGACAACAGCGCTCACCTTCGCAGAGAGAAAATGATAAACACTAAATCCAGGAAGTGCAGGAGAAGGGATATCAAGGGTAAGGAAAGCAAAGGAACAAAGAGCAACCTCTGCAAGTTGAAATAAACCCAGGAAATTTAGCCAAAAGTAAGTAAGCTTCTATAGTAGAAGTACTACTTTATTATGTTTTTATATATATAGTGGAATTGATATTCTACTTCCACGCTTCACCACAAAGAAAATCAGTATTTTGTTTTGATATTCAAACTGCCTTTCCTCCCATCACACCCACTCCAGTCTCATTAATCTACCATACAATTCCAACAAATGCCATGATGGGCCTGAACTGGTTTCTAACCCACCTCAGTGAGCAAGGTGTTCTGGCTTTGAAAGATTTAAAAACCTGCACCAGAGCACTGCAAGAGCTTTATTTAACGCCCCAGTGCAAATACCTGGGCATCTTAACTGGCTTCAAGGATTCAGCAACCATTTAAACCGACCAGATTTTATACCACCTCAGTGCTGTGCTCAATTGCCTGTTTAGAAACAAAACCAGGAAATGCAACCACTTTGACTGTTGTGAATTTTCTAGTTTTCTGCTGCCACTCCACATCCCTCAACTCCTGCCCCGCTGGAACGATTCTGAATTGCTGCGAAGTGATGATGCTGTGTGCCGTACAGTATGCGAAAGTTGTGTTATGAAAACTACGCCTGATGACCAGACACCCTACGTGGTTCTTTTTCAAAGACTGTCTAAGAAGCACTGTAATGGAAGCAAACACTCTGAAGAAATTGAAAAAGCCATGATTTTGTGGATGACAACTGGTGGAAAAGTAGTTCACTTACAGGTACTAATTTCCAATACCATTTGGAAGGAGACTGCTCAGGAAGCAAGGAAAGGAACGTAGGAATAGGAAAGGAACATCAGCAATGCAAGTTAAAAGCAGTAATAGTTAAGTGCACTTCAGCAATAAAACACTTTCATATTTTAGAGGGGTTGGAGCTTGGCAATTTAGATGTAAAAATACTAAAATGAGACCCAAAAGTAAATATTCAAATAATTAAAGGCATCTTTCAGACCACATATCAGCTTGTAAATCAAGCAGCTCGTTAGCCCCTTATCGTTGAAGCGTACTACTTTACATAAAAAGGACATAAAATCCCATTGCCACTAACACAAGAGTTAAACAATTGTGCCTTGTTCACGTGTCACGCTTTAATCCCCTTTGCAGGGCAACATGAAATTGAGGAAAACAAAGCAGATTTTATTAAAGCTTCATCAGATCGTGAACTGGGAACCTAAATAGCTGATACACATCCTCTCTGAGAAACAGCTATTTGACATTCTCCAGCAATGAAAGTGTACTATATTTTGCAATGTTAGTGCATTGCGATAGAATTTCAAGGGAAAAAGGTGGGGAAAAAACTACAAACGCACACGTAACACTTGAATGCCAAGAATATGCTTACTAGATTCAATATTCAAAGTCATTAATCCATGCACAATCAGTATGCCAAGAGCTTTCAAAATATATAATATATATTTTGTGCTGTGAAAGCCAAGTCGTATTTACCCAGGGAAAGTTGATAAAGTTATTTTAAGTCGAAATAAGTTATTTTAGTCCAACTGAAACTTAAAGGGAAGTCAGAAGATACCAGTGGGCTTGAAAGGTAAGGAAGGGCATTGATGATAGACACGCAACAAATCGCATGCACAACATCTCAGCAGTTTCAGGGACTGGATGCCTCACATTTCTTTGACAAAGAAAACACTGAGATGTTTAGATTCAAATCCCTTAATCATCAATACACAAAATCAAAACTGAAGACAAATTTGTTTTACCTTCTGGTGCCCTGGACTTTCCATTACTTGCTGTTTTAATTTAGTCTCTTTTTCTGTTATCTCTCTCATTTTAAGGTTCACCTAAAAGGAGAGAAAAGATACTAAAATACATCTGAATGTTTTCCTGTAAGTCAAGATTTATTCCTCCTCTTACTTACTGGCCATTCCATTCTATAACACAAACATTAAAAGTTCATAGAGCAATGTGCTACAACAGTTTTCAACATCATCTATAACATTTCACTAGCAGTAGCTACAACCACAACAAGGGAATCCTGGCTTTGCATTCTCTTTGAAATGTGACTCTGCTGTGAGTCGAAAGTGTTTCAGTAACTTAACCTCTAGCCTTTGAAAAGCTTCAGTATTCAAGCTACTCAGAATTAAGTCTATCCTGTTACTTAACATGAAATGTTTCACCTTAAAAACAAAATATATCCTCAAGACAGCTTGTCTAAAAATAAAGAACCCAACTTCTACATTTTTCCTAATTTAGTTCTTAATGATCTTCTTCATTTTAAAATTTGCCTTGAAAATTTTACCAGCCTTATTACAACATCTCTAAGAAAAAGAAATTGCATTTCCCTGCTAGTGTGATTCTCTTCCCAATGCATATGGAAACTTTGGGAAGATGAAATTAGAATACATTGCAGTAATGAGGGAATCAAATGATATGTATTGGGAGAACACACTCAACTACCACTACTCTTGAGGTAACAAGTAACAAAACAGTATTTAAAGCAGTTCTCTTTAACTGAAGTGGAAAAGATGACAGAAATACACAGGTAAGAAAGATGGAAGGAACATACTACACAAGAATATTTTTTAAAAATATGAGAAGTGCCAGTAAGAAACTAAATTGTACCTTGTTAATCCAGAAAACCATTGCATCCTCCAAATCATAGGGCAGTTCTTTCGAGGCACTGAATGTAGAGAAGCGCTTGACACTAGCAACCACTTTTTCAATGCTGATCATTTCTACAGTATAGGCCATCATCAGAGCATCAATCATTGCCATGTGAGAACTCTAAAAGAAGAAAACAATGAGCACTGAAAACCAGAATCCTTTAAGGAAAAAGAAAACTCATTTTCTAACTGTATTTAAAATGAAAAAATTGTTGAGGTTAGCGACCTAGAAATTAAGAGCTCTTCATTCCATGAACTATTTTGAATAGTGTTAACTAAAAAGCAGATCATTAGGTGGATTTAATTAAGCTAACCATTTTGATTGGTGCGCAGCCCAGATCAGATTCAGACACAGGTGTATCATCGCTCTCCATGACGTAAATCCCCTTCCGCGACAGAGCCTGGATCACTGACTGGTGCCCCTGCAGAGCCGCCACCTGATCCCCCTTCTGAATGAGGCTACAGACACGGCAATAGAGCTCGCTGGACAGCAGCAGCTTGATGACAGGTGGTTTAATGTGTTCCTGCTCATATTGGTCGATGTAAAATGGGTCCTTCAGCTCCTCTGGGACATTATCTAAAAGAGCAGAGAGAAGTTTCAACACACAGCATCAGTGATAAATGAAGGAATCACTTTTACTTCAGTAAATCACACACGTCAGTAAAAATCCTACATGCTACCTGGTAGCTGTCAAAGATGCTGGAGTCCCTTTCAACAAAGCACTTCAACGTGGACCCACTGTCCCCTACGGGTCCAGCTCATTCCTTGAATAAGATCCAGCTCACTTAGAAACATAGAATCACCAGGTTGGAAGAGACCCACCGGATCATCAAGACCAACCATTCCTATCAAACACTAACACACGATCACTTCCAGTACTTAATGCATAATATTAGCATTTTCATGTTATTATGAATTCATTTAATTGGATCACAGGCTAAAATACTCTGTGTATCACATGAACTTTATACACACACACACACATACCTTCAAAGCAAAATTTACAGCTACTTCAAGCAATATCCCCAAACATCTGTGCCCAGCAATTAAATCATTGCAATCCCCATTACCAAAAGGGGCTGTCCAAACATTTTCAATGAAAAAGAAAACTAAGGCACCTATTTCTTGGTTATAAACTGCCCAAGAAAGATCAAAATATCTGACTAAAACCTTAACCACTTTACAAATGGTTGTGAAACAACTGAGGCTCAAGCAAGCTGACTATCTCCGTTTGGAAGACAAAAGTATGGAAGCCAATTACTGCAGCTTTTCAGCCTTTATGTGAAAACTAAAGCCTATGACGCAAAACCATTGCACTTGGATTTGAATTCAATACAAATTTTAAACCAACACTAAAATTAACTTCTTTTGGACTGGCACCATTTCCACAAGTTCTCTTGTGGTTTCATCCAACTGAACGGAGATTCTGAGCACAGTAATACACATGCAAGTTAAAATAACAAATCCTCCAACCGATCACATCAGTTGAAACTGGAAGGAAATGCTGTTGTAAGCAGTGGTTTCTTGATACTATTGAAGTTAAAAATAGATACACCCCAAAACAAATACTTCTACTCATATTCAGCAATCAGACTAGAAGCTATTGATCTTTATAATAGCCTCGCGGTGAAAACAAGATTCTTCAGCTTCAGGAAAAACACTTCTTGGCCTCAAGTGTGTTGTCTTAATAGAAGCCTGACACTCCGTCATTTTCAAACATAAAATTCTATCTTATGCTATCCAGTCTCTCTGAAGATCTTCCCCTGAAGTCACTTAATTTGTTTTAAATATGTACATCTACAGTATTAATTTGGCAGCATATTTATTTTTCATTCAGCTCATTTCCAGAATAATTAAATTTCCCCATTCAAAAAAAAAAAACCTCCTACCCATTGTGTATCTTTGAACTTCAAAATAAGCCCCACAGTACTGTCGACTGCACAACACTTAATGTTCATAAAGAGGAGCTGAGACAAAGTGCTACCAATTACATAAATAAATAAAATTGTCATGAACCAGCCTTGTCCTACCAGCTCCAGCAGCCTGTCACACAGCACTGCCCCTAGTTTACAAAATTAAAAGCTTTTTGAAGTCTGTAAAAATCAGGATTGCTGGTTTTCCTTTATGTGATACTGAATGCTGTGATACAGCCTCCAGACTGAAGATGTTTGAGAGAGACACAATAAAACTACACTGGGTAAGTAGCATTTCTTAACGTGGTGACCTTTTTTAGTGAAACAGATCATAAATTCAAATATTTTTAATCTTCTTAATAGTAGTCAACCTGACCTAAAAATCAAAGGCTGCTGAAAGCTAATTCCATTTAATGGTCATTGCCACTTCCAGAAAGAGAAATACAGCTTCCTCTTCTAAAGACTGGAGAAAGATCCAAAAATAAAAACGTAAAGCAGCTCATGCAATTCAGAATCTTAGCTTCATTACAAGCAGCTGCACCTTTAATAACCAAAAATACACTGATTTTTTTCTAAAATCATCTGTGAAAGGAAATAATAGAATACTAGCCCATTAACACCCATGAATAAGTTCATTTCTGATGAGTGCATCAGCAGCACTCCATATTTTGAAGGCCTTTTTAAAGCAAAAAACCTGCAAATTCAAAATGTCTGAGACCTGAAGTACTTCTAGGAGGGTTTTAATATGAACATCTGCCCTCTCCAGCTCCACAAAGACCCCGTGGAGACGGGCAGCCGAGGTGACTGTCTGAAACCGCACTGGACAAAGAAACCCTGAACAGCCCCCACACCCCAGCTGCCCAAGTGGAGCATCAGCACAGGCAGCTCACTTCACATTTACTCCAGCTCCCTTTTCTGCAATTATTTTATGGACCCGTAACTGCAGAAAGCAAAAATCATTCTCTGCAATGGTAACACACGCACAAGGGATCCAATCTGTTGCACTGGGGCTTTTACACAAATTATTAAAAGGGAAGCAACAACTGCAACATGATGCTCAGCTCCCTGTGATGGGGCAGCAAGACTTCCCACGTCAAAATGCCGCTAATTTAAATGAAAAATCATTATTTTTAAAAGTCTTTTCTAGCAAGAAGTGAATTGCGTTCTTGGTGATGAGATTATAGGTCACAGAAAACAATATAATAAAAATAAACTGTACTTTGGCTACTGCCCTTTAGTCTAAACATCTAGTGAAGAGATCTGAAATCTTTTTCTTCTAGACTGAAGAACCCTCTAACTTCATATTTCTGCTCTCCAGATCAGTGCTGAAGGACTCACTGGATTTGGGCTGACCAGGATTAAAGATGATGGAGGGTGGGGACAACTTCTAGTTCCGGGATTAACAACTTGAATGCTATCATAAAAAAGTTATTCATAAACGTATCATAAACATTAATCCTTCCATAACTGCAGCTTATTTCACTCACAAACACTCGCCCAGTTTTATTTTCTACACTGGTGTTCACACCACCTCTGCCAGCTACATTTGCCTATCTGTGACAGAAAGAAACAGCTTTGTAACTTATCCGATGCTCACAGGAATGTTAAGATACAAAAAACACACTGAAGCCCAAGAGCAGTAGCATTTACTTTACTATTTAATCTGATTTGAATTCACACTGGACATAATTGTATTATGCACATAGGAAGCACAAAACAATGAGAAATAAAAGGCAGGAAAATTAGAACGCAAAAAGGATGCTACAGAAACACTTTTTTTCCCACTTTTCCTGAACACCACAGTTGTAGATGCCCTGTACACAATGCAAGTATCTCAGGGAGGGTAACAGGGCCCCCCAAGACAGCCACAGACAAACACTGTGCCCCAGCTGTGAGGTATCGTCAGTGTTTGAACTCCACATTTGAAAGCACAACATAAGAGACCTATCTTATCTTTCACATCTCTGCTAATTATTCTTATCTGTAGCGTAACTCCAGCACCCAGGTCTGCTCATTCCCGCAAACCCATTAAAAATATCAAACCTGCCACGTTGCCAAAAATCTCAGAAACGTGTTGCCAGTTTTAGAACAACTAGACACCAGCGTTCACCTAGCACTAATTTAAGTAATCCACCGTGGGTACACAAGTAGCCACCGCTGTTATGGAAAGCTTTTCTCCCTGATTTTTATGGATCTGGCAAACCCCAAACCTGTCACATGTATTTTGCTCCTCGCTACAGAATGTGTCAATGCTGTTCTTGAAGAAAATGTCCCAGTCTTCCCCAAGTCCCAGTTTCCATAAGCACCTTTTCCAACACCTTACTTTCATGACCTATAACTGAACTTGGACATCAGAAAACTTTGGTTCATTAAAACTTGTATTTTTACACATTTGTGCTTCAGATTTTATACCACATTACTTAGTTACAAGCAGTCAGCTTATGATACAGTAAAAAATGCTCATTTTTTGCTGCTTGCCACACTCACAAAGTAATAACTTATTCTTGCTGAGTTTCAGCAGCATAAACTCCGAAATGTTCCTGCCCCACTGAACCTACAGGAGACTCTTCTAACAGCTATCTTCCTAAGAAATGAAGGATTCAAACCATGACTATTTCTCATAAAGCAATTCTTTCAGTGTGTTCCATCGTATCAATGAGTTCCAATCTCTCCAAAGAACTCTGAGTTCCAAGTATAAATCACTGTGTACAAGGCAGTTTACAGATGTGCAGAAATATTTTCATTTGTAACAACCATCGGAGAGACAATTACTGCCAGGCTCGCCCTCTCCTCGCTGTAGGGTAGGACCATTTCTTTATCACCTCACAAAAACCTGTTCAAAGATGATTACTTGATTGCGATTCGATAAAGAAAAAAACACAGCAAACTAAACAAATTTGACTTCTCCCTTCAACTAGAGAAACAGATACAGTCCAGATCTTAGTTTACCTTCGGAAGCATGAAGAACTGGTTTCACGTGGAGAGAGAGCCAAAGCATCACAGTAAACAGAACGAAGCTTATTCTGGTTCTCAGTAAGATTTCATTAGTATCAGTATCTGTTCACAGAATTATTTAGTGCTGTATAGATTTCCTCTAAGTTGCAGATCATGAACAGAAGCTATACATTCTCAAGCAACCAAGACCACTTGTATTGTAACGAAAACATTCTCTGTTGTTTCTCGTTACAGAACTGTTGTTATAACTCCGTAAGTGATTTACAATATTACACATGAAAATTTACATACAACAGGCAGGAAAAAACCCCAAGCTAAAAACTTTGTGTACTGTTGGGGAGAGAGACTGCACTCTCATTATCACATCTTTTGATCAAGCATAAAGCCACAAACCTGGGTGAAGCAGAAGAGACAAAATAGTAATTATGGAATTCTTCATCCCGCTAAACTTCACACAAGTAACATTCGGTGTTTACAAAACAGGCTTTATTAAAGTAACAAATGCTCAACTATCAAATATTTGCAAAATACAACAGCTTTCTTAAAACTATTTTTACTATGGACCCAAGAAGAGAGCTGACAAAGAATGGGAGCAGGGAACTTGGGGATCTAGGCTATTTAGCCCAAGGAACGCGCTCATGCTGCCTCTAACCAGCAGTAACTGTAGGCAGCTTTACCATACTGTAAAACCTTATTTAACAGCTAAATACTAATTACCTCAAAGACAAACAAAATCTGCAACTTGTATTTCTCCTACAATGCACTGCATTAGTCCCTATCTTGCTAAATTCCTCAGGGTAACTCTAATAAAAAAGTAAACCCCACCAAGTTCGTTTTTGAAAATCCAAATTTTATAAACTGTTTTAAAGAAGCATCAATATCATGGTGAGGGCTGCAAACAACCCCCTTACAGCAAGGTGCGGCACTGAAAAACTTCCATATGCTCCTTCCATATCTAAATTTTAGCTTTACAAAACATGACTTCTACACATAAATTAATGCTGTACTGACTAAATATGCTGAGAAATCCAAATTTTAACTTGTCATTGTCTATTTCCCCAAGTTGTACCAAAGGAAAGCATGTTCATATTGGCTCTGCTGCTGCTCAGAGCCCAAGGGGACAGCAGCACCAGAGGACCAGGGCTGCTTCCCTCTGCCCAGTTCTGTGCAGCGTGTGGCCATTGCTGCCTGGCAATCCGGTTCATTCCACCAGCTGCAAAAAAGCCCTCTCTCCCACAGACAGCTTGCCAAGCCTCTAAACCTCCCACGCTCGCCTCCTGTGAACTGGAGTTCCACAAACTCAGTGGCACCCTTGCTCCTCAGGCACTCAAACATTATGTATTGTATTTTCACACTGCCAACAGAATTTCTTAAAGGGCACATTTGTTTCCAATCAAAGTTTGCTGATGAAGAAGATAATTCTGTTACAATCAAATCCCATTGCCTCAAATTACTGTCTCAGCTAAACGGACTTTATCACCTCTCAAGTGACTAGAAGGTTTCCAGATGTCTGTGTATGGACTTTTGGAGTGATCTGTGCCAGCACTCCCAGTTTTATTTAGGGAGAGGGAGGGTGATGACACTGACTGGGACAACACCTTCCTTCACAACATCCTTCCCCTCTGGTCTTCTGGGATTTGGACAAACAGTTCATAGAACCATAGAATCACCAGGTTGGAAGAGACCCACAGGATCAGAGTCCAACCATTCCTATCAAACACTAAACCATGTCCCTCAGCACCTCGTCCACCTGTGCCTTTAACACCTCCAGGCAACGTGGCTGTAGCAGAACTCTCTCTTTCAAAGGCCAGAAGGAAAAAAAAAAAGAGGAATGCATTATCAAATGAAACAAAGCCTGAACTAGGACTTCAACTCCAAATTGTCGTGTATACTCCCAGTAATTTGAGAAACAAAAAAAGAAAGGGTGAAGAATTTTCCTACTTGTTTCCACCTTAGATGTGAAGAATTCAAATATCCCTTGACCGTAAACAGAAAATAGAGCTTTGGGTAAACGCTGCAGTGATGAATGACTTCTAGTAACAGCTACACTAGAATCAAATTCCTCTCCTTGACCATTTGCACTCTTCAGCACGAGGTTAGGCTTACTCAGATGAAAAGTAAATCCAGGACATGCACCAGCATTTGAATGATGAAGGCATAAAATTCTGTCAATTCACGTACATCAATTCCAAATCAAACACTTCAGAAAAACATTCCCTAATCAGCTATAGAAACACCATCAGATAAGGATAACTTCAGAGCAGTGTTTTAATATTATCAAGAGAGAAACATTTTTTTTCCCACCAAACTGATTGGAATTCAGTCTAAAATAACAAAAATGCCCCCCAAAACATTCATCTGAATAGTGTGATTTCATGTAACAAATCCAGAATTGCTTGGTAGCTGCCCAAGACTCACCGAACATCCAACATTTTAATGCAAAAAGTGAGCCCTGAGAGATGACAAGTAATGCATTAAGTTAAATTTGATTCAAAGCAATATTTACATATGAAACCCTCTTAAATCCATTGCTCCATGAATTAGAGAGGCTTATAAATGTCTACATTGTTTGCAATGCTATTCCATAAGCAATGGTTACTAGGTGGCAACGCCTTGCAGGAGCCATTTCAAAAATCAAACTGAATTTCCATGGGCCGTGGCTCTCCAAAGATCACACTCACCGGAGCCATCCAACAACGTGACACCAAAGCCTCAGCAAAAATACTTTTTTCCTACTGCTGATGGTATTTAATTTCAATTAAAATGTAACCTGAACAGGCCTAAATACAAGTCGAAGTACTGGGAAACACCACTACAGACTTCTCTACCTAGAGATCTCATCACTGCCATTATGAAATGAGGGGTTATGTTCCAAAATTCTTAGGCAAAGGACCTATTGAACGTAAGTCTGTGTTGCCACATGCACAACCAGACCTGCTGCTAACCCCTTAACTGGTCCAAGAGATGCAGCTACAACTCTGGAGCCCCTAAAGATGCTACCAAGAAATACCCTAAAGCTTCTCTGCAGCGCAGGAGCTGTGCCAGTCAATGCTAATACAGGATTGGCTTTCTTTCCAAACAGAGTCATAACATAAATAGTGCGTCTCCACGTCTGGAATATCCACTTTATCTCTGACCACCAAAAGGTCTACAGGAAATACTACAAACCATTCCAGAAACTGAAAAATATTTACATGAGGAAATGTTTTTTTAAGTTATCAGTATTTTATTAACACCTTCCCAAAATTCCCACATGTTTTAAACACCACCTGATAAAGGGAGCTTTTTTTGTCTCTTGTTGCTTGCAATGAAATGCTTCACTGATACTAAATATCACAAAGCCATCATTTCCTATTTGCCACACTACCATTAAGGCGATGAGGACACTGACGTAACTGGCAATATTAAAATATAAAGATAATTTAGAAAAAAAATTCCAACAAGGATGAATATTTAAGTGCAGGACTGGACTGCTTTTCTCCAGTCTTGTCACAAAGTAAGCTCACACTAATCCATTAAGCACATTATGAGTTTGGCGAATTAGACTTAGATTAACAGGGCTACCTCATTTTCCAAAACAAGATTCTTGTACACGGTTTTATTGTATGCTTTGTCCTGGATAAACAAAAACCCACAAGTATTCCAACATATTTCTTCATAATGAAGCTATTTAAACCCAAGATGTATCTAGTAACAGGTCAGAATCGACAGATCTAGTTCGAAACAATGAAAAAGACATTTCAATAGATGCCAGGAAAATACCATACAAATCATACTCCAAGAATCTTTATTTTCTCATGTCTTAAGGTTTAACAAGATAAGGGGAAGAACTCCTTCATCACCTACCACTTGCTGTTCCGTGTCACAGAACACAGACTATCTGTTCCTTTGACATTTCTTATACACGAATGTCGCTGATCACAAAGGTTTTTCAATTCATTTTGAAACCAAATCCACAACAGACCAAAAAAAAAAAAGAAGTCTGAATGGAGCACACAAAGGGTATCAAGGCCTCAGAATCCACCGGCCAAGACAGGGAGGGACACTAAAGCCTTCACAGCCTGGAGGGACAGAGGCCTGTGCAGTGACATACAGGCCTGTGGTGGGAAGTCTGCTTGGCTAAAATGAGCATTTAAGCATTCTGAGGTGTGCTTTCTTCACAAAGCACGGCGTGTGAGCACTCACATCGGGTTTGCTGATTCAGTTACATTACATAGCTCCATTATTCCTGTCAAAGGTACCAGGAAACATACAATATTGCGAGATAACGACTGTCATGTTACTGATATTTAAAACAAAGGTGATTTAGGCCCAATTGAATTACTTTGGGAATAGCAGAGGAGAGAGAATAAAAAGAACCAACCCGAGAATGACTTTCTGATGAAAGCAATCTTACCTATTCCGTAGGCTTTAGCACAGATCCATTGTAGATTAGCAGCTATTTTTGCTCTGGCTGAATCATAGAGCTCCAAAGGGACAATCTCAACCGCACTATCTGTCAGGGCATCCATTTTTCTCCTGGTACTCTCCCCACCCGTGCAAACGTCAACATCCACCATCTACAACAAAAACAAAAGACAGCGGTGGACTCCGACACCCGCCAGCGTCGCCCCCAAAACCGAGAAGGAGAGGACCTGGCCCTGAACGGGACCAGAATCCGCAGGCCCCGCATCCTTCGGGATCGTCATCGAAAGGATGATTTAAAATTAAAAAAAAAAAAAAAAATATGGATATCAAAAGGCATCCGAGCATCCCTCGTCTGATGAAAGGCAGGGATGCGCTCAGCCAAAGCCCTCGGCTAAGGAGGAAGAAAGGCGCAACCCATCACCTGCGGGATAAAGAAAGGCTGAGGCTCCCTCCCCACCCCCAGCAGCGAACAATGCGGGAGGACACCCCCGCGACAGCACCTGCGCCTCCTTCCCTCGCCGGGACCCGGAGAAGCAGCACAGGGTCCGCGCCCGAACCCCCATCCCCTCCGGAGACCCCCGACAGCATCCCCGCCCAGACCCGCTGCAGGGAGCGGAGGGAGGAGGGAGGAGGAGGGAGGAGAGGGAAGAACGGAGGGAGGAGGAGAGGGAGGAGGAGAGAGAGGAGAGGGATGAAGGGGGAGAAGAGGGGAAGGGAGAGGGAGGGGATGAGAGAGGGAGGGAGGGGAAGGGATGAAGGGGAGAAGGAGGAAGAGGGAGGGGAAGGGAGAGGGAGGGAGAGGGAGGGATGAAAGGGAGAAGGAATAGGAAGGCGAAGGGAGAAGGAAAGGGAGAGAGAGGAAGGGGGAGAGGGAGAGAGAGGAAGGGGGAGAGGGAGAGAGAGGAAGGGGAGAAGAGGAGGAGGGAAGAGAAGGGAGAGGGACGGATGAAGGGAAGAAGAAGGAAGAGGGAGGGGAAGGGACAAGGAGAGGGAGAAAGAGGAAGGGGAGAGGGAGAGATGAGGAGGAGGGAGAGGGAGGGATGAAGGGGGAGAAGGAGGGATGAAGGGGAGAAGAAGAGGAGGGAAGGGAGAGGGAGGGAGAGGGATGAAGGGAAGAAGAGGGAGGGGAAAGGAGAAGGAAAAGGAGAGGGAGGGATGAGGAGGGAGAGGGAGGAAGGAGGAGAGGGAGGGATGAGGAGGAGGGAGGGATGAAGGGGAGAGGGAGGGATTTAGGGGGCGGAGGGAGGGATGAAGGGGGAGAGGGAGGGATGAAGGGGAGAGAGATGATGAGGAGGGAGGGATAAGAAGGGAGAGGGGGGATGAGGAGGAAGGGATGAGGAGGGACAGGGAGAAATGAGGAGGTAGAGGGAGAGATGACGAGAGAGGAAAGAAGTAAGGGAGGAGGGAAGCGACGAGGGAGGAGAAGCAGGAGGAGGACAGGGAGAACGAGGAAGAAGAGGAGAGGGATGAAGAGGGACGAGAAGGAGAGGTGGGAGGAAGAGGGAGGAGGAGAAGGGGGGGTGGCGGTGCCCGCCGCGCGGCCTGCAGGCCCGGCCGCCTCACCTTGCCGCTGCCGCCGCCTCAGCCCCGGCGCGGGGGCCGCCACCGCCGCGGCGCAAGGGGGCGTGGCCACCGCCGCCGCCCCGGGGCCGCGCGTGCGCATGCGCCTAGTTCCTCCCTTTTCCCGCCTCGCGCGCTCGCGAGGGAGCTAAAGCCACGGTTGCCATGGGAACGGGGCCCAGCGGCGCGGGCAGCCGCCATGCCGACTCCTGCGTTCCCCCCCCCCCCCGTCCTACACACCCTGCCCTTCCCTCATCGAGAGCCCCTCCCCAGCTTTCCTGGAGCCCCTTTTTGGCTGCTAGAAGGTCTCCAGGCTGAACGAGCCCTGCTCTCCCTGCCTGATGCTCCAGCCCTTGCATCATCCCTGTGCTGGGTTCATAGGATCATAGAATCATAGAATCATAGAACAACCAGGTTGGAAGAGACCCATCGGATCATCGAGTCCAACCATTCCCATCAAACACTAACCCATGTCCCTCAGCACCTCATCTACCTGTGCCTTAAACACCTCCAGGGAAGGTGAATCAACCACCTCCCTGGGCAACCTATTCCAATGTCCAATGACCCTCTGTGTGAAAAACTTCCTCCTAATCTCCAGCCTAAATCTCCCCTGGTGGAGCTTGAGGCCATTCCCTCTTGTCCTGTCCCCTGTCCCTTGGGAGAAGAGGCCGGCTCCCTCCTCTCCACAACCTCCTTTCAGGTAGCTGTAGAGAGCAATGAGGTCTCCCCTCAGCCTCCTCTTCTCTAGGCTAAAAGTACAGAGCCCACAATAAAGTAACAGTGAGGATCATCGCCAGGATCTGTGTTACTCCAACAGAGATTCCTAGAAATCTCAGCACTTGCAATCGCTTCGTCCCCCTCAGAAAAATGTACATTTTTTTTACTGCGTCCTTCCTGATAAAGGTCACTGAGATCTTCATGATATGCCTGTTTAGAGCATCCTGGGAACTCTCTGACACAACAGAAGTCAGGTGGCCAGTCCATCTCTATCATTTCCAGCCAGTCTGTGAAGTACACCACCCTCACAACATTTAAACTCCCTCTGGAAGAAATTCCAAGCATGGGTCAGCCACTGGTACCTAGGTAGACCATAATTAGTATTCCTAGCTTTCAGAGTGATCATATCGGACCACAGAGTCATAGAATCATAGAATCATCACCAGGTTGGAAGAGACCCACTGGATCATTGAGTCCAACCATTCCCACCAATCGCTAACCCATGTCCCTCAGCACCTCGTCCATCCATCCCTTAAATGCCTCCAGGGAAGGCAACTCAGCCCCCTCCTTGGGTTGACGTGTGGTTGCTGGTCTCCAAAATCACCTTCAGATCATTCCTCCTGCTCCACTGAGAGCCTCCAGCTCACCCCGTGCTGGAGATCAGAGCAACCTCAGAGCCAGATCCCGCAGATTATCTCACTGGACAAGCGAGTTTCAGGGCTCGTCTCAAAAGTGAAGCTCTGTGATTAAGTGGGTAGACGTTCGAGCCATTAATACTTGTGCTGGATAGATGAATTATCTTAATATCCAGCCACTGAAAATGTGATTATATGTTTAGCTGCACAACAGTGACAGCAGACCAGCCTTATTCTACCTGAGTTTCTTTGTTATGATTCTCATAAATGATTTTTTTTTTACTGCATGTAACCGGTAGATCACATAAATGTTTCAAAATCATTAAAGATTTATTTGCATCCGTCGTAAGATTCGACATTTATTTCCCTATATCTTTTCAGAGTGCAAGCAGAGGGCATTCTGCTTCGCGTCAGCAGGAACTACAGCGTTCAAAGGTTACCCCAGTCTCTATCACCGCCGTGTTGCACGATTGTAGGCAATTAAAGTAGAAGCCCTTCGCAAACAACTCACGTGTTGTTCTCTAATCTCCGTCTGAAGAGTTTGGTTTTCAATACGGGTTTTTCCAGGCTGTCGTTCTGTGACGTTATCACTGTAACAAGCTGCTCTTGTTTTCAGATTAAGCCTTAAGGCCCAATCCAAATCCCCTTAAACTCAAGAAGAATATTTGCAGTTACGTGACGGGTCGGGCATTAAGTGCGCTGCAGAAAGCCAGCGGCTGCTCGGGAAAGCAGGGGAGGGACTGTTCACAGAGGCTTGTAGTGATAGGATGAGGGGGGAACAGGTATAAACTGGAGAGGGGCAGGTTTAGACTGGACATAAGGAAGAATTCCTTCACCATGAGGGTAGGGAGGCCCTGGAACAGGTTTCCCAGATGGCTGCCCCATCCTTGGAGGTGTTCCAGGCCAGGTTGCATGGGGCTTGCAGCCCCTGATCCAGCGGGAGGTGTCCCTGCCCATGGCAGGGGGTAGACTGGATGATTTGAAAGTCCCTTCCAACCCAAACCATGCTGTGATTCTATTTTTCTCCTACAGCAGATGACCAGTATGCAAGGGCGAAGGTGCAGCTGGGAGAAAACTGAACCACTTCTTCCCCTGACATTTTTTTTGCAAATCCACCAATCCTTATTGGCCGTGTGTGGAGATGGGCAGCTCGATTTGGAAAGAGATCTTCGCCTTCACTCTTGCTCAGCAGCTTCTGCGCTCTCAGGAGCAGCGAGAGAAGGGAGTTAAATCGATCAAGAAGAGTTTTTTCCTGTTATCCTTCCAAAATTTCCATCACAAACGCTGAGAATGGACCTGGCAGAGCAGTGAGGAGCAGCTCCGCGGTTGCTTGCAGCCCAGGCTGCCTCAGCCTTCTCCTTACACCTCTATTTTCAGCCTTGGACTAATTTTGAGTACCACTGTATCTGCTTCCCTGTGCTTAGTTCTGCAAGGCCTCGTTTGCCCTGGTGCTGAGCACTTAATATCTCCGGTGGGATCTGCTTAGATCCTCAGCATTTCAGGACGTCACAGCATGGGACTGAGCTGGCACCACGGCTGCAGGCTGGCTGGGAGGAGAAATCCGTCTTCTCTGTGCCACTGGGCTTTAACATCCCCCAGCGCATGCTACAAGGTTCAAAAAAAAGCCACATCTTACTAGAAATCCACTAAGGAAAAAGAGATGTGGTCAAAAAGGCATCTAAGGTGAGGCAAAGAGGCACTGAGGTGAATAGAGCCAGGTTACAGTAACATGTAGCTGAAAGGGGAGGCTGGTAGAGTCCTTGTTCAGCTGCTGCTCCGACGGCTTCAAAATGTCTTTTTTTCCCCCTTGTACAACACGGTTCCCTGTATCATTTCATCACGGGGCCAGCCTTGAGGAGCAGAGAACTGAATATTATTGTTAGTAATAGAACAACCACTTCGGTGCGATTACCGACACCACAGGAACAGTTTCTGTGGCATGATGCCGATGTCAGTAATTACGTATATCCAATTCTGATCCTCATAACGACTACGCAGTGGCATGGCCTTGTGCATGGGGAACCACATGCAACAGGCAATATTTTTCATGTAAATAAAGAAAACAAATTAATACAGCAGTGTGCCCAGGTGGCCAAGAAGGCCAATGGCATCCTGGCTTGGATCAGAAATGGTGTGACCAGCAGGGCCAGGGAGGTGATTCTCCCTCTGTACTCAGCACTGGTGAGGCCGCTCCTTGAATCCTGTGTTCAGTTGTGGGCCCCTCACCACAAGAAGGATGTTGGGGCTCTGGAGCGAGTCCAGAGAAGAGCAACGAGGCTGGTGAAGGCGCTGGAGAACAGACCCTATGAGGAGCGTCTGAGAGAGCTGGGGGTGTTTATCCTAGAGAAGAGGAGGCTGAGAGGAGACCTCATTACTCTCTACAACTCCCTGAAAGGAGGTTGTAGAGAGGAGGGAGCTGGGCTCTTCTCCCAAGGGACAAGGGACAGGACAAGAGGGAATGGCCTCAAGCTCCACCAGGGGAGATTTAGGCTAGAGATTAGGAGGAAGTTTTTCACACAGAGGGTCATTGGGCATTGGAATAGGCTGCCCAGGGAGGTGGTTGATTCCCCTTCCCTGGAGGTGTTTAAGGGACGGGTGGATGAGGTCTTGAGGGACATGGTTTAGTGTTTGATGGGAATGGTTGGACTCGATGATCCAATGGGTCTCTTCCAACCTGGTTGTTCTATGAATCTATGATTCTATGAATACAGAAAGCAGTGCTCTATTTCACTCCTGCATCTTCATTGTTTGAAAGGTAATGTGCAGGCAGTTCAGTTTTTACGCTGGCGAGTGCAACAAGTTACTCAGCTTTCTTTCTTTCCCCCTTGCTTAAGATGCTCATTTGATGCGTATGAAGTGATACTTCACCCCTCTGGGCCTTTCCTGAGCTTGCTGCTCTGGGGATAAAAGAGTCACACAGAGAGCATTGGCAGCTCTGGTCCTCGGCGAGAGGGGCGCAGTGTGAGGACGATCCCCACCGCGTTTAAAATAATACTTCTATTTAACACTTATCTTCAAAGTGCTGCGCAAACATTAATTAATGGCTCTGTTATTGCCGGGGGAAGAGCTGGCAGAGGGGTGACAGCTCTCCCTACCTGGCTGGCTCACTGGGAGCCAGATTTTCCTTTGCTGGCAGTGGGGAGCACGATGCTCTCTCATAGAGCTCACAGTTACCTGCAGCATCACAGCCCTGGAGGCACTGGCGGTGGGTTTTAAGTGCCTGTATTAATAATAGGAGGGGGTTTAGCCTGCCAGATATTTTTACCCATAAGATTATTTATTTTTAGAGTCCCTGGACTATGTTTAGGAGAATGGTGAATCAATAGCATTTACAGCCCACCAGGTTTTCCAGATATTTTCATATGAAGAAGTTTGGTCCCCCCTTCCCTTTCCGATGCCTCATCCTTGAGCAACCCCAAGCAGAGAACCCCAGGGAGCAGCTGGGTGAGCGCTGAAGGGGTTTTGAGTCTTGCCATGATCTAATTAATGAGCAAACAAGATTTTTCTGTATTTCCACATATCATTATATTCATTAAACCCTTTTTTCACAGTGCTTTTTGGGTAGTGTTCAGACAGAAAGCAGTTTCAATGGGAACTTCTGATTCACTTTACCCAGATGATTTATTTCTAAAATGCGCGGTTTTTCTTAAGGACACTTCGCAAAGTAAAACTGTGTTTACCATGAATGTATAAGTATG
The DNA here is from genome assembly GCA_033558105.1 of Coccyzus lansbergi. Classification (NCBI taxonomy): domain Eukaryota; kingdom Metazoa; phylum Chordata; class Aves; order Cuculiformes; family Coccyzidae; genus Coccyzus; species Coccyzus lansbergi. Next base: position 419,370 of record JAUMJK010000501.1, on the reverse strand, counting down.
CAAAGACAGAATGACTTATCTCCAACTCTTTCATTACTATTTATACGTTATTAGAAAGCAATGAATAACTGAAAGGCAGAAAAAACGAATAGGAAAAAAAAAATTCTTATTGAATTCCAAAATGCAACACCTGCCCCTACTCCAGGCTGCGTTTTGTGAGGTGCAAAAACCAAGAGCAAAACTGAATGTATTCAGCATCTTCCTCCTGATAAATGTGGTGGGATTTGTAGCCAGAGAAGCACAAAACCGATAACCTGACTTTCAGCAGAACAGCACATAACCCTCCTTGCTCCTCAGGAGCTGGTGCGTGGTTAGTCCCAAAAGCAATGTCCTGAACCACTGTTAAGTGTTACCTTTGGGAATTCACAGCGGTCTCCATCCAGTCTTTTTCCAAAACCGTGTTACAACATCATTATTTCACTGAAATGTTTGACACTGGCTGCACAGAGGGAGGTGTTCGCGTAGGAACAGAACCGGGGCCGCCTTGTTCCAGGTCCCTGGGGAACGCACAAAGGCAAAAGCTGCCTGCTGGGTCCTGGAAAATCACCTCTCCCACCCTAGATGCAGAGGGATGGATCCAAACCGGGTGTTTCGCTTTCCCTGTGGCAGGTTTGTGGTTTGATCTTGAGGTACAGGGGTATTTTGATGAAAGGGCTGTCATTTCTGCATTTTAAGACTTCCCCTTTCAAAAACTGCACAGCCCTGGCTGGGAGGACAGCACCGCAGTGCACTTCAGGTGACTTTGATGGACGAGGTTTCACCCCAGAGAGCTTCTACAGAGCAGAAACTGCCTCAAAAGCAAACTGAAGCTCCTCTATCTCTCACAGCAGCAGCTGGTGGGGGGCGGGTAGTGCCTTCCCACTGCATTTCGACTCTTTCCTGGTCTGTATTTTTAGCTCAGGCTATTCCGGTGGGACACATCTCCCAGCTCACCTTGCTGTGTGCCCGAACCCTTCACCTGACAGCCCCGCCTGCTCTCACCTTGCCTTGAGAGAGATGCCAAACCAAACACTGCCTTCCTCATCCCCTTGGGTCGAGGCCAACGTGCACATGCAGTGCCCCAACGCTCTGAAATCTGTAGCCAGAGCAATATGTTAATGTACAAATTAGTCAGAGCAATTGAAACATCTCAGTCCTGCTCGGCCAGGTCCTATTTACAGCGAGAACTTCGTGACAGTAATTCAGACACTGAGCAGGAAACTAAGACACGTCAGCAGCCGCTGGTAGTGAGATGGACCAAGCTGATGGACCTCAGAGCAGATCCCTGGGTGGGCAGGAGGGGCTGGAAAGGGCCAGTCCTCTTCCCACATCCCTAGCAGGGTGCCTGGAGGTTTGTGGTGCGTCCCTCGCTGCTGCAGGGCTTGGCACACAGGGAGCAGGATATTGCCTCTAATCCCTTCCCAAGGCTTTGGCACATGGCAGGGCTGGGAGAGGCTCTGCAGGGGCAGGATCATAGAATCATAGAACAACCAGGTTGGAAGGGACCCATCGGATCTTCTAGTCCAACCATTCCTATCTAACACTAAACCAAGTCCCTCAAGACCTCATCTACCTGTGCCTTAAACACCTCCAGGGAAGGTGAATCAACCACCTCCCTGGGCAGCCTATTCCAACGCCCAATGACCCTTTCTGTGAAAAACTTCCTCCTAATCTCCAGCCTAAATCTCCCCTGGTGGAGCTTGAGGCCATTCCCTCTTGTCCTGTCCCCTGTCCCTTGGGAGAAGAGTCCAGCTCCCTCCTCTCCACAACCTCCTTTCAGGTAGTTGTAGAGAGCAATGAGGTCTCCTCTCAGCTTCCTCTTCTCCAGGCTAAACAACCCCAGCTCTCTCCAGGTTCTGTTCTCCAGCCCCTTCACCAGCCTCCTGGATGCACCAGGGCAGCTCTGAGTGAGGAGAGGGGATGCAACGCCTCAACGCAGCACCCAGGGCCGAAACACAATGTACCTCACGGTACTCCCATCCTGCTGTCCCAGTCAAAGCAGCACTGGAGACTCAGGGCCATGGATGCTTCCCACACGGGGTGGGGGCTGCATGGCCCTAGTCTCCAGCGTGCTTGCCTGGCACTGCTCTGCCTCAGGGTCCCCTTGCTCCCTGGGGTTCTCCCTGAGAACAGCCCACACCCCTCAGCTGCCCCTGGGAATTGGGGTGACGACAACCCCGGGGCTGCCAGCAGCACACAGAGAAGGGGATGCTGCTAAGCACACCCCATATCCCTGGGGCTGTGGGTGCCACTCCTGTTGGGTACGACACACAAATGCTTGGCAGAAACCCCCCAAACAAGTAAATTCCCAACGGCATCAACTTACCGGTGGCATCCGCCGACATCGTCGCAGCCTTGAGTGGCGTGGGGGGCCGTGGGCAGCAGCTCGGGACATGGGAGCCCGTGGTGAGTCCCGGGGGCTCAGTGCCAGGGGGCTCGGTGCCCTCCGCTCCCTGGAAAGGGCCGGGGGGAGCTGGGCAGCACTGCGCTCCCTGGCATCACCGGCATCACCATGGCAACTGCTGAATGACTCACGCTCATTTATGAGTGACATCAGAGATGTGGAGGAGGAGGATGCTGGGGGCTGGAGGGACCGAGGGCAATGCCAGGAGTGGATATTCCTCGTTGGGTTTTGTTGGTTGAAGCTGGAATGTTTTGTGCAGGGAAAACACAGAAGCAGCTCCCTCCGAGCAGCATCTCGCTGGGATTCTGGCGTTAGGAGGAGACCCACGAAGTCAGGATGAGAGGAGATCATAGAATCATAGAACAACCAGGTTGGAAGGGACCCATCGGATCTTCTAGTCCAACCATTCCTATCTAATGCTAAACCAAGTCCCTCAAGACCTCATCCACCTGACCCTTAAACACCTCCAGGGAAGGGGAATCAACCACCTCCCTGGGCAGCCTATTCCAATGCCCAATGACCCTTTCCATGAAAAACCTCCTCCTAATCTCCAGCCTAAATCTCCCCTGGTGGAGCTTGAGGCCATTCCCTCTTGTCCTGTCCCCTGTCCCTTGGGAGAAGAGCCCAGCTCCCTCCTCTCCACAACCTCCATTCAGGTAGCTGTAGAGAGTAATGAGGTCTCCTCTCAGCCTCCTCTTCTCCAGGCTAAACAACCCCAGCTCTCTCAGCCGCTCCTCATAGGGCCTGTTCTCCAGTCCCTTCACCAGCTTCATGGCTCTTCTCTGGACTTGCTCCAGAGCCTCAACAACCTTCTTGTGGTGAGGGATGAGATGCTGGAGCCCCTCCATGGGTCAGCTCTGAACACTCTGCGTGCTGCCAGCTCAGCACGGAGGGCGCTGGGGCAGAGCAGGAGGGACACCCTGGGCAGACAGGGTCCCACTCCCCCCATGCATCAACTCTGTTCAAAACACAACCAGATTAAGGAAACCGGTTTATAAATTACTTGCCTTGACTGGCTTCACCTTTGTACACAAACAGGGGGAGGTCATCTTCAGGAGGATGTGTTGAGCTCCTTGTCTTCACCTCTGCTGCTCCTGCACATGGTTCCTGTGGACCCTGCCTGCTCCTGGGGGGCACTCGCAGCTCCCATCATGAGCGCTGGAAAGGAGCCTTGCTTGGAAAGCAGATAAAAGCAGGGGGAATATTTGCTGGGCACATGCATGGGGGGGTCAGAGCCACCACACACAAATCACAGAACAACCAGGTTGGAAGGGACCCATCGGATCTTCTAGGCCAACCATTCCTATCTAACACTAAACCAAGTCCCTGAATACCTCATCCACCCGTGCCTTAAACACCTCCAGGGACATTTGCTTGGAGCTGTGCCGCACGGGGCTTCCTTACGCCCCAGCTGGTAGCCACAGTCAGAAGCGCTGATGCCCCAACCCCTCTCGCTCACAGACTCTGCTAGATTGAGGCTGATGAGCCAGAACGACATATTTTTAGTACAATGAGAATCCTGCACGAGGCTCTGTGCTGAGCAAGACAGGGATGGAGCAGTGACACCATCACCAAGAAATAAACTTTAGTAGCTCCCTGTGGGAGTAGCATCGGGGTATCACTCAATCCTCACCTTTAGGCACCCTCTGGGGGGTTTCTGAGCATCACGAGGCTGGGATCAGGGAACCCAACACTTGGGGCTTTTATTTTTAGCACAGCAAACTATAAATACAGCCCACGTTAACCCATGGCAATCTGAGCAACTCCTTGGCCTGGGAAGTGGTGGCCCTGGGGAAGCCCGCGGTGGCCAGAGCTGCCCGGTTGGAGCTGCGCTGCTGGGTCTCCCACGGGGAAAGGCACCATCCCACTTCCAGGCTCCGGGGCTGGATGAAAATACAAGGAAGATACTTCAAATCATTCTGGGCTTGGCTGGACCGAGCACGATGCTCCTGCAAGGGGGGAGAAGGGGCTGGGAAGATGAGCGGCTGCTGCTGTCTCCTGCCTGCGCTGGGGAAGCAGGGAGAGGAGGGATGGGCAAGGATCACTTGGTGGGCAGAGTGCAGGTTTTATAGATGATTGTGTGGTTTTTTTTCTCCCCTTCGTGACCATTCGGATGTGGGAACAGGGGAGGAAGGCGCCCGTCTAGGAGGAAGCTGGGCTCATGGGGGTAAATGCAACGAGCACCCCATGATTCATCGCACGCAGCCTGGCAACGGGCGCCTGTATAGGGGAAAACACAGATGGAAGAAGAGCTGCTGCAACATCGAGCCAGCAGCACGGAAATAGCCGCCTTGTGTCCTTTTAAGGATGATTTAGAAAGGTCTGAACTATTTTCCTTTTCTTGCACACCTCACATAGGAGTTGTGTGGAGCGTAGGGGTCCAGCAGCTCATGCTGCCTGGCTCCCCCCAGCTAGGGCCACGCTGCTGCTCGGCTTCAGGGATCGCATGGACTGGGTGCTGTGCTATTCCAAGAGCTTCTCTGCACAGCAGCTCGAGGAGCAGCTGAATAATTCACCCCAACTCCAGGTGCGTGGGAGCGGCGGCAGGTATGGGACTCCTGGGCACAGATTCCCTGCGGAGCAGCCCTTCCTCAGAGGACAACTAGAGGTTCCCATCAACATAAATGCGGTTTATGGCCAAGCTGCAGCTCAAAAGCTGAGTAACCACATCATGCATAAGCGCCACAAGCCTTCCATGAATAATGCGGCCACTCACACCTGCGCAGCGCAGCCCTCACCCAGGATTAAGTGTGAAGCCTCCGCTCGCACGGTGCACGCGGAGCTCTGGCGCTGAACCAGCCCAACCGGCTCACCGCACGCATGCCGCTTCCCAGAGTGGGAGAGCTCGTTATGCAACTGCTGATGGCATCATTAACGAAACCTGTTTGAGAGCTGCAACTCCTGGCTCTGACAGCCAGCACTGCCTCTCGGGGTGCACCATCTGGGCAGGACCCCAAGAGGTGGGGTTTGCATCCTACCAGCTGCTCGATAAACCACCCACAGCCGAGCGACTTGCCCTGGAAAGGCAGCAGTCATGTTGGTGACAGCCAGCACCCCCAGCCAAGGTGGCTCCCCAGGAACCCGGGGAACTCGTGACCGCTGAACTCAAGCCAGTTATTTGGGCAGCAGCTCTTTGGCCACTCATCTCATTTACACCCTTGGGTTTGAGGGAGCAGGTCGTACTCCAGGTTTATTTCGGTCTGGTGGGGTCTGGTCCAGCACAGCTCGAGTTACTGGTGTCCCTCCCCACGGGGCTGGATTCCTGGTGACACTGGATACGTGGGGCTGGAGCACTGCTGCTCCTTCTCAGGTCACACTCGCTGGCAGTGGCACCAACGCTGTTTGCACATTTACGCTACAGACCTGCCTGCTCTCAAGCTACTTTCCAGGATCAAAACACTGGAGCGAAGGTCCAGCTCCAAAGCACAAGCTTTGCATTTGAAGCAAAAGCTTTAGAAGAGCGAAAGAATTCGCTTCATTAATTCTGCCCCAAATCCACTTTCCCTACAGCAAAGCGTCCCCAGCAGTTTCCAGAGCTGCTGCTTTCCTCAGCTAATCCTTCCCTGATAGTAAAAGTCACCGATAAAAAAGAACAGCCGCGATCAAGAACAGGACAATCGATTGGATTGTCACCGCAGGGACTGCAGCCTTGATCTGGGTGCATCTGGAGCTCCCAGGGACAGCATCTGCTATTTCATGAAATCACTGAGGTTGGAAAGGACCTCTAAGCTCATCCAGTCCAACACCACCGTGCCGACTAAACCATTTCCCAAAGTGCCACATCCACACACTTTTTGAACCCCTTGGGGACGGAGACACCACTGCCTCACTGAGCAGCCTCTGCTAGGGCCTCAGAACCCTTTCAGAGAAAAAAAAAGTTCCATAATATCCAGTTGAAACCTTCCCTGGGGCAGCTTGAGGCCATTTCCTCTCATCCTAGAAAAGACCAACACCCACCTTACTACAAACTCCTCTCAGGGAGCTGCAGAGAGCGATGAGGTCTCCTCTCAGCCTCCTCTTCTCCAGGATAAACACCTCCATGTCCCTCAGCTGCTCCCAGAAGCACTGGGCTCCAGCCCCTTCCTCAGCTTTGGTGTCCTCCTGTGCCCTTTTATTTCCACTGGAACCTGCTCCAGGCAAACACATTAGAGGAGATGGCCAGATAATCATACAATATTTGACTTTTTTTTAAGGGTTCATGCGACTCGTGACCACCGATTGATGGGAGAGGAGTGAGCACAGGGAAGGAGAAAGTCGACCACTGCACAGCTCGCTGTGGGTTCCCACAGGAACCCAGACACTGAGGGAATGACTCTCATCATGTTGTCACGTCTCACCTTGGCAACACCAGGCTGTATTTTCACAGCCTGTTCCTACCTTCTCCACTCGGACTTCGGCTTTGCTGGAGGAGGCTCCTGGGAGCCTCTCCCCTCATCGCTGCAACATGTCTGTGTGCTGAAAACACCCTCCTCGAGAGCCAACAAACATGACGCCCATTAGAGCCCATCTTGTCACTCAGATAACAGCCCTTTTTAATGTTCAAGGTGTGGATTTCTGCCCTGACCTGCTGGACCAGTTTGGGCTTCAAGTCCCATTATCTAATGACACACCACAAGCTGCTTTAAGGGGTTTCAGTTTTGGTTTAATTTTAAATTACTGGAGAGTTGGACCTATGAAATGCCCCAGAGCCTCCTGCTAACCTCGGCAGGGAAGGAAATGCGAGTTAGAGGTCACCAGGAGAACACTGGTTGTTAATAACACCACACTTAAAGCTGCACCGAACCACAAGCATCCACATGCCTCACGCTCATCTTCAGTCTTTTATGGGATGCAATGAAAATTACTATGAAATCCTCACCAGTTAAACGTGTGCTGAACAAACAGGCTGCTACAGGTGCTCTTCCTTGCCCTGAACACGGTGTGAAAACGCTGACAACCCCTCCTCTTCCTTAGAGACACTCTGCTGCATGTATTCTCTTAAGAAGTTGCCCCCAAGCAACCACACACACGTGGGCAAAGCGCGGAGCCACTTCCCTGCTCGTTGCGAGGGCACCACAGAATCAAGAACGCAGGTTGGTGCATCCCCCAGCGAGAGCTGCTGTTGGCTCAGGCTGTTTGCCTTGAGGACAGTTCTCTAGTTGAGGAAGAAAAGGCTTCCAATTTATCAGTCAACAACCAAGATAAATCCCTCTTAGCTGAATCGCAGAATGGTTCAGGTTGGAAAGGACATCAAAGTCCATCCAGTTCCACCTCTACCATGGTAGACACCTCCCACTGGATTAGGGGCTCCAAGCCCCATCCCACCTGCCCTTGAACCCCTCCAGGGATGGGGCAGCCACAGCTTCTTTGGGAAACCTGTGCAGAGGCATCAGCCCATCACAGGGCAACACTAAATCTTGCTTCACACGGCACTTAAAATGAATCTTACCAACACACCTTCCCCGGCAAACAAAGAAATAACTTCAAAGTGCAAAACCAGCAAAGATTTTCTGCACACATTTTGTTAGAGGTTTCTGGAACAGCTATGGAAATATCTTACTTTCCAAGGAAGAATTCTCACGACATGCAAGCAATGAACAATGTAGATTCATAAACCTTGGCTGCCCCTGAAAAGGATGTTTCAGAACACCTTGTAATAAACCAAAAAACCTTTATTTTTAAGATATATTATAAATTTACAACACACGTAACATCAGTGTCTCAGTGTGTCTGTGTGAGCAGGTTTAAAGACTCAGTGTTCATTCTAGTCTCGTTTGCGGGTACGACCTTCTCCACACACCAAAGGTCCAAACAGCTTCGCTACCAACCTCAATTAACTGCCAGGAACGTTTCAGTAGACAACACTGACTGCTTGAACGGATAATAAATCAGCCACATTTCACAGAATCACTAGGTTGGGAAAGCCCCCCAGGATCACTGAGTCGAACCAGAGCATTTCTTGCTTTGTTTCTGGGGAGCAAAGCCTGCTGGTGTTCCCATCAGGAGAAGGTCAGCCGCCCACAGAGCAGGTAAAGAATGAACCCCGAATTCCACAGGCTCAGGGGACGGTCGCCCCAGTTAAGCTTCGTGAAAGTAACGTTGCATCTTCGAAAGAGCTGCGCATGCCACACGGCGGTGTCAGGGCCATAGAAAAATTATCCTATGCTGCACCTAATTACTTTATACACAGGTGAAATGGAACACGTGAAGTCGGTACCTGGCGCTAGAACTGCACTGGTGCTGCCTTGTGGGAAGTGCTGGGTCGCAAATCACATTTGTGTTCTGTTCATTCAACTAGGATTAAAAATACGCTAATTAAAAAAATCTCTACAGGCCTGTTACCTGCCGCGACAAAGACACCGTTTTGTGGGTGTTAGTGTAAAATGTCATCCCCATTTCATCCCTCTCCCCAGAGCATGATACAAAACGATACCCAAATTCGGTAAGAATCGAATGCGTTTACACCTGCTGCGGGTTCAGCTAACGGGATCTGCACTGAAGATCTTCCGATCTAGGGCAAGAGGTCCTGAAAAAAACCCTTTTGTTAGGCCTAGATGTCAGGATGCAGGTGCATAAAAACCACGACAGCACTTTTGCAGACACAATTCACACCGTTTCTGTCCCCTCTGCAAGACGGCGCTGGCCACACTGCTGAGCCCAGAGAGCATCCTCCCTCCAACAACAGCAACAAACCCTCCAGCTGAAAAACCAGCCCAGAGAGGAGGACACGGTCCGTGCTTTGCCCCAGCCTCAAAGCACAAGGACTGGAGATAAGATGGAAACACCCAGCTGCAAGCGCCGCTATCCTGCAAGTCAATAAAAATGCTATTTATTAAAAGTAAAAAAATGGGGGATTTTCTCTGGGTGAAACACTCGCTATCCTGTGTGTGCTGCTGCTCTAAAACTGCCCCTGAAAGTCGAGCTCCCTGGTCACCTCCTACAGGCAATATCTGCTGACAGGGTCACTATACATTCGTTTGGTACGATGCTTATTTAAACAACTTTCAAACTACATTAAAAGATCTTCATCCCATGAATCACAATGTCTAAAAAAAAAAAAAAATAATTGTAACAGTCCTAACTAAAAAAAAAAAAAAAAAAAAAAAGATTTCAACAACCACTTGAGTGGGTTTTTTGGATATGAAGATCAACCTCCTAAAGCCAAGTTTGGTTCCAGGAGTGAGGAAAGAAATGAGGTGAAGGTGCTGGGATGCCTGCACCAGAGCTGTGAGGGGCCAGAATGCAGGAACAAGCTGGAGGCTTCGAGCTCCTGCAGGAGCGAACCTCGCACCACCCCAGCTTCAGAAACCGTGCAAGGTCATTTTCCAGCTGCACGGAGAAGAGAAGCGTCCTTGAAATGGTGGAGAGCTCAGAGAAGTGTGAAGCAGCTGAGTAAGCCTGTGCGACCATTTCCAGAGAGCAGCGCAGACTCCTGCCTCTGCTCACTGGGAAAGAGAGACTGGCGGAGTCTTTGGACTGGACCAGGCATGAGAGTTTTATTGGGAGTTTCGCTAGCTCTGTCTCACAGCTCAAGACAATCAAGGTCCAAGTAGTAAAGTGGCCACTGGCATATTTTCCTAATAGATCCCTTTAAATGCATCCCTTACACAGAGTATAAATACGAAGCCCTGAGAACAAACTGCCATAAAGTACATTTCCATTAAAAACATCAGTGTTTTGATGACAAAATCGTAAAGTTATATATTTAAATAGCAAGCTAGCTTTCAGGAGTCAAGTAACGTCAGAAGATTGTCTGTATCAACGGACAGGGCCAAGAGCTAGAGCTGAAAGAAACAGATTGTATTGGCCACCTACCACCCCAATCCTATTCCTCGATTCCACAGGCTTCCAAACGCTCCCATGACCAAGTTCTGAGCCACTTAAATACAACATGTCTTCGCTAGTTATAACTTGAACACCAGAGATGCAACCATGGGACCTGAACGTGTCAATCTTTACTCCTCTGAGTAACTCTTCCTATCAAAAGGTTCTTTTTTTTTTTCCTATTCTCTCGTGCTTCAGGACCTCTCAGTGGCTCACAGCCCAGCTCCACCAGACTTCCCCCTGCCCTTCAGCCGTGGAACAGGGCAGTTTATCACCAGGCAAAGCTTATTACACACACTCCTTGTGCCTAGAGACCCATCTGTGCATTCTGACCCAACAGCAGGGAACTTTCAGCTTTGGAAGGTTTTGTAAAAACCGGGATAATCAATACCTTTGCAAGCACCATGGACTTAATTCCCCATCCACTTACTGAGATGAAGCAGCGACACAGCTACGTGTGGTGGAGACTGAACTCCCTCACCTGCTGCTAATCCATACTCTAACCCCCCCCTGCCTGGATCAATTCCCGAAGCATTCATTTAACCTCAAGGGTAGGTTCTGTTTGTTTTAAACTGGCTCCTCTGCCTCGCTGCAAACACCACACCTCCTATTGGCCACTGGAAACTAAGTCCTCAAAAGACAAGCAGGGCTACGGTAAAGCCATTCCAAGCAAGAAAACTCTGGCAGATCAGGAGGAACACACTCTACAACACTTCATCTGTGCAAGTGTGGAATTCCGGAATAATCCAATCCGGAAATAACCACATCATCTCAAGCCTTCGATCACTTTAAAGATGCATATTCCTTTATTCCTACAATCTAACTGCGGCTGACATCATCTCAAGCCTTCGATCATTTTAAAGACGCAGTATTCCTTTATTCCTACAATCTAACTGCTGCTGAACCTAATCATTCCTGGGTTCTTCTACATGAAAAGCACGAGTGGATTTACTGATAGTTCTTTCTGTCCAAAAGGTTCGGTGGCACCGATTGTGGACACACCAAGGGAGGCAGCTCTGCTAACTTATCACCCGGATCAAAGCGACACTGAAGAAGGAGCCCAGCTCATCAGGAGAGGTGGAAGGATCATGCTCTGCTCCCATTGTTGTGGGATTGATGCAGAGATACACGAGCAGCAGAATCTCTGCCCTTAGAAGTGCTCAACTCTGTCCCCACAGGAAAAAAAAAAAAGCTTTCTCCCTAAAAGCTGAGGAGCTGGTTCAAGCTCATCATCCTCACTGTCCCAGCGGCAGCTCCTCCCAGCACGGGCAGGATTGGTTGACCAGATATACCAGATGCCAAACTTTTAGATGACTGTAGAGCCAACACGATCCTTGCCTTATCTTTCTCTACAGACTTCAGTAACTAGATTTCAGTATCTGTTTCCTTGGATTTCAGTAACGCACCATCAGGTTCTGGAGCGGCTGTACAGCCGCTCCAGAACCTGATGGTGCGTTACTGAAATCCAAGGAAACATTTAAACAATCCTTTTACATTCAAAGACCAAGACTTCATTAAGGCCGAACCTGTTTCTCATTCATTCAGAAGCCAAAAATAAAAAAACGCCACCAAACTTCACAGTACTTTTTCCCACCTCTGTCCTCTAAAAACATTCATTAAAATATCGATGAGGATGAAAATCAGTAGAGAAGGACATGTGCCTCTAACATTAAAGCTTCAAGTAATAACATATTCTGGTTGTGTTAGAGGCAAAAAGTTCTAGGGAATACGAAAAAAAGTGGACAAAATAATCAAAACCTTTCACATCACTACAACCTTCAGTCACGACTGAGTCACTGTGCTGAACTCACTGAGCTGCAGGATCAGGTTTTTCGCTGTCACAGTTATAGGACAAGGTTATAATTTAATGTTCTGTTGTCAATCTGTTCTTAACGAGTCCAGGAAAACGCTTTTACTGACAAATCTGAGCAGAAGAAGCACCTCTGAAGCTCAGAATCTCTAAATGTAGAAGAAAATTCCCCAGAAGTCACGAACTGTAAAGCTTAAAGTGAAATTATGAGTAACAACAACAAAAAAAAATCCTGGGATAGGAGGACAAGATAAAATCTCAGGTTGTTTGGATCTCCCCACCCTCCATATTAATTATGTGAAATTGGCAACTTCAGCACTTCGACTGCACAACAGCGGAGATCGGATGCCAAGTTCAGGTCAAAACTTGTTGTGGGGTTTCGCGTTGCGTTTTTGTTTTAAAAAAAAAACCACCCCAACAGGGCAAGAAAAATCCAGAAAAAGGAGAAAGGATTAAAAGCAGAGCTGTGCAGGAGCTTGAGAGGAGACCTTGAAGCTTTGAAGGCTGCTCCTGCCCAGTCTGCCTTCCCCAAAAAGGGTTGGGAAGGGCAAGGCGGGGATTGACAGCTGTCAATCAGCTTCCATTAACTTTAAAATAAATCCCATTTTTGGTTCAGACTGTTAAAAAAAGAGTAAAACCTGCCGAGCTCAATCATAAAAACCAGCTCTGTTTTCTGAGAGCTCTGTTCTCGTCTTAAAAGCTCTCAACTCCCATTAAAACCCAAGTCTGACAAAGGAGTGAAGAGGCTGCATGATATTCTCTGTATTTCCGAGGTAAAACCCCACTTCTATATCAACTCAGACAATAATTTCAAGCTTTTAAATATGTTAAACAAGATCAAAACCAAAGAAGTTCTGCTTTATGGATCATTAGTGAAGAACCCATGCAAATTCATTGCTTTTTTTTTTTTTTTGTAAACACTTTGAATCCAAGTCAAACCCCACGAGTCTTCCTTTCCCAACATGCACATAAAAATGGAAGAAACCCACGATGTGAGTACATCCCTCCTCGTGCTAGGATAGAGCAGAGCCTCAGCTTGGGAGCTGCAGCCTGCGTGAGAATCCAAGTCCCGGAGTTCTGCTGCGAAAGAGACACTGCATCTTTAATTTATCCGACAGAGAATCTCCTGCTAAGCACTGCGGGACTGCAACAGCCCTAGTGCAGGAAATAAATAGGAAAAAGTAATGCTGTTTATTAAAGGAATTTCATCTCTGGATGGTTCTGTTTAAGTTATAATGCAGGATAAGCAAGTTTGGATAGAAACGCGCCTGCTCTCCCAATATCTGGACTTTTTTTTTTAAAAAAAACCATCATTTCCTAGGAGTCAATTTTTGAAAAGCCTTTCATGATTTGATATAGCCATAAATTAATACTGTATGGAGATGATTAATAGTCTATGCTAGTGGTCAGTGACCTTTTGTAAACACTAGCCAGATGCTAGCAGAACTGGCTAGAAAACTACTGTCACAGGCCTTTAAACAAGCAATATCGTATTTCTTTCCGACAATCAGATTCTTAATTGTTTTCACAAAACCTTTTCCTATTTTTTATATATACTTTGTTTTAAACCTAATACCTGAAAACATAAACAAGTCTTCAAACCTCTTCCACTAACACTAAATCCACAAGGCAATTAACTTCAGTTGGCCGTAACTACATAAGCTCTCGTGCGAGAGACCCGTTCGGATCCCCCCCCTCTTCCCTTCCAGCCACCCCCAACAATCCGTGCGTCCTCCTGCTGAGGAGAGAGCGAAGCGAGGGGCAGGAGGAAGCAGCACAGCGACCTGGCGTCCCCCTCTACGTGCGGTTCAGCGTCTGGAAGATTCGAGAGATCTGTAGCATGACAGGCCCAGTTTCTGGATCGTTCATCCACTGAGTGCTGTTCAAGGGGTTTTCAAGCATGTCCTCGAAGGCTGCCAAGAGAGGGAAATTGCAACGCTCAGTGCTCGAAGTCACAAGTTTCCACGTTTGGGACACTTCAACCCCAGGACAGTTCGAAATAGCTGCAATTCAAAGGCACTGCACTCAGCACCTATATTCAAACTTGGCAATGGATATAATTAGGGGAGCACTAAATGTGTCAGTATTATTATAAAACTGTTGTTGTGAAATGTTTTGAAGAGTTGTCTTTGCCAATGATAAGCCCCGTATCATACAGTGCCTTTTAAAAAAAAAAAAAAAGAAATTAAAGTGTTTATTTGTTTGTACTATATGGATTATGTGTATTAATACACAGTTCTTAATAACAGCATAATACTGACTCCAGAAACCTGAAGAAAGGGGTGTTTTGCATATTAATCAATGCCATGCACTTAGCCACTTACTGCTAACTTTCCTTTTCTTCTATGCAGGACTCCTAACCATAGGACAGTGCTTATATATGATCGTTCTAAATTCTTTAATTCAGTGCAACTTCTTAGAAAAATCAGCTTTTTCAAGGGTTGCCAAGATGTCCAGAGAAAATAATACACTCTTCAGGCAGTTTGTTGGGGAATCTTACAGTAATAATTTTGATAGGAATGGTTGGACTCGATGATCCAATGGGTCTCTTCCAACCTGGTTGTTCTATGATTCTATGATTCCCTCTTACTGCAACTCATCCATTTATGAAAGCACATCTCAGAACTGGACTGTGTGCTGCCTGCGCTCCTATGGGAAGGCCAGTCTGCAACTCCAATCTTGCTGATCAAAGGTTTTCCACATCCCAGTCCAGATTTTCTCATGGTTGCTTGTTGCACTGGTATCTTTCTCCTTCCTGGTACTTAACCCATACAGGTCAGAGAGAGCTCCTTCTCCTTCCTGGTACTTAACCCATACAGGTCAGAGAGAGCTCCTTCTCCTTCCTGGTACTTAACCCATCCAGCTCAGAGAGAGCTCCTTCTCCTTCCTGGTACTTAACCCATCCAGCTCAGAGAGAGCATCATTACCTCCTTGCTTCTCCTACCTTTGCTTTCACCTGCTGCCCTTTGGTTGTCCCATGGCTGCTCCCTCCTAAGTCCTTTGAAGAGAAAACTAAGCCAGCAAAAGAAGCTATTCGGGAATAAAAAGCAGAGACAGCCCAAGTGTAGATCCTTCAGCTGACAAATCTCAGAGCTCTGTCTTTTCACAGAGACAGAAGGGGAGTGCCACCTTCCTTCCGAGCAGCACATACCTCCTCCTTCCTAGTGTTTGGAGAGCGGAGGATGCCAGTGCGACAGTCAGTTCCACCTGCCTAGACACAGGCAGAAGGGGAAAAGCTGTCTCTGCAGAACAACTACCTCCACTCCTGAACAGCAACAGTGATCCAAACACTTAAGAGCAGTTTCTTCTTTCTACAGGCAGCTGCTTTTTAATAAGATTTGTTGTTTTGGTTTTAAATATATTCATTTCCACTCTTCCTTCTACTTACACTGGAGGAACAGGCAGCTACTGCAAGAGCTGAGCTACAAATTTGACAGGAGAATGTCCAGGCAATAATTTATGACCCTTAGGGCAGACACTGAGCTGGGCAACTGGACATTTGAGGCAGCGGTTATGGAACAGGACAGAAAAAGCACTTGCGCAGCTGACCTAGTCAGGAGTCACCAAAATGTCAGTGCTGTAAGAGCCTGGCAGGGCTGGCGGCACTAAGGTCAGTGTCTTAATTTTCTCAGGAGCGTTAGTGTGCAAAGCTCCAACTGACATTAGTGAGAGCTGCGAGTCCCCAGCACCTCTTAAAGTCTCACCATTAATACCTTGCTCAAGGTCACGCAGCCTGTGGAGAAGCCCACAAGGTGGGTCTCTTCCAACCTGGTTATTCTATGATTCTATGATTAAGAAAGTGTCTCACCTTTCACCGCTACCTATATTCTTTTACACTCTCTCAGAAGCTTAAAACTGAAGATTTACCAGCCTTATGTGAGCATCTAATAAAATGCAAACATTTTGACAGGAATGGTTGGACTTGATGATACGATGGGTCTCTTCCAACCTGGTTATTCTATGATTCTATGATTAAAAAAGCATGTGTCTCACCTTTCACCACTACCTATATTCTTTTACACTCTCTCAGAAGCTTAAAACTGAAGATTTACCAGCCTTATGTGAGCATCTAATAAAATGCAAACATTTTGACAGGAATGGTTGGACTCGATGATCCGGTGTCTCTTCCAACCTGGTATTTCTATGATTCTATGATTATTAAAACCTGTGACACAAGCAAATTGCACATGTATCATTAGGAACACACTCTCTGATGTTCATCCAAGCTTTACAAGAACACAGAATGCTATTTCATTTTCTATTTATATGCTGAGCTGCAGTGTGGAGGAACCCTCGTTGGAAATGAGGAGACCATTTGTTCAGAAATCAGAGTGGGAAGATTCTGCTCTTGAATTATTTAAAGGCTGGCAAACTCTCCTAATTACATTTAAAGCAGTATTTTTAAAGGCTGCCTTGAAAGTGCGGCACAGCCTTTACATAAAGTCCTTGGTTCAAGTAAATTTTCAAGCCAATGACTAAGTGCAAAAAACTTTTTATATGCATCACAGAGCTAACCTCATCCTTTTCACAGAATCACAGAACAACCAGGTTGGAAGGGACCCATCAGATCTTCTAGTCCAACCATTCCTATCTAAATTTTGTACCAGCCTCCAGTGCCAGAGACCGATTCAAAGATTTGTTTCACTGTCAGGCTCATCAGTTTGGCACTTGCTGTGCTCACAGCCCCTCTGACCACGAGCAAGGGGAACTGTATTTTCACAGATGTTATTTCTACTTTGATAGGTCCAACTTCTTGTTTAGTTACTCTTCCACACGTTATCTTTCACTTCTATGATCAGGTCCCTGCATAGAATAAGCTGAGCAGCACGAGACGGCCCTGTTTTTTCTGTGAAATAATCAGAGTTCTAGACACACGTTCCTGGTTTTTGCCCTTGTGGCCAAAGGGAGCACACAAAAGGTCTCCTAAATCCACAAAAGCATCGCAGCCAGCAGCTATTAAAGTTCTGAGTGCAGCCAGTGTAATCCTGCAGCCTGGGGAATTGATATGGTTTCTGGGACAGCTCCACGTCCTACCCTGCGTTTAGCTGAGTTGCAGAATGAAGCAATCAAACAAAACAGTCGCAGAAAGTGAGGAAAAGGGCAGAGGGCTGCACCTATCAGCCAGACTCTTGTCTCCTAGCAACTACAACGACAGTGTATACACGCCAAGAAGCCAAGCAGGACTTACCTAGTAGAGTTTTCGGGTTGGTTAACCCTAACTGTACCACTGGGTTTTCTAAGATGGCTTGGAAGAGTGGGCTGTTAGTGTCAATGCCCTTATCTAAGTCCTCTGGGGAAGGCTTTCTGTCTCCCAGCAGCCATTCACACTGAAAGAAATCACCAGGCACAAGAAACGTCAAGATTAGTTCCATCAGAATTAAACTGCCTCAAAACTTTTGAGACGATTAGTTTGCCCTCCCAACCCGATCAGCCTCAACCTCACGCATGCTGTGTCCCTCTAACAAGTCCAGAATCTTTGTATTCTAATTGTGCGTCTAATTTAAAAGAGGCACAGAATATATAGCTCCCAGTCATATAATTAGATCAAAACATTGTATAATAGATCAAAACATCAACCAACTCAATGATGGAAAGAATCATACCGATAAGCAACAGAAATGACATTGTACTCACAGCTGCATTTTGCTGGTTGTTGTTTACTCTGAGTGCATCTACCACTTCTTTTTCGTCGAATCCCATCTCCATCAGGGCAATGACGGCCTGGATCAGATTTAATAAACGTTAACATTTAAAACAGAAATAAAGAAGAGTCGCATTCTTTCACCTCCCGTGCTTTTCGTGGGGTAAAATACCCCCTTGTTTCCATTTGCAGACCATGAAATCTTATCTATAAAGTTTTCAAATAGTCTATAGCAAAAGTGCCTTTATTATTCCTCTCCCATGAATCTTAAGGGTGAAGGTAGCTTCTACCCAAAGCACTGAAAGGTGAGTGGAAGGCAAACAGGGAGTGTACCTGGGTAGAAAGAAGAGTGGATAGAAACATCTCTAATATCTCTAATATCAATAAGCTTTTGCTCCAGCTCACTCACAGATTGAGTTTCATGTGCATTTATAGTTGTATTTGCTCAATTTAACATTGTTTCCTGCATTATTTGATAGAAATGGTTGGAACTCGATGATCCGGTGGGTCTCTTCCAACCTGGTGATTCTATGATTCTATGATTATTACACTGCTAGTGAGTGTTATGTATTTAGACAAGGTATTGGTACCAGAACATTCCATCATTTAGGAACAGTAACCAGGTCACTCAACACCTTTGCAGCTTTTGATTGAAATCACAATAAGTGTGAGTTGTAAAAGCAAAGTGCCGGATTCTGAAGAGCACCTCCTGGTGAGTTGACAGTGCAATAACAACACAGATTGTCAGCAGCTAATTCTGTGCTCTGAAAAAAATGATAACTACCACACTTGCTGCCAGACTTAAATCTGCAAGTAAGATCTTCACTTGCCCCCTCAATATTATAATGTTCGCTGGTCCTTTTCTACACAAAAAAGGACCTGCCCCTGTCTTGCAATCCTTCCTCCCCAGACAGCAGTCAAAAAGCTGCGTCAGGAGCCTGGCAGCTCATTTCAGTCCCATCAAATAATTTTTAGGCATATGAGTAATTGCTAGTAATTTAGAATCTGGTATCTGCGACTGCCACGTATTAGGTAATGTCCTCTCAGTAACCCAAATTCAAACAGTCCCTAAAACCAGCTACGCAGATGTCTCATTCCACTGATTAACTAAGCATTTATTTCAGTTACGTGGTGCCCACAATCCCTTCCAGTTTGAATGGCTACAGAAATGCTGAGCCAAAGAACACGTACTCGTGGGTCTGGACGAAATTCTCTTTTCCTCCGGATCTTCTTGAATATTTCTGTCAGCTCATCCTTGGCCTCCTCCCCTTCCGCTTCTGCGCTGGGACCAGCAGTGGCCTCGGCAGAGGCTGCACCGGCTTCAGCTGGAGCTTCTGCTGGAGTCTGACCGGGAAGGGGAGCATCCACTGCAGGGTCATCTGCGTGTTCTATCAACCACTCCATGGCCTGTGTCACAGACATACTGGAAAAACAAAGCAACACAGAGGGGTGAGAAGCACTCCAGCTGTACAGCAGCATCCCACACTTTGGATTTATTCCTATAACTGACTTACAAGTTTATTTAATGACTTTTCAACAACTAATTAAGTTTAGGAGCAAATCTGAGCATCTGTGTTCAGGGCACCACCATCTTCTTTTGATGGGATTGGTTGGACTCGATGATCCAGTGGGTCTCTTCCAACCTGGTCGTTCTATGATTCTCTTAAGGCAGGAAGAGAGAGGCATCAAGTCCAACTTGGACAGCTGCAACCCAGATTTTAAAAGGCATTTCTGTAGGAGTCACCTTGTTCTCCACATCGTCTGCTTTATTTCACAGCAGGCAAACAGGGACTACTTGCAACCGTCGACAAAACTGCCAACAAAGCATGTTCCAAATTTACATGCAACCACATCTCAGATGCGAGCTGGTTTGTTGCTTTGTAAGGTCTCTCTGACATTCATTCAATGATCAAGGAATGTCATCAACAACATAAAGAAAGAGGGTGAAAAACATTACAGGTGCACATTTGATAGGAATGGTTGGACTAGAAGATCCGATGGGTCCCTTCCAACCTGGTTGTTCTATGATTATGCCTTGAGCAGGAGCAAAATTCAACACAGGCAATGGCTCTTGGACATACACCACCCTGTTCTTCCTCTGCTTTGACTTCAGAAGTCGTCTGCGATGCCTCAAAGGAAAGGCCAGTCCAGGGGATAAGAACACCACGATCATAACATGGGCACTTGCTGCTAAGTGCTGAAGCTGAGAGGCCTTAAGAGCCCAAACACACCTCTTCCCAGTCAAGAGAGAGGAAGCAAAGATAGCAAAAGGGAGTCAGTGCAAAAAAGCTGCCAACACGTGTGGCTTTTCACTTACAACATAAAAGACTTCAGGGGGAAAATTCTTTCTGAGCCAGAGCGGAGACAGACTGGAAAAGAGCAACTGGAATGTACTGTGGATTCTCCATCACTAGAAACTTTCAAGAGTGGCCTCTCCAAACCGATTCTTCTTAGGACAGAAGAACTACATTGCCTCCTACAGATCTACAGTTGCTCTCTGGACTTGGCAATACTCTTGGAATGTTTTTAAAAGATCAGCACAAATTATTCTTCTACAGCTGAAAGACCAATGCGGATGGGCCGGGTTTGCTTTTTTCTCTTCAAATTCTGAATTCTAAAGTAAATAAAATGTAAGTTTACTACTTGGAAAGAGTGCCAGCCTGGCAAGCCTTGCGAACTGCAGCCCAGCAATCCTCTCCAGGGCAAGTACTGTATTGTTTCCCCTTTCCCCTGTGCCTCTGCACCTGGATGCTGCCTGAGACAGAGCTATTCTTCAAGTTAATGCTTTTTCTAACCCAGTTTTAGGTGACCCAAATAAGACTTTAGAAAAAAAAAAAAAAATACAATTTGTTTCCAACCAGATCAAATAACTCAGTGTTGAGTACACTTACTGATTTAATCGAAGGGCTTTCACAGCTCTGCTTTCCGGAAACCCCATTTCTGTGAGCTGTCGCAGGGCAATCTCATCCACTCTGTCTTCCTCATCCTCATCCAGCATGGCTACGCACACACACAAACAATACAACGTTCAGACTGACTTTGAACTAAAATAAAGCCCTTTCTCAATGGAATGGCAGGCATTAAGTTCAAACCCCATTCTTCCCGTCCATCCCTGCTTTTGTTTCCGCCTCGAATCTGCTCTCTCATCATTTACTTTGCTGCACTCAGCTTGATCAGGCTCAAAGAGATTCTTCCCGGACAAAGACTTTGCCCAGATACGTTCAAGATCTCCACTGAAAGGCAGCTGACTCTCGCATTGCTCTAGTATTTCCACATAAGCAAACACACAGAAGATTCCAGATAACTGGAAAATAGACCTTTGATGAAAGTGAGTTGGATCTGGTCCTAGCAGATCAAGGTCATGCACTTCCCACAAGCTAAATTAACTTTTCCGCCATTTTACCACCTCCTTGTGCATTTTCAACTATTCTTTACCATCTTTAAAGGGCAATTCTTGACGTATTCCATCTTTTTTCCACTATTAATGATTTTTTTTAATCGTCCATCCAAAACAGACCTTATAAATTCATATGTTTTGTTTAACTTACAGCCAAAAAAAAGCAAGCTCTTTGCCACAAAGTTTGTAGTGGCTTTAGTATAAATATGAAGGGTTGGACTCGATGATCCAGTGGGTCTCTTCCAACCTGGTGATTCTATGATTCTATGACTTCGCTCTGCAAGCTACGAAATCAAACCAGTTCCCAGGTTCAAACCAGTAACAATAGAAATATATTCATACCATTTGCCTTCTTAAACAGTTCGACTGCATCTGGGTTCAGCGCCAGCAATTTCTGTGCAACTTCTATGAGGGACACTAAGATCTTCCGGAGCTCTGTCTGGAACTGCAAGAAAGGAAACTGTCAAAACATTTAGACAGGATTTTACCAGACGTCATTAAATCTTAATATCTACCTATTGTTAGCACCGCAGCAGTAGTCTGGCCCCTGTGCAGAAGGCTGCTTTGTCAGGGCTTGATTTGCATTTTTTAGGCTCTCAAAAAGCACTGGGCCTTTACTGGGAAGCACTACACACGGGTAAATGCTACTGGGGAGAAAAGTCCTTAGACTTTTAGCACCGCCAGCCGCCCAGTATCATCACAAAACATGCAGTGCTCAAGAAAACTCACTGCTTCACAGAAAAACTTCAACTCTCACCTCGCAATAAGTGTGGTGAGAAGACAGCCACGGCAGCTCTGTACCACTTGCCTCTCTGTGAATGAATGAGCCTTCTTGTTCTACCATTTACCTCCTAGTCCTCAACATTTGAACAACACAGCTCGAAGCTGTTTTCTAAACTGAAGCGCCACAAATTCCTTTCGGTTGGATGTTTGTTTTTTCCATGCTCAGGAGGTCACGGTGGCCATTAAAGAGCTTAAATGCCAACTGTCCTCTTCAGGTTACCAGGGTGCTCTGACAGCACACAATATGCAGGCAGATCTGTGGCTACATCCCCTGGGAGTGCAGAAGGGCATTCCCTGCCCTGTTGAAGACATGCAGAGGCCTTGCAGACTCTGTATTCAATTACTGCAGTTAAAATTTATGCCTAATTTCTCTTTTCAAGGCATGGAAGAGAGAAAAAGCACTGCAAACACCTCAACTATTTAAGACCAAAGACATAAACCCTCCTAATTCACATTTGCCAGACTGTGAATATGTTTACTGAGGGTTTCCCATGGAAATAAAACATTTAAAATCGTAGATAAGGTCCTGAGGGACATGGTTTAGTGTGTGATAGGAATGGTTGGACTCGATGATCCAGTGGGTCTCTTCCAACCTGGTGATTCTATGATTCTATAACTTAGAACTGAACGTTTTATTATCACTAAACAGCACAAGCTGTGTCTAAATCTTAAGCTACCTGAATTAATATCTGCTACACACACCTGAACTTCTCTTGAGAGAGAAGAGAACCATGTTCACATGTAAGAGAAAAGGCTCTACAAGATAAAAGCGTATTTAGATGTCAGTGTGTGATTAAATAAAGTCCAATACTTACATCCCTCATGTTGTGATGGGCCACGGTGCGATCTGCGTTGCGAGAGGGCAGATTTGCAGTTGCTTTGAGAATAGCGTCCTTATCAGGAGCTTTCTGCTCTTGTTTCCTCTGAAGGACAGGAAACATGATCAGGTTTCATAAGCCATTATCCACAGAAGAGAGAGCACAGCACAGCAGGGAGCAGTTTCATATTCTTCACCCAAGCCATCAAGCAGTGCTCTGTAACTTGCAACTAAGAGAAAGAGCAGTCTAGCAAGAGAATGGATTAGCAGCACCAGGATCATTTTGCAATTACCGAGCAAAACCGGACCTGTCGAGTCGCCCCCCCTTTCAGTCCTTGTGCCTATTTCTATGACCTAAACACACGGGGAAATTCCAGCATAAAGAGGGGAAGTGATGGATCAAACATGGAGAACTCGGAGGCTTCAGTGCCCAGGACCATCTCCTGCTCGTCCTCCTCGCACACTCTCTTCGAACACCGTGCACAGACTAACCCTGACCTGCTGAATGCTTGGAGTGTTTCGCTGCTTGCAAGTATCATGCAGACGGTGCCTCGGATTTTCTGTACATGCTCATAGACCAGGACGAAACATAGCAGGGTACAAACTATAAATAATTCCCAGTCTCGTAACCAGGACATTCTTACAGTGACATTCTGCCCAGCAATGCCAGAGTGAAGAGAGAGACATACACCAGTACCTACAGAAGGGATACAGAGACACAAAGCAGTACCTACAGGAAGCAAGAAGAAACAGAGACGAAGTAGAGAGACCTAGAAAGTCACAATGTCAAGCACAAGCATCGTTGGAAGCCTTTATGCCATAACATCAACCGCGGTACCACTCGTGCATAAGCATCATCCTGGGCACTGTCAACCCTCGGTAACAGTTACATTCCGATAAAATAAAAAAAGAACAGGAAGAGGTAAACACTTCAGCTGTAGAGACTGGGTTAGAGGGTGACAAGCCACACAGATAAAGATAGAAGATGGCCTGACAGCAAAGCAACATCTTTCTACTGGGTTTTCAGACAGAGACAAATCAAGGCACTTGCTGGATTATGCTTATACAGTTATTATCCTTCTACAGAGTTTATCTGCTGTCTTACAAGGCAAGCACAGGTTGCACAGGCAAGGTTAAAAATGGGGAAAAAAATTAGCTTCTTTGAAGTTTTGAAGAAATATGAAATAATTTCCCTAGAAGCCGATTGGTAGCATTTGCCTTTATAAACAGAGCACAGCACATGAATCCCTCTGCAGCTCATTGACAGAGCAGTTAATTGAAATAGCCAAGTCAAGAAGTCTTTCAAACTCACTTTCTCTTCTGCTGAGACATCTGCCATTTTGGGGAGTGGAGGCGGCGCACGCTTCTTTATTAAAAGCAAGACATCTAGAAAGAGAACAACATTGAAACGCGTTACTTTCTAATGTGGAAACAATTCTTGTAAGACACCTCACAAATCCATACACCTCATCAGCAAAACCACCGTCCCTCACCTCTGCCCTCTCTCAGCTCCTGCTCAGCTCTAAAGGTGACTCTGCCCTGGAAGGGACACCAAACTGCTCATGTTCATTTTTTCATGTATTCACCTTAATTCCACTGTAACTGCAGATCTAACACTTTCAAACCTTTACACACTGCCCTTCAGTATCTGCAATCCCTTAGTGCACAGTGAATTCAAAACATAATCAATTATTAGGTTGTAGAGAGGAGGGAGCTGGGCTCTTCTCCCAAGTGACATGGGACAGGACGAGAGGGAATGGCCTCAAGCTCCACCCGGGGAGATTTAGGCTAGAGATTAGGAGGAAGTTTTTCACGGAGAGGGTCACTGGGCATTGGAAAAGGCTGTCCAGGGAGGTGGTTGATTCCCCTTCCCTGGAGGTGTTTAAGGGACGGGTGGATGAGGTCTTGAGGGACTTGGTTTAGTGTTTGATGGGAATGGTTGGACTAGAAGATCCGATGGGTCTCTTCCAACCTGGTTGTTCTATGATTCTATGATTCTACTCTGCACACTCGAAGGGTGGAAAGATGCAGACACACTAGCTGGAGTCCAAAATAGGCCCATGCAGAGCCCATGGCCCATCAGCCAGATGTGGCTAAAAAGCAGTTTCTAGTCCGTTGAGTCAAGCAGGTAAAGAGCAACCAAAGTGTGCTCTGCACAACAAGTCTCCTCGGTCTGGCTCAGCACGTAACAGCCAAGAGCAACAGCTGGTGGAAGCTGTTAACACGCATTTGTCCAGCTGATCAAAGTGCGAAAGGATCCACACGCTGACTCTTGGCTGCCCTGCGCAGTCAGCCGGTGGCAATCAGCTGCTGGCTGCAATCTCGTCTCCTTGACAAGCCAAGCACATGAAAGGGAGAGCAAACTGCAGAGGGAAGAGGAGCGGAGAGGCTTTCACATGACAGTTCTGGCTACGACGGCGCAGTTAATGCTGCTTTGCTGCTGCAAACTGCAACTCAAGAATAGGAACAGGCTGCCCAGGGAGGTGGTTGATTCACCTTCCCTGGAGGTGTTTAAGGCACAGGTAGATGAGGTCCTGAGGGACATGGTTTAGTGTTTGATAGGAATGGTTGGACTCGATGATCCGATGGGTCCCTTCCAACCTGGTTGTTCTATGATTCTATGATTCAAAACTCTGCATTTCACCTAGAAACAACACACAACTCATCAGCAAAACCACCGTCCCTCACCTCTGCCCTCTCAGCTTCTGCTCAGCTCTAAAGGTGACTCTGCCCTGGAAGGGACACCAAACTGCTCATGTTGATGGCAGCAGCTCTCCAGTCTGCAGGAACTCAGGCACAAAGCGAGGAACTCTGGTCCTGCTGAGCCTCTGGTTCAGACAATATTTCTGTCTGCAGCAGCCCTGCTTCGCTCACGTCCTGCACCACTGCCCCTTATCTCCAGAAAGGGTCATCAGCCTAAGCTGTCTACTAAAAACTGACTCCACCTCTTACCTTTAGATCTCCTTCTATTAATCCATTAATCCACATTAATCCTTTACATCAGTAAAAGTTCAGGAGCAAAAACCTACCTCACATACTCTACAGTAGTTTGCAATACTACAAGGTGATGGATTCTGACCTAAGGTTTGAAGAGGAAAAAGATCTCAGCTGCAGACACTCAAATAGGCTTCAACAACCAACCTTCTGCTTGACCTGAAGACCTCAACAGACCCTCCAAAAGCTTTGGGTTGTATCTTGAAATACTCACCCAAAATCACTACTTTTGAATCATTTTGAAGGATAAATCCTGTCCTGGAGCTTTAAAAAAAACTCCTTTAAAAGGAGATAAAAATTGATCTGTTTAAGTCCTTGACTTAATGAGCTCTCCTAATGCATTTTCAGCTCTTAAAGGGAAGAGTGAAGAAAAGCAAACTACTCAAGGTGCTTTCTCTGGGAGGGAAAAAAAAAAAAAATCTCTTTTTATCTCTTCTCTTTTTTTTTTTTTTTGCTGCCTTATTAGCTTCCTATATTAAAGCAGAGAGTAGGTATTAATGAGGTTACTGTTCGGAATTTGCCAAACAGTTCAACATAATCTCATGTTTCCAGGCCGACGGGATTAAAACCCAGACGGGTCTTACCTCTATCCTGAATGTTTTCCTCCAACACCGTTTTCGTGTCTGTCAGCACCTTCTCCGAAGTAGCGTGTATCAACTTATGATGTGTCATGGTTTTTGGATCCTCCAAGCTCCCAGGTAGACACTGCAGGGATGATAAAACGCCGAGGATCAGAAATGAACCCACTGCATGAATCGCTGCCCTTTTGCATCTGAGATTCTCCACATACGTTCTGGGCGGTGGCCTCTAGCTCAAGCTGTTAAAAAGCTGTTAAAAGTTAATGAGCCAACATGGATTTTATTAAAGAAACTAATAACCACTTTGATTTGTACTATAACACTACTGACCATGGGAGGTTCCTACCTGCACACTCGAGCTCCTGGCTGGGAAGAATTATCAACAAAAAATAGGATTCTAGGTTGCCTTCCTTGCTGCTGTTAAATCTACAGCTACATCAGTGGTTTAGTGTTTGATAGGAATGGTCGGACTCGATGATCCGATGGGTCTCTTCCAACCTGGTTGTTCTATGATTCTATGATCAGGGAGCTGGACTTGTTGACCCTTACGGTTCTGTTCCAACATAAGATAATCTGATTCTATTAAAGTTAAAATCAATTACAATGCTCTAAACCCCTTTGTTAGACACTTCTGAAGGCCTAACACTAATTCCCAATCACCCCAAGCCCTTCAAGGACACCAAGGACTCAAGGATTGCTACTTCCATGGTAAAATACATCCCTGTCACACTTCATTCTCAGTGTTTGGGCCTGAAGATGCTGTAGGACCAACAGCTCCGTGAATTCTGCAGCAGATCGTTAAGGCCACTCAGTCTCAGCGAGAGGGCTGGGAGTAGCAACTGGAATGATGAACTAAGAATGTGGATCTGCAAAGAGAATCCAGTGTGTTTATGGAAGGGCTATAATAAGCCTGTTTCTCATGAGTAACTTGTGTCAAAACATAAGACAGACTCTGCTCCATCTAATAATTATTATTTACAGGCTCTGTCAAGACTAAACAAGAAACTGCCGGTAGGGCTTTTAGTGTCCTCGACCTTAAGCTGAGAAGGAAATGGCAGTTTCTGCACCTTGTTTTAAGTCAAAATCAACAGATTTGGGTGCTGGAGCCCTAACCTGATTCCTGCTGAAAATGTTGAATAAAACTTTCATTCCCAACTTTTCTTCCCAACAATAAACAATCTGCATACAGCTGATTTTTTTTTTTTTTTTTAATATGAAAGTTGTGCTCTATGTCTTTATTACAACTCTAATAAGTACTTTTCTCGCAGGAGGCAACTGGGAGGGATGCTGAGCGATGTTGGGAATCCTGTGTTCAGTTCTGGGCCCCTCAGCACAAGAAGGATGTTGAGGCTCTGGAGCGAGTCCAGAGAAGAGCCACGAAGCTGGTGAAGGGGCTGGAGAACAGGCCCTATGAGGAGCGGTTGAGAGAGCTGGGGGTTTATCCTGGAGAAGAGGAGACCTCATTACTCTCTACAACTACCTGAGAGGAGATTGTGGAGAGGAGGGAGCTGGGCTCTTCTCCCAAGTGATGGGCGATAGGACAAGAGGGAATGGCCTCAAGCTCCACCAGGGGAGATTTAGGCTAGAGATTAGGAGGAAGGTTTGCACACAAAGGGTCATTGGGCATTGGAATAGGCTGCCCAGGGAGGTGGTTGATTCACCTTCCCTGGAGGTGTTTAAGGGACGGGTAGATGAGGTCCTGAGGGACATGGTTTAGTGTTTGATAGGAATGGTTGGACTGGATGATCCGATGGGTGTCTTCCAACCTGGTTGTTCTATGATTCTATGATTAATCCCCTAGGAGATCAAGTTCAAATCCTGAAAAGAGTACGTGCACACACAGGCCCTGAACTGACTCATCTTCACACCAGAGCAGCTCCCAGATCCACAGCGACAGATTTCAAGAACATTACATCAGGCTGCTAATTTGTTTGAGGGGAAGAAGAAAGCGGAGTGGTTGCAATGCCAGAAAGGGAAAAATTAAAAATAACAACCTACCAAACCCACAAACTGATGCTGTTCTCGCCAGAAAATAGGACACTTAATCCTGCCCTCACCTGCTCTGCTTGTAGAAAACAGCTTTTAATGTCACTTCTTTCTATATGTATTTCTACCAAGCCGCTTTTAGCGTGTCTGCAGAGGATTGTGTTCACCCCTCGTGTAAGAAATTTCCAGAAACCCCACTCTGAGCAACCAGCTCTGACGTAGCATTTAGTCCTGTATGGATTGCCAGCCTCCCGTGAGACAATCCTCCTAGTCCGTCATCACCTCTTCTGTTGTGACTGCACTGGATGGAAAAACCAGCCACAGGCTTTTTCCAAACATCACGCCCTTGTTTTCAACGCGGATCTTCAGTTCCTCATCTGAACTTCCGCACAGTTCTGCTGCCTCAGTGAAACGAAGGCGAGAACGTTTGAGTCCCGCTGTGTACAACAGCAGCTACTTACTAATCCCTCAGCATATTAACTGCTGAACAAATGCCAAAGAACACATTCCAGCCTCGAAGCAGCTGGAGCACCTCAGTAATCGATCTGATGAGTTACCCAAAACGCACAGGAGGGCATCAGTGGAACTCCTCCTCTCCCAACAAGCTCAAAATATCTCTGTTATGACTCTAAGAGTCAGAACCCAAAAGGCAGAACTTGTAAATGGGAGCTGGAAGGTGTATGTTTGAGGCTGGATGGGATACAACACAGAACCCATTATCCATATTTTCTCTAGTACATGCAAGGGGTGTGTGTGCAATCACGATACTAATAACGGTGAAAGCATAAGTGGAACAAGTTGGTGTTTAAGAGAGAAGTCCTGGGGACACCTAATTCCTGTTCCCCTAAGCACTTCGTTAACTATTGCATGGATCAAGAGGGTGTATACAGATAGCACAGGGAGACCGCTCAGTAAAATCCTTGGCTAATCTAAATATTTTAACATATAGAAAAGCCATCTTAACAGGCAACAGCTTACCAGGAACCACCACTAATCATTCTCACTGTGGACTCTTGCTTCACATCTGCTAAAACAGAATCATAGAATCACAGAACAACCAGGTTGGAACAGACCCATTGGATCATCGAGTCCAACCATTCCTATCAAACACTAAACCATGTCCCTCAGCACCTTGTCCATCTGTCCCTTAAACCCTCCAGGGAAGGTGAATCAACCACCTCCCTGGGCAGCCTCTGCCACTGCCCAATGACCCTTTCTGTGAAAAACTTATTCCTAATGTCCAGCCTGAACCTCCTCTGGAGGAGCTTGAGGCCATTCCCTCTTGTTCTGTCCCCTGTCCCTTGGGAGAAGAGCCCAGCTCCCTCCTCTCTACAACCTCCTTCCAGGTAGTTGTAGAGAGTAATGAGGTCTCCTCTCAGCCTCCTCTTCTCCAGCCTAAACACTCCCAGCTCTCTCAGCCGTTCCTCACAAGGCCTGTGGTTTTGTATTAAATACAATGCTTCGAAGAGTAAATGAAAACACCTTCCTGCCTAGAGAGAAAACAGCACTAGTAATCCACAGGAAGAGGGATAAAGGGGAGAGGAATTCCCTGCACAGCGCAGAGGAAGCATCTGTCACACAAGGGAAAGGAAGCCAAAGAATCATCTTTTTGTCAAAAAGGATTGCAAGGAGAGGATCAGCTGTTTCACCGTTTCACTTCCATCATAATTATTTGCATTTCTTTTCACCTCTGGAACTTCTGGTACACTGCTCTGCCCGGCAGGTGAGAAACCTTTGTTCCCAGGTGCCTGAGCAGCTGCTGAAACTGCAAGCCCTGGTGATGTCAAGTACTATTTGTGAAGCTTTGCAGTCCTGATAAACCAGGAGGCTTTCAGTTTGTGTTTAAACTAAGAAAAATAATTATCATAGAATCATAGAACAACCAGGTTGGAAGGGACCCATCGGATCATCCAGTCCAACCATTCCTATCGAACATTAAACCATGTCCCTCAGGACCTCATCCACCTGTGCCTTAAACACCTCCAGGGAAGGTGAATCAACCACCTCCCTGGGCAGCCTATTCCAATGCCCAATGACCCTTCTCGTGAAAAACCTCCTCCTAATCTCCAGCCTAAATCTCCCCTGGTGGAGCTTGAGGCCATTCCCTCTTGTCCTGTCCCCTGGCACTTGGGAGAAGAGCCCAGCTCCCTCCTCTCCACAACCTCCTTTCAGGTAGTTGTAGAGAGTAATGAGGTCTCCTCTCAGCCTCCTCTTCTCTAGGCTAAACACCCCCAGCTCTCTCAGCCACTCCTCATACGGCCTGTTCTCCAGCCCCTTCAGCAGCTTCGTTGCTCTTCTCTGGACTCACTCCAGAGCCTCAACATCCTTCTTGTGCTGAGTGGCCCACAACTGAACACAGGACTCAAGGAGCGGAGTTTGCTTTCCTTAACAGAAACATTTGACGAGAGCAGTGACACTCCCTACAAGGCAGCTTGGGTGGGTCACACCTCAAAGGATCCAAAACACACCTCAGGGCACGAAACTCCCTCATCTTTGCACTCTGAGAACTGGCACCTCACATCTCTGTCCCACAGATACTCCTTATCAGCCCTGAAAAGCCAGGCGAGCATCACTGAAGCAGCTTAAGAGAAAGGGGAAGAGAAACACGCAACCCCCCGGGGGCTCCTTACGTGTTTGAGGCATCTCTCCTTCAGCTTCTCCACCGTCGTGTCCTCGGGGACCTCCTCCAGCCACTCGGCGCCCTCCATGGTGCAGACATGGAGCCGCAGCACCTTCCCCGCGAAGATCTTCTCCTCCTGCACGAACATGGCCCCAGGCCGCGGCGGCGCCGCCGCACCGGGCCGGGCCCCGCTCCGCCTCGCCGCCGCCGCCTCACGCCAGGCCCCGGGCAGCGCCCCGCGCTACCGCCAGCCCATGAAGGGGACCCCGAGGGCAGCCCTGGGGAGCTCGGGGAGGCGCTCGGTGCAGCTCCGGCCCCGCCGCCGCGATCCCTCCCAGGGCACGGGGGGCAGTACCCGGTGCCGCCGGAACCGGAAATGCGGCTGTCGTAGGGAACGACGGGCGATGTAGGTTTTTTTTTAATTTCCTCCTAAGGCAGCCGTGTTGACGCGGTGCGCGATGGGAGATGTAGTTTTCGCTGGGAGACGCAGCCACGCTGCAGGGGAGGGCCGCGATGCACGCTGGGAGACGTAGTTTTCCGCGGAGCCTTGCCCCCACAGGCAACAGGTGTCGCGATGCATGCTGGGAGATGTAGTTTCCCGCGGGGAATAAGGCTATCCCGCCTGCGCGGGCCGCGATGCACGCTGGGAGCTGTAGTCCGCCGTGCCTGTCTGTCCAGGCCTGTGTTTTTCTTGTCCTCTCTGTCTGTCCTGGACCTGTCCGTCTAGGCCTAGCCTGTCTGTCTGTCCAGACCTGCCTGTCTTTTCGGCCTTGTCTGCCTGTTCAGCACTTGTCTGTCCATCCTGGGCCTGTCTGCCTGTGCGGTCAGCCCTGCTTGGACAGCCCTGTCTGTCTGTCCAGCCCTGTCTGTCTGTCTGTGCCTGTCTGTCTGTCCAGGCCTGCCTGCAGCTCCCATCCCAGTCTCGTGCCTGTGGGTGCCGCAGGCTGCAGTGATTCATTTCCCGGGGAGCACGTGCTCCGTAAGGGCTAATCCGTAGTAAAATGCTGCTCACACGCTTTCGACAATGCTGAATATGCTGTGTCTTGTTTTCCCTTCTCAGGTCGTTGCCGCACCCTGATGGGCTGTGAGGGTTTTTTTTGGCGTTAAATACATTGTTAAAGGAAGCTTGAAATGAAAAACCAAAAAGGCACTGAAGCTATGGAACAAGCTGCCCAGGGAGGTGGTTGATTCACCTTCCCTGGAGGTGTTTAAGGCACCAGGTTGGAAGAGACCCATCGGCTCATCGAGTCCAACCATTCCTATCAAACACTAAACCACGTCCCTCAGGACCTCACCAGTTTCTTCCCTGTTTTCCAGGATGCTGAAGAATCCCATCCCTTTCTGCAACCACTGCTGGTGTGCTGGACTGACACCAGAGCCCACGAGAGGGAGCAAATTCCCTGCCAGCAGCTCCTTTCGGTGCCAACCTGGGTGAATTTTCCCCAAGAGCTTGACCCTGGAGCTGTGGTCCAGCCAGGCACCAGCTGCCTGATGCACCAAGGCTGGGGAGGAGAAGGGAAGAGTGGATCTCTGCGGGAAGGGCACTGGGTGCCCTTCCCGCAGAGATCCACTCTTCCCTTCTCCTCCCCAGCCTTATTTACTCCCTACAACTTTTCCTGCTTCACAGCAGGAGCACAAAGCCTGGATACCAACTCAGGAAGGCAACTCTAGGTGACCCCAACAGCCACTTTCTCTGCAGGTATGAGAGCCACGATAACATTTTATTGGGAAGCGCTTTAAATTTCAGATTTCGCAGCAAGTTGAACTCGGTTGTGAGCTCTCCGTGCGGGGAAGGTGTCACAAAGCCACAAAGGGAGGTCTTAGCAGTCACTGCTGCAAGTAGAAGCGCTATCTGGAGCCAAATCATAGAATCATAGAACAAGCAGGTCGGGAGAGACCCATCGGATCCTCGAGTCCAACCATTCCTATTAAATCTGAAGCTGAGGCAGAAAAAAAAAATAAAGAGATTTGAGCTTTCTGGCCGTATCTTGCGTCAAAATAGTGCTTGCCCAACACACAAGTGGAAAGACTTGATTTTCATGCTTGGAATGCGGCTCCTGGCTCCTGTGTGCTTGATAAAATGTCCCCATAAAATTGCAAATACGAAGCAATTTGACTACTGATGGCTAATGCATCATAGCGGCTAAGGGAACGCCAAGCGTTTAAAAACACCCCATTTAAGCATCGGGCATTGCCTCTGCTACTTGCTCTATAGCAGAATAAATAAACAATATGTGTGTATTATGTTAATATTGTCCAAAGCCAAAAGAATGAGCTCACGATGTGTTACTTGCTTTTTTACGACGGATCCATTATGTTCAGAGACCAACAGGCGAATGAGGAAAGGGGGAAAATCAAAGGCTCTTTTCCTCTGAGATATGGCTCCTTGTGTTTTATGTCTCCAGGTGAATTATTTTCATAGAATCATAGAACAACCAGGTTGGAAGGGACCCATAGGATCATCGAGTCCAACCATTGCACGTCACAGCAGGAACCTCCTGCGTAACCCAGAGTGGTCCCAGCCCTAGGGAAGATGGGTATGAAGCGCTGTAGGTCTGATGGTTGCGGACATTGTCCTGGGAGCTACCTTGAATTATCTGGAGGGGGTTGGAAGCAGGACAGAAGACGGAGGGATGGAGCCACACACACAGTCAGACACACAGTTTGGGCTCTCTGGGCTGTACCTGGCGAGCAGAGTAGTAGCATTAGTGTTGCCTCCTGCAGGAAACGAAGAGGAGGAGAGGTAGGAACAGGTTGTCCTGCCCAGAGTCTTCTTTGGAATGAGCTGGAGCAGTTTGAAGACTGGTCATAGAATCATAGAACAACCAGGTTGGAAGGGACCCATCGGATCTTCTAGTCCAACCATTCCTATCAAACACTAAACCAAGTCCCTCAAGACCTCATCTACCTGTGCCTTAAACACCTCCAGGGAAGGGGAATCAACCACCTCCCTGGGCAGCCTATTCCAATGCCCAATGACCCTTTCCGTGAAAAACTTCCTCCTAATCTCTAGCCTGAATCTCCCCTGGTGGAGCTTGAGGTCATTCCCTCTTGTCCTGTCCCCTGTCCCTTGGGAGAAGAGCCCAGCTCCCTCCTCTCCACAACCTCCTTTCAGGTAGTTGTAGAGAGTAATGAGGTCTCCTCTCAGCCTCCTTTTCTCCAGGATAAACACCCCCAGCTCTCTCAGCCGCTCCTCATAGGTCCTGTTCTCCAGCCCCTTCACCAGCTTCGTTGATCTTCTCTGGACTCGCTCCAGAGCCTCAACATCCTTCTTGTGCTGAGGGGCCCACAACTGAACACAGGATTCAAGGAGCAGCCTCACCAGTGCTGAGTACAGAGGGAAAATAACCTCCCTGGCCCTGCTGGTCACACCATTTCTGATCCAAGCGAGGATGCCACTGGCCTTCTTGGCCACCTGGGCACACTGCTGGCTCATTGTCACTGCTGGTCGATTGTCTTCAAGTTGTTGGTTCCCCCTAAGGGCAGTTGCAGGTCTAAGGGCTCATTGGCACATATGGGGTGTTGGCTGTTTGTCTCCTGGGTTGATTTCTTCTGCTGCGAGGACTCCAAGGAGTTGGTTCCAGACCAACCGGTGCTGGCTGAGCAGGGAGATCCAGCTCAGGGAAATCCACACCAGCAAGCCCAGAACGTCTTCTAAATTGTTTGAGAGTGGGAGGAATGAGAGGGAGTGAAAATTACACAGACACACAGCTTTTCCCGGGCAAGCTCAGAATTTATTGAGACGGCTCCTGTGGGATGCTGCATCATCTCATCCAAGAGCTGCGTATCGACTCCCTTCTCCTGCTGCTGCCGAGAGAAGAAATATGATCACGGATGGGATAATGAACCAGACATGTTTTCTTCAAATCAAACCGAATCCCTCTCCAGACGGGATAAAAGGGTAAAGAACTTTCCCTTCATGATATTTTTCTCGGTAATGTGTTTTGACAATTTAATTTAGAAGTCATAGAGTAGCGAAGACAAAGTCACCCGGTGGGTGGACGTCGGAGAGTTCAGTTGACTTTGTGATGAATTGGTGATAGTAGAGAGATGACAAAACAACACAGAGGGAGAAGAAGGAGGTTGGCAGCACTGTCGGTAACAGGCACAGGCTAAATTGAACACTACACTTCATCCAGGATCTTCAATAGTCCCAGGCATCCCCATATAATTTATGAATTGCAATTAGCATTTTATTATGGCTCATTCTCGAGTTTGCGTACCTATCGCTTGGCTTCAGGATTTTGCCGGAGTTGCAGAGCGAAGTTTTTGTCAGTTTAAAGTACCTAATTATTTAAATTAAAGCAATAAATATGCTCGAGAGGTTGCTTTCTAGATTTCTACCTGCAGGGGTTGAAAGTGTAGATTTCTTGCAGAGGCTTCTTGGGGCCTTGATTCCCATGGCTCCTCCCGTGGGCTCTGGAAGCATAAGTGCATCTTCAAGAGCTGATTCCATGAATGTCATGTTCAGGATCACCTGCAAAGCACCCGAGGGAAGCACCAAGGTCTGTGCCCAACAGATCCAGTAAGGGGGTTCGACTGTGTTCATCACAGCCGTGCTGGTGCCTCTCCACAGTCCCACCTGGTCTCTGAAGCCCCAGCAGAGCCCTGTCCTGATGCTTCAAGGCCACTGGGTTCCAGATTTATTTCCTTTTGTCTGAGATACGGAAACCTCTCTCTCACCCCTTAGCAATTTTACCAGGCAGACAGAGGAGGAGCAAGACCTTCTGCCCCTTCCAGCTCTCTCTGCATCACCCTGGGATGTCTCTGCCCCTTCCAGCTCTCTCTGCATCACCCCGAGACATCTCTGCCCCATCCAGCTAGCCCCTCAGCACCCCAGGACATCTCTGCCCCATCTAGCTCTCTCTGCATCACCCTGGGACATCTCTGCTCCTTCCAGCTCTCTCTGCTTCACCCCAGGACATCTCTGCCCCTTCCAGCTCTCTCTGCTTCATCCTGGGACATCTCTGCCCCTTCCAGCTCTCTGCTTCATCCTGGGACATCTCTGCTCCTTCCAACTCTCTCTGCTTCACCCCAGGACATCTCTGCCCCATCGGAATTCACGTGCAACACTGATACCCAGCGTGGAGACAGCAGATCTGTAGTACAATTTGCCTCTGGAATCACTCAGTGCGACCCCTGACTGTGCTCCAAGCGACTGGGTAGGTTGCTATAAAAACACAGTGTTTTTGTGGGGATATTCATGAAATTCTATCACTGCTTCCCCTGCCTGGTAATGGCCTTGTTTATGTATGGGCTCTCTACCTGGCTTTGCAGCCTCTCCAAACACAATTCTATTACGGTGTTTAACTGCTCTATCAGTGTAGTACTTAGCGGGCTCGGCTTGCCAGCACCGCTCCGGAATGGGCAGGGAAGGCGTTCGCCACTGAGTATTCAAAAAGAAACTTCAAATCTCACAATGTCTTCATTTTAAAATTCATGGAATTTCTA
The DNA here is from genome assembly GCA_033558105.1 of Coccyzus lansbergi. Classification (NCBI taxonomy): domain Eukaryota; kingdom Metazoa; phylum Chordata; class Aves; order Cuculiformes; family Coccyzidae; genus Coccyzus; species Coccyzus lansbergi. The sequence goes on along the minus strand of JAUMJK010000501.1, from coordinate 383,107 downwards.
AGTACCGGCTCCTAAGCCATGACCAGGTAGTCATTTCTTTCTTAAACAGCCTTTTATTTTTTTCACCTCCATTCCTCCACCAGTTAACTTGTTCCCACCGGATTTGTGGGATCCACGGGGCTCTCCGGATGCCACCCTCCATCTGTCCCGCTGCAGGGGTCCCCTCTCCACCCTCTGGGTCCCCTCTTTTTTTCACAGAAAAGATCATTGGGCATTGGAATAGGCTGCCCAGGGAGGTGGTTGATTCCCCTTCTCTGGAGGTGTTTAAGGGACGGGTGGATGAGGTCTTGAGGGACTTGGTTTAGTGTTTGATAGGAATGGTTGGACTAGAAGATCCGGTGGGTCTCTTCCAGCCTGGTTGTTCTATGATTCTATGATTCTTTCCTCGGGAGTGGCTGCAGCATTAATTACCAAGCCCGTCAGGGCGCACAGGGACAAGCTCAGCCTGGGGACATCACCCTGGGGGTCACTTTGGGGGTTTGGAGGTGGCGTGGGGCAGAGGAGCCCCTATGCCCTCCCCAGGGAGCAGCAGGGTGAGATGTGGCCAAGGGAGGAGAGACAAGGGGGAAAGGAGAGCTGGAAATCAGGGAAGTGTTTAAAAGAGGGGTAATAGTTTGAAGCTGAAAGAGGAGATCGAGACCAGATCTTAGGAAGAAATGTTGTCCTGTGAGGGTGGGGAGGCCCTGGTTGCCCAGAGCAGGGATGGCTGCTCCATTCTTGAAGGTGTTCAAGGGCAGGTTGGATGGAGCTGGGAGCCCCTAATGCAGTGGGAGGTGTCCCTGCCCATGGCAGAGGCGACACTGGATGATCTTTAAGGTCCCTTCCAAGCCAAACCAAATGATTCTATATCTAGAATTCTATATATTCTATTCTATATATCTATAAAACCAAATGATTCTATAAAAAATGCTGTGACGGTACCTGTGTGGGAAGGGTGGCAGGATCAGGCCACACTGGCGGTGCTGGGGGTGGCAGCGATGGAAATAATCCTTGTTCAAGTCCTTCCTTATAATCACCATTTCCCTTTTTGGTCCTGCGTGGATCCAGTTTGCAGATTTCTTTCCTAAAAGGAAAAGAAAAATAATTTTGCTTTGTCTTTAAAATCTGCCTCCCACACACACACCAGTGGAGAACTACAAATCCCTCAGGTTCACCTGCTATACCTTGTCCCTCAAGTGCCGTTTTTCGCGCTCATCACCCTTGTGTCTGGGTCGCAGGAGGCAGCTGGGAGGCTTCGCCATCCCTTTCCAGCTGATCGAGAGCGTTTCCGAGTTTCCTTGGCAGAGTGTCACAGTTTAATTGTTGGGAACAAGAGCAGGAAATATTAGCAGTACCGGCACAATAGGATTTTAATTTAGCTTCAGGGTAGAAATGGGTCTCTAGCAGAGTGCCAGGCTCCAGGATTGCCTGCGAGCGCGAGGAGCCTGCAGTTTGCCTAATAGTTTACACAACTGGGGTAATTCTGCAGGGATGCGAAGGGCTTAATTGGGCTCATGCTTAAACATCCTCGTAATGCGAGGCGCGCCGCGTGCTCTGAGCATTATTATTAACCAGCCCATTTCACTTTTTAATGATCATCTCGGATCACCGTAACGGTGATCAGCAAATAATCCTGGACAAATAAACATCTGCCTGCGGCGTTTCCGCAGCTGGGGCTGCCGAGGGGGCTCTCTGGGGTGGGGGAGCAGCCGTGCCCCCAGCCCCACAGAAGCCCCACGTTCTCCCGCTTCGCTCCCCAAGAAGCTCGGAGGTCAGGGTTTAACCCTCAGCACCACGTTTGGAATAGGCTGCCCAGGGAAGTGGTTGATTCCCCTTCCCTGGAGGTGTTTAAGGCACAGGTAGATGAGGTCCTGAGGGACATGGTTTAGTGTTTGATAGGAATAGCTGGACTCGATGATCCAATGGGTCTCTTCCAACCTGGTTATTCTATGATTCTATACCCCTTGGGACATGGATGTCTGGCCCCAAACACTGCCGAGCTGTGCTTGCAGGAGGCGTGTCGCCTCCCGTCTTGACATTGAGGTAAAATATGGGGCAGCACTAAATTATTCAGCTGGTGAGAGGGGCTTTCAGGATGGTGTGTTGCTCTTCTGCAGTGTAATTAATAGTCTTTAGATTAAATATGAAATCATTCCTAGTCATTAATAATTCAGCCGCAGCGTGGCGATCTTTAGAGAGCAAGCAGCACTTCATATTCTTCTCAAGTACGTCGACTGAAACGCTTTGGGGGAAGCCGGATGCCCTTTCATCCATCTCAATTACAATTGCTGGCTGCTCATTTCCTTCTTGAACATTGTTTTGCGAAGGTGTAAAACTCTTCCGCTCCTGCTCTCCCTAAGTCAGTGCTTAATAGCATCAGTGTCCTGGAAACGGGGCCCGAGCTCTACACCAAGAGTGATTTGCTGGAGCGTGGAAGTGCGGATCTGAAGGATCCTGGAGAAGGATGAAGAAGGATGCTGAGGCTCTGGAGTGAGTCCAGAGAAGAGCCACGAAGCTGGTGAAGGGGCTGGAGAACAGGCCTTATGAGGAGTGGCTGAGAGAGCTGGGGGTGTTTAGCCTGGAGAAGAGGAGGCTGAGAGGAGACCTCATTACTCTCTACAGCTACCTGAAAGGAGGTTGTGGAGAGGAGGGAGCTGGGCTCTTCCCCCAAGTGCCAGGGGACGGGACAAGAGGGAATGGCCTCAAGCTCCACCAAGGGAGATTTAGGCTAGAGATTAGGAGGAGGTTTTTCATGGAAAGGGTCATTGGGCATTGGAATAGGCTGCCCAGGGAGGTGGTTGATTCCCCTTCCCTGGAGGTGTTTAAGGTGTGGGTAGATGAGGTGCTGAGGGACATGGTTTAGTGTTTGATAGGAATGGTTGGACTTGATGATCTGATGGGTCTCTTCCAGCCTGGTTGTTCTACGATTCTATGATCTCCAGCGCTTCCCAAGATGTTCAAGCCCTGGCTGGTGCTGTAAGAGTTTCTGGGTCAGGTTTATCTTGAAGGCAGCTTCCAACATCCTCACCACGAGGAGAACAGACTGCAGACCCAAGAGGAATCTGCTGCTAGTCCTTGCTGATGTTGCTGAGGGAGACGGTGGGATGGAGAAGGGCTGAGGTGTCCACACTGCCTTCCAGCCACGACTTTTACTGTGGTGCCAGTGACCTTGGCCACAGCTGACCCAGCAGCACCAGTCCCTGCTCTGTGTTGTGACTGCTTTATCATAGAATCACCAGGTTGGAAGAGACCCACCAGATCATCGAGTCCAACCATTCCCACCAATCTCTAAACCATGGCCCTCAGCACCTCGTCCACCTGCACCTTAAACATCTCCAGGGAAGGCGACTCAACCCCCTCCCTGGGCAGCCAGTTCCAGTGTCTAATGAACCTTTCTGTGAAGATTTTTTTCCTTATGTCGAGCCTGAACCAGTCCCTGTAATTTCTGGAAAACAGGAGCTGACCCACGTCTCCTCCGCCTCTTCCAGCCCCCAGGCCCCACCGCTGTGCTTTTTATGGCCAGGATGGAGATGACAGTTTTTGCTAATGCTGACAACTACCATAATTTAGCTTTATGCCAGCACTAAAACTGGAGGAAAAAATTCATGTCCTGGGACATCTGTGACACAGTTGCGGCTGACAGCAGATTTACGCGCAGCCCCGGTGGCTCCTAGCAAGGAAAGCACCAGGCACATACAGAGAGGGGCGACAGCCCTGCTTCTCTACCTCCGAACCAACTCTGATCTTAGAATCATAGAACAACCAGGTTGGAAGGGACCCATCGGATCATCAAGTCCAACCATTCCTATCAAACACTAAACCATGTCCTTCAGCACCTCATCTACCCATCCCTTAAACACCTCCAGGGAAGGGGAATCAGCCACCTCCCTGGGCAGCCTATTCCAATGCCCAATGACCCTTTGTGTGAAAAACTTCCTCCTAATCTCCAGCCTAAATCTCCCCTGGCGGAGCTTGAGGCCATTCCCTCTTGTCCTGTCCCCTGTCACTTGGGAGAAGAGCTCAGCTCCCTCCTCTCCACAACCTCCTTTCAGGTAGTTGGAGAGAGCAATGAGGTCTCCTCTCAGCCTCCTCTTCTCTAGGTGAAACACCCCCAGCTCTCTCAGATGCTCCTCTTCTTCTCCAGCCCCTTCACCAGTTTCGTTGCTCTTCTCTGGACTCACTCCAGAGCCTCAACATCCTTCTTGTGCTGAGGGGCCCACAACTGAACACAGGATTCAAGGAGCAGCCTCACCAGTGCTGAGTACAGAGGGAGAAGAACCTCCTTGGCCCTGCTGGTCACACCATTTCTGATCCAAGCCAAGATGCCATTGGCCTTCTTGGCCACCTGGGCACACTGCTGGCTCATGGTCAGTCGGCTGTCGACCAACACCCCCAGGTCCTTTGTTGGTGAAACACTTCCAATCAGGCATCCTGCAGCAGTTCCCCAGACAGACCCTTCCTTGTGGGGACAAGCCACTTACTTAGCCCAGGGACAAGCCCCATCTGCATCCCTTCTGTGGTGCTGGTGGGATCTTCTGGGTGTCCTGGACCAGCTCCCCTGCGCTGGATCAGGGTTGTGAGGATGCAGGGAGGCTCAAAAGCAGCAAAAAGCAGCTCTCTGGGCAGAAGCTCAGCTGAATCTCCCGCTCCCCAGCATGTGATTGCAACTCACCTGCAAAAGGCCACCCGTAGCAGGAGGAACATCTTGGAAAGTTGGAGCCCCGGGGTGCAGGTCTCGGGCTGTGCCGGCTGCCAGCAGCGTTCCCGCAGGGACCCTGCGTTTCGCCGAGAGCCATAATTCCTGTTTTCAAACAGCAAACAAATGTTAGACATCTGCTGCAGTAAAACTTGAAATCAAAGCCAAGTCCCCTGGGATGCAGGGAGAGCCAACAGTGCAGGGAGAGCCAACGGGGCAGGATGAGGCTGACCCTGGTGTGGGGCAGGAGGTGCCCCCCTGGGCTCAGTGGGGTGAAGGCAGCAGCTCTGGGGGTCCCACAACCCCAATAAATGTGGGCACTAAATGTCACAGCTCCCAAAGAGCCCTAAGTTACTGCGTGGCTGCTGTAACCTTTCTCCTGATTCACCGTTTGCTGTTACAATAGGATAAACTTGTTTGCACACCTGGCTGTGTTTTAAATAGGTTTAATTCCTTTGTGCCTCTCCACAGCTTCCTCTGATGACTAAATGACTTGTCAGCTGTCGGAGGCTGAGCGCTGCCAGCTCCAACTTGCCCCCGCGCTGCTTCCCTCCCAGCACCAGCATCCCCTGGCTTTGCCTAGAGCCGCTTGGGCAGGGGGGATTTTTGACCAAAATTGTGATGCTGCCCCCAAAATGCTGCTTTCTGTGGGATGGGAGGACGGAGAGGGATGGGGAGAAAGGGGGAGCAAGAGGGTAGAGACACTTTAGGGGGTTGAAGAGGCTCCAGCAGAACCCTGTGGTCTGGGGCACCATCCCAGGAGGGGCTGAGCCCCAAGTCCCCCCCATCAGTCCCTCTGCTAAATAATGGGGTCCCCATGTCCTATGGGGCGAAGTCTTCCCACATCCTGTGCATGAATCATAGAACAGCCAGGTTGGAAGAGACCCATCGGATCATCGAGTCCAACCATTCCTATCAAACACTAACCCGTGTCCCTCAGCACCTCATCCACCCATCCCTTAAACACCTCCAGGGAAGGGGAATCAACCCAATGACCCTTCCCATGAAGGCACTGACCTGGTGCTGGCAAGAAGGGACTGGGGCTGAATCCATCCCCAAATCACCCCAAAGGTGCTGGTGTCCCCCCACTGCTGAAGAGGAGGGAGCTGGGACTGATAGGACTCTAGGCATCGTCCTCCCTGGAGCGATCAGAGAATCATAGAACAACCAGGTTGGAAGGGACCCATCGGATCATCGAGTCCAACCATGATCGAGTGGGCCCAAGGGGTGATTCTGAATTTGAAGGGACACAAACCAGACAGGGATTGCAGAACAGATCACCAAAACCTGTTTCATTTCGGGGGCCAGGTTAGCGTCAGCCCTTCTGCACGGGATATAAAAATAAGACCATAAGGGAGCGTATTAATGAATATGGAAACCTTCTTTTCTGGTATTGCGCACTCATAAATGAATCCACTTTATAGAGCCATAGCAGAGAGGAAATGACTATTCGGAGCCTGATTTATCTGCTCAAATGCTTTGTAGTACTTCAGATTAATAAAAATATTTAATAAAGAATCAAGATGGTTTATCTGTAATGCAAAGAGAATCACATCCCCTGTATTTTTATTACGGAAAAATTGGAAGTGGGAAGAAATAATGATATAAGCTACTGTATAAATGACAAAAATACCCATTCTAGTTATACGCATTGCTGTACAATCTTTTTTTATCCTATAAACATAATATATTCTTATGCCTATTTCGACTGATTCAGTAGTCATATGCTGCATTGTGCAGTTTAATACCATCTTGTCCTCAACAGCTCTGGCAAGTGATTAAATAAGAAATAAATTTTGCTGTCATTGCATTTAAAATCAAATCAAGGATCATTTGTTACCCCAAACGAACCAGTTATCCTTCTCTGCTCGTAAGTAGGCTGCTGTTTGCTGAAGCATTTAGAAATGTATATATAGTAAACTCTTTGCATAATGGCTTGTACTGTAATATGATCTTTATGAGTCTGCCGCTCCGGAGACACTCAGAAGAACCAATAAACACTACATTGCTTTTTTAATTTAAACTTATAGGTATGAGACATTTCATATGCTCCTTATAGGGACCTAAACAGGCTGGATCGCTGGGCTTAGTCTAATGGGATGAGGTTTAACACGGCCAAATGCTGGGTCCTGCACTTGGGGCACAACAACCCTATGCAGAGCTACAGACTGGGAGAAGTCTGGCTGGAAAGCTGCCTGGAGGAGAGGGACCTGGGGGTGTTGGTCCACAGCCAACTGACCATGAGCCAGCAGTGTGCCCAGGTGGCCAAGAAGGCCAATGGCATCCTGGCTTGGATCAGAAATGATGTGACCAGCAGGGCCAAGGAGGTTCTTCTCCCTCTGTACTCAGCACTGGTGAGGCCGCTCCTTGACTCCTGTGTTCAGTTGTGGGCCCTTCAGCACAAGAAGGATGTTGAGGCTCTGGAGCAAGTCCAGAGAAGAACCACGAAGCTGGGGAAGGGGCTGGAGAACAGACCCTATGAGGAGCGGCTGAGAGAGCTGGAGGTGTTTATCCTAGAGAAGAGGAAGCTGAGAGGAGACCTCATTGCTCTCTACAACTCCCTGAAAGGAGGTTGTAGAGAGGAGGGAGCTGGGCTCTTCTCCCAAGGGACAGGGGACAGGACAGGAGGGAATGGCCTCAAGCTCCGCCAGGGGAGATTTAGGCTGGAGATTAGGAGGAAGTTTTTCACACAGAGGGTCATTGGGCATTGGAATAGGCTGCCCAGGGAGGTGGTTGATTCACCTTCCCTGAAGGTGTTTGAGGGACGGGTAGATGAGGTGCTGAGGGACATGGGTTAGTGTTTGATAGGAATGGTTGGACTCGATCTGATGGGTCTCTTCCAACCTGGTGATTCTATGATTCTATATTCATTTGAGCCTGTTGGCCGCACCATAGGGCTGGGCCAAAGTCCCTTATCCTCGCTGCATCCCCTAGACCCGACGAGGCATCACAATGACCTATCTCGGTGCTGCTGGCGCAGACCATGCCCCTGCAGCCCTCCTCAACATCTCGAGCATCAGGAGTCCCTGGTACTATGGCCTGTGCCAAACCCCAGCTCTCCACCTGGGAATCCACCCAGGAGGGAGACACAAACTGTCCCATTCACCGAGAATGTTAAATGTAATATCACTGCCTCGTTAACGGCCCCTCACATTGTAATGTGTAATAGAAGCTTACAAATTAATTGCGATACCTTCTAAACCTTATTTAACTGCTGCTGAAATGAAACCTGGCTAATAACTGTAATTTTAGAGTCCATTCTTGTTAGAAGAATGCGTCTGACCAAATTCCCTTTGTTGGCTCATTATTTTAATTTCTCTCCTCCCCCGTTGGAGTTCCCATTTTCTGGGCTGCCTACGCGTCGTTGGGATTTACCGGAGAGCAGCTGCTCTTTCCTCCGTCTCCTGGGCTGCATCCAGACAACCGCGGGGATGATTCTGTCCCTCTGCTCTGCTCTCGTGAGACCCCACCTGGAGTCCTGCGTTCAGTTCCGTCCTCAGCCCGGGAAGGACATGGAGCTGTTGGAGAAAGTCCAGAGGAGGCCACGGGGATGGTCAAAGGCCTGGAAGAGAGGCTGAGAGAGCTGGGGTTGTCCAGCTTGGAGAAAACTCTAGGGAGAACTTATTGAAGCCTTTCAATGCTGAATGGGGGCTGAGAAGAAAGACGGGGAAAACTTTTTAGCAGGGCCTTTAGCAACAGGACAAGGGGTCACGGTTTAAACTAAAAGAGGAGAGGTTTAGGCTAGATCTTAGGAAGTACTGCTTTATGCTTTGGGAGGAAGTTTTTCACAGAAAGGGTCATTGGGCATTGGAATAGGCTGCCCTGGTAGGGGGTTGATTCCCCTTCCCTGGAGGTGTTTAAGGCACAGGTGAATGAGGTCCAGAGGGACATAAGTTATTGTTCGATAGGAATGGTTAGACTAGAAGATCTGATGGGTCCCTTCCAACCTGGTTGTTCTATGATTCTATGATTCAAAGTTGAGGCATCTACCACCTGCTCTGGGCAACCCGTTCCAGCGTTTCTCCACCCTCATCATAAAAAATTCTTCTTGCAACCTAAGCTGAATCTATCTTCTTTGAGTTTAAAAACATTATCCTTTGTCATATTGCAAGGACTGAGGAAGTCTGTCCTCATCTTTCTTATAAGCCCTCTTAAGTATTGAAAGACCACAATAAGGTCTCCCCAGAAGTGTTTCCTCCGAGTCTTACCCAGCTAGAGAGAGACAGTAATTTTAGTAAGTGCAAATAAGTTTGTGGGGTCCACCTCTCGCTCCAGCTGCGTGACAAAACCTGAATCATAGAATCGTAGAACAACCAGGTTGGAAGGGACCCATCGGATCTTCTAGTCCAACCACTCCTATCAAACACTAAACCATGTCCCTCAGCATCTCATCTACCTGTCCCTTAAACACCTCCAGGGAAGGTGACTCAACCCCCTCCCTGGGCAGCCTATTCCAATGCCCAGTGACCCTTTCCATGAAAAACTTCCTCCTAATCTCTAGCCTGAATCTCCCCTGGTGGAGCTTGAGGCCATTCTCTCTCGTCCTGTCACTGTCACTTGGGAGAAGAGCCCAGCTCCCTCCTCTCTACAATCTCCTTTCAGGTAGTTGTAGAGAGTAATGAGGTCTCCTCTCAGCCTCCTCTTCTCTAGGCTAAACACCCCCAGCTCTCTCAGCCGCTCCTCATAGGGCCTGTGATGGGAACATCTTAGAAATCAAAACTAAAAGAATTTTCCTTGAAAAAAGAAAAAGACCATCGGAAGAAAAAGGATGTTGCCTGGGGTGCCTCGCATGGGTTGGGCACCACTGCCAGCCCCCGGCCCCTCGCCATCAGCTCCGTGTCTGCCACAGCCCTCGCCAAACCCACTGGGCAAATTATTTGCTGCAAATTGTTTGCTCAGCTTTCATTATCTAAGTTTTTGGCACCCATTAGTTAAACCGGTTAATTTTATTACAGAGAAAACAACAAATCACCAGGCTGACAATAATGAGGATGAACAGGCATTTAATTATCCTTGTTCTAGACAGAACAATTATTAATTTTAAATTGCAAAAAACTCATTTGAAAAGTTTGGAGTCTGGAGAATTATCGGGGGGTGAGCGTGATATTGCTGCGGGAGATCTACGGTCAGCCCTTTCATTAATACTGGTAAATCAAGCAAATCAATTCCTTCACCAGCCTCTTCCTTCCTGTTGTAGAACATAGGGATAAAAGTAATAAACTTTTGTGCTGGGGGTTTTAGGAGGAAGTTTTTCACACAGAGGGTCATTGGGCATTGGAATAGGCTGCCCAGGGGGGTGGTTGATTCACCTTCCCTGGAGGTGTTGAAGGGATGGATAGATGAGGTCCTGAGGGACATGGGTTAGTGTTTGATAGGAATGGTTGGACTCGATGATCCGGTGGGTCTCTTCCAACCTGGTTGTTCTGTGATTCTGTCTCTGTTAGTAGAGCCCTGGTGACCCCAGAACAAGGCTGCACTCACCAGGGATGATCCTCATGACTTTGGGACAAGGCAGTGATCTTCGTCCAGGTCCTGCCCTGAGGAGCTCAGCATCGAGTCAACCTAGAGGCAAAAGTGGAAAAAAAAAACCAAAACAAAACAACAAACCCAAACTCAAAAAGTTGGGAAAAAGAATCTGAAGCTTGAATCATAGAACAACCAGGTTGGAAGGACCCATCGGATCATCTAGTCCAACCATTCCTATCAAACACTAAACCAAGTCCATAGAATCATAGAGAAAGAAGAAACAAATGAAATCTCATCATTTCTCCCCAGTGGTCAGTGGCACAGATAACATTTTTCAAAGTGTAATTGCAGTCAATTGTACTTTCCCCCCCAGTGCCCGTCAGCTCATCTCAGCTGGAGTGATAAATGTGAGCTTTTAAAGCAAGAACGGATTGATTATTAATAGCTTAGATACCAGTTACAGGAACTGCAATAAAACTAGATTTTAATTTCCCTCTCTATTAAGGAATCTCATGTTTCATTCAGCATAGAGAGAAAAGAGGAGTTTTCGCTAAGATATTAGATTTACTGCCGCTATAAACGATCATGGTTGCACCTAGGGGTGGGTTATACTTGACCAGGTTTTCAAGAGGTTGATGGGTTGCTGAGTCTCCTCTGTGCCTGGCTCAGCCCTTGCTGGTTGGAAAGAGCCGGGAGGGGATGCTCTAACCAGATTTAAGGCATTAAGGGTGATGAAGCCAGTGAAGGGGCTGGAGAATGAGCATTATGAGAGGTAGCTGAGAGACCTGGGGTCTTTTAACCCAGAGACAAGGAGCTGAGAGGAGCCCTTATTACTCTCTGCAGCTCTCTTAAAGGAGCATGTTGGTCTCTCCACCCTAGTAATAAGCAATAGGATGAGAGGGAATAGTCTCAAGTGGTGCCAGGGGAGGGTTAGATTGGATATTAGGAGAAATTTCTTCTCTGAAAGGGTTCTCAGGCACTGGTAGAGTCACCATCCCTGGAGGTGTTTAAAGGACAGGCAGATCATAAAATCATAGAACAACCAGGTTGGAAGAGACCCATCGGATCATCGAGTCCAACCACAGTTGATGAGGTGCTCAGGGATGGTTTAGTACTCGACAGGGATGGTTCGACTCGATCTCAAAGGTCATTTCCAACCAAACGATTGTGTGATTCTATGATTACCTATAAAAATCCAATGGTTCAGGTGAGCAATCCTCTCCTGCATTGGGGGAGCTCAGCCTGGGGTGCCCTGTGCCCATCACCTCTCCCACCCCAGGGAGCTCAGGGCCACGAACCTCCCTGGCGCTGGGAAGCAGTGGATTTCCACAGCTCCGGTCTCTTCGATGGCAGCAGAGCCTGTCACCTGCTCCTGCTCTTCTCTATCCTCCTGCGTGCTCCTCTTCACCTTCAAAACCATCAAAGAAAACCTGCAGGAACTCAGTTCATCAGGGCAGGGATGCTTGGGCTGTGATTTGTGTCTAAATCAGGAGACAAAGCATAAAATCTGCCTTGACTGGAGAACATAGTTGTGCATTTTAATCTCTTATAACTTACTTTTATGATGTAATTCTGAATTATGTTATTGCATTTGTATTTAGAGAGCACACCAGATGGTGCATGCAGTAACACTTTAGATTAGGGTTTCCCAAATACACATTAAATTTAGATTTAATAAGACAGTTATCACACGGGAATTAAATACCGATTGATTATTTATAAAAAGACCACAGCTCAGCAAAGTTTGCCTTCTCAGACGGCAGCTGGTGCCAGGGAAATGCAGCTTTGGGAAGGGACTGGGGGTCTTGCCTTGGCTCTTGGCCACTTTATCCACCTCCTTTGTGCTCTGCGTTCGTCACCCATCACAGCTCTGTCGCTGCCCGAGTGACTCCCTTCTATGAATTTAAGATCCTTCACTGCCACCAATTTATTTATTTTTTTTTTTTTGCATTATGATTATTCTTCAGCCCCGCAATATGCTGCTCATATACTCGGGGTAATTTACTTTTCTAATCAAATTGATTTCCATTCAAATGAATTCTCTTGTCCATCTCTATTCCAGTAATGTTATTTTAAGCATAAGCTGCGTCTTGGTACAAATGTATAATCAAACGGATAGATGCAGAGGGCATTGTGGTGCTTTATGGTGAATCAAATAGAAGGGAAATTATAGAAGCTTTTAGGCGCAATAATTTATGTCTCGTAACTTCTGCTTGGGCTCAGGGAGTGAGATTACATCCCCCTCCTGGGTTTATCTGTCATCCTGCTTTGTGGCTCCACATTTCTTCCTTTGTGTTTTTGTCCTTCCATTGAATTCCACTGATGTAATTCCTCTCCCAGAGGGAGCAAAGCTCCAAGAGGGTGAGGTCCCAGACCTGTGGGACCCAGCTCAGCCCTAGCCAGGACCAGACCCCACCGCAGAGAAGCTGAGATGTCACCTCTACCACCTCCCCAGCCTAGACAGCACCAGCCAGGGCCGAATTTGAAGTGTCTGCCTCACTCAGCCACCCTCCTACAGTACATCCCTCCCTTAGCTGCTCGGGGAGCAGCCACACATTAATTACCTGCTCGCCGGCGACAACTTTCTGCGGGAAACACAGCAGGAACATGTTAATTGCCACCTCGCTGCTGGCTGTCACCAGCCCAGCGTAAGCTGGAGAATGTGGGCACCACACTCATAGAATCATCGAACAACCAGGTTGGAAGGGACCCACTGGATCATCAAGACCAACCATTCCTATCAAACACTAAACCATGTCCCTCAGCACCTCATCTACCCGTCCCTTAAATACCTCCAGGGAAAGTGAATCAACCACCTCCCTGGGCAGCCTATTCCAACGCCCAATGACCCTTTCCGTGAAAAAATTCCTCCTAATCTCCAGCCTAAATCTCCCCTGGTGGAGCTTGAGGCCATTCCCTCTTGTCCTGTCCCCTGTCCCTTGGGAGAAGGGCCCAGTTCCCTCCTCTCCACAACTTCCTTTCAGGGAGTTGGAGAGAGTAATGAGGTCTCCTCTCAGCCTCCTCTTCTCTAGGCTAAACACCCCCAGCTCTCTCAGCCGCTCCTCACAGGGCCTGTTCTCCATCCCCTTCCCCAGCTTTGTGGCTCTTCCCTGGACTTGCTCCAGAGCCTCAACATCCTTCTTGTGCTGAGGGGCCCAGAACTGAACACAGGATTCAAGGAGCAGCCTCACCAGTGCTGAGTCCAGAGGGAGAATACTCATACCCATCCCTTCCCTGCCACCCCCGACCAACCCCAGGGCATTATCCTTACTATTTTGTTATTATTATTAATCTACCTTACAATAACGCTCTGCAGCCCAGCTTGCTGGGGCTGATTTATGTGCCGGTGGCAGTCTTAATTCAGCGCCCGTGCACCCGAGTCAGCCCCGCGGAGCAAGGCGGGCACGGCAGCCTGCGCTGGGAATGATGCAGTTTCTACCCTTCACCCTTTATTTGTATTTTCTGTCCTGCACAATATATATCAGGCAGCGTCGGGGCTGGAGTGCCGCTCCACAGTCTATTATAAAATGGCTCAGTGCAAAAGATGCATATAAATAAGAGAAGCTGTGAAGTGTTCCTCAGCCGCTGGTGCAGGGAGCACTCATGGACGTGATTTATAGCAGCTGCTCGATGGGCGCCTCTGACATAAATCTCGCACTTCATCTGCACGTGTGCAGTTGGGGAGAGGGAGAAGGGGTACACCTGCACCTCCAGGCAAGTATCGACACTGCTGCCCCGCAGTCCTGGGCCAAGGGAGGTGAGCCAGGGTGGACTCGGCCATTCCTGAGGGACATGCTTTAGTGTTTGATAGGAATGGTTGGACTCGATGATCCGATGGATCTCTTCCAACCTGGTGATTCTATGATTCTATGTCTCAGCTCCGGCCAAGCGCAGCTCTTGCTCTTTCCTCCCTCCCAGAGGGCTGAGAGCAGGGCTGGTGCTGGGCTCGCGTGGGAGCTCAGTGCTGGCAGTGCAGCCGAGAGCAGAGGAGAACACACCTCTGGTGTCCACTGGCCACCAACCGTCACCCCTCTGCTGCAAAGGCAAGGACCAACACCTCCAACAGCATCACCTTCTGCAATGATCTTATCATAGAATCATAGAACAACTAGGTTGGAAGGGACCCATCGGATCATCGAGTCCAACCATTCCTATCAAACACTAACCCATGTCCCTCAGCACCTCATCTACCCATCCCTTAAACACCTCCAGGGAAGGGGAATCAACCACCTCCCTGGGCAGACTATTCCAATGCCCAATGACCCTTTCCATGAAAAACTTCCTCCTAATCTCCAGCCTAAATCTCCCCTGGTGGAGCTTGAGGTCATTCCCTCTTGTCCTGTCCCCTGTCCCTTGGGAGAAGAACCCAGTTCCCTCCTCTCTACAACCTCCTTTCAGGTAGTTGTAGAGAGTAATGAGGTCTCCCCTCAGCCTCCTCTTCTCCAGTAGAAATCTTGAGTAGAAATGCTTTCCTGTGAGGCTGAGGAGGCCAAGGTTGCCCAGAGAAGCTGTGGCTGCCCCAAGGTGTTCAAGGCTGATGGGTCTTGGGAGTCCCTGATCCAGTGGGAGGTGTCCCTGCCCGTGGCAGGAGGTGGAACTGGATGGGCTTTGAGGTCCCTTCCAACCCAAACTGTTCAATGGTTCTGTGATCCAATACAGCACCAACAAAGTCATTTTTAATGCCCTGAGGAAGACGGCACCCGTGGGTGCCCCCATCACCCTGCACCAGCCTCCTCCTCTTCCTCACCCAGAAGGCTCTGCCAAAATCCCATCTGCGCTCTGGGCAGGGAGAACCCATCCTCCTTCTAACAACAGCAATAAAATTAATAACAACAACACAGAGAGGAAACCTTTCTCCACCTGCCCGACGTTTTCTCCACCATTTTCCCCTCGTGGCTGCTGCAATGCTTGGCCCCTCACAGCCCCGTCCTGGCCCCCCCTGCACACTCTCACTCGGCACATTTCTACAGCAACATCGTTTACTTGGTTAAATAACTCATTTATCTTTTTATACTCTCTGCAGATCATAATACACCCACTCTGACAATAGCGCACACCAAAGACCTAATTTTAGAAATGGTGTTTATAAGTAATCAGTTTGAAATATTGAAGCGGTCGCACGATGGGTTGGTTTTTTTTTCTTCCCCTGAAATACTGACGTTTGCAAGAAAGCTGCTCATAAGGAAAATTCTGATTATAACAACTCATTTAGAATAAATCAGTTTGAAATGGTTTATATAACACGGCGCTATGTGCCGTACACGAGCATCCAAGTTGCTGTGGTTTTTTTTTTTCCTTTCAGTGAGATGAGATTAAATGAAACCCCAAATGCAAGTGGTTTTGGGCACTTCTGTTTTTTTTTTTTTTTTTTTTTCCTCCGCTAAGCAGAGGAAATTCAGCATCTCAGCAATTTTATGGCCAATTGGGTTGGGGAAAAAAAAAAAAGAGACAAGACGAAAGTTACAGAGAGTAGAATTACCACCCTCCCAGCTTGCCCTGCTCCCAACCCTCCCTTCCAGCTCAGGGGTCTCTTCCACCTTGCTCCACCTGCCTTAGAATCATAGAATAACCAGGTTGGAAGAGACCTGTCGGATCATCAAGTCCAACCATTCCTATCAATCACTAAACCATGTCCCTTAGCACCTTGTCCTTATGAGGGCATCTCAGGCTTTTGGGGTTTGCTGGGGGCTCTGCATCTCCCTTTTCCCTCCTCCTCATCCCAAAGACAATGCCTCTCCCCACAACAACCCCATCCCTGGGCAGAGTCTGACCCAGGAGCTTCAGATGGGGCTCAAACCTCCTGGTGCTCTCAGCACTGGTGAGGCCTCATCTTGAATCCTGTGTTCAGTTGTGGGCCCCTCAGCACAAGAAGGATGTTGAGGCTCTGGAGCAAGTCCAGAGAAGATCAACGAAGCTGGTGAAGGGGCTGGAGAACAGGCCCTATGAGGAGCAGCTGAGAGAGCTGGGGGGCGGTTAGCCTGTAGAAGAGGAGGCTGAGAGGAGACCTCATTGCTCTCTCCAACTGCCTGAAAGGAGGTTGTGGAAAGGAGGGAGCTGGACTCTTCTCCCAAGGGACAGGGGACAGGACAAGAGGGAATGGCCTCAAGCTCCACCAGGGGAGATTTAGGCTAGAGATTAGGAGGAAGTTTTTCACACAGAGGGTCATTGGGCATTGGAATAGGCTGCCCAGGGAGGTGGCTGATTCCCCTTCCCTGGAGGTGTTTAAGGGATGGGTGGATGAGGTCCTGAGGGACACGGGTTAGTGTTTGATAGGAATGGTTGGACTGGATGATCCGATGGGTCTCTTCCAACCTGGTTGTTCTGTGATTCTATGATCTCCCCCTTCTCTATCCTGGGCTGCAGCCAGAGCAGTGGGACCAGCACCTTAAGGGAGTGGATTTTCCCTCCTCTCCTCTGCTCTCATGAGAACTCACCTGGAGCTCTGTGTTCAGTTCCAGAGTCCCCAGCACAGGAAGGACATGGATCTGTTGGAGAGAGTCCAGATGAGGCCAACAAGATGATCCAAGGGCTGGTGTAGGGAGGACAGGTTGAGAGAGTTACGGTTGTTCAGCCTGAAGAAGAGAAGGCCCTGGCAAGGCCTTAGGGCAGCTGCAAGGACTGAAATAGGCTGCAGGAAAGCCAGGGAGGGGCTCTTAATTAGGGAGGATGAAGGATAATAGTTTTCAGCTGAAAGGCAGGAGATGAAGATGTGATCTTAGGAAGGAATTCTTTCCTCTGAGGGTGGGGAGGCCCTGGCCCAGGTTGCCCGGAGAAGCTGTGGCTGCTCCATCCCTGGAGGGGTTCAAGGGCAGGTTGGATGGGGCTTGGAGCCCCTGATCCAGTGGGAGGTGGCACTGGATGGGCTTTGAGGTCCCTTCCAACCCAAACCATTCTGTGATTCCTTGCTGCATCTCACAGAGCACCCTCACTGCCCGAGGCCTTAAACACCCCCAGGGATGAGGCAGCCATGGCTTCTCTGGGCAACCTGGACCTCCCTGATCTCATAGTGGAGAGTCCAAACCAGCTCAAATGGGAGAAGGGGAGAGCCCAGGGCAGGACAAGGACCCCTCTAAATTTGGGGGAAGCCATTCAATTGGCCAAAGTTGGGGTTTGCTTCACACCTCCAAGTATATCCTGGTCCCTCAAAGCAGCACAGGGATGCTGAGCCCCTTCAGCATTTATCCTGGAGAAGAGGAGGCTGAGGGGAGACCTCATTGCTCTCTCCAACTACCTGAAAGGAGGTTGTGGAGAGGAGGGAGCTGGGCTCTTCTCCCAAGTGACAGTGGACAGGATGAGAAGGAATGGCCTCAAGCTCTGCCAGGGGAGATTTAGGTTGGAGATTAGGAGGAAGTTTTTCACAGAAAGGGTCATTGAGCACTGGGAGAGGCTGCCCAGGGAAGTGGTTGATTTCCCTTCCCTGGAGGTGTTTAAGGGACAGGTGGACGAGGTCCTGAGGGACATGGTTTAGTGTTTGATGGGAATGGTTGGACTCGATGATCTGATGGGTCTCTTCCAACCTGGTTGTTCTATGAGTCTATTCTATGATTCAGCCCTCAACACCCACTGCTGATTACCACCCACCAACACCCCTCGCCCCGACGGAAAGCAAACAGAGCAAAGCCAAACTTTTTAATCGTAATTTACTTTATTATTTTGTAAATGTGAATTTTACAAAGCGTTTTACAATTAATGATCACATTGGGTTGGTTTGGTTTTTTTTTTCTTTTTTTTTTTTTTTTTTTTTTTTTTAGTGGATTTTTCATCATATGAAAACAGCTACGAGCACAGGTCCAGCTCGGGGGGGCGGGGGTGTCTTAATCTTCTCTCTTGTTTGTTTGTTTTTTTTTCTTTTTAGTTATTGATATATCGTGTCAGCCAGGACTACAAAATAACAGTCTTAACTACACAGAGTAAGAGCACATAAATACTAGTGAATAATGCACGGGGAAAAAAAAAAAATAAAAAAAAAAATAGAAGCTAGCATCGTTCGTGGCTGAGACAGTTGAGGAACATAACTCAGTGGTACTGTGAGATCTCCTTACAGCACAGAAAGTATTTTTAACAGTCATGAATTACAGTACTACTTAATACCCTATGAAGACGCTTTAAAAACAACCTTGTACTTTAAGTTCTTTTTCATTTTTTTTTTTCCCCAAACATTCTGTCCAAAGGATTAATGTTCTATTTGAATCAAGTGCCATCCAAATGTTCAAGTCAAAAATATTTATACATTTCTATTCAGTTGTTTTTTATTTATTTATTTCTTTATTTTTATCTCTTTTTTTTTTTTATTTTTGTCTGCTAAAAATAGTATTGCAAGTTTTGGCTTTTTACCTCGACATAAAAATCACAATTTTTATTTTTTTTTTTTTTTTTTGTGTGTGTGCAAAACGCTTTAACAGTGGAAGAAACTCATCAGAGGAGTTGAGGGGTTTCCAATGTGAGTGCGTTAGACATCGGCCCCCTCCCCGGGCGAGCGGGGCCAGGGAGCCCCCCCCGCTCGCTCCCCTCCCACCCCGCGGGCTCAGGGCTCGCTCGCTGCCAGCACGACCGATTGGGACAGCAGGAACACTTGGGACAGCAGGTGAAGCCCGAGATGGTTGTGAACTGGCAATGTGGCCGTGGGGATTTACTGCCAAGGAGGGGCCAGGGCTCGGCCTGGTTTCCTGTTCACCCTTCTCCACTTGCCATTTCCAGAAAAATAAGCATCTGAGCAAAAAACCCCTGGCAAAGGGCTGAGGGGAGGGAGCATCACGGCTAGGATGCTCTGCTCCCTCACACACCAGTGAAGCCATCGGCAATTCCAGTTTGGGTGGCAGGTTTGGTTGAATACTTCACCCGGCTGGAACCCTTTGAGGTTGAACCCATCAATCAGCCTGAACCTGGTTTTGGCTGAACTGTTTTAGCCCAGCTTGAACCCTTAAGTGGTTGAACCTTTTTGCCCAGCTTGAACCCTTCACTGCTGAACCCTTCGACCAGCTCAAACACTTCATGGTTGAACCCTTCAACCAGCTCGAACACTTCATGGCTGAACCCTTCAACCAGCTCAAACACTTCATGAGCTGAACCCTTCAACCAGCTCGAACACTTCACGGTTGAAAGCTTCAACCAGCTTGAACACTTTGTTGCTTAACCCTTCAACCAGCTTGAACACTTCATGGTTGAACCCTTCAACCAGCTTGAACACTTTGTTGCTTAACCCTTCAACCAGCTTGAACACTTCATGGCTGAACCCTTCAACCAGCTCGAACACTTCATGGCTGAACCCTTCAACCAGCTCGAACACTTCATGGCTGAACCCTTCAACCAGCTTGAACACTTCATGGCTGAACCCTTCAACCAGCTTGAACACTTCATGGCTGAACCCTGCAACCAGCTTGAACCTTTCATGTCCTGTATCACCCATGGTTGGGCTCTCCACCACCGTCCCCACATCCTACTGGGGAATTTCTAGGGTGAAACCAGAGTTAGAAGGATTAAACCCTCAAGGTGGCAAAGACGACCCGCTCCCCATCTTCCAGTGGTGAAACAGCAACACCAGGACCATTCCTCCTCCCGAGCCCCCTCCGTGGCAGCTCCCGCCCGCACCGGCGTCCCCGCGGCCAAGCCACCGGCTTGTGGGACAAGCGTGGGGCTCCCCACAAGCCCTGCTCCAAGCCGAGCCCCACGGTGCGGCAGAAGGTCATGCAGCCCTTCTGCAAAGCAGCGGCCGTCGGGACGGTGGTGTTAATTGGCGCCTAACGAGGAGGAGAGGGGCTGGCTCTACACTATATGGCAGCTGCAGGTAACTTGTATGCTTTACACTCCGTTTTCTTTAAAGGTGCTTGGTATAACTTTAGATATATAATATACACATAATATTGCTAATAGTCAAGCATAGGAATAAAGGTGCAGACATACCATAAATACTGATGCTTCGATTTTACACTATCAGACCTAGATGAATGCAGTTTCCTATTCACATTATAAAGCAGCCCCAAAGTCTAGAATTTAAAATAGTGTCGTAAACAAAGAGGAGGAAGGAGTCGGTTATGATCTGATCTTCTCTTCATCTCGTTTTCCTTGGAAAAAAAAAGGATCAAAAAATTCTAAGGCACTCAGGAAAGCCGCATACAATCGATGGACTGCTCTGTTCTCACCTTACATTCAATATTTTAAAGGGATTACTCTTTTTTTTTTTTTTTTGTTGCTTTTTTTTTTTTTTTTCGGAAGAATACAATCATTTCCATATAACATTTTCAAACACATCATTAATCCTCCACACACAGGAAACATTAGTGCAAAATGCTTGCCCTCATCTACCAGATAAGGAAAAAAAAAAAAAAAACAACAAAACCCAACGCCCTTCACATTTTAGAAGTTTGCCTTCCTAATAATAATAATAATAATAATAATTAATAAAACGAACCCAAATAAAAAAAAAATAAAAGGAAAGGAAAGAAAAAAAAATAAAAGGAAAAAAAAAACCCCTCAAAAATATACAGGAAGTTGTGCTAGGTATAAAAATATATATATTTTCACTGTGCAACTTGACTCTCTCCAGACTCTCTGTCCTAAGCCATTCAAGTACTTCTGCTGCTGCCCACCCGCTCGTCCCACCGGCCGCGGGTTTGGTCCAGAATTAAAGCCTCCAGCCTGCTGCACCCCCCCAGGCCGGAGCACTGGGCCTGCTCCCCGACCCAGGGAGTGCCAAGGGGAGGAGGAATCACAGAATGGTTTGGGTTGGAAAGAACCTCCAAGCCCATCCAGTGCCACCCCTGCCACGGGCAGGGACATCTCCCACTGGATCAGGGGCTCCGAGCCCCATCCAACCTGGCCTTGAACCCCTCCAGGGCCTCCCCATCCTCTGCAAAAGCTTTAAAAGACATCTATACGCCGACAGACACACACGGAAGGGATAACTTGTGATCTCTAACGCCTGGATCGGCTCCCGACTTGCCTCAAACTCTTGGCAAACCCACGCTTCTGGGGAAGCACAGAGGCATCGGGGGTTCCTCAGCCAAACCTGACCACGTTGCTCCACCAACCCAGTCAAGCCGCCCAAAAGCTGGAGCCCAGCAGCCGCTCCCAAGGGATTGGGGACGCCTCAGGGCCAAGGAACCAAATTGATCCATCTCCTAAGGGGTTCCTGGGGATGAAGTTCACCCCAAGCTCAGCTATCTGGTCCCTCTGCTCAGGTTTGCCCTCCTCCCACAGTGCTGCTAGGCCGGGGACGCACTGCACTGGCTCCGGGCTTCAGCGAGAGCGTGAGGTTTGGTTGCCAGTGCGGGTAAAGTGCAAACAGAGCCCCCGGCCACGCTCATCCCCGCTTCCCTAAGCATCGCGTGCCCCTGTGCCTGCTCAGCGTGCTGCTACCCGCACTGCTTCCCCAACCCTGGGGTGTCGAGTCTGCCTGAATCGAGTGCCAAAACCTAAGAGTTGTGCAAGATGCGAGGCAGGAACCAACCCAGCATCGATATTTTTTCACTCAGGGCAAGGAGTGGAAGAGGTTAAGCGCCGGGCAATTATTAGGATGCGGAAAACTGCTTCAAGTATCAAAGAAAACAAAACAAACGGCCAGAAGTTGGGTTATCCTCTCTCTCTCTCCTCCCCTTGGGAACACAAAGAAGGAAGAAAACCCTGAGCAAAAGCGCTGTCTGGGTCTGGGAACCGAAGCAGGGGAAGAAAAGAAGAGCAGAGCCACGGTGGCCTTCACGAGTGACCTCGCGCTCCTGCCGAGTCCCAAACTCGTTAAAGAATAAACTGCAAATGTCATTAAAGCAGGTCGTAGAGTCATGGTAAAAACAATAATGAAAAAAAGAAAAGCAAAAAGCAGCAGTGCCTGGCTTTCCCGAGGCTGCCCCCATCCCTTGAAGGCCCTCGGCATTCCCCAGGGTGTCCAGCATCCCTCGCTCCAGCACCCAGGGGGCAGCTGCGGCCAGCGGGGTGGGTGACAGCACCCAGAGCCCTGCAGGAGCTGGGGCTGCAGGAGGGATGACGGCCACCGCGGGAGGTTTCTGAGGAAAAGAGGCAGAGCCGGCACTGGGTGAGCTGGTACCCACAGCCCAGCCAGGCTCTACAGGCACCTGTGGGTTCCAACCCAGCCCCCGCACCAAGCCGAGGCCACCAGAGCCACCAAAGCCACCTGCTTTCCACAAACAGACCCATCCAGTAACTCACACTGGGCTTTTCCACCAAAGGGCTTGGCTGGAGGAGGAGCAAGAGGCCAAACGCCCCCTCGTCCCCAAGACCACTGCACAGAAGGGCACAAAGATTTTGCTTTTTTAAAAAAAAATGCTCTTTGTTTTTAGAGTCTGGTTGGCCTGGGGACGAGAGAGGGCAGTGGGCAAGCCCCACATGCCGGCAGCTCCACCACATTCTGCCTCTGGTGGAGATGCTGCTGGGAGCCAATGCCAAGAGCTCACAGCTCCGTGCCCTTCAGAGCAAGCAGAGTGTGGTTTCCATGCTCAGACTCCTCTCCAAAGCCCTTTGCAGGTCGCTGAGAGGGGCTACTCCCCCCATCCCATTGCCCCGAGAGGGTGAGGTGCAGTGGGGCAGCCTGTTTGCTCAAGAACCGAGTGAGGCGAAGCAAATGAAAAAGGAGTCGCTAGGAGGGACAGAGAGAGAGACAGAGAGAGAGAAACCAAACCCCAAAACCAGCCGTACTGGGGAAAAAAAACCCGACAACAACCCCCTACACCAGCCAGGCTCTCCATCTGCATCCCGCGCAGTCCTCCCGACACGTGCAAGCCTGAATTCCTGCGGAACCATCCCTGCTCCAGGCAAGCGGATCCAACTCCGAGACAACAGCACCTCCGGCCGTGGCCGCCAAGGAGCTTCCCTCCAACACCAGAAGCCTCTGACAATTCCCCCAACCCCGTCCCACGTGGCTTGAGCCCTTCTGCTAGAGACAAACATCACAGCACCTGTATCCTAACACACCTCACTTTCCTGTTAGGTGACGGCAAAACTTTCTTTTCGAGGACAAGGTTAACGATGGCTTTACTTCTGAGCTGAGTAATGGATGGGGTGGTGATGACGGGGGGTGGTGGTTTGGGGGGGGGGGTGGCTAGCTTTTCTCCTCCCCTTCTTAAAATAAAGAAATAAAAAAAAGGAAAACAATAAAAGAAAAAAAAAAAGCTACAATCTTATCGACTAACCTCAGGAATATCAAAAAAGGAGCCCAATATTTGTTTTTTTTTAAGTAGGTCGCCACAGACCTAGTCGTTTACAGTATAACGAATGCGATTATTTCCTTCATAAATTTTTAAATACAAGCAGAATAAAAATCACATTTTTTTCAGGCAACAGTAGCAGTTCAGTAGGTAAGTGGCTTGATCACATTTTTTTTTTTGTTTTGTATTAGTAACGCATGCAAGCAGCTTTAGTAATACAGATCCCTTATAGGTCATGAAACGTTTGCTCTCTTTATAAAGTCCCTCCGTAAGTACCATCTTGTCTTCGCACGGGAGTCTCGGGTCGGCTGGAGGAGCCTGAACCTTGTTCAAAAGGTTGCGGAGTGCTTTGGGTATCCGATGCCAGAGCATCTGTGGCAGCTGCCTCCTGTATCACGGAGCCAGCCCCTTCGGCATCCTCGCTCTGTTCGAAGGACTGGTTGGATCCGTTGCTTAGCTCTACGTTCACCGTGTTAGTTCTCAAGGCTACTATAGTTCCCGAATCGCTCCTCCTTTCTGCATAGATTCGCTGCTCAAAGACCTGAGCAGTGTTGGGCTGGAATTCCGGATCCAGAGGGACACTGTTTGTGGTGGAGCCCATGACCGTGCGGTACATCTCCATCCCTTCGGGCAGCATGGATTTAATCTTCGGCAGCCAGCGCTTGCGGACCCGGCGGGCGTTGGTGCACATATCGGCTGCTATAACATTCATCTCGCTTTCCTTAAAGCTCGGAGCAAAATTCTGACAATACACTGCAAAGACAGGGATACAGAGAGCTGAGGATTCCGAGGAAGCGACGGAAAGGCGGCTGCAGGATCACAGCCCCTGTCCCATCCTAAAAACCTGCCACACGGGCACATTCCACAGAGCGGAGTTCACCCCTGGGCCAGAGTACTCACACGGACAGACTTACAGACAAGGATTCCTCAGCTCGAGGCAGGTACAACCAAGAAGAAATAAAAGCAGAAGGCGTAACAAGCCCAAGTGGCACAGGGAAGGGGTCGGAGAAGAACCACGTGCTCCACCAGGGCCCAGC
Organism: Coccyzus lansbergi; assembly: GCA_033558105.1. Lineage (NCBI taxonomy): Eukaryota > Metazoa > Chordata > Aves > Cuculiformes > Coccyzidae > Coccyzus > Coccyzus lansbergi. The sequence goes on along the minus strand of JAUMJK010000501.1, from coordinate 358,775 downwards.
AAGCCTCAGAGGTACCAGGCTCCTGCTGGAGCACAGCGCCCGTGGCCACAGGACACTGGGATGGCCAAAAGCAGAGATGGGCACAGGGAAGGTCAACACAACCTCCTCAACAGCAGATCCACTAGTGGCTCTTAAAGCCACCGGCAGAGCTGGGAGGGTGGGAAATGTCAGAGCCGCCCTTGAGCAAGCGGCGGAGCCTGAAGGACTGTCCTCTGCCCGTCCCACACCTCGCAGGGGCCACCACAGGGCCAACTAGAGCTGGATGAGCCACTGGCCCAGCCAGCGTGGTTGCTCCAGTGTCCCCCCAGGAGCACAGTGACAGGCACGAACCCTGCAGAAGCTCAGAAACACCTCAGCTGCAAGCCACCTCCTCCAAGGGGACCAAGGCTTAGTTGATCATACTGACTGAATAGGACCAAGGCTGAGAGAGCTGGGGTTGTTTAGCCTAGAGAAGAGGAGGCTGAGAGGAGACCTCGTTACTCTCTACAACTACCTGAAAGGAGGTTGTAGAGAGGAGGGTGCTGGGTTCTTCTCCCAAGGGACAGGGGACAGGACAAGAGGGAATGGCCTCAAGCTCCGCCAGGTGAGATTTAGGCTGGAGATCAGGAGGAAGTTTTTCACACAGAGGGTCATTGGGCATTGGAATAGGCTGCCCAGGGAGGTGGTTAATTCACCTTCCTTGGAGGTGTTTAAGGCACAGGTAGATGAGGTGCTGAGGGACATGGTTTAGTGTTTGATGGGAATGGTTGGACTCGATGATCCGATGGGTCTCTTCCAACCTGGTTGTTCTATGATTCTATGATTCTAAGCACCTGGTGCTATGGAGCAACATCATCCCATGATGAGTCATGACCAACTAAAGCTTGTGCACAGGGTAAAATTCAGTCAGTATGAAGTCATCTTATGCCCTGACACATGACAGTGAGTCGTAAGCGCTGTCACCGGACAGCGATGCCTTTCCAATCTCTGAAACACTTCACAAGCCCTTAGCAAAGACCAAAGGAAGGTCCAGAGTTGGGGCTGTGTGGGGTGAAGCTGCTCACAGGGAGGTTGCTCCAGGAGAGCACCAGGCAGGAGCTATGGGCAAGCACCACCAGCACAGTTCAGTGATCTTGTCTTTACGTACTAAACATCTGCCACCTCATTCCTTTCCTCCCTGCGCTGCAGATCTCAAGAGGGTGGCTGGAAGGACCCTGCAGCTCAGCAACGATTAGATTTTTTCCTTATGTTGAGCCTGAATCTCCCCTGGTGGAGCTTGAGGCCATTCCCTCTCGTCCTGTCCCCTGTCACTTGGCAGAAGAGCCCAGTTCCCTCCTCTCTACAACCTCCTTTCAGGTAGTTGTAGAGAGTAATGAGGTCTCCTCTCAGCCTCCTCTTCTCTAGGATAAACACCCCCAGCTCTCTCAGCCACTCCTCATAGGGTCTGTTCTCCAGCCCCTTCACCAGCTTCATGGCTCTTCTCTGGACTCTCTCCAGAGCCTCAACATCCTTCTTGTGCTGAGGGGCCCAGAACTGAACACAGGAGTCAAGGAGCGGCCTCACCAGTGCGGAGTCCAGAGGAAGAATAACCTCCCTGGCCCTGCTGGTCACACCATTTCTGATCCAAGCCAGGATGCCATTGGCCTTCTTGGCCACCTGGGCACACTGCTGCCTCATGTTCAGTCGGCTGTTGACCAACACCCCCAGGTCCCTCTCCTCCAGGCAGTTTTCCAGACAGACTTCTCCCTCTGTAGCTCTGCATAGGGTTGTTGTGCCCCAAGTTGCTTTAAGCTTCATTTTCCAGCACGATACTAATATTTACCTAAAGATGAACCACCCAGAATTCAGCAAGGGTGAGAGCAGATGTTGCTTCCGACTGCTTATCAAGCCCACGGCTAACAGGCTTTGCTGCCCTAACCTATCAGGGCTTCTTGTACCACCCAGGCCCTCACTCAGCAGCAGGTACCTTCTCACCCACAGCAGTCAAGAGTGACTGCAAGAGCCAAACATTGAACCATTTCTTTCTGGTGCCTTCCATAAATAATTAAACAACCATGAAATCACAAAACTCTTCTTTTCTCGTATAATTGTCAGGCGCTGGGTACAAACATGCACAGTGAAGCAGGTAGACCTGCACGTCCCAGCCCTGCCTGAAGTTAGTAATCCTGAAAACACCTGGATCTTACCTGCAGCAGAACTAAAAAGGTGTTAAACACCTGAGTCTTTGTACCCTCAGCTCTGAAAAGACTCTACAGACTGACGGACTCGCTGAGCCGCAGCACAGAGCTGAGCTTTGTGTGGAGTTCAGACGTTAAAAACAAGAGCTCCCGTTGCTTTAGGCAATCTTTTTAAAATTGCTTGCAGCAGGGCTTGATTTAACATATTTTTCTTTAAAAAAAAAAAAGAATTTTACAATATATATTCAAGGAAATGGACCGGAAAGCTAACCAAAAGGCTGCCAGCGAGATGGAGAGATCATCTCCCGCTACCAAACCAGAGGTTTCCCTGATTCATAGAATCATGGAATGGTTTGGATTGGAAGAGACCAATCCTGTTCCAACCTCCCTGCAGACACATTCCACTGGATTCCTGGGGGACTTTGCCGCTGAAGACCAGCAGCCCTCGGGCATTGCAAATCACCCCTACTCTTAGGCACCACCAGGCACCTAAAAATAAAATAATTAACTGAAATTAGCGCTTTAAATAGCAAACCAGCCAAGAGGCAATAATGTTTTATATGAAGATGCTGCCAAAAAAAAAAAAAATTCTGCTTCAGCCCACCCTAAAACGGTGCAAAATAAAAATAAATTCATTTTCCTATCATCTAATTTCAAGTGATACAGCTCCCCCGTTATGCAACAGAGACAGCCTTCCCTGCTTAGCTTTCGGCTCGGCTCCCGGCAAGCTGTTCCGACACAGCAGCAATAAATCTCTCTCCTTACATTTCACTGCGTTAAGAACCCTGCTGTCCAGAGGCTTCCTGCTGGGATCGCTCGTGGAGGACCGGATTCCAGTTCCGCAGCTGTTGGCAAGCGTGTTCCTGCAAGAAAGGGAAAGATCCTTACATCGAGGACTCCGGGAGGGCCGCTCTGCCCTCTTCCCTTTGGGTTCTTACAGAGGGATCACCACCTTCAGGTAAGGAACGGGGAAACCCTGTGGTTGGGTTCAAGAATCATTAAGAAAAAAACACCGGGGATTTAGTAGTCATGATACATCGTCTAATCACAGAGTTAAAACAGCAGGATATAAAGCCAGTCCCTCGGGAGAGCGCAAAGAGCAAGAGGACGTACCGATCGAAGAAGGTGGCCAGCAGACGTCTCAGAAGGACCTTGTGTTTGACACCGGCACATAAGTGGCAATTCATCAGCTGCCCCCGGGTGATGTAAACACCTGAGCCTGGGAGGGTTGGAGAGGGAGAAGCCAGAATTAAACCCTTGTCTTGCTGACAGCGCTGCCTCCCGGCCTGGAACAAACTGCTCCTCCAGAGCGGGTCGGTCGTGGGGCTGGCGTAACGCTGCTGGGAGAGTGTTCTTCACCCCAACAAAGCTAGTCATAGAATCACAGAATCATAGAACAACCAGGTTGGAAGAGACCCATCGGATCACCGAGTCCAACCATTCCTATCAAACACTAACCCATGTCCCTCAGGACCTCATCTACCCACACCTTAAACACCTCCAGGGAAGGGGAATCAACCACCTCCCTGGGCAGCCTATTCCAATGCCCAATGACCCTCTGTGTGAAAAACTTCCTCCTAATCTCCAGCCTAATTCCCCCCAGCAGGGGCCGTTACTGCAGTCTCTTGGTGTCTTGGCAAGTCTCAGGTAATACGAATTCCTAATTTAATCTCCACAGAGAGGAATTCTATGGAAATGGAATGAAAGGACTCTTCTCTTCTTGCAAAGACACACACTGCAAGGCTTTATATTGTCATTTCATATGTACAGATCAGATTATTTATTCTTTCTGAACCAACGTCAATCCGTTCAGCCTTTTCTCACGTGAAAGATGGCAGAACATACAGCTAGAAAGAAAAGAAAATACTCCATCTGGCCTAGACAAGGTACTCTCACACTACAGATCTAAACGTTCCCCTAAACTCCAGCCTATCACCTCTTGATACTCCTGGTGAGCAGGGAATTCTCCTATTGTGCAGGAATCACTCTTTGAAACACACTGTGTTTAAGGAGGTTCTCTGGAACAAAAAGGAGCCTCTGCCAGAGCAGCTTTGCATGTCCAAGGGTCTGGCAGTGCTGTAGAGCAGGTTTCTTCTCAAACCCCTTTACTCAACTCACACGGACCAAACCAATCCTGCCCCAGCACTGGCGACAGGAGAAGCTTTCCTATTTTTCCAGCATTATTAGATGAGAGGGGTTTGGTATTTGCTTTTAATTAAGATTAAACAATGGGTCATATCTGGAATCAGAACATGCTCTGCTCTCGAGATGTAAAAACATCTATTGGAGAAATAGAATTACCTCCTGGATTTCCAGGAAAGCTTAGAGATGATTGTCCCTGATCTTCTGCCCTTGCCTCCCCGAGCCTCACCCTCTCTCTCCCTGGAGACGGCAGCTCCCCACATCTAGCTCTCCAGATGTGCTACGATGACTTATGGTCTCCAGATCATAGAATCATAGAATCACCAGGCTGGAAGAGACCCACCAGATCATCGAGTCCAACCATTCCCACCAATCTCTAAATTATGCCCCTTCGCACATCCACTGTCATGCTCAAGTGCAGAAAGAGCTGCGCCAGGGCAGAGGTTTAGATTGGACATCAAGAAAAATTTCTTTACTTTCGAAAGTGGTGAAGTGCTGGCAGAGGCCGCTCAGGGCAGTGGTGGAGGCTCCATCCCTGGAGAGGTTCAAAAAGAACATGGATATGGTGCTTCAAGACACGGTTTAATCGGCTCAGTGGTGCTGGGTTGACGGTTGGACATGATAATCTTAGAGGTCTCCTCCAACCTTAGTGATTCTATGATTCCAGGGTTTGTGGACGACCCTCTCGGGGAGAGCTGCTTGCGTTTGCAGAACCAATCGCAGTGTGAAAAATGAGAGACAAGAGGAAAACACTCTGAACGGAGAATTGAGGAAAATCCTCGCTGCAGGACCCTCCTGTGAGCACCAGGGTCAAACCCCCTCCAGGTCTCATCAGGTTTGAGACAGGAATTAGCTTTCTTCGGCTATTTTAAGAGATAAGCCATCAGAGGGAAAGCCAGACGCTCCGGAGGGTTACTTCATTTTAATAAATAAAAACCAGCCGAGGCAGCCGCTATCAGTTCAAGATATTAATCTACTTTTTTTTTTTTTTTATTCCAGATTGAAAAATGTAAATCAAGCTGAGCTGCCTTGAGCCAATTTGCAGCTCTCACTGTGAAAATAACCTGCACCACTTGATGGTTTTAAGGAGTCTCACGTAAAATGTAAATGGGGACAAAAATGAATATTCCGGATACAAAAATAAATACTTGTGTTCGTAGGCTGTGCTACGGCGTGTGTGTGTTTTACTCCATCAAAGCCCCTTCCTCCAGCTGATGGAAACCTTTGGGCATTTCACGAAGTTTTTCATGGAAAGGGTCATTGGGCATTGGAATAGGCTGCCCAGGGAGGTGGTTGATTCACCTTCCCTGGAGGTGTTTAAGGGACGGGTAGATGAGGTCCTGAGGGACATGGGTTAGTGTTTGATGGGAATGGTTGGACTCGATGATCCGATGGGTCTCTTCCAACCTGGTTGTTCTATGATCCCCTGAAATTCAGGTTCCCTTCTACAGACTGAAATGAAATCGCGCTGCTCACCGAGAGATAAATGAGCGGAAAGAAAGGACAACTGATTTGGATTGATTGCGCTGCCACATGCCCTTTTTGTACCAAGGGCTGCACAGGTATTAATTAAAGCTCCTGGCCTGGGCAGTCGGGACGTGCTGTCGCGCAGAGACTGCTCCGTCTAAACAGAGCTGCCTCCAAGGGGAAAACACTCCACAGCAGCACAGGCTGTAAAGTGAGAGAGCTACGGCAGCAAAGTGAAGCTGGAGGGGACTTATAAAAGCAGAATATGATGATTTAAAGTGGGATTTGATCTGCAAACCACAGTCAAACAGTGCTGGGGGGACCCGGGCTGCGGGGCCGGTGTGGTCACTGGGCTGGATTTCACTCCTTATCCAGCTCCACCAGTATCGTAAAAAGCTAAACAGCACCATCTTCCACCTCCAGCTGGTCATAAATCCTGGGCAGAGAGCAGTGAGCTCTCCTGATATTGTAAATTCCCCCCAAAGTGAAAAACGAAGGACTGAAACCAATCCCTTCTTTTCCTTCCTACTGCAGTGGTTCAGTAACAACCCCCATTTATCATAGAATCATAGAACAACCAGGTTGGAAGAGACCCATCGGATCATCGAGTCCAACCTTTAGTAGGAATCATTTCTCATAGAATCATTGAATAACCAGGTTGGAAGAGACCCATTGGATCATCGAGCCCAACCTTTAGTAGGACTTTCACCAGCTTGTTCACTGACACAAATTTTATCCCCATTGCTTTGTAAATCTTATAACACGATGGGTTTTTTTTTCTCTTTGGTTTGGTTTTTTTTCCGATGTGTGCATCTAAATCAAAAGGCAATTGCAATGCAGCCCACACCGAGCAGGAAGAACACAAGCTGAAGAATTTAATTAAAACGCCAAATGAATTCAATTCAATAAATCCCGTTAATGACACATTTTTCTATCACCAAATTAACAAACTTAGAACTTTTTTAAAAGATGATTGGTGACGAACAATCCAGAAAGACACAGCAAAGGCACAGAAGTTGCATGACTCCATAGAATCATAGAACAACCAGGTTGGAAGAGACCTAGCGGATCTTCTAGTCCAACCATTCCTATCAAACACTAACCCAAGTCCCTCAGGACCTCATCCACCTGTGCCTTAAACACCTCCAGGGAAGGTGAATCAACCACCTCCCTGGGCAGCCTGTTCCGATGCCCAATGACCCTTTCTGTGAAAAACTTCCTCCTAATCTCTAGCCTAAGTCTCCCCTGGCGGAGCTTGAGGCCATTCCAGCAACGGTGCAGGCAAGATGAACACATTGCAAGAATGAAAACGTCAGCGATCCCCGGGAATTCTCAAGCAAAGCAAAGCGACTCCCTCCTTACCTGCAACTAGCTCGAGTTTTTCTCCAGGATCTCCCTCCGAGTAGAGTTTCGGGTGGCAACGGTATCCGATTTGACTGATCAGACTGGCTGGGAGAGCAACTAGATCCCGTCGGATGAGGACACAGGAGCGGTTCTCCAGTGGGATCTGCTCCGGCTTCTCTTGAGCAACTTGAAAATAAAAAGGGAAACCCATTAAACCAGTCTACTACGCAGGCACGACATGAATCATAGAATCATAGAACAACCAGGTTGGAAGAGACCCATCGGATCATCGAGTCCAACCATTCCTATCAAACACTAAACCAGAAGATCAGATTTTTAATTTTTCAGGTAGCTCCTGGCAATATTCCTCCCTCCAGGAATACAGCAACAACACTGCAGGGTCGGTGCCACCTAAAAGCACAGCAAGATCTCCCCCCCACACCCACCCTAGCAGTCCCATACACGTGTTCTGGTTCTGCAAGAGGGTTTCTTAGAATCTAATTATGCTTTAGCTTTCCTTAAGTTAATCATTTATGAAAATGGGCAGCTCTGTGCAGCCAGCATCACTTTGCAAGTGCAGAATATGGAGCTGGCTTCCCCATGATGCTCCCAGAAGACTGGCAGGTTACTCCACCCGGAGTTCCTAAAAGAGGCAATAAACTGCTTGAGCTTGAGAAATACCTGCATCGGTTCCACAACTACTTCTCTTGATGTTTTTTTTTCCTGCTGAAGTTACAAGCCAGATTCTGCAGGTACCCACAGTGCCAGGAAAAGGCACCAACCAGCCACCTCCTGCAAGCTCCAACTCGCCCCCTGAAGCGCCTTCTCTTACTCTGCCTTTCGCAAGTTAACCTTTCCTCTCAATAACAAGAGAGACCCCAACCAAGAAGCCAAAAATTGCTACCGAGTTGTGGGTTTGAACCCAAATTCCTGGGTTTTCATAGAATCATAGAATAACCAGGTTGGAAGAGAACCATCGAATCATCAAGTCCAGCCATTCCTATCAAACACTAAACCGTGTCCCTCAGCACCTCATCTACCTGTGCCTTAAACACCTCCCGGGAAGGTGAATCAACCCCCTCCCTGGGCAGCCTATTCCAATGCACAATGACCCTTTCCATGAAAAACTTCCTCCTAATCTCTAGCCTAAATCTCCCCTGGCAGAGCTTGAGGTCATTCCCTCTTGTCCTGTCCCCTGTCCCTTGGCAGAAGAGCCCAGCTCCCTCCTCTCCACAACCTCCTTTCAGGTAGTTGTAGAGAGTAATGTGGTCTCCTCTCAGCCTCCTCTTCTCCAGGCTAAACACCCCCAGCTCTCTCAGCCGCTCCTCATAGGGCCTGTTCTCCATCCCCTTCACCAGCTTCGTGGCTCTTCTCTGGACTCGCTCCAGAGCCCCAACATCCTTCTTGTATAAATGTTTATTGCTCTAAGTGTTCATACAGTTTTGTGAGGGTATTGTCCTCAGAGCCCATCACTGCCCATGTGCAAACTGGAAGCATCCAGCTGTCCTACCAGCACCGAGCAAGTCTGCCTCTTGCAGGCAAGCAGAGGATTTGCTTTCTAATGAATACTCACAGGGCAGGTCTGCCGGTTTGCTTAAAACTACAGTTTTTGATGGCAAAAGAGGGCTGACATAGGAAGTGGGGGGAGATTTCACAGTTGGGAATTGCAGCCCAGCTCTACAATGATCCATCTTTTTTCTCCCCCAAACTGTTTGATAATGCGGTGAGTAGCACACACAAACCCAACCCCTGCTCTGCGCTTCGATATCTGCAACCGCAGAGAGAAGTCAAAACCTCAGCAATTAGCGCTTCTGAACTCAAAATGTCTCCGACTCGCGAGGTGCCTGTTCCTGCAATTATTTCGGTGTTCTCGGGGGCCGCTTTTCCTCTTCTCCAGATAAAATAACAAGTTTTGTAGACTTGTTGCTGCAGTAACCGAAGGGCGATGGGTCCGGACAATGGGAGCAGTGTTCTAACTAGGACACGCTCCGCGACGCCGTGCTGTGCCGTGGCATCCCAGCACAGGCACAGGGCTGCAGGCATCCCACCCTCCTTGCTCTCTCCGTCCCTCGGAGGTCTGAATACCAAGAGGACGCACCTTGCTCCTGGACCCACAGCGCGGCAGAGCAGCATTCCCTTCAGTTGTTAAGCACCAAACAGCAGCAGAACAACTCCCATGATGGTTTTAGAATCATAGATTCACAGAATCATAGAACAACCAGGTTGGAAGAGACCCATCGGATCATCGAGTCCAACCATTTCTATCAAACACTAAACCAAGTCCCTCAGGACCTCATCCACCCGTCCCTTAAACACCTCCAGGGAAGGGGAATCAACCCCCTCCCTGGGCAGCCTATTTCAATGCCCAATGACCCTTTCTGTGAAAAAAGCCAACTTTTAAGCCAACTTCTCCCCCCATCACAGCCCGATTCTCTATGCAGGGCTTTGTCAGGCTGATGGGCAGTCCCACTGACGCATAGAATTCTCAGCAACCACAACATTTCATAGAATCATAGAACAGAATCACCACCAGGTTGGAAGAGACCCACCGGATCATCGAGTCCAACCATTCCTATCAAACACTAAACCATGTCCCTCAGGACCTCATCCACCCGTCCCTTAAACACCTCCAGGGAAGGGGAATCCACCACCTCCCTGGGCAGCCTGTTCTAGTGCCCAATGACCTTTTCCCTTCCTCATCTAACAGTGCTCCTAAGCATCCCAATACTCTCTCCTTGGAGATGGAAGTCATCTTCTGCTCACACAGAAGTCTCAAAGACCTGTAACATTTCCTATGCTTTCTAGCAGGGATAAGTAGAGCAGATCCAATGAAACAGTACTTTTTTTCCAGCTTAAACACATCAAAAGCTGATGGGCACAAGATAGATTGGAACCAACACCTGGAGGGGGCTGCTCTGCTGTCCTTCACAGGTTTTTGGGCTTTGGCAAGGCAGGTGCACCAAGGTGAGTTAGAGCACAAATACAAATCTCCCGCAGAGAGTATTGGATAGTTAGTATTTGATAGGAATGGTCGGACTTGATGATCCGGTGGGTCTTTTCCAACCTGGTGATTCTATGACAGGGACATCACCACCAGCTCCTACCCAGAGTCCTCTGTGGGTAACACACAGGCTGAACCAGAAAGTAAAATTAAATAAAAGGCCATATAGGAGGTATCGTTCTGCTGATAAATCTCACAAACCAGACTGGGACGTTCTAGTCGATTCTACTCTACTTTATTCAACACCGAGACAGATGTATGACGCTTTTAGGGGTAAAAGAGAACTTGGCAAGAGCATTTTGTGCTAAATGCACATCCCTGAGCCGTCAGGCAGCAGGACAGATGAGGACAAGGCCATGCCCGTACATGGGGCTCCTGCTAATTGCAGGCAGCTCGTCAAGGCTAGGGCTCTGCAGAGCCGAGCTCTCCATGGAGTCACAGCTTCAGCTGCCTGGCAGGAGCAGAAAAACCATCGCGATCCCTCACAACACTCCTCTCTGATTGTGTAAAACTGCATTTCTACTACTGAATTTTTACTTTTAATTAATGACTCAGGTCCAGAGCACCCACAATCATCACCACCACCTGAAAACCAGCAGATGTTAAGCTGGGCAGATGGAGACAGACAGCTCAGAAAGCTTCTCCAGAGTCCTCCAGTTATTTTTTTTAAGCAGTATAAAGGCTGCAGGTCTCCGGGGAAAGCAGTTGCAATCAAGAGCTCGAACGAGACAGAGTTCAGAGCAGGAGAGGCAGGAGGTGCTGGCAGCTTGTGACCTGACACAGCTGTAAAGGGAACACGGAAGAACTCAGCCTGGAACGTCCATCAGCAACGCCCTCCTCCTCCTCCCTGCTTCCTCACCACGACTGCTGTCACTGGAGAGATGAAACACCTACAAAACCCGACCAGCAAACCGCAGACAAGGACAAACCCACCTGCTCTGCCGCTTTCCATAGACAAGCAATAAAAACAGGTTTGGGGCCAAAGAGAATCATAGAATCATAGAATTACCAGGTTGGAAGAGACCCACCGGATCATCGAGTCCAACCATTCCCATCAACCGCTAAACCAAGAGATCCAAGGGTAGTGATAATGAGGCAATAAAGAGAAAGATCAGCACAAGCGCTGGATTCGTTGCTGTCTTCCTGGAGAGATGCTGAAGGATTTGGCGTCGAACTCGCAATCTTAAAGAAAAGCAGGTTTTCAAGTAGCCAGCTCTGCCGTGCTGGGTGCTGACAGTCCTGCCTGGAAGGAATTCTTTGCTTTTGAAGGCATTTCACTTCCTACACACGGAGCCATCGAGAAGTTTACATTCCTTCCCGTGAAATCAAATACTTCATAAACCAAACTAAAATCTGGGCTAAAAAGACCAAGCGTAACTCAATCTACACTTCTATTGTGGTTGCATCTGCCCTGCTGGCTCGTTGTCTATAAATCTCTTATTAAACACAGGCATGAATCATTTTTTTTTTTTTTGGACTTCGTTTCCATTAAAGCATTAGCACAAATTCGACGATAGCAAACAAAAACGACCAAAGATTTCAGCTTTTCAGTGCCACCTCCGTTCAGCAGATAAGCAATGGGTTATGTAAAGAAGCAGGATACAAGAGACACTTTGGTCCCATGTTTGCAAAGAAAGCCACTCTGTTTGGCCTTTATGCTCCGAAGAACAGGATAGTATTCGCCTCTAATTAATTTGTATCTTCAGAGGGCAGTGGCTCCTTCCCTTCCAATGAAAGGGCAAACAATGGGAAGTATTGTTTAATCCAGTTTTGTTCTCGGTCAAGAAAGAAGCCAACCAGCCAGCGGAGAGGGGCAGGAAATCGTTACAGAGGCAGCAAGGAGAGCTGCCAGCCAAACACTGGGAGGTTTTATTTATTCAGAGATGTGTTTGCATCTCAAACTCATATGGAGGCTGCAGCTGGCAACAAGTGCTCCAGAATGGGAAGTCCCCCAAGATACAAGGAAGAATTTTTTTGCTATGAGGGTGATGAAACACTGGCCCAGGTTGCCCAAGGAGGTGGTGGAGGGCCCATCCCTGGAAACATCCGAAGCTGAGTTGGATGGGGCTCTGCACAACCTGATCTGCTTAAAGATGGCTCTGCTCAATAATCTTCTGTCTGTTTTTTGATAGGAATGGTTGGATTCGATGATCCGGTGGGTCTCTTCCAACCTGGTGATTCTATGATTCTATGCTCCTGAAAGGGGTTGGACTGGATGATCATCACAGTCCCTTCCAGCCCAAAGCATCCTGTGACTCTTCCTGGATGAAGAATTAGCCTCAAACCAACTCACTGGTCCATGCCTGGAGGAAAGCTGGAGCCACAGGAGTTGCAGAGCTCCATGGCTCCAGACTATGTGTAATCATAGAATCATAGAAGAACCAGGTTGGAAGAGACCCATCGGATCATCGAGTCCAACCATTCCTATCAAACACTAAACCAAGTCCCTCAGCACCTCATCTACCCGTGCCTTAAACACCTCCAGGGAAGGGGAATCAACCACCTCCCTGGACAGCCTATTCCAATGCCCAATGACCCTTTCTGTGAAAAACTTCCTCCTAATCTCTAGCCTAAATCTCCCCTGGCGGAGCTTGAGGCCATTCCCTCTTGTCCTGTCCCCTGTCCCCCTGTAATGCTACAAGGTGCCTGGGAACAGAGATGCTGAGCCCTCACGGCTCCCAGTGACTTTCACTGGTGATAGGTAACAAGCTTTAAAATCAGTTGTGAACCACCACATCCCTCCAGTCCAGGTTCTCCTCTTGACCTATTTACTGGATATAAACCTCAACATACTCCTATGGGTAAGACACAACTATTTCTGTTTTAGGGATGGGATTTTGAGACATAGAAAGATCAGAGTGATGGACCTTCACCCAGAAGGCAACGTTTACAGAGCCCCAGCGTGAAACCACAAGTCACAAACCCACCACAAGGGCTACGAAACCATCTCCATTTGAATCATAGAATCATAGAACAACCAGGTTGGAAGAGACCCATCAGATCTTCTAGTCCAACCATTTCTATCAAACACTAAACCAAGTCCCTCAGGACCTCATCCACCCGTGTCTTAAACACCTCCAGGGAAGGTGACTCAACCCCCTCCCTGGGCAGCCTATTCCAATGCCCAATGACCCTTTCTGTGAAAAACTTCCTCCTAATCTCCAGCCTAAATCTCCCCTGGTGGAGCTTGAGGCCATTTGCTCCGCCACCAGTCACTATGTATGCAAACACACGGATAGCTCTCCCCCGTTCTCCGCGCGATGAAGTATCTTTTAAAATAGTGTTTTATAAACATTTTTTTCTCCCATTAGCCTATTTTCCACTGGCAGCAAGACTAGCCCAAAAATAGCATCCCTGCTGCAGCCCCAGCCTCACCAGCGCCTGCCTGCACAGACCTGCGGCACAGAGGACACACGCGTGCAGATATATGATAGAGTCCCAACCGGGACAGTTTGTGTTTTACAAATAGTACATTTATAACAACCTGCTGGAACACGGAGATTTGATTTGTGACCTATTTATACAGGGAGGCAATCTGGAATTAGCATAGGAAAAATATTACTCGTTTATAAATACCCCTATCTTGCCTTCGCTTCGCGTCTCGGCCAGGAGTGAAACATCTGCCAGCCTAAAATTAAACATCTGTGTTTTACGGTGAGGAAACCGGGGCTGGAAGTTTAACGCCAAAAAAGGCCAGAGGCTGCTCTGCCTCCCTCCAGCCGCTCAGCATCACAGGTCCCTGTGCCGGGACAGTGGTGTTGGCGTTGGCCTCCAGCAGCAGGGATGTTGGAAACCCTCAACGAAAAGCCAAAGGAGAAGAAACGCTCCGGTGAACCGAAAGGGCATCCCGACCACTGGATTCCCTAATGAAACACTCACTGCCTCTTTGCTCGTGAGCACCAGTCATAGAATCATAGAATCATAGAACAACCAGGTTGGAAGGGACCCATCGGATCATCGAGTCCAACCATTCCCATCAAACACTAACCCATGTCCCTCAGGACCTCATCTACCTGTGCCTTAAACACCTCCAGGGAAGGAGACTCAATCACCTCCCTGGGCAGCCTATTCCAATGCCCAATGACCCTTTCTGTGAAAAATTTCCTCCTCATCGGTCCTTGCAGGACCAGATCACGCTCACTGCCTTTGCTCGTGAGCACCAGTCCTCACAGGATCAGAGTCACCGATTCTTGCAGGATCAGATCATACTCACTGCCTTTGCTCATGAGCACCAGTCCTTGCAGGATCAGTCACCAGTCCTTGCAGGATCAGATCACACTCACTGCCTTTGCTCATGAGCACCAGTCCTTGCAGGATCAGATCACACTCACTGCCTCTTTGCTCGTGAGCACCAGTCCTCGCAGGATCAGAGTCACCAGTCCTTGCAGGACCAGCTCACACTCACTGCCTCTTTGCTCATGAGCACCAGCCCTCGTAGGATCAGATCACTGGTCCTCACAGGATCAGATCACACTCACTGCCTTTGCTCGTGAGCACTGGTCCACGCACGATCAGATCACCGGTCCTTGCAGGATCAGAGTCACCGGTACTTGCAGGATCAGATCACACTCACTGCCTCTTTGCTCGTGAGCACCGGTCCTCGCAGGATCAGATCACCGTTCCTCGCAGGATCAGATCACCGTTCCTCGCAGGATCAGATCGCTGCTCCTGCCATCAGAACCAGCCGCTTTATTGCAGCTGCAATTATCTGGCGTCGCCAGCCGTGATTTACATCATCGCAACCCGTCGTTCCCAGGTTCGGGTCGGGATCCTGCGCCGGAGCCGCTCATTACGGATTCTGGGTTGTTTCTCGCCCTCTTTCCTTATTGTCAGGAATCAGAGGCCAGGAGAGAAAACTATTCTCTCAGCTAATTACCACAACTACTCTATAATGGCTATTTTAGATGAATTTTTAATGAAGCCTGCTCTCGTCAGTTCGGGATTTCAGAACTTTCAAGTCCAGCCTTTACGTTCCAGCCATTTGCCGCATCAAGATTTCCGCTCTCCCCCTGCAATCGGAGGCGCAGCAGGAGCAGGGGAGGAGGACGGCCCCGCGCGCAACTTCGCTCGCGCCTGTCAAAATTAAATTAACTGCATCTGCTAAGCAGCAGGCTGACTGACGAGAATGCGGCGCGGAGCATCGCCGAGCATCTGCAAGTCCTGCGAAACCCACTCCAGCTCAGGCCCACGATGCTGTAATTAACGGGGATAAAAATACTTGGCTTTTGTTTCATGTTTTCTGGAGTTGCGCGTTCCTCGGATCAGATGCGAGGAACCTCATTAAGTCTCACTCGTGTCCTCGAGGCCCACATGTTCTCCCAACCAGCCCTAGATACAGCAGAAGGAGCCATTTTACTGTGATGCTCCCAGCCTTCCCGGTGGCTGCAGGGACGCTGTGACCACCAAACACAGCCAGAGGCCGGTGGGGGATGATGTTCCTTTTCCTAAATCCTTCTGCAAGCCTCTGCCACCAAAAAAAAAAAAAAACAGCCTTGGGAAAAGAATTGTCTTCATGACTCCCCCAGGCTCAGTGTGGTCCTGCAGAGCATCTTCCCCTGCTCTACACTGGCCTCGGGAGCAGTGGGTGGTGAGACTCAAGGCAGATGACACTCAAGGAGAGTGAAGAACATCAACCATCATCCCACCACACGCTCACCAGCTGCATCTCAGTCAATGCTTCAGCTGGGAATGGAAAAAAGTGGAGAAAAAAAGAGAAGCCCACCCTTTTCTGAAATTCAGGGCTTCGTCTGCTGTGCTCCTCTTTGGCTTTGTTTTTGTTTTTACGAATGGGGCTCCTGGAAACCTTGGCAATCACTATTTTGAAGGGCTCCCCCCTCCCCCAGGCCCTTTGTAAGGCTGTCGGGATCTGCATGCCAGGAGCAGGATTAGCTGCCTTCTCTCTTCCATCTTGTGCTTTTATTATTCTGCACCTTTGGAGGGTACAGTTTATCCCAAGTAATTAAAGCCCAGTTAGCTGTACAAGTCCCAACCATAATGGAATAGCTTAGGTTTTAGCTTTTTTTGGTTTTTTTTTAATCTCTTTTTTTTCGTGTCTGCCCTCTTCTCCAGGAAGCCTGATACTAGAGCTGCTTATTTCAAGCAGGAAACTCCCTTGAAATGTGCCAGTGTGGAAGAGAGACATTAGCAGGGATCGGGGACATTAGGGCCTTGCAGCAGGGCTGGGGATCATGAGTCCCCAGTCGGCCACCTCCCTGCCTCGGCATCACAATCACAACACGGTTGGAGTCTTCTCCCTACAAAAACCAAGCAGGAAAACTTCCTGGTGGGATGGCTGGCTCCGGATGCCCAGCTCCGGTGCAAGGGTTGGATAGGAATGGTTGAATTTTAATAGGAATGGTTGGACTGGATGATCAGATGGGTTCCTTCCAACCTGGTTGTTCTATGATTCTATGATATTCAGCAACACTGGAGAAAGCTGCTTGTATTTCTGCTTTTCCGACTGGGGTGACTCCACTGGGCCACAAGAACTGGGGACAACTGTCTGCCCCATCCCATGCTCGTCCTCTGAATTGATCTCATCCTGCTACTGCAGGAACTGTTACGGGGAAGGAAATCAACACGTCTAAGGGTCTGATCCCACTGCTCTGAGGAATAACTGTGAGCTCCAGCACTGAAGGCAACTGCCCCATTACTCACCACGTGCTCTACAGCAAAGAAGCAAAAGCAAAATGGAAACAAAAGCAGTTTGCAGAAAACCACTCTGATTTCTGTCCGGTCTGACTCCTTCCAGTACTTAAAGAGGCCTGTGGAAATGTGGCTGATCTGCCTGGCAAGAGGAGACGCCGAGGGGATGTTGGGCTCCTGCTCTTTGGGATGGGATGGGATGGGACAGTGTGTGTGGATGACCCTGTTTTCAGTAAAAGAGAAAAAAAATAAAGCCCAGAAAGGGTTGTATTTGTCAAACCGTCCCCCTGGCGCCGGAATAAAACCAAAGGGCTTGGAGGAAAGCAAAGCCAGCTCTTCAACAAACGAGAGTTAAATATTTGCAAAATTAGTTCAGCATTTTCGGCGCGGAAGCATAGCGAGGAAAGCAGCTGCAGGCGAGAGGGATGCTCTGCGCTGCCAGAGGCAGTGGGAAGATGTCCCTCCCCAGGGAGCACCCGTGGATCAAAGCTGTCGCCACAAAACACCTGCAGCTCCGACAAGGAGGCCGCAGAGCCAAGGCTGAGCCTCTGCACGGATGCCGAGAGGTTCATTTGCACAGGACACTACGAGCTGTCTCTGTGAAGGATGCAGACGCACCAGTGACCCAGCCGGGCATTCTCCCTCTGGTCCTGAGCCCCTGGCTCTCTACCCCAACCTTGCTCCTGCTCCTCAGCAGGGGCTGAGCCCCACAAGGTGCCTGGGGACAAGGGATGCATGTTTGGAAATCCTCTCCTGCATGGGAAGCAAGAGAGAAGTGGCCTCGTGCCCCTGCGCCTGCTCCGGGGCTGAGCCAGGAGCTCCTGGCTGAACACCACAGGCGTGAAGCTCCCTCCTCCAAGCCATGTACAGGGAACTCACTAACAGAGACATAAAATCACATCAAGAAGCCCTCAAATTGCTTTTCCTTTTGTGACAGCGACATGCCAGGCAAGGCTGGAGAATGGAAGGGGTGGGGGTCGCTTCAAGCAGTGGGGATAAAAGTCTTCCTCTTTTCCTTTTGGCAGATATTCCTAATTAACAACATCTATGCTGATGATTTTTATATGTTTTGATCCCTTCCTGCAAACGCCGTACGCTCAGCACTTCTTAAAAAAATCATTCCAAAAGGGCAGGACAGAGGGAAGGTGCACTGCTCCTCGCTGAGGGTGTTAACTCCCAGACCAACCCGATTCCCTTCCCACAGACGATCATCCCTCTCGGACGACCCACGGTAGGTGAGCTCAGCTGTCATCACGGGGTGGGTGTCACCACCCCACGGCTCACGTAACCAGCCAAAACTCGAAGGGCTAAGCCAAGTGTGGTGGACGACATGGCCTCACTTATCAAAAAAACCTCTCAGCTGGGCACACAGCCCATGAGCGACGGCACAGGAGAACCTGCCCAAACCACACCCAGACCCCAGCACCAAGCCCACCATGTGCATCACACTATGTAAATAAACAACTGATGACCCCCCCCTCAAACACAAAATCCCGATGAACAAGCCTCATGCTGGCAGGAGAATCATAGAATCACCAGGTTGGAAGAGACCCACCGGATCGTCGAGTCCAACCATTCCCATCAAACACTAACCCATGTCCCTCAGGACCTCATCCACCTGCTCCCTAAACCCCTCCAGGGAAGGTGACTCAACCCCCTTCCTGGGCAGCCTGTTCCAGTGCCCAATGACCCTTTCTGTGAAAAATTTTTTCCTAATAAGGAAGGACCAAGCAAGCACTTCAGGAGAACAGAAAACCCGAGGAGAGAGACCGTCCATTACCAGAATAGCTTCCCGAGGACTTGATGTACATCTGGCCGTACTGCTCCTCCACCATGGTGTCGTACGCCTCATCGTCCTCCTCATCCTCCTCGTTGTGGTAGGAGGTGGGGCTGTCAGTTGTGGGAATGCTGCTGGCGCCGGGGCTCGTCCGCTCCCCCTGCGAGTACTGGACCTGCTGGACGTTGGGGATGAGGGTGGCCAGGTTGGGCATCCCGTAGTAGGAGACACGGGAGAGCTTCAGGGGCCCCGCGTTGGCACCGCCGCCGGCCCCGTCCCGGGCGCCGGGCTCGAGGGGCCGCTTGCCGGGGAGGGCAGCCGCCTGCAGCTCGAGGTTCTCGTGTTTGACGCGGGTGAGGAGCGGGATGGGCATGGAGGGAGACATGACGTAGGGCGCCGAGGCCGACTGCAGCTGGTTGCAGGGGCTCTGTGGCTCCGAGCTGGGGTCTTCGATCATGGTGGTCTGAGAGTCACAGTGGGGAGAGCTCACCTTGAACATCAAGTCCGTCCCTTTCTCCACGATGTGCTGGATCTGCAGGAAGCCCGCCGTGTACATCACCACCAGCTGCTCGCTCGCCGCCATGGTCAGCTTCCCGGTGTAGCAGAAGGAGAGGATCTGCTGGAAGCAGGTCGGGGGGACGGTCCCCGGCAGCTCAAAGGCATTTTTGCTGTTCCCGCTGAACAAGTCTCGGAAGTAGAGGCTGCTGGCGGCCAGGACCGCCCGGTGCGCCTTGAAGGCTTGGCCCTTCACCACGATGGAGACATCGCAGTAGAGCCCCAGCAGCCGCTGCTCGTTCAGGCAGCCCAGAACGGTATTCCCAAAGTTGGGAATCTCTATGTGCAACATCTGCGACATGGCTCAGGATCGGCTGGAGCTCCTCAGACATTCAATGCAGGAATATTCAAAGTAGGGCACATCTGAAAAAAGGGAGAAGGCAGGGAGAGAGGCACAGCAGGTTTTAGACAATTCACCGAAGCAGGAGGAACCCACCTCGCCCGACATCAAAGGCTGGAAGCCGAGCTCTGAGAGCCGATGCTGAAAAGCAATCGCTTATAAAAAATTACTTATCGATGTTTTCCAACGGCACGGGAAACGCTATTGGTGGAGGGCAAAGGACATTCCAAAAACGCAAGTACTTTCTTCAAGTTGCCGTCTGTTTAAATAAGCACCACTGATTTATTCCCCGGGGAGGGTTCACTTTATGCAGGAAAATCTGAATGGTAATGGGAGAGGAGGGAGCAGCAGAGCAACCGCAAGGTAGTCGGACACATCTCGGGGAGCATTATATAAGAAACACAACAAGCGGCAGCTCTGCTGGAACTACAGAAAAGATATTTATAAAAGAATGTGCCGCTCTGCCTGAAATACATCCAGCACTCTGCCCCAGCAGAGTGGGGAAAAAGCCCTCGGAAAAGCAATCTTGCCGTTTGCAACCGGAAAAGAGGGAGCATTTCAGCAGTTAAACCCCCAACTCTCAACAGATTTATCCTCCCAACAAAACGAGGCTTATAGCTCCAAATTAAGCCAGAGATCTGAGCCCAAATAAAACAAACCAACCTGCCGCCTACCAAGTTCTCCTCTTCTTTTTTTCCCCTAACGCAAGAGGAGCCCCCACCAGCCTCCCCCAACCCATCGCCCCAGCCGGGGGTCTGGCGCTGGGGACCCTCCGAGCGACCTCACACCCAAGGGGCTTGCGGCGACGGCTTCGCATCCCGTGGCGGCCGGTTGTACCTTTTGGCCAGGAGGATAAATTCTTCTTTTCAGTGCCCCAACGCAGCCCGACGCCGGCAAGGAGCTCATCCACGACCCCCCCCCGTGCGGTGCCGGAGCAGGTAGGGTTAGTGCAGCCCGAGCGCTGCAACTCCAGCCAAGCAAATCACTGCGGATTCACTGACAGGAGCCCAAACCCCCCCTCCTCGCCGCGTTTCGCCCCCCCCTCTCTAAGCTCCGTGTAAGAGCCCGAGAGATTTGAAATCCTGTTTGCCTTCGACGCTGCCGAAGAAAAACTCCGGCAAACTCGTGCTGAAAGCACAATATTAAAAAGAAAGAAGTTTAGCCGAGAAAGATAAAAAAAAAATCTCTGCAAAGAAAATAAAAAAAACCCCACAAAGAGCCGCTCTGTTCCCTCTGCTGGGTGAAAAAAAAAAAAAAAAAATAGAAGTCCTATCTGCAAGGCCAAGGGGTAACAGGAAGAAAAGGGAACACACTCGGAGCCAATTTAATTGTATCTGTACGGTTCAAAAAAACCATTCCGAGCAAGGAAGTTCCTTGTCTGGATGGGAGCGAACGTACCTTCAGCAGCGGCCGTCAGCGAGGGGCTGGCGTCCCCCCCTCTCGCCCCCGTTATACGCAGCGGAGAGCGTCGCTCAGGGGAGGGATAAAAAAAAAAAAATATATAGTATGGAGCTGCGGGTCTGTATCTGCTGGAGCTCAAGCTTTTACCAAGTCAAATCTGGCCGGCAGTGCACAGCATCCAAATGAATAGGCCGGATGCAGATTAACATTCAGGCTGCTCTCTGCAATGAATAGAGCCCTTTGATTAGGGACCTGAAGTAAATGCCAGTTTCGAAGCGAAGCTTTAAAAACAGAGAAATATCAGTGCCAGAGGAATGCTCTCAGTGTTGGTACAAGACAGACTTTTGATGAGTCACTGCAATGCAAACAAAGATGGCAGAAATACTGTACTGTATGCTGATGAAATGCTTAGTGGTGCCACGGCAACTGAGACAGGTTTGAAATTTATAGTGCAGTTTTGCATATGAATTACGCTGTAAACTGCCTCCCCTGCCATCTAGTACATCCAGAGTGTCAAAGCATTTAAACTATTCCAAACAGTCTGCAGAGCTGGCACTGCTGCTGCTTAACTCCTGCCGACGGGGGGAGGCATGAGGAGCATCCCCCCCCCTCACCAGCCCCAACCCTGCATCCCCTCAGCATCCCCCCTGCATGGCCCCAGTATCACCCTGTATCCCCTTAGCATCCCCCCAGCATCCTCCCAGTACCATGCCTGGCCCAGCATCCCCTCAGCATCCCCCCCCCTGCATCCTCCCAGCACCAGTGTCCCCCTGCATCCCCTCAGCATCCCCCCTGCACGGCCCCCAGTATCACCCTGTATCCCCCTAGCATCTCCCCTGCATCCCCTCAGCACCAAGCCAGCACCAGTGTCCCCAGCATCCCCTCAGCATCGCACCAGTATCACCCTATACCTCCCTAGCATCCCCCCTGCATCCTCCCAGCACCAGTGTCCCCAGCATCCCCTCAGCATCCTCCCTGCATCCTACCTGCACGGCCTCAGTATCACCCTGTATCCCCCTAGCATCCCCCCCTGCACCCTCCCAGCACCAGTGTCCCCAGCATCCCCTCAGCATCCCCCCTGCATGGTCCCAGTATCACCCTGCATCCCCCCTGCATCCTCCCAGCACCATTGCCTGGCCCAGCATCCCCTCAGCAACCCCCCTGCATGGCCCTAGTATAGCCCTGCATCCCCCCAGCACCATGCCAGCCCCAGTGTCCCCAGTGTCCCCTCAGCATCCTCCCTGCACGGCCCCAGTATCACCCTGCATCCCCCGTGCATCCCCCCAGCACCAGTGTCCCCCTGCATCCCCTCAGCATGTCTCCCGCACGGCCCCAGTATCACCCAGCAGCTCCCCAGCACAATGCCAGCCCCAGCATCCCCTCAGCAACCCCCCTGCACCCCACCTGCATGGCCCCAGTATCACCCTCCATCCTCCCAGCATCCACCCAGCATCCTCCCAGCACCACCCCTGCCTCAGCATCCCCCCTGCATGGCCCCAGTATCACCCTACACTCCCCTAGCATCCCCCCAGCACCATGCCTGCCCCAGCATCCCCCTGCATCCCCTCAGCATCCCCCCTGCATGGCCCCAGTATCACCCTGCAATCCCCCAGCATCCCCCCTGCATGGCCTCAGTATCACCCTGCATCCCTCTAGCATCCCCCCAGCATCCTCCCAGCACCAGTGTCCCCCTGCATCCCCCTCAGCATCCCCCCTGCATGGTCCCAGTATCACCCAGCATCCTCCCAGCACCATGCCTGCCCCACTATCCCCCATGCATCCCCCCAGCATGCATCCTGCACCTCCCCCAGCACACCTCTAGCATCCCCCCTACCCCAGCATCCCCCCAGCACCAATCCTGCACCCTGCATCCCTCCCCCCGAACATACCACTAGCATCCCCCCTGCCTCAGCACCCCCTGCATGGCCCCAGCATCACTCTGCAGCCCCCAGCACCTCCTGCATCTCCCCAGCATCGCCCTGGGTGCCCCCCCTCCCTGCATCCCTCCAGCTTCTCCCCTGACCCAACATCCTTCTAGCTCAGCCCAGGTGCTCCCCAAAACCACCCACCCAAAAGGACAGCTCTGGGAATGCCCAAATCTGTCCAAAATCACAGTACTCGGTGTGCAGCCACAGTCCTAATTCCCACCACCCCCACCCCAGAAAGCCTTTCAAATGCAGGAAAAATGTTTACCCCTTGGGGAAAGCTCCTTTCAGTCTGTGGCTGAATCCACTAAAAGCAAATCCATTTGCTTAAGTAATGAAATCCTAGTCACATTGTCTCCTGGATTCAGATTTTAAATTACCTTCGCATTTATTGAGCACGTTTGGTGCCTTTTTTTTTTTTTTTTTTTTTTTTTTCTGGGAAAGAGGGTGGGGCCTCACTTTGCTCACTTCTCTCTTGCCCAGAGCGTTTTTTATTTCTGCTCTCGCTCTCGGATTTGTTTCAATCGCTCTGCTCGGATGGTCACACACAGTTCGAATTTAGGAGATTAGAGGTGAAGCCATCCTCGCAGAAGGATAACTGCAGGGAGCGCAGATGGGGCTGCTGATGCTCTGGCACGACCTCTCCCTGCCCATCACGCTCACACCTCCGCTTCCAGTGCCCAAAGAGACGTTTGAGGCCTTAAGCTCAACTCCACAGCAGCAAACCGGTGCCACTCCTCAACGCCCAAGGGCTGGTTGCCTTCTCCTCCTCTTCCCAGCAAACAGCAGCACATCTGCTCTGCAGCCCAAAGGACCTCCAGGCTCCCAGCGCTTGGTCCTCCCAGCTGAGGGACCTCTAGGACCTGGACGTGTTGGGAGCGCTCGGTGGGTTCATTCAAACCCCGTGTGAGGTCAAGATCTCTGCCTAGTGTTGAGGAATCATAGAATCATAGAATAATCAGGTTGGAAGAGACGCACCGGATCTTCTAGTCCAACCATTCCTATCAAACACTAAACCAAGTCCCTCAAGAGGAAGAGGCTAAAGCACCAAGGGGAGACCAAGGTGACCTTCTGCACGGAGGTCAGAGGAGACACCGTGACCCAAGACTTCTTCCAACCTCACCACCACCAACCTCTGCTGGAAAAGAGGAGGAGTCTGCCCTGGTAACAGCAGATCCGCTCCGGATCTGTGAAAATTACAGAAAAGTTACACCGAAACTAAAGAAACAAAACACAGAAACGCATAGAAACAAAGGTTCCCCAATCAGGCACCTGAAGAAATCTATGGTGATCATGAACGGAGAAGGATCTCCTCCTCTTTTCTTCCAGCAAGAGCTCCTTTAGAGCTGGAGGGACTGGGCAGTCCTCCTTGAACCTGTTCATAACCTCTCAGAGAAACCCAAGAGGGCAGGACGAGTGGGACCAGTCAAGGTAGTGCAGAACAAACCCACTTAAAATATATATATCAATTATTAATCTCGCTTAGACTCCGCTCTATAAACAAGCCAGGGAGGAACCCACGTCTCTCTCTCTCTAAGAACACCAAAACTCTGCTGCTTCAGGAGACCTTGAAGCCGCTAAGAAGCGCCGGAGTGCCCCAGTCTGACAAATCCATTTAAAACCTCCCATGAGACACCGGAGTTGGATCCAAGACGCTCCACGCAACTCATCCCTCTTGGCCAACGCCTCCCACGGGACTGCAGCCTGGCTTGGCCACCCCAAAAGGGATCCCACCCGAAAATCACATCCCTCTGGCTCCCGGTGGCCTAAACCTCCGGTTTTCCTGGAGAAAACAAGACCTAGAGACGTGTCCACAGCGAAATGGTGAAAACCTTAAGGCTCCTTGGCCCAGAAATAGCACTGAGAGATGTCAAAGCTACACCAGGTAGTTGCAGAAGTCTAAACCACTTCAATAAACCGCAGGCCAGGGCTGCTGGATTTTGGTTTCTTCCTTTTTCCTTGTCTTTTAGTGACCAGACTGTAGAAAAATTAAAAAAATAAAGCAAATAATAAAACCACCAACAAGCCAAACCCCCATAAAAATACAAGAAATAGAAGGAGGGAGTCTTGAAAGCCGAGGAGAACCTGCTCATCACCCTTGAATGTCAAGGAGGACCTGCTCATCAGCCTTGAAAGCCAAGGAGGACCTGCTCATCACTCTTGAAAGCCAAGGAGGACCTGCTCATCACTCTTGAAAGCCAAGGAGGACCTGCTCATCATCCCTCAACACCAAAGAAGACCAACCCTTGAACTCCAAGGAGAACCTCCTCACCATCAGACCTCACATCCCCTAAACCCAACAGCAACAAAATATGATTGTGACTAAAACAGTAAAAGCAGCAACACTCAATAACGTCCACCTTAAAGTTCTCCTCTGCTAAATATGATATTTTTTTATAGCTAGAGCACCAAGCAACTTTTGAATGGTTTGAAATGGCTTCAGGCCATTTGACCCAGGAAGAACGGAGCTGCAGGAGAAATGACCTTAGTGATTATAGAATCATAGAACAACCAGGTTGGAAGGGACCCATCGGATCATCGAGTCCAACCACATTATATGTGCAAAGTGTATTTTGGAGACTCGTCTCCTGAGCTGAGCTGCATTCCATGGGGCAGGAGGAGCTCCCAGTGGCATTCTCACCCAAAAAAATCAAGTCCCCTTTGGGGTGCCACCTCCTACAGGTGAAAGATCATCACTACTAGATGGGAAAACTTGGAGAGAATCATAGAATCATAGAACAACCAGGTTGGAAGAGACCCATCGGATCATCGAGTCCAACCATTCCTATCAAACACTAAACCATGTCCCTCAGCACCTCATCCACCCGTCCCTTAAACACCTCCAGGGAAGGGGAATCAACCACCTCCCTGGGCAGTCTATTCCAATGCCCAATGACCCTTTCCGTGGAAAAACTTCCTCCTAATCTCTAGCCTAAATCTCCCCTGGTGGAGCTTGAGGCCATTCCCTCTTGTCCTGTCCCCTGGCACTTGGGAGAAGAGCCCAGCTCCCTCCCCTCCACAACCTCCTTTCAGGTAGTTGGAGAGAGCAATGAGGTCTCCTCTCAGCCTCCTCTTCTCCAGGATAAACACCCCCAGCTCTCTCAGCCGCTCCTCATCGGGCCTGTTCTCCAGCCCCTTCACCAACTTCGTGGCTCTTCTCTGGACTCGCTCCAGAGCCTCAACATCCTTCTTGTGCTGAGGGGCCCAGAACTGAACACAGGATTCAAGGAGCGGCCTCACCAGTGCTGAGTCCAGAGGGAGAATAACCTCCCTGGCCCTGCTGGTCACACCATTTCTGATACAGACAGAACTGGACTGAAACCAGCCAGCCCCCTCCAATCATTTGAAATGCATGATGGTTCAAGCAAAAGAGCATTTTGTTTGCCACTGACATGCTCTTTTCCCCAGCTCTTGGACCTAGCAGGACAATCTGTACGCGGCTGCATGATTTTTTGTAAAGTCATAGCCTCTGTCACAAGGCGCTCATTAAAAATGCAGCCGTTATCGGATACGACTTCCAGGAGGGTTGGAGAATCCTCGGTCCCTGCGCTCACACGCTTGGGGAAAGGAAAAGCAGGTTTCCTCTTTTCTGAACTATTTTCCCAGCTCCGAGGACTGAGAGGAGACAACAATGACAAAAAAAAAAAAGCATCGACGGAGAATAAGACGGTGGCATCAGAGCTCCCCTGGGAGTAATCAGAAATAATTAGATGATGTATTTAGATTGCCTTTTCCTTGGATAAAGAGACTCTCCCCCCCCAATCCCAGGACCCCCAGAGCCTGTCCTCCCCACGGGAAGGTGAGCTGGGAGCAGGGACAAAGGCTCAGGACCCTCCGGAGGTGGGAGACAAAGCAGATGAAGGCTTTCCCGGGGACCCAAACCCCCTGAAAAGAAAAGAGCTGAAAAGTCCTGCCCTTGAAGGCCCCAAAGGGTCAAAGGAAACCTCCCTTTCTTCAGTAAATGAGGAGACAGGGCAGGAAAATCCCATCTCTGGATTCAAGGCTGGCAGGGGGGACATCACCCAGAGCCTCCTCAAAGCCCAGGGGCTGCCACTCACCCCATTTGGGGGTTCCCCCTGCTTTTGGATGGAAAGGAAACACACTTTTTACATAAGCCCAAAGGAAAATACGCAACAGCTAAGTGCCAAACTCAGAGCCAAAGGGCCATTCCCTGTGCACGCAGCCGCGGCGACGTCTTGATGGAAAGAAAGAGTTAAATAAAGTCTGATAAAACGCATTTCAAGTCCACGCTGGGCATCGCTGGGCATCACCGGGTCGGGGGACGGAGAAGCTAAAAGGAAAAGTGGTTGCACGCCCAAACCCCAAGCCTCCCCCTCTGCCCGTGTCGGGGTTCGGGGAGAGAAATTGAGAGGGGAAAGAAGAGAAATTGAGGTCTGAATGTGAAATGCTGAGAATGCCTGCAAAGTCTTGGGCAGGGGAAGGAAAACAAGGTTAAGTTTGGTAATCAAATGACGGTCATGCCAAGACTCCTCTCCTCTCCCTCTTCTCTCCTGCAGCAGTCACTTCTGCAGCCCCAAAGTATTTTATTTTTGAAATGCTGCAAGTGGCAAGCGGCGAGCAGCACCACCAGCCCCTATTTTTAGTGCAGCAG
This sequence comes from Coccyzus lansbergi, assembly GCA_033558105.1. NCBI lineage: Eukaryota > Metazoa > Chordata > Aves > Cuculiformes > Coccyzidae > Coccyzus > Coccyzus lansbergi. Next base: position 331,410 of record JAUMJK010000501.1, on the reverse strand, counting down.
CCAGTGGCGATGGGCGAAAGGAGAAATTTTTTTTTTTCCTGCCTTATTAACATGGGAAAAACCTGAATTTGCAAATATTCCTGAGCGAAGAGGGAAGGCGCACACACAGCAGACATGCAGCAGGGAGCCACGGGCGCTGTAGAACCCTCAAAGTTCGCATGGGAAGTAAAGACCCGGAGGCTTGGGCAGGGGAAAAGGATGGAAAAGTGAATTAAATGAATGATGAGGATAAGGCTTAGCTGGGGCTGGGAGAAAGCACTGGGGTACAGCCCTGGGAGAAAGCTTGGGGGGGCTCTCACTGGGAACCCTGGCACAGCCCCAGAAGCAACCCCTGGGGACACCAGCACAGCCTTGGGGAGATCTTGCTGGGGACCCCAGCACAGCCATGGGAAGCAAGCACTGAGGACCCTAACACAGCCACAGGGAGCAAGCTCTGGGGACCCCAGCACAGCCATGGGGACCCCAGCACAGCCATGGGGAGCAAGCCCTGGGGACCCCAGCACAGTCATGGGGACCCCAACACAGCCATGGGAAGCAAGCCCTTGGACCCCAGCACAGCCACGGGAACCCCAACACATCCCTGGGGACCCCAGCACAGCCATGGGGACCCCAGCACAGCCATGGGAAGCAAGCCCTGGGACCCCAGCACAGCCCTGGGAACCCCAACATATCCCTGGGGACACCAGCACAGCCATGGGGACCCCAGCACAGCCACGAGGAGCAAGCCCTGGGGACCCCAGCACAGCCACGGGAACCCCAACACAGCCCTGGAGACCCCAGCACAGCCATGGGGACCCCAACACAGTCACGGGGAGCAAACTCTGGGGACCCCAGCACAGCCATAGGGAGCAAGCACTGGGGACCCCAGCACAGCCATGGGGACCCCAACACAGCCATGGGGAGCAAGCCCTGGGGACACCAGCACAGCCTTGAGGAGATCTTGCTGGGGACCCCAGCACAGCCATAGGGAGCAAGCACTGGGGACCCCAGCACAGCCATGGGGACCCCGGCACAGCCCTAGAAGTGACCCTTGGGGCCCCAGTCCCAGCGGCATCTCCCTGCTCCGTCCTGCTGCAAGGTGAGTCACCACCGGCAGCCTGGGCGCGACACCCTGCTCGAGGTCACCCACCCAGCAGTCATTCAGCCAAGACAAAGCATGTTATTGCCATTATTTTTTTTAATTTCCCCCCTTCCCCCCTTATCTATCCCTGGTTTTCAAAGCAAGAAGCCCAAATAGAAAATGCAACATTTTACTTTGGCTGCAGATTGCTGCAAAGGAAAAGGTAAGGGAGAGACGAGGGGTTAAAAAAACAAAAAAAAAAAAAAAAAGACAATTATTCTGCAGAATTTAATTTCTTACGATCACCTAAAAGCTCCAGACCCCCACCCCGGGGTAAGCTCCATCCACCAGAAAGCACCCAGCACCCCACTCCCCTGCCTCCTGCGTCGCCCGCATCCCATGGCAAACATTAATTCGCATCCGTAACACATCAAAAAAGACAAGTGCCATGCTGAATCGTATTCTCCTCGCTCCTCGTCCCCCAACAGCCGAGCCAGCAATATCTAACATGCATGACTCAGTGCTACCGCCGCGCCTCTCCGCAGCAGAAAGCCTTAAAAATAAAGTAAATATCTGAAAAGGTCAATTAAAAAAAAAAAAAAAAAAAAAAAAGCTTACAAAACATCAGCCGCCGCGTCTCGCTAGAGCTCATTACCTAGTATGGTGGAGCTGCCTCTCTGTGTGTGTGTCTGTGTGTGTGTGTGGTTTTTTTTTTTTTTTTCTTGTGCAAGTTAGTCTGTGAGTCAGCATTAACACACATGAGAACATCAGGAATACTGCCTGGTTCTGATGCAATGGAGGTTGTTAAAAAAAAAAAAAAAAAAGAAGAAGCAGCAGAAGAAATCGCGCTCGGCTTGGACAGGAGCCTGTAATTCAATTGCCTTTACTTTTCAATTACTGCATAGCCTACCCTGACCAACCTGCAGAGGGGAAGGAAACTTTGCTTACATCTCTGCCTTCAAATTAATGACTTTTCCTCTTGGCTACAGCTTATTCTCCTTGCTTTAAAGCAAAAAAAAGAGTCAGTGGAATATAATTAACCCTTCAAGGGCAGCGGAGCCCTTGCAGCGAGGGGGCATCCCCCTGGTTTTGTAGGGATTTCAGCCCTGGGAAACAATACTGCCAAAAAAAAAAGTTCTGGCGAGGGAAGGCATTTAGACATTAAACTTTTAATAGTCTATAAAGCAAAGCTACGATTGCATCTGAGCTGGATCCATAATGGAAACATAATCAGTACTGCAGGAATTTAACTCTGTGCTTCCAAGGTTGCAGAAGCAAAGCCCAGACTGGGGAATCAAAAGCCCAGACTGGGGGGAATTTGATAGGAATGGTTGGACTAGAAGATCCGATGGGTCCCTTCCAAGCTGGTTGTTCTATGATTCTATGGTCGTGGAGCAAAAACCCTGAGACACCTAAAATAACATGTCAAGAGGTGGTCACCTCAACCTGATGCCGATGAGGCAAAGCACAAGACCCACAGGATGCATATCTTGCATTTATTGCTTGCACGTCAGTAAACAGTCCTTATCCTCCAGCTTTTGGGGGGGCAAACCCCTACGGACTCTGCTCCCACCCTCAGCATCGTGGCAGCAAAGCAGGAGGAAGGGATGGGAGACCCAACACTGATGTTCCCCTCCTGACCTCATCCCTTTCACCATAAAACCCTTCAACCATCCAATAAATTTTCCCTAAACTTACTGAATGTGCCTGATTCTGTAACGTGCCCTCTAAATAACCCTGAATATAGAATCATAGAATCACCAAGTTGGAAGAGACCCATCGGATCATCGAGTCCAACCATTCCTATCAAAATGGATAATATAAATACCCCATAATATTGTGTATGTAAACACACAGACACACACATATGGTCAAAAACGTCTTCAGAGTCAACACTTGCATCTCCCAAGCCTCATCCTGCTGTGACCCAACTGAGCAGCCACCAGCCCCAGGAAGCCCTGCGGATGCACAGCTCAAGATAAAGCACACGTGTCACTTAAACGTTCGGGTTTAACGAAGATTCAAGCCGCATGCAGCACAGGAGGGTCAGAAGTTGGAGGTCAGAAAGCCTCCTCAGTGCTCGTAACTTGTTGCGAAGGCTGAGTGATCCCCACACCAGCCAACACCAACTGACTCATCAAAATAAGGCAGGAAGAAGGGATGGGAAACCCCACACTGATGTTCCCCTCCTGACTTCATCCCTTAGAATCATAGAATAACCAGGTTGGAAGGGACCCACCGGATCATCGAGTCCAACCATTCATTGTGACAGGAGGGTCAGAAGTTGGAGGTCCGAAAGCCTCCTCAGTGCTCATAACAGGCTGCGAAGGCTGAGCTGAGCCCCACACCAGCCAACACCAACCGACTCATCAAAATAAACAGGTATAGTTAATGCATCCGGATTAATAATCCAGCGGATCACAGGATATTCTAAATCCCAGCTTGGCTTGTTGGTTGAGCAGACACACGCAATAAAAAATTCCCTTTTTTCTTTTTTTTTTTTTTTGGTTAAATACACAAGTATAAATAGTTGTTAATGCTCTTTAACCAACACGGACTCCCCCCCAAACATGGTTTAGTGTTTGATGGGAATGGTTGGACTCAATGATCCGATGGGTCTCTTCCAACCTGGTGGATACTATTCTATGATTCTAAATGTCAGAGATCCATCCCTCCCCTTGCACACAAGGCTCTGTCTCAAACCAGTGCAAGCCTGGTGAGGGTTGTTTTTTTTTTCCTTAAGCATGTGGGATACTTGAATACAGATGAATTGAGTTTTAAAGGAAAGAAAAAAAACCAAAACAACAAACCCCAAGCAGCAACTTTCTGGGCCAAGTTCTTGTGTGCCAAACTTCTCAAGCGCCACAGCACAGCTCGACAGTGTTTCAAAAGAATTTAAGCAGTGTTTTGAATACTGCTGACAATCTTCCTCATCAGAATTTGTAATTTAAATACCTTCACTCTGAAAAGCATGCTCCCTGGGGCATCCTTCATTCTCCCTCCCCGCCCGCCCACCCTCCCCAAACCTCAGAAAATGCCTTGTTTTCCCTACCAGGCTGGTTTTCCCCCACCTCCCGCAGCAGCCGCCGCGTCCCGCAGGGACCTCGCTGCTCCAGCACAAGTTTGCTCTTCGGATTACCAGGGGATGGAATCTCTGTGCGCGTCTCAGCGCCCAAAACCAGATCCCTTCCTCTTTTCTAACTCCGAAGCTGGTTTAGCGATAAAACCCGTGCACTGGTTTAGTGATAAAACCCGTGCACTGGTTTAGCGATAAACCCCTGCTAACCAGACTCCTCCAGCAAAAAAGAGTTAATCCGAGGAGCCTCGCTCTCCAACCCTCGACTATCCAGTAGATAAGATGTGCCTTGAAACGTGTCACTAAGCCACAAAATTATTATATGTAAGATGTGCCTTGAAACGTGTCACTAAGCCACAAAATTATTATATGTAAGATGTGCCTTCAAATGTGTCACTAAGCCACAAAATTATTATAGAACAACCATAGAATCCTAGAACAACCAGGTTGGAAGGGACCCTTCGGATTGGTGAGGAAGAGCAACATTAATTTCTTGGGGTCCGTGTGCTGCGAGAGGCAGCTCCATTTTGGCAGGAGCGCGTTTAAGATTCCCTCCCAGTGCTGCGAAAGCACCTTGAGAGGTCGACGAGCGCTTTCGCGTTCTCGGCTCCATCTCCACCGCCGCAGCCGGCGAAAGCGGCTTGACCTAGACGAGAAGCGAAAAGAGCCTCCGTGAAATAATCCATCAACACCCCCTTCGCCAACTGCAGCCGCTGCCTTTGTCGTGGGCGCGTTTGGGTATCGCACCTACCGACTGCGGCCGAGAGGGTGTAAATCACATCCTGGGCTCTCCTGGGATGGAAGCAACGTCGGCATCGATAGCTGCAGAGCCGCAGCGCCCGGCATCCTACATAAACCACCTCCCGATTAAAGTGTGTGCGAGAGCCTGTGCCCATTACCCAACTCATTAAAGACGCTGATACTTTGTAACATACCCTAATCTTTAATATTCATAGCTTGCCTCATTTGCATACCATGCCATAAATAGTCGAAGCAGAGGTAAAACACAAAGCGCTCTACTTGCATTTCTAATTATGCCTAAAATCAAATGTAAATCACAACACAGCCAAGACACAGTAAGTACTAAATTTGATGTCTCTCGGTTAAAAAACAACAACAACCAAAAAAAAAAAACCCACGCACAAATTCAATTATTTTTTAAAGACAAAAATCAAAGGGGTTTGCAGGCGGGTGAACTGGGGGTGATGATGTTTTAAGAGCGGAGCTCACATCTACAGCCTCTATAACTCCCTGAGAGGAGGTTGTGGAGAGGAGGGAGCTGGGCTCTTCTCCCAAGGGACAGGATGAGAGGGAATGGCCTCAAGCTCCAGCAGGGGAGGCTCAGGATGGACATTAGGAAAAAAATTTTCACGGAAAGGGTCATTAGGCACTGGTAGAGGCTGCCCAGGGAGGGGGTTGAGTCACCTTCCCTGGAGGGGTTTAAGGGATGGATGGTGCTGAGGGACATGAGTTAGTGATTGCTGGGAAGGATCAGCTTGAATCTAACTGTCTCCCCATTCCTCCTCTTCATCCGTCTCCCCCACTTCCTCCTCTTCATCTATCTCTCCCGCTCCTCCTCCACATTCCTGTTCCTCCTCCATGTCCCCCTTCCTCCTCTTCATCCATCTCCCTCCTTCCTCCTCTTCATTCATCTCCCTCCTTCCTCCTCTTCATCCACCTCCCTCCTTCCTCCTCTCCATCCATCTTCCTCCTTCCTCCATCTCCCTCCTTCCTCCTCTTCATCCACCTCCCTCCTTCCTCCTCTCCATCCACCTCCCTCCTTCCTCCTCTCCATTCACCTCCCTCCTTCCTCCTCTCCATCCATCCCCTCCTTCCTCCTCTCCATCCATCTCCCTCCTTCCTCCTCTCCATCCACCTCCTCCTTCCTCCATCTCCCTCCTTCCTCCTTTTCATCCATCTCCCTCTCTCCTCCTCTTCATCCACCTCCTCTTCATCTCCCAAGAAGCTCCTTGCAAGAGCAAGGTGCAGCATCCACGCTACTCAAAACGAAACACTTTAAAGATTTATGCCCGAACATCGAATTAAAATCAAATTAACTAAATTTAGAATCACAGAACAACCAGGTTGGAAGAGACCCATCGGATCTTCTAGTCCAACCATTCCTATCAAACACTAAACCATGTCCCTCAGGACCTCATCCACCTGTCCCTTAAACACCTCCAGGGAAGGGGAATCAACCACCTCCCTGGGCAGCCTATTCCAATGCCCAATGACCCTTTCTGTGAAAAACTTCCTCCTAATCTCTAGCCTAAATCTCCCCTGGTGGAGCTTGAGGCCATTCCCTCTTGTCCTGTCCCCTGTCACTTGAGAGAAGAGGCAAAATTAGGATGAAAATCACACAATTTGGGAAACCACAAGAAGAGCTTGTCCAGCAGAGGAATGGGGAGCGAGGCAGGTTGCTTGGCATCCTTTCCCGCTTACCTTCTCTTTTCCGCTGGGAATCCAGCTGCATCAACCCACTACGTCTTAATGAAAGGTTTTTGTGGGTGGCTGTCCCAGGAGAAAAGGGAGTTCTAAGTCACTTGAACCGAGACTGATTTTGAAGAAAGAGTCAGTTAAACATCACCAAAGGGAACTAAACATCACCAAAGGGATCCGGGCACCGGCAAACGCTCTGGCTGGGAGTGCAGCTCCGAGATGTAGCCTCTCCCTTTATTAGATTTTTCCCGTTTTACGAGAGGCTGAAAGATACGTCTGAGAATAAAAAGCAGGAAAAAAACCCCCAAAACCACATCTCGTCACCATGTTCTGCTTGTACACTGAGCTTCCAGAGTCCCCAAATGGCATCGATAAGCAGGTACAAGGACTCCTGAGAGGGTCCCCCTGCCCCAGGTCCCTCCAAGCCTCTCATCCTCCCCCGGTGCTAGAGCTCATCCCACTCCCTTCCCAGACTTGCGTCCAGCTCAACGCCAATACTGCATGGCTTCTCTTCGGGAGTTGTTAAAGCAGCTTTTCGGCTCTACCGGCTTGCAAAGAATTCCAGAGACGTCATTGAATTTAACCCCGAAAGGTGAGCGTTTACTCCGTCCCCTCCGCCTGCGCCGAGGGAGAAGTGAAAGCGAACTGCTCGCAGCCTGCAAAAGCCTTTTTGCAGTTCATATGTACCCTGGCATCCCGCCCGGACCTATTTTTAAGCCCATTTACTAGAAATCCCACAAATTAAAGGAAATACGGATAATGTTGTAAGAATCCTTTGGGCCAAATAAAAGCTACACATAATTTTCCTTGTGCATCAGAGTAAGATCCTTAACCACAAAAACCCAGATTTCCCCAAAGCTCTTTTGCAACGACGGCAAGAGAATCTTGTTTTGTAAAAAAGTTGCTTTGATTCACTCCTGGATTACAGGGAGCGCGGCAGACACCGCTGCCTCCCGGCCAAAGCAGGAGGGGCACGGCTGTTATGAAACAGAAAGGTGTTAGGAGAACACAAATAAATTAAACATCTCCGGCTCTGGAATGGTGATGATTAATGACAGTGAAAGCAGCAGGAAGCGCTCATGGAGAGCAGCTTTAGGATGGTTATTGTTTTTTTTTTCTTCTCTCTGCAGGGAGGTTGGTGTGTGTTTTCATCTTACAGCTTCTTTCATAGAATCATAGAACAACCAGGTTGGAAGAGACCCATCGGATCATCGAGTCCAGCCATTCCCATCAAACACTAAACCATGTCACTCAGCACCTCATCTACCCACACCTTAAACACCTCCAGGGAAGGGGAATCAACCACCTCCCTGGGCAGCCTATTCCAATGCCCAATGACCCTTTCCGTGAAAAATCTCCTCCTAATCTCTAGCCTAAATCTCCCCTGGTGGAGCTTGAGGCCATTCCCTCTTGTCCTATTCCCTGTCACTTGGGAGAAGAGCCCAACTCCCTCCTCTCTACAACCTCCTTTCAGGTAGTTGTAGGGAGTAATGAGGTCTCCTCTCAGCCTCCTCTTCTCTAGGTTAAACCATATAGAGACACAGAATCATAGAACAACCAGGTTGGAAGAGACCCATCGGATCATCGAGTCTAACCATCCCTATCAAACACTAAACCATGTCCCTCAGCACCTGGAAAGACCTTTCAGATCCAGTCCAGCTGTACCTGCCCACTACTAAACCAGATCCCTCAGCACCTTGTCCACCTGTATTTTAAACACTCCCAGTGAAGAAGACTCCACTACTGCCCTGGGCAGCCTCTGCCAGTGCTTCACCACTCTTGCAGTAAAGAAATTATCCCTAATATCCAGTCTAAAGCGTCCCTGACACAACTTGAAGCTATTTCCTCTCGTCTTCTCGCTTGTCACTTGGGAGGAGAGACCTCATTGCTCTCTGCAACTACCTGAAAGGAGGTTGTGGAGAGGAGGGAGCTGGACTCTTCTCCCAAGGGACAGGACGAGAGGGAATGGCCTCAAGCTCCACCAGGGGAGGGTCAGGCTTGACATTAGGAAAAAAATTTTCACAGAAAGGGTCATTGGGCAGTGGCAGAGGTTGCCCAGGGAGGGGGTTGAGTCACCTTCCCTGGAGGGGTTTAAGGTGCAGGTGGACGAGGTGCTGAGGGACACGGGTTAGATATTGATGGGAATGGTTGGACTCACTGATCCAATGGGTCTCTTCCAACCTGGTGATTCTATGATTCTACAATTCTATGTCAGTCGTGCTGATGGTTCTCTACCGCATCTCCTTGATGATTTTATATAAAACAGGGATTTTCTGCCCAAAAAAAAAGAATCCTGGGTGAGTGGTGCCAGAGCCTGGAGGCAGAACCCTCACTTTGGGGGTCACAGCCCCCCCTGTTTTCCTCCTCAAAGGGGAGAGGGGTAAGCAGCACCAAAAGCTGCTCATTCCCTTCCACCCCTTCCCTGCTCTTGGTTAAATACCGGAGCATCCAGCTGCACTGCCTTCTGCACCAGGGCCGTAGGGAAGGAAGGGGAGCGCCTGTGTTATTACGCCGCATCCACAATTCTAACTCCGCAAAGACTCCGTCGCGTTAAATAAACTCCAGTAACGGCTCTCGCACTTGGGTAGGATTAAAGATGAGACGCACGTTTCAATAAAACTTAGAAGACAAGCAGAAACAGCCCCAAAACACAACGGGAAAAGTGGCATTTTGTGGAGAATCCTTGCGGGGAGGGGATGTGGAGAAGGTTCTTCATTTCCAACAGCGATAAAGCAAAGCAAAGCAATCATCATTAAACCCGACTCTCCCTTCGCTCTCGCTCATCCCCAGCAGCCGCTTAAAATGTCTTCCTCGCAAACATTTCAGTTGCCTCTTAAAAGGAAAAATAATTATGCAGGGGAATAACCACTTCTATTCTCCAAAAGCGCAGAACTGAACAGTTAAACACGCGACTTCAGGAACTCTTCCAAGATTTATATGTTTTGCATGGAAAGCAAATGTTTTTTTTTTTCCCCTGCCTGGGAAAGTATATAAGCGCTAAGTTTATGAAGCCAACTCCATTTATTCCTGGTTTATGTTGCTGCTCGGATGGAATCTAATTAGCGAGTTAACCAGCCGCGCGGGGACGTGGGGCTGGTTGAGGCTGCAAGCCCCTGACCCACAGCTGTGCCGGCACACGGTCCCATGGACTCCAGCCCAGAAATGGGTTTTCTCCGTGGCACCAGGACAGTGGGACCGGCTGAAGGGTGACATCCTTCATTAGTGTTTGATAGGAACTGTTGGACTCGATGATCCGGTGGGTCTCTTCCAACCTGGTTGTTCTATGATTCTATGATCCTTTCTTAGAGCATCTCAATCATAGAATCATAGAACAACCAGGTTGGAAGAGACCTAGCGGATCATCGAGCCCAACCATTCCTGTCAAACACTAAACCATGTCCCTCAGCACCTCATCTACCCGTCCCTTAAACACCTCCAGGGAAGGGGAATCAACCACCTCCCTGGGCAGCCTATTCCAATGCCCAATCACGCTCTGTGTGAAAAACTTCCTCCTAATCTCTAGCCTAAATCTCCCCTGGCGGAGTTTGAGGCCATTCCCTCTTGTCCTGTCCCCTGTCCCTTAGGAGAAGAGCCCAGCTCCCTCCTCTCTACAACCTCCTTTCAGGTAGTTGGAGAGAGCAATGAGGTCTCCTCTCAGTCTCCTCTTCTCTAGGCTAAACACCCCCAGCTCTCTCAGCCGCTCCTCATAAGGCCTGTTCTCCAGCCCCTTCACCAGCCTCGTTGCTCTTCTCCGGACTTGCTCCAGAGCCTCAACATCCTTCTTGTGCTGAGGGGCCCAGAACTGAACACAGTAATAAGAAGCAATTAAGAAGAGATTATATAATCATAAGAATCTATAATCTATAATAATCGTAAGATTATAGAATCATAACCAAGGATGGATGGTGTGGAGAAGTCCGGGAGCTCGAGGTCTCCTTTCAGCTCTGCCAACTGCAGCTCATCACCACTGCGCTTTTGAGACAGTAAAAAGTCTTTTTACAGCGATGCTCTTGCAAATAAAGTGTTGCTGTTTCTATTGTGCTGCACATCTCCCGTTCATAGAATCGTTTGGGTTGGAAGAGACCTTAAAACCCATCTAGTTCTACCCCTGCCAGGGACAGAGACTCTTCCCACTGGATCAGGGGCTCCAAGCTCCATCCAACCTGGCCTTGAACCCCTCCAGGGATGGGGCAGCCACAGCTTCTCTGGGTAACCTGACCCTCCCCACCCTCCCAGGAAAATATTTTCTTCTCAACATCTCATCTCAACCTCCCCTTATATAAATCACAGAATCATAGAATCATAGAACAACCAGGTTGGAAGAGACCCATCGGATCATCGAGTCCAACCATTCCTATCAAACACTAACCCATGTCCCTCAGGACCTCATCTACCTGCGCCTTAAACACCTCCAGGGAAGGTGACTCAACCAAAATAAAGCTCTTGAGATCTCTTGAGTCTCAGCTGCTGAGCCACCTGGACTCTTCTCACCCCACATTTAAGATCTTTCAGTTTTTTTTGCAGCAACACGGCAAGTGATTTTCCATTTATTTTTGAGTTTTGTTGAAAAATCTTTCTGGCCAGTTAAACCAGAACTGTGGCGATTGTGAAACGCAGGAAATTTGCTGCAACGCTCTGTAACATTTGCGAGGCAATTAGCCAAAACCTCGCTGCAAATAAGCTTTTTTGCCACACCGGCCTAACCACCAAGCATCAACCCATTTTCTTAGGAAACAACATCTGCTGAAAGAACTTCCTAATCTAGAAGCAGGCGTGGAAAGAAAAAAAGCTGCTGCAAGTACCTCTAGTCCATGGTAAACAACACTCTGGGGCAGTTCATAGAGTCACAGAATTGCCCTGAGTTGGAAGGGACTCACCAGAATCATCAAATCCAACTCCTGTCCCTGCACAGGACAACCCCAAGTTGTTCCACTCAGAGGAAACCGATTCCAAGTACCAGAGCTTGTGACACAGACCCTCTTCCCAGATTATTTATCACCCAGGCTGGAGAATTGATAGGGTTGAAGCCTTCCTTGACGCACCGAGATGAAGCCTTCCTGGAGGAGGTGGTGGTAGAGCGGCCTTGAGCTGATGATGATCCGAGGGCTGGAGCATCTCTCCTGTGAATACAGGCTGAGAGAGTTGGGGTCGTTCAGCCTGGAGAAGGCTCTTGGGGAGACCTTAGAGCAGCTTCCAGTGCTGAGAGGGGCTGCAGGAAAGCTGGGGAGGGGCTCTGCATCAGGGAGGGCAGGGAGAGGATGAGGAGGAGTAGGTCTGAGCTGAAAGATTTAGTTGAGATGTCTGAAATGTTCTCCTGTGAGGGTGGGGAGGCCCAGGTTGCCCAGAGAAGCAACCTGGTGGCTGCTCCACCACCCCGGGAGGTGTTCAAGGGCAGGTTGGATGGGGCTTGGAGCCCCTGATCCAGAAGGGGCAGTTCATAAAGTCACAGAATTGCCCTGAGTTGGAAGGGACTCACCAGGATCATCAAATCCAACTCCTGTCCCTGCACAGGACAACCCCAAGTTGTTCCACTCGGAGGGAACCAATTCCAAGTGCTTGTGACACAAGACCCTCTTCCCAGATTATTTATTACCCAGGCTGGAGAACTGATAGGGTTGAAGCTTTCCTTGACGCACATGGAGGAGGTGGTGATAGAGCCACCTTGAGCTTTGGGGCAGGGATTTGCACCCCTAAACTTGACCCCTGCAGGGTCTGGAAGGCTGGGAGCTACAGGAGCTGCATCCTATAGACGTAGGAATAAATCACAGCACAGACACACCAGTTCCTGGGTAATCGTCGGTAAGAATAAACAAACCACTGGGAAATAGAGCAACCGTTTCCATTTCCTACCAAAGCATTCGCATGGTTTTTCTTCCCGGGAAGATGTCAACATAAAGCAAAAAGTGAGCTTCACGATTCGCGCTCGGAAGCAGTTATCACACGCAGATAGAGGGAGGCAGAGCAGGATAATGTAGCCAACGTTGCAGAGCGAACCTGTGCTCGCAAGCAGTGAGACAAAACCCTAGAATCACGGAATCACCGGGTTGGAAGAGACCCACCGGATCATCGAGTCCAACCATTCCCATCAAACACTAACCCATGTCCCTCAGCACTTTGTCCACATGCTTGATACTTCTCCTGATTTCAGATTAAAACAGCAGCGACGCTTGTGTGCTATTTGTTATAATTCACTCCCTCTCTTATTCTCCAGCCCTGCTTTCTCCTCCATCCTAAAACAACCAATAAAACAAACCAAAAAAAGCTTCCTCTTGGAAACAAGTTAGTTATAATACTGCTCTCATCTGTTGCTAAGTCCAAGGACCTGCCCAGGGAGGAAAGAGCTGCAAAGCTGAAAGGGAGTCAAGCATTTGCACAGGTTTATTGAGAAATGAAATCCAGCTTTAAACACAGTAAATCGGAGACTATTCTGAATCACCTCTTCAATTTTTTAATGCTACTCCAGGGAGCACTGAAGGTAAATATGTTAATTTGACTTCAATCATGGCGCGGAGGGAGAAAAAAAAAATAAAAAAACCCCACACGCTGTGTTAGTTTAGGGTACCAAGTCTTAAAACTATTCATGCATTTCTGCATATTTTATACTCAGCAAATAAAGTTCCAAGGTTCTATAAGGAGGCTGAGAAATTATTCGGAGTAAGCAATAATGAGGTGTGCATTATATAAGGCTGATCCTAATGGCAATCTATTATTAAAACTTAAGCGTTAGAGCAGCTCCATTTCAAACAGTCCTACAGCACTTTGCCTCCTCCGGAAAGGGAAAAGAGCTCTTGGAGAAGGAAAGCTGGGGGAGATCACAGAATCGCAGAACAACCAGGTTGGAAGAGACTCATCGGATCATCGAGTCCAACCATTTCTATCGAACATTAAACCATGTCCCTCAGCACCTCATCTACCCGTCCCTTAAACACCTCCCGGGAAGGGGAATCAACCACCTCCCTGGGCAGCCTATTCCAATGCCCAGTGACCCTCTGTGTGAAAAACTTCCTCCTAATCTCTAGCCTAAATCTCCCCTGGCGGAGCTTGAGGCCATTCCCTCTTGTCCTGTCCCCTGTCACTTGGGAGAAGAGCCCAGCTCCCTCCTCTCTACAATCTCCTTCCAGGTAGTTGTAGAGAGTAATGAGGTCTCCTCTCAGCCTCCTCTTCTCCAGGCTAAACACCCCCAGCTCTCTCAGCCGTTCCTCATAAGGCCTGTTCTCCAGCCCCTTCACCAGCCTCGTTGTTCTTCTCTGGACTCACTCCAGAGCCTCAACATCCTTCTTGTGCTGAGGGGCCCAGAACTGAACACAGGATTCAAGGAGCAGCCTCACCAGTGCTGAGTACAGCGGGAGAATCACCTCTCTGGACCTGCTGGTCACACCATTTCTGATCGAAGCCAGGATGCCATTGGCCTTCTTGGCCACCTGGGCACACTGCTGGCTCATGATCAGTCGCTGTCGACCAACACCCCCAGGTCCCTCTCCTCCTGGCAGTTTTCCAGCCAGACTTCTCCCAGTCTGTAGCTCTGCACAGGGTTGTTGAGATGGCAGGTTTCACGCTCTCTGCGCTCTCTGTGACCGAGCTGTACCCCAGCCCCTTGGGCAATCCCTCTGCTATTTCTCTAATTAACTCTTCCCAGCGTCCCAGCACCGCTGCCATGAGCAGCCTCATCCAGCCGCTCCGGCACGGTCACGAGTCCCAGCAGGTTCATATTCCCAGTGTGTTTAATTCTCAGCCTGATGCTTCAACATAACGGACGCCCCCCCCCCCCCCCCCCCCCATCAACACATTAGGCAGGAAGAACAGCAGTGTTGAAAGGACGGAGGAGGCAGAGAGAAAGTCGGTGATTGCTGAGTGATTATCGCACCCACCGGCTCCACCTGCCCATTCCCTGCTGTGCCACCAGCTACCTGGGCTGAAGGAGTTAACAACTCTCGTAACAGGAGACATAGTTAGTCATCTAGGCATGTCCGGATCGGTATGAACCAGGAGCCAGAGTATGAATGAAGTTGCCTTGGAGATGCGGCCAAAACCAATGACCAGATACTAACTTTTCACGACCGGCTGCCAAGGGAGGCAGAACACGCAAAACCAGCAGGACAACAGCTTCCAGCGGAGATGGGAGCGCCCAAGTACGATGGGAGGGACCGCTGAGTCCCCCTGGAAAGCTAAAACCCTGCGCTTCTTTGCTTAAGATGTAGGAGAGATTTCCCCTCACAAAGCCAAGGGCCAGCAAGGAAACCCTCTCCTTGGACCTTACGGGGAGGGGGTCAACGATGCCCAGATGCAAGATGCTTCCTTTGGTCTAATCTTCAAGTTGATATTAAGGCTCTCGACACCCAGCTCCTTACTTCTTCTTGAAACCACCTTCATAAGCAGAAAAAACAGCTACAGGCACCGCGCACAATGCAGCAGAGACGAGATGTCATTAACCAAAAGCATTAAGGAGTGATTCAAAGGGCAGGCTGGGGAAGGATTACACGTCAGCAAACACCCCCCTGCCTAACCTCAGCACTTCAACTCCACCTCCGAGGGCGGTTTTGGAGGTAGATGAGGTGGAAGGAGTGGCTGCCCTGGCCTTCTGCTGGGCTCCTCCGCTAGCACCCGGTGGAGTTGCTTGGCAGGAGGAAGCTCAGCTTCCTTGGAGGGGTTTAAGGGATGGGTGGACGAGGTGCTGAGGGACGTGGTTTAGTGTTTGATAGGAATGGTTGGACTCGATGATCTGGTAGGTCTCTTCCAACCTGGTGATTCTATGATTCTATGAAACCTCACCTCCCTTCAACCTCATCAGAGCACTCACCCATGAAAAGAAGCAGCTCTTCAACCACAACAAGGTTCCCGCTGCATGAGATAAACTAGCTCATCGTTCACCCAGTCCCTGGACGGACAAACAGCCACCACTGGACACATGTCATCAAAGGGTCACACCACAACTCCCTGTGTTTCTAATCCATAGTCCAACCTTTGAAGGGGAAGATGCTTATCAGGCCCATGTCTCACACAAGCAACAACTTCCAGGGGAACCATAGAACCATAGAACAACCAGGTTGGAAGAGACCCATCGGATCATCGAGTCCAATCATTCCTATTAAACACTAAATCATGTCCCTCAGCACCTCATCTACCTGTCCCTTAAACACCTCCAGGGAAGGGGAATCAACCACCTCCCTGGGCAGCCTATTCCAATGCCCAATCACCCTCTGTGTGAAAAAATTCCTCCTAATCTCTAGCCTAAATCTCCCCTGGCAGAGCTTGGGGCCATTCCCCCTTGTCCTGTCCCCTGTCCCTTGGGAGAAGAGCCCAGCTCCCTCCTCTCCACAACCTCCTTTCAGGTAGTTGTAGAGAGTAATGAGGTCTCCTCTCAGCCTCCTCTTCTCCAGGCTAAACACCCCCAGCTCTCTCAGCCGCTCCTCATAGGGCCTGTTCTCCAGCCCCTTCACCAGCTTCATGGCTCAAGGTGGGGTGTGGGAGACACAAGCCCCAGTCCTTCCACCCAGTCCTTCATCACCTGGCCAGGTGATGGACGTGCTGCAGAACCGCACTCCAGGCTATCTGGGACATCAGAGAGCTGAGCAGCGCTCGCTGCCTCTCATTAGAAAAGCCTGAGATGAAACGGACTTATTTGTATTAGAGCCTGAACCGCAGAGAGCTCCCGTTCCCATCCGCACGCCAGCCCCTTGATATTTTTTCCCAGAAGGAAAAACAGAAGATGCTTTCCATAAGCAGGCGATTTCAGCAGCTAATTTTACCATCACTTATGGTCGACTTTATGAGTAAGATTTCATGCTGACTATATTAATCCTGTCAAATTTCAGAGTGAGGGAGAAATGATACTGTATATTTTATGGCTGCAATAACTTCTAAGCCATTAGACATGCATGCTGACATGAAAGTAATCAAATTGATTTTTTCCCTATTACAATGAAGAACTTTGCGCGAGCAAATAGTCTTTCTGGCACAGGAATGAAAACCCCAAGAGGCCCAACGCTCACTCAGGAAATTAGGAAATCGCCACAAGCCATTGTTCAGAAATTGGGGGATTCTGCTTACTCACACGTTATTGTCACCAAAGCTGAAAGGAACGTGTTAAGTCACAGAACATTTCACAGAACAGAAGAACCAGGTTGGAAGAGACCCATCGGATCACTGAGTCCAACCATTCCTATCAAACACTAAACCATGTCCCACAGCACCTCATCTACCTGTGCCTTAAACACCTCCAGGGAAGGGGAATCAACCACCTCCCTGGGCAGCCTTTTCCAATGCCCAATGACCCTTTCCGTGAAAAACTTCCTCCTAATCTCTAGCCTAAATCTCCCCTGGTGGAGCTTGAGGCCATTCCCTCTTGTCCTGTCCCCAAGCGATCAACAAAAGTCAACCAAGCAATCAACAAAAGCCAACGTGAGGGATAACTGGAGAGTTTGGAAGCAACGTTAAATAATGCAGAAGTTGCGGTTAATGGTTTTCCAAGCATCCAAGGCTCCCTCATGCCTTTGTTAACCTCACACGACCCCAGTGCCTCGCGTGGGACGGCAGTTTGCTGGCTGCTCCTCCAGGTGTTGGGTATGGAAGCCAGAATGGGTCAGAGGAGCTGCCTAGAGAGCTTCCCAGCAAGTCACAGAGTCATAGAAATAGACCTCTAAGCTCATCCGGTCCAACCATCAGCCCAACACCCCCGTGACTGCTAAACCATGTACCCAAGTGCCACATCCACACGCTTTTTGAAGCCCTCCAGGGATGGAGCCTCCACCACTTCCCTGGGCAGCCCCTCCAGGGCTTCTCCAGTCTTTCAGTTAAGACTTTTTTTCCTAATATCCAGTTTTGTTTTCAGCCTGGCGTCTGCCCATCCCTCTGCAGAAAGCAGAGAGAAAGATCACTTAAAATAACTCTTTAAACGAACACAAGCCTTTCATTTGCAACCTGATCCAGTGGAAGGTGGTCCTGCCCACGGCAGGGGGCTTGGAACTGGATGATCTTTAAGGTCCCTTCCAACTCAAACCGTTCTGAGAACTCTAAATTCCACTTGCTTAGTGTTTTGGAGAGTTTTCAAACCCAACTTACAGCTACACTCAAACTGGGAAGCCTTTCTTTGACTTATCCTAATACTATACTATACTTAATACCTAAAATTCGAATTTAAAAACTTTTAATGCAACACATCTGCAAAATCCTAAAGAAGGTCAGGTCCAAACGGCACTTAGATGAGCAGAGGGGATGGAGCAGGGTGCCCAGGGGCTCCATAATTCCAGCCCTGGCACGGGAAGGGTGAGGCCATCCGCACAACACCTGCCAGGTGCAAACACCCGTGAAAACCTGTTTTCTTCCTCTGACGTGCAGGTGCCTCTTGGGTGTGACAGGACAAGATTGGGTAGGTTCAAAAACTTGAAAAGTATGGTAACCAGAAGCAATTAAGCGCCGATAATGCGTATCATGTAATAGACTCACCCGGCACCCTGAGAGGCGCAGTCACATCCCTTCTACAGCCCACGACATGTAACATTTTCCTTGAATTTTAAATACGGAGCTCAAGCCTTTTTTGCAGAATACTGATTTCAATCATTAAACGATCCCAGATCTTTCAAACCAAAGCAACCTGTACACAAAATATTTGCATACGTGTGTGCTACGGTGCAAAGACAGGTGGGCGTGTGCACAGATGTGGAATGGTTCGACTCTATAATCCTGTGGGACTCTTCCAACCTGGTTATTCTATGATTCTATGGGTGTATAACTTCGGTAAGTTAGTGAAAGAAATGCAGGTTTAACAGGCATTTAGTTGCCAATCAAAATGCTTTTATGGCTCTAGATCAATGAGACTTATTTTGGGGTTTGAATTGTTTTAAAAAAACAGAAAGATCATAGAAATACAATCCCAGAAACCCACAACCATCTGGATTACCTAAATGGGGATTTGCTAAATGCCAGTTTGTGAAGCCAGTTTGTGTGGCTGCCGCAATCAAACATGCAAAAGGTTTCCATATATGTTATTAAATAAAATAAACTAACTTTTTAATCACTTTTCCACTTGTTTTTTTTTTTTAATTTAGCTTTAATCCTAACCTAAAGATTTCACCTCTTTCACAAACCGAGGTTCACAAAAGCCCTGACTCACACTTGCATCTATAAAGCCTCTTGCTGTGCCCGCGCTGATGCACTTTGATATCAACTCCCTGTCTTTCAAAACCCAAAATAAAACCATCCTGTGACTCTGCCATTCTTTCTTTTAAGAGAGAAGAGCTCTGCCCGAGCAGGGCTACTGCACATCCCTCTGCTGCTCCTGCCGCTGTTTACTCTTCGCATAGTTTTGACATGAATCCCTCCCGCCCGATGCACGGGACGCATGATCCGGGGACTTACAGCCCAGTCATGCACATATTTCACGGCCCAAATTCCTTTGCACTGACTGCAGCTCTCGGCACCGGCACCGCTCCCTGCGCGGCTGCAGACACAGGAGGACGGGATGGACTTGGGGTGATCCCCAGCAGCCTCACCGGGTGACAGGAGCAGCTCTGAGGGCTGAATTCTCTGAATTTTGGACTCAATGATCCAATGGGTTTCTTCCAACCTGGTTGTTCTATGATTGCTCTATGACTCCTAAGTGAGCAGAGTTGGGGTGGGGATTTTAGGTGGTTTTCATAGACTCATAGAATCACCAGCTGGGAAAAGACCCATTGGATCATCGAGTCCAACCATTCCTATCAAACACTAACCATGTCCCTCAGCAACTCATCCACTCATCCCTTAAACCCCTCCAGGGAAGGTGACTCAACCCCTTCCCCGGGCAGCCTGTTCCAGTGCCCAATGACCCTTTTTGTGAAAAATTTCTTTCTGATATCTAGTCTGAACCTCATGGCTTGAGGCCATTCCCTCTCGTCCTGTCACTTGGGAGAAGAGTCCAGTTCCCTCCTCTCTACAACCTCCTTTCAGGGAGTTGGAGAGAGCACTGAGGTCTCCCCTCAGCCTCTTCTTCTCCAGGCTAAACACCCCTAGCTCTCTCAGCCACTCCTCTTAAGGCCTGTTCTCCAGCCCCTTCACCCGCTCAGTGATCCAAACACAACCCTCACTCAACACACAATACATGAATCGCAGCCCGTGAGCAGCTTCAGCTTCCCCACAACAAACAGGGAATCCTTTTACTCAAACCACTACAAAAACTAGTGTTTGATAGGAATGGTTGGACTCGATGATCCGATGGGTCTCTTCCAACCTGCTTGTTCTATGATTCTATGAAAATTATGCTCTAAAGTTATCACCCGAACCCCTCAAATCCATAGTTCTGCAGAGGTAGGAGAGGTCTCCCGGGAGAGGTGGTGAACGATATCCGTGAGTTTCTCATGACCTTACGGAAATTGCCATGACAACACCGCTTCGATCCTCCGCACGTGGGATATATTCATTTGCACTAGTGTGACGGAGAATAATTAAGAGCGAGATTCCCCGAGCTGGGTAGTCACACCCGTGCGGCAGTTCACGGCGGCAGAGATTCAAGGGAAGCAGCCTCAAATTTAAATGTAAAAAAGAAAACCCACAACACTCTTCAGAGCCGTGTGACCTAATTCATTATAAAGAATGTCAGTTAGCAAACCTTTTAAATAAAACATTAAGCTAGAGGTAATTTGAAGCCTTGTGGATTTTGTTTTACTCAATTATTTTCTAATGCTTCAACTTCAAGAATAAATATGCAGAAATAAAAAAAAAAAAACATACCAAGGGTTTCATTTAATTCTTTTTCAAAAGAAATGAAGACATTCAGACTAAACCAAAATACCCTCAACCGAGCCAGATTTTTAATTAAAACTTTTGTGCCCTACAAGATATTTCAAGGTTGCAATATCTTCTTTTCACACCCATAAGCTGGAGGAGCTCACCTGGAGCCCTGCGTTCAGCTCTGGAATCCTCGGCCAAGGAAGGACATGGACCTGTTAGAGCGAAACCAGAGGAGGCCACGGAGATGATCCGAGGGCTGGAGAACCTCCTGTAGGAGGACAGGCTGGGAGAGGTTACTTAGCCTGGGGAAGAGAAGAGAAGGCTCTGGGGAGACCTTAGAGCAGCTCCAGGAGAGCTTGGGAGGGGCTCTGGATCAGGGATTGCAGGGAGAGGATGAGGGGGAACAGTTTTGAGCTGAAAGAGGGGAGATTGAGATGAGATCTTAGGAAAAAATGTTTTCCTGTGAGGGTGGGGAGGCCCTGGCCCAGGTTGCCCAGAGAAGCCATGGCTGCCCCATCCCTGGAGGGGTTCAAGATCCAGTTGGATGGGGCTGGGATATCAGAAAGAGATTTGCAGACACATGGTTAACACCACTCTGCTACCAAGCCTGCACTACGAGACATTCAGGAAACAAAGAAACCCAGAAGATAAAAATATTCCTTTCGGCCAACATGCTTAGAGGCCACTCCCTCTCGCCCTGAGACTTGGGAGAAGAGTCCAGTTCCCTCCTCTCCACAACCTCCTCTCAGGTAGTTGTAGAGAGTAATGAGGTCTCCTCTCAGCCTCCTCTTCTCCAGGCTAAACACCCCCAGCTCTCTCAGCCGCTCCTCATAGGGCCTGTTCTCCAGCCCCTTCACCAGCTTCATGGCTCTTCTCTGGACTCGCTCCAGAGCCTCAACATCCTTCTTGTGCTGAGGGGCCCAGAACTGAACACAGGATTCGAGGTTTGGTCTCACCAGTGCTTAGTCCAGAGGGAGAATAACCTCCCTGGCCCTGCTGGTCACACCATTTCTGATCCAAGCCAGGATGCCATTGGCCTTCTTGGCCACCTGGGCACACTGCTGGCTCATGTTCAGTCACTGTCAACCAACACCCCCAGGTCCCTCTCCTCCAGGCAGCTTTCCAGTCACTCTTCTCCCAGTCTGTAGCACTGCTTGGGGTTGTGCCCCAATCGCTCACTGCCGCAATTACCACATCGCAACCACACCCCAGGGCCACTTTTAGGGTATTAAAAGTTCTCTGTGCCACCACAATGTGATATTTTGCATTGGCACAAGATATGGCCAGAGGTATCCAGCTGAGCACCACCACATAGAATCATAGAACAACCAGGTTGGAAGAGACCCATCGGGTCATCGAGTCCAACCATTCCTATCAAACACTAAACCATGTCCCTCAGGATCTCATCTACCTGTGCCTTAAACACCTCCAGGGAAAGGGAATCAACCACCTCCCTGGGCAGCCTATTCCAATGCCCAATGACCCTTTCCGTGAAAAACTTTCTCCTAATCTCTAGCCTTAACCACACACAAGGCATGGATAAATCCCCCACCCAGGGCCCCCCAACCCCTCTCCCACTGCTTCTAGAGAGAGAAAAGTCACCGATGGATCCATTTCTCTGCGGCAGAGAATAAACAAGGATTAGTATTCACCCGTTCAGAACAGGGAAACCCTGCAGCTAGAGGTGGAGCCAGTCAATGCCTCAACATCCCGCCTAAGTTGCTTGACGAATGCTAACGACGACTTCCAGCTTATTTATCTAATTTGGTTTGATTTTAAAATATTGAGTTATCTAACCAGACGCGCACAAAAATAGCCTGAAAATTTCCCAGGCCGGTGAAAACGCTCTCTCACTTTATGATGCTATAATCCAATAGAGAGCTCTGAATATTACTGACTTTGCTCAATCACATTTGTATGGAGAAATGCCTAAAAAAAAATAAAAAAAAATCAGGACAAGGGCTACAGTTTCTACAGTTTTTCAAAGTGATCTCAAGTGCCTGAAAAATGGGGTTCTACAGGGAATGAGCCTGATGAGGTTCCTCAGGGAATGAGCCTTTCCGACCCTGCCTGCCATCTGCAGCCTGTAAATATTTTAGGCATTGAAGCTGGTTACAGTATTTATTAGGGTCTATTTCTGTTGATCAATCTGTAACAAGAGCAGAACAGCCAATACCTATAGAACAATCCTCTTGATTTATAGCAGCACCAAGATGATCTGAGGGCTGGAGCATCCTCTCCTGTGAATACAGGCTGAGAGAGTTGGGGTCGTTCAGCCTGGAGGAGGTTCTTGGGGAATCATAGAATCATAGAATCACCAGGTTGGAAGAGACCCACTGGATCATCGAGTCAAACCATGTCCCTTTAAGAGTATGTTTTCCTTCAAACGGTGTCCTTTTCCAGACCTTAGAGCAGCTTCCAGTGCTGAGAGGGGCTGCAGCAAAGCTGGGGAGAGGCTCTGCATCAGGGAGGGCAGGGAGAGGATGAGGAGTAACAGGTCTGAGATGAAAGATTTAGTTGAGATCTCAGAAATGTTCTCCTGTGAGGGTGGGGAGGCCCAGGTTGCCCAGAGAAGCAACCTGGTGGCTGCTCCACCACCCCGGGAGGTGATCAAGGGCAGGTTGGATGGGGCTTGGAGCCCCTGATCCAGGGAGAGGTGGCACTGGATGGGCTTTGAGGTCCCTTCCGACCCAAATCAGGGTGTCAGGTAGCTCCCAACTGCTGCTCCTGGAGCAGAGGTTGCTGCACACCCCTGCCTGCTGGAAACAGGAGACACGGCACCGAGAGATTTCAGAGAGTGACAGGACGGAGGAACACAAACCCAGCTCACAGCCACTATCAGCACAGATTTGAAACAATGATCTAAAGACAAAAAGCCTCCCTGTCTCTTCCCGAACCCACGAGGTACAACATTCTCTCTCTCCCGAGCCAGCCTTCATTTTAAAATTCATCCTTTATCAGCCCGAGTTGAGAAAATCCAGTAGAAAGGCACAAATGGATTGTGCTAGTAAGCAGAAAAACTGTTACATCTTCTGAATGTAATTTTGCCAAAAGCCTCTGCACAATTTTTTTTTTTTTGTCACGCTTTGCATTATGAAGGAAATTTCTTTTTAGAAGAACAGGGGAATGATTTGCATAATATTCTTTGCAAGTTAATATCAGCCTCTGATAATGATCTCTGCATAATGCAAAAACGTTTGAGAAGACTGTTACAACACTAAGTAATCATATTTTAAATTATGTTTCCCTTTATAGAAAGGTGTTGCAAAAACACACAGACACGAAATCTGTCTGTTGAAGTCCCCAGAACCACCTGACCATCTTCCCACTATTCTACTGTTACAGATTGCGACACTGCCTTTCAAAATCTTAACCAAACAAATTACCCTGCAACAGTCTGGCTTCACAGAAGGCAGAGCTTTTTCCTGTACCCAGGCTCCGGCACACTTTACATTTCACAAGAGCTTCTGATGGGCTGCACCAGTTAAGCAAGGACCTGGAAATTAAGATGCAATATAATTAAGAGGTACTGTGGTAGTGTGCCCAGGTGGCCAAGAAGGCCAATGGCATCCTGGCTTTCATCAGAAATGGTGTGACCAGCAGGTCCAGGGAGGTGATTCTCCCTCTGGACTCAGCACTGGTGAGGCCGCTCCTTGAATCCTGTGTTCAGTTCTGGGCCCCTCAGCACAAGAAGGATGTTGAGGCTCTGGAGCGAGTCCAGAGAAGAGCAACGAAGCTGGTGAAGGGGCTGGAGAACAGGCCCTGTGAGGAGTGGCTAAGAGAGCTGGGGGTGTTTAGCCTAGAGAAGAGGAGGCTGAGAGGAGACCTCATTGTTCTCTCCAACTACCTGAAAGGAGGTTGTAGAGAGGAGGGAGCTGGGCTCTTCTGCCAAGGGACAGGGGACAGGACAAGAGGGAATGGCCTCAAGCTCCACCAGGGGAGATTTAGGCTGGAGATTAGGAGGAAGTTTTTCCATGGAAAGGGTCATTGGGCATTGGAACAGGCTGCCCAGGGAGGGGGTTGATTCCCCTTCCCTGGAGGTGTTTGAGGCACAGGTAGATGAGGTCCTGAGGGACATGGGTTTGTGTTTGATGGGAATGGTTGGACTCGATGATCCAATGGGTCTCTTCCAACCTGGTTGTTCTATGATTCTCTGACCAGCAGAGCCAGGACATGGACAGGTCACATTCTAGAGGGGCCTCCCCCATTCCTGTCAAATATGATGATTTGGAGTCCTCAACCCAAATTCTGTTTATAAATTCAGGTGATACCTGGACACGCGACACTAAACCCACCACAGTATAAATTATTTTTTTTCACCCACATCAACTGGAAATTCAACAACTAAACCCCAGTGGATGAACAGCCAGCTCGTAGCTCACAGAAAGCACCTCCAGCGCTCCGGCCACCCCACATTCAAGTTCCTGCAAGGAGGTGCCAGCAGCACACTCTGTGCTTCACGCTTCGCTTCACAAGGCACCAACCCAACCCCAGGAAACTGCCCTGGGCTCCTCCCAAGCCCTGGAGATGTGTCGACTCACGAGGGCCTCCTGGCCAACACGCCAGCACCCACTCCCTCGCTCACATCCCCTCCGTGTGCCGCCACAGAGCTCGGAGGAGAGCGGAGCGGCTGGAAGATGACAGCTCTGCCAACTCTAAATTTCTATTTAGCTTGTTCTTTCAAAAAAAAATTCACACTTGTAGCATAAACGCAAGCTGGGCTGGTACTCCACTCCAGCTCCCTTGCCGGGATGTGCTCATCCTTCAAGCTCCCAGCTCATCCACTGCCGAGCAGCATCGCTGCCTCGTTAGCAGAACACCCATCCCGTTAACAAGGCAAAGCCCTGTTCCCATTCCGGAAAGGACAGCTGCATTCTACACGAAAGGATCTGCTCTTCCCAGCTTCTCTGGCAACAGGAGGTGCGGGAGGTGGGAAGCTCTCAGCACAGGGCAAAGCTCTGGAGAAGATGCCCAGAGGCCGAGCAAGCCCACGGCTCGAGCCAAGCGGCACAGAGTGTTCTGGAGGGGCTGGATGCTTTCATAGAATCATAGAACAACCAGGTTGGAAGAGACCCATCGGATCATCGAGTCCAACCATTCCTATCAAACACTAAACCATGTCCCTCAGCACCTTGCCCACCCGTCCCTTAAACCCCTCCAGGGAAGGTGACTTAACCCCTTCCCTGGGCAGCCTCTACCAGTGCCCAATGACCCTTTCTGTGAAATTTTTTTTTCTTAATGTCCAGCCTGAACCTCCCCTGGTGGAGCTTGAGGCCATTCCCTCTCGTCCTGTCCCTTGGGAGAAGAGCCCAGCTCCCTCCTCTCCACAACCTCCTCTCAGGGAGTTGCAGAGAGCAATGAGGTCTCCTCCTTTGGCGAGGCCGGAGCGGCCAAGCGCAGCTCGTGGCCCTGACAGAGCCGTGGCACCGATCCTGGGAGCTGTCTGATGAGTCAAGAAGTCCCGTTTGTTGGATTCACTGCGCAGGCTGCGCGTTAGTCAACCCTCCTCTTTCGCCCACCCCGCAGGCTGGGGCGGGGGATGGCCCCCGGCCAAATATTGTGTAAGCTGCAAAAAAAAAAAAACTACTTAACCCCCCCACCAAAAGCAGTTCATCGGTAGAAATACTATTTTGGAGGAATGGGGGGAAAGCTGAAGCCGTAACAGCAAACGATTACTTGCTGTTCTCCCATTCCTTCCTTCCAAGAGCCTTAAAAAGGCTTCCCCACCATCCCACTCCGATCCTTCTCACGTTACACTCGGATAAACCAGCAAGGAGCGTGGTGCTCGCGTCCTGCCCAAGGTCATGGTGACAGGGAGACAACGAGAAGCAGCCCAGCCTGACGCTCACAGGGTTCTGCCCCAGCCACCCACGCTGGTCACAGGCCAGACCTGCCCTGAAAGGGGCTCTGGGAGAGCTGGGGAGGGGGTCTTGACCAGGGAGGGCAGGGATAGGACAAGGGGGAAAGGTTTTAAGTCGAAAGAGGAGAGATTGAGATGAGATCTTAGGGAGAAATGTTTTCCTGTGAGGGTGAGGAGCTCCACGTTGCCTGGAGAAGCAGCTGCCTCATCCCTAGAGGGGTTCAAGGCCAAGTTGGATGGAGCTTGGAGTAACCTGATCCAGCAGGAGGTGTCACTGCCCATGACAGGGGTTGAAACTAGAATCACAGAATCATAGAACAACCAGGTTGGAAGAGACCCATCGGATCATCAAGTCCAACCATTCCTATCAAACACTAAACCAAGTCCCTCAGCACCTCATCTACCTGTGCCTTAAACACCTCCAGGGAAGGTGAATCAACCACCTCCCTGGGAAGCCTGTTCTAATGCCCAATGACCCTCTGTGTGAAAAACTTCCTCCTACTCTCTAGCCTAAATCTCCCCTGGTGCAGCTTGAGGCCATTTCCTCTTGTCCTGTCCCCTGTCACTTGGGAGAAGAGCCCAGCTCCCTCCTCTCTACAATCTCCCTTCAGGTAGTTGTAGAGAGTAATGAGGTCTCCTCTCAGCCTCCTCTTCTCCAGGATAAACACGCCCTGCTCTCTCAGCTGCTCCTCATAAGGTCTGTTCTCCAGACCCTTCACCAGCTTCATTGCTCTTCTCTGGACTTGCTCCAGAGCCTCAACATCCTTCTTGTGGTGAGGGGCCCACAACTGAACACAGGATTCAAGGAGCGGCCTCACCAGTGCTGAGTCCAGAGGGAGAAGAACCTCCCTGGACCTGCGGGTCACACCGTTTCTCATACAGAGATGGGATCTTCAAGGTCCCTTCCAACCCAAACCATTCCACGAGTCTACTCCATGATTCTATTCCACGATTCTATTCCACGATACAGGCAGGGGAGCGATGGAGCTACCAGGCTGATTTCCACGGGTTCCATTTCCAAGGGCACCCCCGCAGAAAGCTAACGCAACCTTCCCAACTTCTCCTTTTTTTTTTTAAAAAGGCTTTTCTCCCTCCCTCCTTCCTTTTCTTCCCCCCAGTTCTTAAAATCCAATTATAGCAGGGCTCTCGCAGCAGGGGTCAGTGCAGAATAAGAATCGCCCGAGTTAATGGACATAAGACCAAGAAAGATTAATGCCTAAACGGTTTCAAAAGTTGTATGATGCCGATTTCATTAACATTTTAATTGTAATGTATCTTTTTAATCTACTTCCCCACTAACGGCTCTCTGTGCTTCAAAAAAAAAAAATAAAGAGAAAACTGCTGACAACAAAAATATCAACACACCAAAATTAACAGACGGAACCGAGCGCTGTAATGGGAGCTGAATGAAATGCAGAAAAGCGCCGCTAATGATGCTTTAAGAGTGGGGATTGTAGGCAGATGAGTCAAAAATTCAGAGCCCTGTCTTTGCCTTCCCCAGACTCTCAGCACGACCCCACGTGTGGGTCTTTCAATGGGCTTGTGCTGCACCAACAACCTCCACAGTTTAAAGAAATGCAGGCAGATTTATCGAAAAAGCATCCTTTAAACCTGGCAATTCATCTCATTTATCCAGGACGACACCCAGAGCGGCAGATTCAATTCCGGGGCAGCTTCTGCTGGTGCTGGTGTCCACCACCCTCTACTCTATGACCCCAACGCTACCATCACATCAGGTGCCATAGCCCCAGTAGCATCCCCGGACATGAAAAACGCAGTTCATAGAATCATAGAATCATAGAACAACCAGGTTGGAAGAGACCCATCGGATCATCGAGTCCAACCATTCCTATCAAACACTAAACCATGTCCCTCAGGACCTCATCTACCTGTGCCTTAAACACCTCCAGGGAAGGTGAATCAACCACCTCCCTGGGCAGCCTATTCCAATGCCCAATGACCCTCTGTGTGAAAAACTTCCTCGTAATCTCCAGCCTAAATCTCCCCTGGAGGAGCTTGAGGCCATAGTTAAAATCAACGCTGCCACCGCTGCTCTGCCGGCTCAGGTTCTGTGGCCCCAGCAGCATCCCCGGACACATAAAACACGGTTAAAATCACTGTGCAAAATTTTATTTTACTTCATAATTAGAAGACAATTAAACCTAAGCGCTTACGTTTCATTAGGCTTGGGCATGTATTGATGATGCGACTGCGCAGACACAGAGGGAGGCACAAAAGGAGATGGTTGCACAGCAAACAGATGAAGTTTCAAACCACTTTTCTTTTTAGGAATGAGTGACCGAGCGATACAGACGCTTTCACCTGACTGTGGGGCTGGGCTGGTGTTTGATAGGAAGGGTCGGACTCGATGATCCGGTGGGTCTCTTCCAACCTGGTGGTTCTATGATTCTATAGGAGCGATACAAACCCCACAGGGTTTTACACTGATGTCCATCAGAGCTTGTTAGAGGGAGAAGATCCAGTCAGATCCACACACTCATCAGCAAATCAAAGAACCTTAAGGTTGCAATCGGAGGGTAGAATCATAGAATCACGAGGTGGGAAGAGAGCCACCAGATCATCGAGTCCAACCATTCCCACCAATCTCTAACCCACGCATGACTCCAACCGTAACAGAACAGAACCAGAAAGCACATTATCCTGCTCAGATTGAGTCCTACAGCAGATGCAGCACTCAGGTTTCCACGATGGAGCTCCTACCAAGAGGGGTTACCCACGTCTGCGGGAATTCCATCCCAGCAGGACCTTAGCTAGGAGAAGCCAAGCCCCTCTTCCTAGGCAGGAGCACATCCCATCCCACTGGAGATCTCCCACTCAACACTGGTCAGGCCCATCCGCCTCTTCTCTTGGAAATCAAGTCATTTTAGCCACCTCCAACTGCATAAAACCTCACTCTCCATGCCTTTCAGGCAGTGGGTCATCGTCTCCTGCACGGCACACCTTGCAATGCCAACCCTTTATTTATACACCTGCACGTTCCACCTCGATGCAGCCTAATCCCTTCAAAGTTTAGCTCCCTGGAATGTACCGAGCACCGAAACATCATCCCTTTGCCGCGTCATCACTCGGCGGCGCTTTTGACAACAGCTCCGCAAGGAATTCTCTTAGTTCCAAGCCCAAGCCTTGTTTCTCCTAATGCTTCATATAGCCGGAGCGTAAATGTTTGTCCTATGACGGAGAGAACTGGCATGTAAACCATGTCCCCCCACACAATATATATATATAACCGAGGCTGCCATATGCTTCCCCCGTGGATTTCATGACAGGAGCCGAGCCAGCCCTGGCACCCGAACACAGGACCCTCTCCACACTCTGCCACCACGAGCCCACGAGCCTGAGTAAGCACCAGCTCCTATTTAACTTGCGATTCTTCGCACACGCTTCCCTTCTCGGCGCTGCCGAAATTCGGTCTCCAGACACTCGGGGGATGGAAAACATCTGGCTCCTCTCCCCCCCAAATCGATCCAGAAGAGCCCTGATTGCTACAAATGAGACACTGCAGAGAAAAGAGGATTTTTTTTTTCTCCTTCCTTCTGTGATGAATAGATCCTGATATTGGCTTTATCACTGTGGGGACGACAGCGTGAGTTGAGGAATTTAACCTCATCCCAGTGGCTATATATGGGCACTCGGATGGCGTCGCCTCCCTCCGCTCACGCTCGGCTGCCCTTTGCTCCTGGCACTGGCCCCCGCGGCAAACCAACCAGTCAGGAGTCAGCAGGCTACCCCACACTACTCTCTCTCTTCCTTTCCCAAATTTTTTTTTTGGCTTATCATTAAAAACAATCTTCAGAGAATACTCAGAAAATAATAAAAAGGAGTACTTTATAGAGAAGTGTTGCACGGGGGATTGAAAAACCCAACCCTATCAAGTCCCTTATGCTTAAATGCATGGCTCATAATCACTCAGAACGAAAATAAAATCAATCTTTAGGTGAAAAGCATCTCGATTTCCTCAGCCCCCGCACGCTGGTTCGTTACTGCAGGGCAGTTTGGGGCTGAAGCAGCAGCAGTGAATTCTACCCCCCACCCCCTCCTCATCCACCCACCCAAGAGGGAAAAAAAAATGCGCTGAACTATTTGTCTTCATAGGAAAGGAAACGCAAAAAAATGTACTCGACATGCAAATTTGTTAAAAAGTCTGATTTAAGGAGCTCTGAAGAGGCTGGAGCCAAACTGCGCTGTCTGCGCACAGCCCTGGGAACACACACGGCACAGAACTCTGCCAAGTGCCATTTATCTTCGTTTTCCCCCCTCGAGCCGCCAGCTTTCGGGGGGCTCGGTCACCGCACCAAACCAATAATTGCTCCTGTCACCACCAGCTCCAACACCTCTCCTGGAGAGGAGCTCAGAGCTGCTGCCACGTGTGGGGTGGGAACACCAGCAGCCCTCCCCATCCACCTGCAGAGCTTCCCTAAATCCAGGGATGAGGAAGAGAGGCTGAACCTCCACCCCTGCGGAAAAGAAGCAGCTCCACAAGCTCCTTCCACCACCTCGGGCTCTACAGGGCAGTCTCCATCCCAACAATCCAATTTTTATCACCTCCGACCCCATTTAGGAGCAACCAGATGACAAAAGCGACTGCAATCCCGTCCGGCAGAGCTCGCCCAGGGATTACATCTCCCTCCCCGGGACGATGGCATTTTAGCAAGTTTTCCCTTAACGGCAACGTTTACGGAGACAAAACACGTAAGATTCAATCTCTTCTCTAAAATCTCCGCTCCGCCTCCAAACGTTTGCTTAAAACCGAGTTGGACTTAAGAAAATAAATAAATAAGCTGCTAATGAATCACAGTTCCTAGCAAATGAGCAATTGCAGTTGACACAATGAATTATGCCTGAAGCAAGCTGGGAAACATATTTTGCAAATGATCTCATCCACAGGCAAACCTGGCATGACACTTGATTTGCTAAAAAAGACACAAAGCCTGTCAAAAATCCCTGTCACTCGGCAAATAAAGTCAGGTAAGAGACAACCAACAGCCTCACCCTCTTTGAAGCAGCCTTCACCTGCTTCTCAACGGCTCTACAGCCTTGATTTAGTAAAATTTAAACTCTTTTAGGTGTGTCCAAGCCAGCTGGGTGCTGGAGGCCATCGGTTTCGCTTCCACTTCAGTGGATGAAGAAGACTGGATGGCAAACGCGGGCTCAGGCTCGGTTTGAAGGCTAATTGCAGCAAGATTTTTTTTGATAGGAATGATGATCCGGTGGGTCTCTTCCAACCTGGTTGCTCTATGATTCTAAGATCTGGCTATTAGCTGCGGCAGAGAACTTGCAACCCAGTCCAATCTCCTCCAGCCGAATGCCTGGATTTTCTTTCTTTTCATCGCATTCAAGTAAACTCAAAGAAATGTAAGAAAAGGGGGGGAAAAAAAAAAGCAATTAAAGTGCTCAGCACCCCCAGAGCTCTCTAGGACCAGTACCTTTCGACCCAGCATAACCCACACCATCTAAAAAGCCACCCAGCTCCGAAAAGCTGGGAAAACCCAAACCTGAAGCCTCTTCCCAACCCTGTTTTTCAGGCTTGGGTATTTTTAAACACAGGCAGCGAACAGAACGAAGCAAGAGCAGGTTCCGCTATGTTTATCCCTACTCGGTGCCGTCCTCCCGCACGTGTCCCAGGGCCGGGTACCAATTCCCAACGCGTGAAGCTCGTAGGAGCAGCCCAGACCTGCCCTGCCCAGCTCTGCAGCCCCAACCCTGCAGAGGGTTTGGCAGGGAAATCGGACTTTGTAAGCTAAAATAAACATTCCCATTCCGAGGCGAGATGGTTTGCATCCCAAGTCAGAAGTTTCTCCGAGTTTTCAAACGGGCTCTGGCAGCAGAGTCCCGGCAGTGCCACAAAGCAGCCTCACACCTCCTGGCACTTGGGATCTGAACCGAATGCTTCTCTGGAAAAGATGAACCACAGCCAAGCTCCATCAAGTTCAAGGAGAAGGGGTTTATCTTTTCTAGCCTTATAAGCAGTATGGATGCTCTGTGCCTCCCTGGACCAGCATAGAATCACCAAGTTGGAAAAGACCCACCGGATCATCGAGTCCAACCGTTCCCACCAATCTCTAAACCATGTCCCTCAGCGCCTCATCCACCCACACCTTAAACTCCTCCAGGGAAGGAGCACAACTACCCAGTGGTGATGCTCGTGGGATACAGACCTGCTGCTGGCACTCACTGAGAGGAACCAAAACCTTCCCCCCACCCAAAATCACAGAACTATAGAACAGTTTGAGTTGGAAGAGACCTTGAAGATCGTGTAGTTTCACTCCCTGCCATGGGCAGGAACACCTCCCACTGGATCAGGGGCTCCAAGCCCCATCCAATCTGGCCTTGAACACCCACAGGGATGTGGGAGAAACCACCGCTCTGGGCAACTTGTTCCAGTTCCTCACTGCTCTCATAGTGAAGGAACTCCTTGTAAATCCAAGGAGACTCCCTTGGGAAAGCACAGAGTCACAGCAAGGGGAGCAAAAAGGCTTTTATATCGCAAGAGGGCACTGAAAACATCACTTCCAAAGTGATGCAGCATCAATCCAGGCACCTTAGCTAGAGGTGTCTGTCTTCTAGGAGCAAGGGAGGAGTTTGGGAAAATCCAGAGGAGACCTGAACAGCCAAAACACTTTGGTAGTTGCAGCTCCGGAGCACATTGAGAGCTCCCAATGGGGTGGGAAGGGAAAGCTTCCCAAGAGTCGGTTCCTCACCAGCAGAGTTAGTGGAGTCTGGCACAAAGGCTGAAGCCTCGGGAACAGGGTGCGAGGACGGGAACTGATGGCGTTTTGGGGAACGCTGCCCTCCACGGACACGCAGCCTGGACAAAGCACGAGCCACACGTTTCCTCTTGAAGCCACACCGAGACCTCGTGCGCTCACTGACGTCTGACTTCTACCCATCCTCCAGTGAGCCTTGGAAGGCGCCTTTGAACATTTAAAGTCCTGGAAATCCATCCTCGCCCTTTCATGTTCAAACAGCACAAGTCTTCTCCCAGGAAGCCTTAATTACAAGGCCTCTACAGGAGGAAAAAACACAACCCCCAGCAATTATTGCCGAGGAAGGACGTTTATTCCCAAGAGGAGGAGGAGAAGGTCCCTAATTATTTTATATTCGCTGCTTCCTTCACATCAAACTATTATTACTTCCATTACCCACACCTTGAGGTCACAGACTTAGAATCATAGAACAACCAGGTTGGAAGAGACCCATCGGACTTTCTAGTCCAACCATTCCTATCCTAGGACTTGCTGTCCTAGGCTGAGAAAACCCCACTGGTTCAGTTGATGAGGAAAGGCTCAGCTTTTTTTTTTTTAATTGAAGGGGTTTATTCAAGAGCAGGATAGGAATAAGGCAGATCCTGTGGCTTTAGGAGTCTCGTGCTCGGAGCAGGACGGGTTCCCTCGACCCCCCCCCCCCCACCGCCACCCACAACCGGCATCCAGTGGGGTTTGCCCAGCCCTGTCGGAGCTCGACACGCTGCTGAGAGGGCAGCAAGCGTCCCCGGCTTGTTTATCCATTTCAGCTGCTCCTACTGTTTAATATTTCAGCTGGAGAAGGTAAACGGGCTCTCGCCAGCCCCTCAATTACATGGGGCGCGAGGCAAACATTTGGCAGGCACCAAGCCCATCAAGCAGCCCGCAACCTCCTGAAAGGAGGGGAAATTAAAGCAAGGAAAAAAAAAAAAAAAAAAAGGGAATATTCAAATTAATGACCCAGCGGGTAATGGAGACTTGGCTGGGAGCGACCCGGCACTTCGCTGGTGGTAGGGAAGGGAAGGGCTGGCGGAGCGCAGTGCGCGAGGCGCTGCTGCTGCTGTGGTTTTATTTTCCTACAGCAGGGAAGGTGTTTGGAGAAGTCCTTGAACACAGCAAAAGGCACTTTAAGTACAGCAGGGCTGCAGACTGCAGCAGGCGGGGGGAACGCGCCGGCGCTCACCCAACACAAACCCAACCACCTAGACCAAGTCTTTCCCCTGCCGAGACCCCACCGAGCAGATCAACACCAGAGATTCAGGGCTGGGATGTGGGGGAACAGCCCCCCAGCCCCTCCAGAGGGGTACCAGGTACCCCAAGGAGAGCCCCCAGCCCCTGGAAGTGGGTACTAGGTACACCAAGGAGAGCCCCCAGCCCCTCGACAGGGGTACCAGGCACCCCAAGGAGAGCCCCCAGCCCCTCGAGATGGGTACCAGGCATCCCAAGGAGAGCCCCAGCCCCTCAAGATAGGTACCAGGCACCCCAGGAGAGCCCCAGCCCCTCGAGATGGGTACCAGGCACCCCAGGAGAGCCCTCAGCCCCTTGAGATGGGTACCAGGCATCCCAAGGAGAGCCCCCAGCCCCTCGAGATGGGTACCAGGTACCCCAAGGAGAACCCCCAGCCCCTCGAGAGGGGTACCAGGCATCCCAAGGAGAGCCCCCAGCCTCTCGAGATGGGTACCAGGTACCCCAAGGAGAGCCCCCAGCCCCTCAAGGGGTACCGGGCACCCCAAGGAGAGCCCCAGCCCCTCGAGATGGGTACCAGGCACCCCAGGAGAGCCCCAGCCCCTCGAGATGGGTACCAGGCACCCCAGGAGAGCCCTCAGTCCCTTGAGATGGGTACCAGGCATCCCAAGGAGAGCCCCCAGCCCCTCGAGATGGGTACCAGGCATCCCAAGGAGAGCCCCCAGCCCCTCAAGATAGGTACCAGGCACCCCAGGAGAGCCCTCAGCCCCTTGAGATGGGTACCAGGCATACCAAGGAGAGCCCCCAGCCCCTCAAGATGGGTACCAGGTACCCCAAGGAGAGCCCCCAGCCCCTCAAGGGGTACCAGGCACCCCAAGGAGAGCCCCCAGCCCCTCGAGATGGGTACCAGGCATCCCAAGGAGAGCCCCAGCCCCTCAAGATAGGTACCAGGCACCCCAGGAGAGCCCTCAGCCCCTCGAGATGGGTACCAGGCATCCCAAGGAGAGCCCCCAGCCCCTCGAGACGGGTACCAGGCACCCCAAGGAGAGCCCCCGGCCCCATGAGAAAGGCACTGGGCATCCCAACCACCGCCCAGATGGCTTCTGAACTCCAAATCTCAGCATTCGGCAGGGTTTTGCGTTTAATATCTCCCTTTTCACGGCGCCTTCCTCCCCCTGGGAGAGAAAGTAGGAGCCTGCGTCTGCATTTAGCCATTAAAAAAAATGAAAGAGCCAGCCAGCAGCGCAGCCTCCTCGGAAAAGGTATTCCTAAGAATAACCCCATTTCCCACATTCCTGCAAGACTTGCGAAAACAGCAGGAATCGATTCCATCCACCCTGTTACCCCAGGGCACCCCCTTTTCCTCCTCCCAACCCCCTGCTTGCCCCCGACTTGAACCCCCAAACCTCCCTCTGGGCAAGGGGGGGATGAAAGGGAAGGTGCAAAGTGAACCCCTCAGTAAAAACGGGGAGGGAGGAAGGGAAAGGCGGAGTGGGGGCTCAGGGGAAGAAGGAATTGGGGGTGAACGGGGTCAGTCGAAAAAGTCGGGGGGTGAGAGATGCATGTGTTGCATTGGCTCGTCTCAAGTTTTAATATTAAGCGGAGATTATAGTTATTAAGATGGAAAAGGGGGGGATGTGGCACTGGGGGGGTTAGCTCTTAGGATGGAAACAGAGGGATGCAGGGTTTGGGGGGGGTTATATTTATTAGGATAGAAAAGGAGCAATGAGGGGGTGTTATTAGGATGGGAAGGGGGGGATGTGGGGCTTGGGAGGGGGTAGTTAGGGGGCAAAAGGGGGTGCAGAGGTTATAGATGCTAAGGGGGGGTGTGGGGTTGGAGGGGCTACATTAGGATGGAAACAGAGGGATGCAGGGTTGGGGGGGGTTGCATTAGGGTGGAAACAGGGATGCAGGGTTTGTTGGGTTATGGTTAATAGGATGAAAAGGGGGATGTGGGGTTGAGGGGCACAGTTATTGGGGTGCAAAGAGGGGATGTGAGGCAGGGAGGGTTAGTGATTAGGATGAAAAAGGGAGAGTGTGGGATTAAGGGCGAGAATGGTTAATAGGATGAAAAAGGGGATGGGGGCATAGTTATTGGGGTGCAAAGAGGGGATGTGGGGCTTGGGGAGTTAGTTATTAGGATGAAAAGGGAGAGGGTGTGGGATTAAGGGGGGGTACGGTTAATAGGACAAAAGTGGGGGGATGTGGGGTTATGAGGATGGAAACAGAGAATGGGGGTTCATGGGGGCAAGAGTTCTTAGGAAGGCAAAAGGGGGGCAGAGGGTACGGTTATTGGGGTGCAAAGAGGGGATGTGGGGCTTGGGGTGGGGTGAGTTCTTAGGTATGAAAAGGAAGGGGGTGAGGAGTTATCGGGGTGGAACCAGGGGGATGGGGGGTTTGGGGGGTGCAGTTATTAGGATGGAAGCAAAGGAATGTGAGGTGGGGGATGTAACAGTTATTAGGGTGAAAGAGGGGGGACGGGGGGTTCAAGGGGGAGGTGCAGTTCTTAGGGTGCAAAGAGGGGATGCAGGGTCGGGGGGCAGAGTTCTTAGGATGGCAAAGGGGGGGGTGCAGTTATCTAGGTTGGAAAAGGGGGGATGCAAGGTTGGGGGGGTTGCAGTTATCAGGGTAGAAATAGGGGATGGGGGTTAAGTAGGGGGCAGAGCTCTTCGGATGGCAAAGGTGGGGGGTGTACTAATTGGGGTGGAAGCGGGGGGGATGCGGGGTTCGGGGGGGGGGCAGTTGCCAGGGCTAGGCGGGGGTGCGGGTCTGGGGGTGCAGCTCTCGGTCCAGTGGGAGTGCAGGTCTGTGGGTGCAGTTCTTGGGGTGGAAGTGGGGGGATGTGGGGCTCGGGGGGGGGGGCAGTTGCCAGGGTTAAGCGGGGGTGTGGGTCTGGGGGTGCAGCTCTTAGTCCAGTGGGAGTGCAGCTCTGGGGGTGCAGCTCTCTGTCCAGAGGGGGTGTGGGGTTAGGGGGATGCAGCTCTCGGTCCGGGAGGGGAGGGGGGGGTGCAGGGCTGGGGGTGCAGCTCTCGGACCAGTGGGAGTGCAGGTCTGGGGGTGCAGCTCTCTGTCCAGAGGGGGTGCAGAGTTAGGGGGATGCAGCTCTCGGTCCGGGAGGGGAGGGGGTGGTACGGGGCTGGGGGTGCAGCTCTAGGTCCCGGGGGGGAGGGTGCGGGTCTGGGTCCAGGGGATGCAGGTCTGGGGGTGCATCTCTCGGTCCGGAGAGGGTATAGCTCTAGGTTTGGGGGGTGAAGGGTGCGGGTCTGGGGGTGCATCTCTCGGCCTGGAGGGGGTGCAGCTCTAGGTCCGGGGTGGGGATGCGGGGCTGGGTCCAGGGGGTGCGGGTCTAGGGGTGCATCTCTCGGTCCGGATGGGGTGCAGCTCTAGGTGCGATGCGGGGGGAAGGGTGCGGGTCTGGGTCCAAGGGATGCGGCTCTAGGGGTGCAGCTCTAGGTCCGGGAGGGAAGCGGGGGGTGCAGGGCTGGGGGTGCATCTCTCGGTCCGGAGGGGGTGCAGTTCTTGGTCCCGGGGGGGGGGGGTGGTGCGGGTCTGGGTCCAGGTCTGGGGGGTGGGGGGGGTTGCAGGTCTGGGGGTGCAGTTCTGGGTCCCGGGTGGGAGGTGCGGGGCTGGGTCCAGGGGGTGCGGGGCTGGGTCCGGGTTGGGGTAGGGGGGAGGTATTGCGGGTCTTGGGGTGCAGCTCTGGGTCCGGGGATGGGTGTTGCGGGTCTGGGGGTGCAGCTCTGGGTCCGGGGTGGGGGGTGCGGGTCTGGGTCCAGGTCTGGGGGGTAGGGGGGTTTGCAGGTCTGGGGGTGCAGTTCTGGGTCCCGGGTGGGAGGTGCGGGTCTGGGTCCAGGGGGTGCGGGGCTGGGTCCGGGTTGGGGGGGGGGGGGAGATGTTGCGGGTCTGGGAGTGCAGCTCTGGGTCCGGGGTGGGGGGTGCGGGTCCGGGGGGGAGGTGGTGGGGTGTTGCGGGTGTGGGGGTGAATCCCTCGGTCCGGAGGGGGTGCAGCTCATGCTCTGGGGAGGGAGAGGAGAGGGTGCGGGTCTGGGTCCGGGTTGGAGGATGGGGTGGGGGTTGCGGGTGTGGGGCGCAGCTGTGGTTCCGGGGCAGTGCGTTGCGGGTGTGGGGGTGCCTGCCCGTGGCTGGGGGGGGGGGGGCGGTTGCTCACCTGCGGGCCGTGCGTGTCGGCGGCGGGGCCTGCCTGCGGGGCGGGCGCAGGAAGTGATCGCAGCGGCTCCCGCACCGGCCGCCCTGACCTCGCCCAGCGGCGCCCGCAGAGCCCGGCCCCGGGGGCGGGACCGGCCCCGACCCGACCCGCCACGCACCGGCAGCCCTCGGCGAGCTCAGGCGCCAAACGGGCTCCACCGGGACAGCCGGGGTCACACGGCATGCGCTGGGAACCCCCACACCCACCGGGACCCCCGCACCCACCGGCACCGCACGGGACCCACTGGGACCCACCGGGACTGCACGGGACCCCCAGACCCAATAGGGACCCGCTGCGAACCCCTGGACCCAGCGGGATCACACAGACCCCCGGGACCCATTAGGGTCCCCCGAGACCCCACAGGATCCGCTGGGAACCCCTGGACCCACCGGGATCACACGGGACCCCCGGACCCATTAGGGTCCCCCGAGACCCCACGGGATCCACTGGGAAACCCTGGACCCACTGGGATCACACAGACCCCTGGGACCCATTAGGGACCCATTAGGGACCCTCGAGACCCCACGGGATCCACCAGGACACTGGCATCGCACAGAACCCATGGGGAACCCTCAGACTCCCAGGACCCAATGG
This sequence comes from Coccyzus lansbergi, assembly GCA_033558105.1. Classification (NCBI taxonomy): domain Eukaryota; kingdom Metazoa; phylum Chordata; class Aves; order Cuculiformes; family Coccyzidae; genus Coccyzus; species Coccyzus lansbergi. The sequence continues at coordinate 292,524 of JAUMJK010000501.1, read as the reverse complement.
GAACCCCCAAGACCCCACGTGATCCAACAGGAACCCCCAGACCCACCAGGATCACACGGGACCCATTGGGACCCCTGGACCCACCGGGACCCACCGGGTCTGCACGGGACCCCCGGGACCCATTGGAGACCCTCAGGACCCCATGGGACAGCGGGACCGCACAGGACCCGCTGCAAACCCCTGGACCCACCAGGATCACATGGGACCCACTGGACCCCCGGACCTATTAGGGATCCCTGAGACCCCACAGGATCCACTGGGACCCCCTGGACCCACCGGTATTACATGGGACCCCCGGACCCACTAGGGTCCCCCGAGACCCCACAGGATCCGCTGGGAACCCCTGGACCCACCGGGATCACATGGGACCTGCTGTGAACCCCTGGACCCACTGGGATCACACAGACCCACAGGACCCATTAGGGACCCTTGAGACCCCACGGGATCCACCAGGACACCAGCATCACACGGAACCCATGGGGAACCCCCAGACTCCCGGGACCCATTGGGGACCCAGCAGAATCACACGGGATCCACTGGGAACCCCTGGACCTCTTGGGATCTCTGGGACCCATTGGGACCCATTGGGATCACACAGACCCCCGAGACCCCATGTGATCCAACGGGAACTCCCAGACCCACCAGGATCACACGGGATCCCCTGGACCACACAGGATCCACCTGAACCCCCCAGACCCACCAGAGTCACATGAAATGCATTGGAACCCCTTAGGACCCCCAGGACCCATTGGGGACCCCCAGGATCGCATGGGATCCAACAGGAACCCCAGGATCCAACAGGAAACCCCAGACCCACCAGGACCACATGGGACCCTTTGGGACCCCCAAGACCACACAGGACCTATTGGGACCACTCGGGATCCCTGGGACCCACCAGGATTGCACAGACCCCAGGGACCCATTGGGGACCTCTGAGATTGGATGATCAGTGTGGGTTCCTTCCACCTATCCTATCCTATCCTATCCTATCCTATCCTATCCTATCCTATCCTATCCTATCCCATCCCATCCCATCCCATCCCATCCCATCCCATCCCAATTGCCAACTGCCTCAATATTTCATTTTTCATTTTATTATTACCTTTTATTGTTTCATTTTTTATTCCCTTCCCCCTGGGGTGACCCCTTCACTCTGCCTGCTCCCAGCCTGGAGACACTCTCGGAGGGGCCCAACCCTCTCATTCATCCCACATTCAATACTCTCAGAATCTTCCCTGAAACCTGGAACGACGTCATCTGGGGTTGGACGGGGCTCTGAGCAACCTGATGGAGTTGAAGGTTGGAATAGGCTGCCCAGGGAGGTGGTTGATTCACCTTCCCTGGAGGTGTTTAAGGCACAGGTGAATGAGGTCTTGAGGGACATGGGTTAGTGTTTGATAGGAATGGTTGGACTCGATGATCCGATGGGTCTCTTCCAACCTGGTGATTCTATGATTCTATGATTCTATGAGATGACCTTCATGGTCCTTTGTAACCCAACCCATTCCCAGTTCCCAACCCGATTCCCAGTTTTTGTTCCCTTCCACATGCTTCCCCTGCACTCAAGAGCCACATTCCCCACACCAGTGGAGTTACCTGAGGCAGGACTGCTCCAGATTCGTGGGCAAATTTCCATTCCAAATTTCACAGAATCACAGAATCACAGAATAACCAGGTTGGAAGAGACCCACCGGACCACCGAGTCCAACCACCCCCACCAAACACCAAACCATGTCCCCCAGGACCTCCCCCAAACCCCTCCAGGGAAGGCGAATCAATCACCTCCCTGGGCTGCCTATTCCAATGCCAAATTTCACCCAATAGCCTAACAAAAAAAAAAAAAAAAAAAAAAAAAAAGAAGAAGAAACCAAACCCTAAAAGCCATTTTGCTTTTTTGCTTCCCTAAGCCCAAAATATTGCAATCAGCAAACCTATTTGCATGATTAAAGTGTGCGGCGTGTGCCTGTGTCTCCTAAATAAATTTCAAAGGAATAACAAAAGCCTCTTTAAAGCACGAGCCTCTTTCTGTCTGCTTTGCATGCGAGGCCGTGTCAGAACTTCTTTGAATCTGGAAGTTTCTTCCCTCTCGCGCTCCTGTACATTTATCATTTTGAGGCTGCCTCAAAAATCCGCAGCAAAATATCCCCCTAGTTTAAAAATCAGCACCGAGTGCCTAGAACCGCTCAAGGCTGAGGAATTTCATTAGCACTTGACACTTTAAAAAACAGTGTCAGGTCAGGACAAACACATTTTCTTTGCTGCGCAAGATAGAATTGGGTTTTTTTAGAGATGATGCATGAGAAGTACGTCCTGAAACTGCAGTCGGAGACAGAGCAATCATACTGCCCTGAAAACATGACGTTCCCTCCCTTGGTTTTCGTTGAAGCATCTCAACGGGATGCGGCAAATGCTTCCGCACCTGCTCCCCATTTCCAGGCCAGGCTGGATGGGGCTTGGAGCCCCTGATCCAGTGGGAGGTGTCCCTGCCCATGGCAGGGGTGGCACTGGATGGGCCTTAAGGTCCCTTCCAACCCAAACCGTTCTAGGATTCCCTGTAAAGGGAATGGGGCAAGTGAATCATAGAATCACCAGGTTGGAAGAGACCCATCGGATCATTGAGTCCAACCATTCCTATCAAACACTAAACCAAGTCCCTCAGCACCTCGTCCACCCATCCCTTAAACCCCTCCAGGGAAGGTGAATCAACCCCCTCCCTGGGCAGCCTCTGACACTGCCCAATCACCCTTTCCATGAAGAATTTTTTCTTAATGTCCAGCCTAAACCTCTCCTGGTGGAGCTTGAGGCCATTCCCTATCGTCCTGTCCCCTGTCACTTAGGAGAAGAGCCCAAGAGCTCAGAAGCTGATGATGCGGATTTTGGAAGCCCCTTGCACCTCTCCAAGCTTCCTGGGGAATCCAGCCATGTCCGTGGTGAGCTGGGAGTTGCCACATGGCTGGAGAACTCCTGTTCTTCCCCAGATACTTAAGCAGAACAGAAAATCCGAGCTCTGTGACTTGCCCAGGGCCTCCTGTAGCTTTGAGAGAGCAGAGCGCCTGCTAATGCTTCAGCCCGGAGAGCATCTTCCCTCCCTTCAGCCATGGACATTTAAAAAAATGTTCTGTGATGGAGAAAGAAACATTTCTTAAGTACCATTTGATGTCTCAGAACGGCTCCAGGGCTAGAGAAAACATGTTTATTTACTACTATGCTGATTTTAATGCAAAAGACTGGTTCAGCGACTGGAGGAAACAAAATAGGCAACATTTCCCATAATGTCTGCAAAGTGTTCTTGGGCTGACAAAAATATTTTTTTCCTTTCTCTCTCTTCCCTGCATTTTTTTTTTCAATCTAGCATTTCAAATTGAAGAATGGCTTGCGGGCTGAAGAAACCATTTGATAAAATACCCAACATTTACATCCTTGCAGGAGAAAAGATAATTTTCTCTCTCTTTTTTTTTTTTTTTTTCATCTGAACAGTAGTTTAGTGAAGCAGAAGAAATAATCCTGCAGGATCCCTTGTCCATTTAACCCTTCCTGGCTGCAGAGGTGCAGTTCAACACTAATCCTTCACTGCAAAACTCTAGAGATTTTTTTTTCCTTCTCCACATTCCAGGCTCAAAGGACACTGAACATGGTTGCAGTGCTGGGAATTACTAAGCACGCCAAGCAGAGCAGCTCCAGGTTGGAAGAAGATGCTGGAAGAAACACCATACTTAAGAAGTTTGTCTGGGTGACTCTTTCTTCTGAAGTCATCCCACAGGGGACTTTGAAAAGCAGATCAGTTGTCACACTAGGGGGAATCTTTGTGACTAGGGTAGCAGTTTTCTTCATGGGTAGAAACAATATCTACTCAATCCAACACACACAACGTGAACTAGGAGACAATGTGGTCAGGAGAGACAATTACCTGCTCCCAGAAACCTGTCGTTGATGCTACACTTAGCGTAATTGGTATTCAGGGGAGAGAGGAGAGGGCACAGCAGCTCTAGTGCAGCCGTAGAAAGTTCATTGGGATTAACGCACCAGCATGAATAGCAGCAAATGACAAAACACGATGTATCAGAACCCCTCATTTGCATACCTCATTTATTTATGGCAGAGGGGATTTGCCTTTTCCTCTCCTCACCATACCAGCCAAGTGAACTTTGCCAGACGATGAGTTTTGCTTGTGGCAAGAACAGAGACAATCTTCAGTGTCCTTGTAGAAAACTAAAACACTGTAAGCAAGGAAAGAGTTGGTTCCTTGGGGCATTTGTTGTGGTGTGGGAGGATACATAGGTCCTGGCCTTAAAGAGCAGCAATTTACCTAGGTGCACACCTCACAGAATCACAGAATTGGAAGAGACCCACCAGATCGTCGAGTCCAACCATTCCTATCAAACACTAAACCATGTCCCTCAGCACCTTGTCCACCCATCCCTTAAACCCCTTCAGGGAAGGAGACTCAACCCCCTCCCTGGGCAGTGTGTTCCAGTGCCCAATGACCCTTTCTGCGAAAAACTTACTCCTAATGTCCAATCTAAATCTCGCCTGGTGGAGCTTGAGGCCATTCCCTCTCATCCTGTCCCCTGTCACTTGGGAGAAGAGGCCATCACCCTCCTCGGTACAACCTCCAAACAGATCTGAAGGTAGGAAAATGGAGACAAAGAGGTTAAATGACAACCTGTGACCATCCTGGGAATTTATCTGCTGGTTCTGCCTCCTTAGTCTCTTGCTCCTCTGCTCCTTGACCGCTTTGTGGTGTCTTCATTTCACTTCCCGCTCCGCAGCCAGACTCTGCTCCCATTAGGGAGCCTTACTGGCGTGTATTTCACTGGGAAAGCTTTAACCCTGTTGCAGTAAATCTTTCCTGGGTCACGGGGGGTCTCATTCCAGCCCAGCAATGTTTTCATGTCCGCCCCGCAGAGCTCTCCTGGGAGGCCCAGGGCTCAGAATTGGCATTTGGACGGTGTCTGAGCTCTCTGAACCAGACCATGACCCTGGGAGATAACTGCCAACCCGGCCAGCTTGTACCATCCGTAATTGCGACTGATGGGCTCAATCGGCTGTGATGGGACAATGAACAGCACATTTGCCACATCTTGCTGTCACCCATCACTCTTGAGGGGAGACAGGGTGCTAACACCACGTTTTCCGACAAGCCCCTAAAATCTTTGCTCAGTCAAAGCGGCAGGACCCAGGGACACAATTTCTTACCCAAGAAAGCCTTTCATTTGTTGGTTTTGGTGGCCGTCCAGCTCAGTTATTTTCTTCCCCTGGGAGTTCTAGTTTCCAGTTTTGCACATAGCGTGATGGCCCCAGCTATCCCAACCCTCTGTCTGCTCCAGCTCATGTAATGCTGACCAGAAAACGGGTAACACCACCAGCAGGCTCTGCCCTTCGCTCCTCCGGGCAGGGCTTTCCCACATCAGTGTGCCCTGTAACACGATCGAGTCACTCATAGGAGAAGACGCTGCTCAGAGCGAGTGAATGGGATGGAATCGGATGCCAGGGTTCGAATTTTTGATAAATAAAGCTCTGAGCTCTTTACATTTGACATCTATAGGAATAGGCTGCCCAGGGAGGTGGTTGATTCACCTTCCCTGGAGGTGTTTAAGACACGGGTGGACGAGGTCTTGAGGGACTTGGTTTGATAGGAATGGTTGGACTAGAAGATCCGATGGGTCCCTTCCAACCTGGTTGTTCTATGATTCTATGATTCTATGATTCTATGCAAGGCTCAGGCATTGCCCCATGTCACACAGCTGACACGGTGCAAACGATGGTTCTTTTTACAATAACCAGGTTCACTTGGCTGACATTAGAATGATTAGGAATAAGATAAAACAAACAGAAATGAGAGCATCTCCAAGGTGGCCGCGATGTCCTAACTGAACTGCTACAAGGTCATTTGGAAAAAAGGCTTTACTTGTTTGTAAATACTCGAGTCCTTCAGATCCTGTCATGAGAACAGCTCCAGCAGTACAGCACACAGCTTGCTTCCAGCTGGGCCTCTCAGGAGGTGCCAGTAGGACAATAACGGAAATAACATATCGTTGGCCTCTTTTAATAGTTATTTATTACCTAATGGTATGGTGGCTGTGCAAGCAGGAGAGGAGAAAACCCAGTCCTGGGAGGTATTTCCATTCTGGTTGTGTTGATTCTATTCCATTCCATTCCATTCCATTCCATTCTATGATTCACATGCAGGGACTAAAAGACCTGTCTTAGTGGAGGTTGCCAGGCTTTGATGCTGGACGCTCCTGACCTCCCTAGACCTGGACTGCAGGCTCTTCCCAGGAGGAGCTTTAACATAAAAATTTCAGAAAAGCATCTGCTTTCATCCTAAAGACTCAACGTGCTGGCGGACAGAACCTCTTCTTGTAAATGAACTCGATCCGGTAAGAATGTCGTATGACTGGTTGGTGCATTGCACACAAAAGATTTCCAAAGTGGCTCCTGCTGCTGAATTCAAGCCAAAACTCTTAATATTTCTCACACAACCAGAGTGTGATCTTATCACAATCAAAGCCCTTGCACTGGCACTGCTCCTTTGCTTTTGTCAAAGAACTCTTGATTCAAGAGAATTTAGAGCGATAACTGATCCCTCCCAAAGCACGTTGTTCCTCATTCTGTATTTCAGCTCCACCACTCAAAATGGAGAGGGCAACCCAAGAAAAGCCATCACTCCAACTCCCTCAGGACAACGCTCTAAGCGACAAGAAAGCTTCACCACGCAAAGATCTATTGGAAGGAAGACTTCAGCCTATTAATTTTCCAGGTTTCCCACAACAGTTCTGAGTGCTTTTCTTTCCCTATTGTTGTAAGACAAATTCCTAACCTACTCTTCATTCAGAGCTCTGCAGCTATGTGACATCCCACCTGGGCCCAGGCTCATCCATCGTTGTGGGACGTCTGGTACCTGCTCTGAGTTACTCCTCGCTCCTGGGTAGGCAGGGCTGGGCTCACTGGTGCCAGGCAGAAGGAGGAACTGGGCACCAGTTTACGCACACAAAAGCTTGGGGGGAGGAAAAAACCTATTGTGATTTACCCGTGTGGAGTTCAATAAACATTAGATCTGATGGCATTCATCGCTTTTTCATAGCGTGCTCGATTACTGCTTCAGTTATTGCTGAAATGACATCATTCCTGGCACAGGAATTGATTGATTTTTTAATGAATATTCATATGGCATTTCAGCCAGGAGTAGGCATTAATATTCCAAGAAAGAAGAATGAAACGTACATCCTAATTTAATGAATGATTGTAAATATGTATCTGATGGATAATGTGCCAATGAGCATTTAAAAACGCATCCATAGTCACCTCGGATGGTTTTCTTAGGAACAAAAGGGCAACCAGGATGCAGGCAGGGCAAACAGGGCAAGGGAAGAGGTGAGACTGGGCCACTCCGACAGGTTCCTCTGCCCAGCTTTCCATGACACGGATCTCCTGTCGCTCAGGGTGGGATTCTGCACCCAGCCCAGCACCTTGAATCATAGAATCACCAGGTTGGAAGAGACCCACCGGACCATCCAGTCCAATCATTCCCATCAAACACTAACCCATGTCCCTCAGCACCTCATCCACCCGTCCCTTAAACACCTCCAGGGAAGGGGAATCAATCACCTCCCTGGGCAGCCTATTCCAATGCCCAATGACCCTTTCTGTGAAAAACTTCCTCCCAATCTCCAGCCTAAATCTCCCCTGGTGGAGCTTGAGGCCATTCCCTCTTGTCCTGTCCCCTGTCACTTGGGAGAAGAGCCCAGCTCCCTCCTCTCCACAACCTCCTTTCAGGTAGTTGTAGAGAGCAATGAGGTCTCCCCTCAGCCTCCTCTTCTCTAGGATAAACCCCCCCAGCTCATTTAATTACCACTACTAAATTGACAACACTGACCCCAGGTGACACTGGAGCTGTGACGTAGTAAGCACTGGAAAACACTGAGGAGAATGAACTGTGAAGTTCTCAATCATGGGATCATAGAATCATAGAACAATCAGGTTGGAAGAGATGCACCGGATTGTCGAGTAAGGGAGACAGCAGAGAGAATCCACCCTCTTCGTGCCTGTTGGGTGCTGGGTATCCATCCTACATCCCCATCAGCAGCTGCCATCCCATCTCAGCAATCTTACAGGCTTGTCCAAGCCCATTCTGCCAAGGCCGGCAGGTAAAGCATAGCTCTATCCTCTGTGGAGCTCTGTCATGTTCAATACCCTTCACTGTATTACGAATTCGAGGCTCACGGTCCCCGAATGTACATATATTTGTCAGACACTCTTAAGATGTCTCCCTGTTCCGAGTGCTGATTCTTTGTGAAGGCAACAGTTGTAGCGCTTAAGCGGTGACAACAGGCTCAGCTCTCCCCTCTCATGCCAGTTCCAGCTCTGGAAAGTACTAAAACACAGGCTCAGCGTGTCTCTGCTTACAGCCTCTTAAACAGGCGTTTAATTTAGATGCGCGTTCGCTCCCGTGGGGAGAACACACACCTGAAGCATCTTCTGGAAGCAGGGCTTAAATCAGGGCATTGCCATGAAAGTCACCGAGGTGACAGGCATGAAAGGCTATTTATACCCAGCAGCACCTATTGTGCAAGGGAGAGCACAGGCCCTTCTGCTGACAAAGCAGGGATGCCTCATCCCCACAAGAAATGCAAAAAGTAATACCCTAAATTCACGGCGACCTTTGCAGCATCGCGGCTGGGATCACACTGAAATCTCCCCTGGATTGAGACTGAGGAGTGGGGACCCCAGCGGGATGAAACTTGTTTTTCTTTCCCTCTCCAATCAAATCAACCACTTGCTATTCCTCTTAGCAGCTGGCAGCTGGCAAGGAAAGAAAAAAAAAAAAAGATACCTTTGCAGGCCAGCTCCTGCAGCTCTGACTTCAGAAAACGGGGAAGGAAAGCAGCCCTGCTCGCTCCAGAGCCCTGGAAGAGCAGCCCTGCAGCCAGGGCTCTCGTTCACGCATCGAGATGCGTGGGACCGGGTTTGCCGATAAAAATATATCCAAAGTTATGCTTGGTATGGAACAAGCAGGCAGTCGCTGCTGAAGACTTCACAACATCCTGCTTTTGGCTTGCCTCCAAAATACCAAAACAAAACAAAATTCAGTTGGCATCTCAGCAGATTGAAGCAAGTTTTTTCTTTTTGCAGCAATTGCTGAACAAACGTTTCAATACTGTGCCACCGCCCCCGCCTCGGCTTTCTCCCCCGAATCATGCGCTGGGAGGATGTAAAAGATGTTCAAGGTCACAGGCAGGCTGGGAGGGAACCAGCCATCGCCCAGCTCTGTCTCTCCGGCTCCACTGCTCTGTGTTAACTGCTCTGCCCAGAGAAGCTGCGGTTGCCCTGTCCCTAGAGGTGATCAAGGCCAGGTTGGATGGGGCTTGGGGCAACTTGGACCCAGTAGGAGGCGGAGGGGTTAGAACTGGATGATCTTTACGGTCCCTTCCAACCCAAACCATTCAGTGAATCATAGAATCATAGAATCATAGAACAACCAGGTTGGAAGAGACCCATTGGATCACTGAGTCCAACCATTCCTATCAAACACTAAACCATGGCCCTCAGCACCTCATCCACCTGTGCCTTAAACACCTCCAGGGAAGGGGAATCAACCACCTCCCTGGGCAGCCTATTCCAATGCCCAATGACCCTCTGTGTGAAAAACTTCCTCCTAATCTCTAGCCTAAATCTCCCCTGGTGGAGCTTGAGGCCATTCCCTCTTGTCCTGTCCCCTGTCCCGTGGGAGAAGAGCCCAGCTCCCTCCTCTCCACAACTCCCCCCCAGGTAGCTGCAGAGAGCAACGAGGTCTCCTCTCAGCGATTCTATGAACTAACGCAGAGCACAAGCTGAGGGCAACGGGTGCATTTTGCCTGCTGGAACCCAGCACAGTGCGGTGGGTTCTCCAAAGTCACTGAGCCATGCAGGTCAGCCCCATTCTTATCTTATTATGCTGTGGGTTTTGTACCCCTCCAGGGAGGTGCAGCTTGCACGCCTGGCCTGAATTCAACCCCTTGTGCTGGCCAATGATATAGGAAAAGCAAACCCACCTTCCTCCTGCTGGTTCCATCCACACACTCCTCTCTATGCTTCTACACAAGCTCAGATGCAAAGTCAGCCTGGGAAAAGCCCCACAGCAGTGACCTGAAATGAGGGACGTGGAGATTTGTCCTCATATTTCTTGTGCTACACACCAAGAGAAAGCAACATACATCTTCTGTACGCACGCACATTGCAACTTGACCCTATGAGCATCGCTTTCAAATGTTTTATTTATTTCCTCAAGAACAGGCAGTTTTGTTTGAGAGGAACACAAGGTGAAAACTTGACCTCCCTGAAAGCGCTGAGAGTTTGCCATTGACTCCGGCAGAACTAGAGGTTTCTCTGGAGCTATAACCAGGTTACGGGGCTTAGCTCTTACTTCAGTACTTTGTTGGTGCTTGATGCTTTAAAGGAAAAGACCAAAAAATCCTATAGCCCTTTCATGTATGCCCAACATTCCTAAAGAACTGAAAAAGCAGCATCTTCCCCTCCTGCCCTCTCTAGTAAGCAGCTACAGTCCTCGAAGCGTGAAATTTGCTTGCCCTTATTGTAGCACATTGCTACCATGTCGTTACTGATCATAAAAATTATCTCGTGTTTTCTCAAAAGCAGGCACCACATTCACCCCTTTCTGCAGGCGTTCACAATGTGCGAACAGAGGCATAATTTAAACAAACAATCTCTGTGGAAACCACTCCTCTGCTGTTGCAACCACGAGTCCATTCCCCTAGCGCTGGAGAGACAGATTTCACGTATTGCTGTGATTTTTGACCTGGCTAGAGCGGCAAAGCCCTAACAGCAGCTCCCCCCGAAGCAAAGCAATTGCTGCTTTGCAGCCAAGCCTTCCCGTGCACCCAGAGGAGCTCTCTTTGTACAGCGTCTTAATCAGTACATAAAATGCTTTCAGTGAAATGCTGCCTTCTTCTGTTTATTTGTCACAACTGATGCTCTGGTGAACAGTAAATAGGAAATTTGTTGATAAATCACAGCTACCGGCTTGGTTCATTAGGAAAGGTTGGAGTAAAAGAGAACTGCGAGTCCCCGTTGCGACTCACGCTGGACCCTCAGTCCTTGAAGCTCAGCAAGTTGTGCAAAGAGGCAGATATATCTCTCCTGGCAAAACCGAGACAGCACATGTTTACATAATTCTTACAGCAGCGAGGACTGGGTTATTAAAAGGATGCTGGCTGATTAAATCAATGTATGCACACCAAGAACCCACCGACAGCTTTGCTAAGCAAAGCTCACATGCGAAATCCAGTCCGATCGCTCGCCTGCCTCGCCCCCAGCCCCACTGCATTGCACAACGCCGGGGATCGTGTTTGCCACCAGACAGCTTGCAGTCAGCCTCACATGGAAAAGAAGGAAGTAACAGTGTCTACACTGCACATAACTGCAAGCAAACGCGTTTCCAAGAAACTATTTAGCAGTGTTCACTTGAAGTTTAAATAAAAAAAAAAAAAAAAGAAAAAACCTTGGAAGAATTTTTCTTGGCTTGGAGCTTCTTGTGAAATTCAGATTTAAAGCGCAGCGTGCCCAGGCAGGATCAGAAATGCAGCAAAGCCAGGCTGAGGACAGGGATGCTGTGTCTCAGGCTCTGAGGGATGAAGCAGGGATCCAGCTCCTGCCTGCTGGTCCCCTGCTTGGACATTGTCCCCTTCCCGCAGGGCTGGCCGAAAGGAGCCAAGACCCGCAGCCCTCAGAGCACAACCTGGCAGCTCAACAGTGACAGCCTGGTGGGCACGTGAGCCCTTCTGCTGAGCCTGTGCTGGGGTGACACCATCCACCCTCCTGCCTGGGCCGGCTGCCGGGCTCTGCCAAGCCTGCCTCAGCCCCAAAGGCTGCTCCATCACTCCTCCAAGCCCTCTCCCCTGGCTGGGGTTGGGTTTGGCCCCAAGTCAGGGCTAGGATCAGCCCTACGCTCACCCAGGAGGGCTGGCCGGGCACTGGGGTCGTGGGGCCGCGTGGGTGCCCAGGGATGCTGCCAGGAGACTGGGCAGGACACGGTGGCTCTGTGTGAAACAGGCTCCTTTGTGCCGGGCGGGCACACAAAGCCGAGCGGAGCACACAGCAGCGATTGTTCCTTCAGAGGTTTGCATGGACGGGGCCACTGTCCCCCAACGGCTTCCGACACCCTTCATGTTGCAATAAATGAGCAGGAATCATTAAACACATTAAGCTTTTAACATATACCTTGCTGTAATTTCTTTTTTAAACCATTGCTCACTTTTTGAGGCAGGGAGATAAGACTCTTCTGAACAAAACAGCTCTTTGCCCATCTAAATTCTCCCCATTACCGAGCAAATGGTTTGCAACAACAAATTTATTCCGCAGCGTCTCCTGTGCTCTTTTTTTTTTGTTTGAAAAAGCCACAAACAGATTGTGATTTTCTCTAACGGATTCACCATCTGGGAAATTTTTCATGCAACTCCTTTCCTCACTGGGAGCAAGTTACTCAGAGGGGAATTCCCAATAGAGGGCAGACTCTGAAGGGATGGGTGGTTCATTTAATTAGCATGCATAATCTTGACATCCTTACTCAGGCAAAACTCTCACTAGGGCCAATGGGAGGTTTAATTTTTTTTTTAAAGAACCAGCTAAGGGTTTTGGTATCTGTCTCTTGGTGTCACACACGTTATTTTCCATGCAGGGCTTTTGGATGGATTAAAGACTCTGATTTACTAGAGTCTTGGACATCCAAGGTTGGGCCGCAGCCCTTCCAGGCTCTGTCACAAGGCTGAGCGCTGGCAGGAGGAGAGGAACAAGCTCCCTTTCGCACACTTACCCAGCTGGGAGATCATCACACATTCCTGGAGCGCGTGCTCTGCAGCCAGTGGAGTGTGGGGTGGAGGTCAGTGGGGGAAGAGGCTCTCAAAAGCCCGGCATCCATCAGCTTACATTTAGGCAGCCCTTGTGCAAGTCACATCCTCTTGTTTTCCCCAGTAGGTGAATTTATCGCCTGGGAAAGATGCAGGGATACTTCTTTTATCTGCGTTGACGTAAAGCTACTCCTATGGTAAACCAGCATACAACAAGCCCTGAGACACTGCACACGTGGTCTTGATTTCAAGCCACCTCAACAGAAAGTTCAGATTGGTCCCCAACAGCCTGGCTCTGCTCTCACCTAAGCACAGGTTTGATAGCCGCCCAGGAAGATCTTACACTAAACAATTTTCACTGGCTCATTACTGGACAAAACGTCGCTTCGAACTGACATTTTCTGGGCACACGAGCGGCTCTGAAGCACAAAGACAAAATTAGTGCAGAGAGTTGGCAGGTGAAGAAATGAGAGGGGGTTTCTCCCCCTGCCTCCCAGCAGCAGAGCTGTCCAGGAGCTATGGAAACCTTGTTTGGTTAAATAAAAACGCAGAAAGATAACAAGGCTTCATATTTTCCAGCAACGTCTTCACTGGAACAGCATGCGATCAGTGTGAGCTCGAGGCTCCAGAACAGCCAAAGCTGTTCCTAAGAGTAAACGTGCTGTGTTATTTTCTGCAACTGCTGGTAAGTGCTGTCTGCTGCCTCCCTGGGACAGAAAGAAAGAAAATTAGCAATTTAGGGGAACCCTGGGAAGACTGACAATGAGCTTTCAGCCAGGTCCTTACCTTTAGGGGTAAGGGGTTGGTCTCTTCTCCAGTCTATTCCCAGAGCCTTTTTGAGCCTCACACTATTCCGACTGTTTGCAGCAGTGCAGAGAGGAAGAGGATCCAGGACATCCCCACATCAGAACAACCACCAGTATCATAAGACAAAATCCTTCCCTTTTTCTTCCCAAGCAACCAATCCATCAATGTGTTAAAAAAATAAGTTTAATGTAGGTGGTGTGTTTCATACAGAATTTACAGACACCCAAAACACCAGCTGGTGTCGTGTTCGGAAGAGTTAACAAGGTGGAACTCCAGCACTTCAGGCTGCATTCGTACATTCGCACGTTCACAGGTTGAACAACAGGCCAAGGCAGCTTTGCCACCACACACGACATCGTCTCTGGTTTTAAATCTGAGCAATGCAGCCAGAACAAACATCTGGAGAGCTCTGGAGGGAGGAGGACGCAAGGCAGAAGGTCTCCAAAGGGGTTGGCACAGGTCTGGGACGGATGCCCTCTCCTTAATCAGTGTTTCTAGTAATTTTCCTAATTACTCTTGAGGCCATTTTTAACCTAGAGTATAATTCCAAGCCCAAACACAGAAAGAACAGGAAAAAAAAAGAGGAAACAAACCAGCTGCTCTCACTGTTCAGGATGGAATGGGCACGAAGGAATGCTGCAATGAAAATTCCAAACGATGATACAGTTACAGCCATCTATGTAGTAAGAAGGGAAGAGCTGGTGCAGTTTGGAGCCTTCCTAGCACCTTTGAAGTCTCCTCCATCATTTAACCTCAGGGTTTTCTACCTTTGTGTGCAATTACAAAAGATTCAGGGTATTCGGATAGTAGGTACCCGTGCAGAAGACAGAGAAATAACTTCCCACCATCTAAGCAACTTAGCCCCGAGCTCTCTCTCGAGGAATGTCTGAGCATTTGGCAAACATCGCTATATTGTGATTTCATAAGGACATGTACTTTTTGCTCAGTATGCACCACTGAATCTGGATGAGGAAGGCTGATGGAAGCCTGTGCAGTAAAGCAATGAACTGCAACGCAGAAGTCCTTGTTCGCTCAACTGCTGCTGCAGGAGCATTGCAGAGCAGACCTGGCAGGTTTCAATCTATTATTTACTGCACAGAGGATATCCTAACGATCCAAAGTTACCAATACAAGATCTTAACGCCCTGTGACACAAGGTTATGAGCAGTATCGGTCACTTCCCAAAGATCTGTATTTGCTAAGGGGTCTCTCAGTCTCAAGGGGTAACCTTGAGAGGAATCCCAGCACCGGGGGAGATCACTGCCACACAGGCAGCTGCTCAGCAGAGAGAGCTCAAAAAAAGCACACTCAGGCTGTTATATTTATGGAATAAAGCGGTTGTAGTCAAATTACATGTGATGGAAAAGGTAAGTATGAGACTCCCTGTACCCACAACCTCCTTTGTTCCCTGACCGAATCACTCTTGGAAGAGCCACCTGTTATTCATGTGTCAATCGCATGAGCGGTGTTCCGGTTTGCAAGCTCAGATACATCAAAGCTCACTGTATCACCCTGTTCTTGTGTGGGTTTTCAAAGAACAGGGCGGAACTGGAGAAGCTTGGGACCCAGTCACAGCCACGACTGTTATTTCCTTCACAACCTGAACCAAACTCCTACAGGTTTGGCCAAGCAGTCGAGAGCATCCATCACAGAGCACCCACCAGCTGCAGGAGGCACGGGTGGGGAGCAGAGTAGCACCCATGAGTACCACAAATCATAATCATAGAATCGTAGAACAACCACAGGCTGGAAGAGATCCACTGCATCATCGAGTCCAACCATTCCTATCAATCACTAAACCATGTCCCTCAGTACCTTGTCCACCTGTGCCTTAAAAACACCTCCAGGGAAGGTGAATCAACCACCTCCCTGGACAACCTGTTCCAATGCCAAATGACCCTTTCCGTGAAATTTTTTTCCTAATGTCCAGCCTGAACCTCTCCTGGAGGAGCTTGAGGCCATTTCCTCTCATCCTGTCCCCTGTCACTTGGGAGAAGAGGCCAGCTCCCTCCTCTCCACAACCTCCTTTCAGGGAGTTGGAGAGAGCAATGAGGTCTCCTCTCAGCCTCCTCTTCTCCAGGCTAAACACCCCCAGCTCTCTCAGCCACTCATCGTAAGACTTGTTCTCCAGCCCCTTCCCCAGCTTTGTTGCTCTTCTCTGGACTTGCTCCAGAGCCTCAACATCCTTCATCTCAGCTCACACCAGGGCTGTTTGCTGGTCAGATGTAATGCTTCCTACATAAATTCCTGAGCATAGTCACCCTGGGAGTGCCACAGTCCTCACACCAGAGCTGAATGCCCCAGGCTGCCAGTTGTACTGGGGAAGAAAATACTAGGCTGGGAATTACTGGGAATTCCCTCTGCCCACAGAGCAAGCTGCAGCTCAGACCTACAGGACACCGAGGACATGCAGTCTGGAGAGCAATCCCAGAACAAAGCTCTGTGGAGCTCTAGTTAGGAGGAAACTTCCAGATGCAGGTTTGTGACATATGCTGACTCTGCATCTTTACTGCAGAAACAGCCTTTGGCTCTCGTGGGGCTAATCTAAAGTTCACACCACCACGGCCCATTATTTATTCAGCTCAGCGTGTTCAGTCTGCATTATTTGTAACACTTGATAACGAAATCATTTCAGGGTTTGCTTTAGCTTTGGGCTTCAGAAAGAAGCTTCCCTGTTTTGCACACATAAACCTACAAATCGAAGTATGGCAGCTAAAGACTGCAATACTCACAAGCTGAAATTTGATGCATCCTTCCCTGGGTGCAAAGTGGCTTTGTTCTCAACCACATTCGTATCTCAGACCAAGGAGATCAGAAAAGAACAAGTCACGTATTTCCAGTCTTGCTTATTCCACTACGATCCACTTCATTTCAAAGGGTGGGGGAAAGGGTTTCTATAACATTCACCAACTTGTTTTTAAACAGTTCTTTAAGGAACACCGGAAAAAGAGCAATTTTCCATTAGAAGGAAAAACAAACAAACAAAAGCAGAGTAAAAATAAACTTTAGGCCAGCTTCTCCATAAATAAAGGTTTCCTTGACCGACTGCAGAGGAACAGTCTGAGATCTCCGACCAGGGAGCTCAGTGCTCGGCTCTCCTCTCAAGCTGCTGGTGAAGCTCTGCAGTGACCCCACTTTCACTGATATGAATGAACATCTTCTATAATCACAGACAATTATCGCCACTTCAGGCTGCGCTCGGCTTTCAGCCTCTCCTAGGTGAGACACCCTCTGTTTGCTGTACTCCATAAGGCAAAATTACTTCCGTGAGAAAATTGGAACTAATCAATTCAGGGGAAAGTAGAACCAAATGCCAAGACCTAAACACTAGGGCTCGTTGCAGTAGGTTCCCCTTGATCACCTCAAAATGATAATTTGCCGTGACTGGGAATTTCGAGAGCACGTGATAGCAAACCCTGCTCCCCATCACTCCCGTGGGTTTGTTCTATCAGGGGGAGATTCAATTGCTCATCAGAAACTGCCTGAAAAGGACAAAGCCACTCAGAGCTATAGAATCACATTAAAGCCAACGCAACTGTAGAGTGAGTCAGAAGTGTCTTGCACAAACCGAAAAACAAAACAGAGAAAAAAACCCCTAAACTCCATTGAATTTGGCTCCATGTTATTAGTACGGGTTATGTGTAATGAAATGACAGAGAAAGGATAACACTGGTCAAGCAGGGTAAACATTACATGGTCAAGACATTAAGAACCACTTTTAGAAAAAGGGTGATGATGGATTAAGAGTGTGGGGTGCAGAGAAACCTGGCGCCTGTACCCCAGAGAAATCACTGCCTTTTTTAGGCTCACGGAAATACAGCAACAGCAGCAAGGGAGGCTCCTACAGACCAGAAGAAATCCATGTTTACTTGCAGTGTGCAAAGAAAAAACCACCCAATCAAGTGTTGCACTTTGCTAAAATGGCACCTCAACCCTGAAAACAAAAATACAAATTCCAGAGACGAGTACGTCGATTTATCAATAAAAAGCAGCACTGATAAATAAATTAATTCATATTAAAAAAAAAGAAGATATTGACACGTTTTGGGGTAGAAGAAAAGTCACCTTCTGAGCCCACATGCGCTTGTTTTATTTACATATCGACAAATACCATGAAGCACCATCCCAGTCCCCCCACTAGCAGCATGGTCACATGGATCCCATAGATGAGCAGTTCATTCATGAGGCTGAAGTCTACCCGCCTTCGCCCCAGTAAGAGGAGGATGATGGAGAGTTTGTACTGGAAACGCAGAAAGATCCGGATGCCAAGGTACTGAAGGCAAAACAAGATAGAGAGTGCCACCCAGAGGATGGAGGTAAACAGGCTGCAGCTGAAGTACAGCAGGAAACGGATGAATCCGTACATCCATCGGGATTTGAGATAGATGTCGAAATTGTTGTACTTGGTGCGCACCAAGTGAGTGGTCCTCACCGGGCCGCAGGCCGAATGCAGGCAGGTCGTGTGGGGGCCGTGGAACGAACGGACCCGGCGGGGAATGGGGATTACAGGCATCAGGCACCCCACCGCTCACAGAGTCCCAGGGCAGGAGTTACAGGGCACAGAGCAAACATTATCCAGTAACGCGGGAGAGATCCAACAGCCTGCGAACGCTAACGCTTTGCTGAATTCCCAGGAAGGAAGAGACCTGCGGGAAGGCAGAGAAGGAAAACACATTTAAGCAGCCTCAGCGGGAGGAGAGGCAGCACGGCAGACACTCTCTACTTAAAACCGCTTTGCAAAACTCAACTTCTTCACATAAAAAGATTTTGCTTTGCTCCTTTGTTTACCATTTAGAGGCAGACACACAGAAATACAACCCTATTTCCATCATCACCAAGCGAGATCCCAAACAACTCCCTAATAGCAGGCAATGTCAGCACTAGTCCTAACCTGTCAGGGCTTTACGGTGTCAATACAAGAAAGAGAAGAGCTTTGCTCTGGAATTCTCCTAATTCACAGCTCGTTCTTAGTCAAACAGTCGTCCTGCACCAGTTCACCCATGCAAGCAGTACTATTAATATACTGTGTTTGTGTTGGATCACGTGTCTTTTAAAGAAAAGAAAAAAGTTCTCCAAGTACTTTTGCAACTGAATGTTTCAGCCCACACACAGCAGGTCCTTCTAGATTTCTGCTAGTTTCAAACCTTCACAAAATAAACAAACTGTACATAATGGAAGGTCTTGCAAGAACAATGAGGCAATGGTGTTTTTCACACTCTACAGGATGCAGACGAGCCCCCTTCCTCAAAGGGGCAGCCTTGCAAAGGCATCTACTGTTTTACTTCTCCCTCCGGGACCCACAGAGATAAGGGAAATATCTTGATCTGCTGCTGTGTTTACAATTTATAATCTCAACATCCTTCCACACACCCACTGTTGGGCTCTGAGTGATGAGCGGCTGCCTGCTCGCTGCTCTCTGCTTCACCCCAGGCTCAAGAGGTGCCAAATTCCGGGAATTATGAGATGACAATGCGCTCATCAGATAACGCCAGAAAACAACAGGGACTTCCCCAGCCTCCTCGCACACCCAGGCGTTCAGATCCAGGCGTTCAGATCTGGGCTGATCTTTCCTTTGCTGAGCCAGAAACCCGATTACTCTTCACTTTTAAAC
This sequence comes from Coccyzus lansbergi, assembly GCA_033558105.1. Classification (NCBI taxonomy): domain Eukaryota; kingdom Metazoa; phylum Chordata; class Aves; order Cuculiformes; family Coccyzidae; genus Coccyzus; species Coccyzus lansbergi. The sequence continues at coordinate 273,264 of JAUMJK010000501.1, read as the reverse complement.
TACGTTAACGTTACTTCAAGGACTTTTTTTACGTTGTTACTAACACAATTAATCGCAGAATAAATTATAAGGCTGCAGGAAATTGTACTTTTGATATAAAAAACCCTTCTCTAACACAACGTGCATCTCTGGGTAAGCACGTTCCTGCTTCCTACAACACATAAATGGAAATTCCAGTTCTGATTCCTTCCGCTCAGCCTCAGGTTCTAATCCTTTTCATGATTATTTCCCCAGAAATTTGCAGGAAATCTATTGGCTCTACACAAATCAAGGCCTAATAAAACGGAGCATGAATTAACTTATGACTAAGGAATGTAGGAAACTAAGGTCTGTTCTCAGTTATGGCAGAAAGTCTCATCATTCTAGGTGCCTCTTTGCTATAGTTTTCTCTCTCTAGAAAGGAACCTAGAAGCGCATTACAAGAATGTATTTTATAAGACTTATAAATTGGTCGGATACTAAACCAACACCACTTAAACCCAACATCATTCTGTGCCTGGAGCATGCGACGAAACACACTGTGATTCTGCCTCTCAGTGTTTGTTTCCAGAGACATTTTCAGAGGACTAAACTAGCAAGAAATATTAAAATCCTCATGCTCTGGATCCAGCATTCAGATTCTGATGATGCAACCTCCCCTTACAACCTCCTTCACCAGGACACAAAAGGCAGTTCTTGCAAAGCAAACAGTTACAAAGCTTCTTAACCCATGCAGCCCCAGAGAAATCAGCGCACAGTGTTGGAGCACTCGGCAAACCCCACCCGCACCACCTCAACACGCTGGCTTCACATCTGAGCCCTGGTTTAGAAGTGCAGTTTTCATTCTGATAAAACCTTCAGTAAGTGACTCCAACAGCTCAAAGGGCCCCAGCTGCAGAGTCTCACTCTTCATGAGCAGTAGCAGCTTGTTCCCATTTCAGCGCCTGCCACGTAAACAGCCTTTGGTAGGTTCTCCCTCTGTACGTAACCCAAAGATCAACACTGGAACAGCCAAGAGGAGAGGGACATTGTGAGAATCAAATAAACTTCCTAAAATATTACATTTTGAATGGTGCTGCCACCCAGCAGAAGGTTGGGAATCCACGGCCGCTCCTGGATGCCACTGAATTCTCGTACTGCTTCCCCGTGACACCTTCTAAGAAGAGAGCAAGAACCTGCTAAGGTACTTCAGAGACTCACAACCCTCTACATGTGAGTTGATCTAAAAAAAGAAAACGAGAAAGTTTCAATTTGCTCATTTTGCGCATTAAAAAGGGCAGAATGACAAGGCCCCCTCCCCAAGCATGAATTTTCAACCTCATAAAGATTCTGAAAAGCATCTCACATTCAATAACATGCGTTTTGCAGCTCGCTGGTACGTGCTGGAGGGACTCAACCAGCTTTGAACTGATGTCATACACAGAGATATAGGAAAGAGAAAATCGCCACGACTTCATAGAATCATAGAACAACCAGGTTGGAAGAGACCCATCGGATCATCGAGTCCAACCATTCCTATCAAACACTAAACCGTGTCCCTCAGCACCTCGTCTACCCATCCCTTAAACACCTCCTGGGAAGGGGAATCAACCACCTCCCTGGGCAGCCTATTCCAATGCCCAATGACCCTTTCTGTGAAAAACCTCCTCCTAATCTCTAGCCTAAATCTCCCCTGGCGGATCTTGAGGCCAGTCCCTCTTGTCCTGTCCCCTGTCACTTGGGAGAAGAGCCCAGCTCCCTCCTCTCTACAACCTCCTCTCAGGTAGTTGGAGAGAGCAATGAGATCTCTTCTCAGCCTCCTCTCCTCCAGACTAAACACCCCCAGCTCTCTCAGCCATTCCTCATAAGGCCTGTTCTCCAGACCCTTCACCAGCTTCATTGCTCTTCTCTGGACTCGCTCCAGAGCCTCAACATCCTTCTTGTGCTGAGGGGCCCACAACTGAACACAGGATTCAAGGAGTGGCCTCACCAGTGCTGAGTACAGAGGGAGAATCACCTCCCTGGACCTGCTGGTCACACCATTTCTGATACAAGACCTCTCTGGGGTTAGAACTAGAAAATCTTGAAGTCCCTTCCAACCCAAATTATTCTATGATTCGATGATTTCTTGCCAGCAACCTCTCCTAGCAGAGAGCCAGCACGGGGCACCCAGGGCGCACAAAACACGGTGCAGACAGCACTCACAGGCAGCGTTTTCATAGAATCATAGAATCACCAGGTTGGAAGAGACCCACCGGATCAGCGAGTCCAACCATTCCCATCAATCAGTAACCCACGTCCCTCAGCACCTCGTCCACCCGTCCCTTAAAGCCCTTCAGGGAAGGGGACTCAACCCCCTCCCCTTTCGAAAGAGAACAGGGGGAAGCACCCAACCCTACACGCTGGCACACGAAGCCAACAAACATCTGGACGCCCATTCCTCAAGCTGGGAATTTGGGGCAGCTCCCTCCCCTCAGGGGAAGCGGGTCCGGGCAGCTCCCTCCCCTCAGGGTCACTGGGGCTGCCTCCCTTCGGGGACACCAGGCCTGGTCGGGGCTTCCCCTCCTCTCGGGGAGACCAGGCCCCCCTCGCTCCCCCTCCCAGGGACGCTAGGCCCACCTCGCTCCCCCTCCCCAAGGACTCTGGGACCCCTCGCTCTCCCCTTCCAAGACACGGGTCCCCGCACTCACCGCGCTGCCCATGGCTGCCCCGGCCAGGCGCCCCGGGCCGGGGCTGATGGCAGGCCCGGGCCTAGGGGCGGGCGCCACGATGTGCATGCGCGAAGGGACCACGCCGCTTCCGGGTGGTGACGTGGAGAGTGCGCTGTGATGTCATTGCGCTGCGCCCCTCCTACTTTCCCCCGCCCCCTCCCCCCGCCACCCGGAAGTGGGAGGGCGTACGGTGTCATGGCGGGTGCGGGGCTGCGAGCTCAGGGCTGCGAGGAGCTCCTTTCCCTCTTTTCCTTCCTCCTTCTCCCTCCCTCCTCCCCTCCCTCCTTCTCCCTCCTTCTCCCTCCTTCTCCCTCCTTCTCCCTCCCACCTTCCCTGCTTCCCTCCCTCCTTCCCCCTCCTTCCTCCTCCTTCCTTCTCCCTCCTTCCTTCTCCATTCTCCCCTCTCCTCCCTCCTTCCTTCTCCCTCCTCATTCTCCCCTCTCCTTCTCCCTCCTTCCCTCCCTCCTTCTCTCCCCCTCTCCTCTCTTCCCTCTCTCCTTCCCTCCCTCCTTCTCTCCCCCTCTCCTCTCTTCCCTCTCTCCTTCCCTCCCTCCTTCTCTCCCCCTCTCCTCTCTTCCCTCTCTCCTTCCCTCCCTCCTTCTCTCCCCTCTCCCCTCTCCTTCTCTCTTCCTTCTCTCCTTCCCTCCCTCCTTTCTTCCCTCCTTCCCTCCCTCTTTCTCCCTCTTTCCTTCTCCCTCCTCATTCTCCCCTCTCCTTCTCCCTCCTTCTCCCTCCTTCCCTCTCTCCTCCCCCCTCCTTCTCCTCTCCCCCTCTTCTTCTCTCTTCCCTCTCTCCTTCCCTCCCTCCTTCAAATATACAGCTTCCAGCTGCCCCATGGCCTCGGCTGGAGCAAGGCACAGAATCATTAAAGTAATTGAAATCAGGAAAGATCTCCAGGCTCCTCCAGTCCAGCCACCAGCACAAACCCCCCTGTGCCTGCTAAACCATGTCCCCAAGTGCTACAACCACACACATTTTTGGACCCCTCCAGGCGTAGAGACTCCACCACTGCCCTGGGCAGCCTCTGCTAGGGCTTCTTAGGAGACCTCATTACTCTCTCCAACTACCTGAAAGGAGGTTGTAGAGAGGAGGGAGCTGGGCTCTTCTCCCAAGTGCCAGGGGACAGGACAAGAGGGAATGACCTCAAGCTCCACCAGGGGAGATTTAGGCTAGAGATTATGAGGAAGTTTTTCACACAGAGGGTCATTGGGCATTGGAATAGGCTGCCCAGGGAGATGGTTGAGTCATCTTCCCTGGAGGTGTTTAAGGGATGGGTGGATCAGGTCCTGAGGGACATGGGTTAGTGTTTGACAGGAATGGTTGGACTCCATGATCCGGTGGGTCTCTTCCAACCTGGTTGTTCTATGATTCTATGATTTTCCCACGGCAAATGGAGGACACCCAGACGTCTGGGGAGGCCAGAGAGGAAAATGACATTTCTGAGAAACAAACCAGGTTAAGGAAAATGAAAAAGCGATACATAAAAATAAAGAAAACAAAACTCCTCCTCGCTGTTTTCCCTTAGATTTAATCAGGAATTACTCTTCATAATGGAAAGAATACAGAACTTGCCGTTGGCTTCCTGCCCATCATGCCATCTAGGCACTACCACGGTGGAAAAACCATTAAATAATAATAACTCCTGCCATCTGCCGGCCCTAAGACCTCAAAAGACCATTGAGGCACGGGGCCAAATCCCTCGCAGTGTCCCAACTGCCTGGCTGACGCATTTTCCAGTTTGGTTCCTCCCTGCTCACCTGCAGCAGGGCCAGCTCCCTCCTCTCTACAACCTCCTTTCAGGTAGTTGGAGAGAGCAATGAAGTCTCCTCTCAGTCTCCTCTTCTCCAGGCTAAACACCCCCAGCTCTCTCAGACACTCCTCATAGGGCCTGCACCAGCTTTGTTGCTCTTCTCTGGACTCGCTCCAGAGCCTCAACATCCTTCTTCTCAACCTTCTCAGGCTCAACATCCTTCTTCTGCCTTCACAGGCAGCTCCACAGAACAACCCCACGACTTAAACACACATGTGGTGGTATAGGTGTCGAGACAAACCTGTTTAATTTCTTAGGTCAGGATGAGAAGAAAGCCAGACGGTCCCATTCAGTTTTCTTGGTGAAATGAAATTTCACGGGTGGATGAGGTCCTGAAGGACTTGGGTTAGTGTTTGATAGGAATGGTTGGACTCGATGATCCGATGGGTCTCTTCCAACCTGGTTGTTCTATGATTCTATGATAAATATTCTGACCCCTTTGGTGCCGAAATGAATGTCCGTCTTCCTCCAAAATAAACTGTCCTCGGGTCAGGCATGAATCGAGGCTTTGACATTCAAAGAGGAAGGAGTCTGGAGGAGCTTGTGTCGTTCAGCCTGCAGGGAACCCGCCCCCAGCACTCAGGGCTGTATTTCTTCCTTGCGCTAATTTTACTAAAGACACAACTCATATTCCTGTTGATTGAACAGTTTTGCGGTGACAGCGTCGAAGATTTGTGATGAAACTCATCATCGGCCCGGAGAGGGGGCCATTAGTCCTCGTCACAGCGGCCGGCGAGCGCGGATATGTTTTATGGCACACTTCGGAGACAAACATACACATTTATATGTCACTTGTTGCAATATAAATGCTAACTTGTACTTCTTTCAAAACTTTTAATGAATTGTCCGCATTTCCCAGGATTTATAGCGCGAACCGAATGGCTCAAAATATTGCTCGAAACGTATTTGTCACTTTGGCAAGAGAACAAAAAAAATCTGGAGGATATTGCATTTAGAAATAAATCATGAATATATGCATCTTAACAGAGTTTATTTCGGTCATTAGGAGTGGGTGCCCTACCCCCCCCTCCTCCGGTGCAGGATTTGAAGTTAAATTATGCAAAATCAAAAACAAACCTTATAATACTTAATCAAACATGCATAAAACTGTCAGGGCCAAATAAATTCTCTCAATTAACTCGCTTCAGATTGTGATTGCATTTACTAATTTAATCAACACTAGAATAATTTGGAGGCCGAGTGATGATAAATGGCTGAAGGGGCCGCTGAGGTGGTGAGCTGGGAGGAGAACGTGAGGAGTGTTTCCTTAGGGAAGAAGTAACAGCTGAGTCATCACAATCATTTTACAATGGAAACACCGTCTTCTTCCCATTTTAGGGGAGATTTTTTTCTCCAGTAAAGACTTTAAAGGTCAGTCATGAATAGATCTTGGCTGAATGATCTTGAATACTGTGTTCAGTTCTTGAATCCTGTGTTCGGTTCTGGGCCCCTCACCACAAGAAGGATGTTGAGGTTCTGAAGCGAGTCCAGAGAAGAGCAACAAAGCTGGGGAAGGGGCTGGAGAACAAGAGGAGCGGCTGAGAGAGCTGGGGGTGTTTAGCCTGGAGAAGAGGAGGCTGAGAGGAGACCTCATTACTCTCTACAATTGCCTGAAAGGAGGTTGTGGAGAGGAAGGAGCTGGGCTCTTCTCCCAAGGGACAGGGGACAGGACAAGAGGGAATGGCCTCAAGCTCCACCAGGGGAGATTTAGGCTAGAGATTAGGAGGAAGTTTTCCACACAGAGGGTCATTGGGCATTGGAATAGGCTGCCCAGGGAGGTGGTTGATTCACCTTCCCTGGAGGTGTTTAAGGCACAGGTAGATGAGGTGCTGAGGGACACGGTTTAGTGTTTGATAGGAATGGTTGGACTCGATGATCCGATGGGTCTCTTCCAACCTGGTTGTTCTATGATTCTATGATTCTATGTCCTTTAGCTCAGTCCTTTTGCACTGCGAATGGATCTGGACTTACAATGAGGTGGGTCTGACCCCTGTCCAGAAAAAGCTTTCAATACTATTACTTGTGGAGAGTGAAACAGCTCATTTTTGCAAGCGTAAGCAAGGTTTTATGGAGAGGGTCTCATTTACAGGTTGACGTGAAGGAGGCTGTGAGGTATTTGACCCTATGAAGTACCTGGCCTTCTGAAAATTAGACATTTATTTGGTCTTTAACCTTTCTACATTCATTTAAAAAAAAAAATAACCACGTCCTGTAGCTGCTGTAGGAGTGAACTTGTCATTGCAAGACTCCTCTCCTCTCTATCTCTGTCTTTTTTATTCTCTCTCTCTGCAAACTCTTTCCGGAGGCTAAATGACTGTTTTCATCCCCTTTTATCTGAAATGGGGCTTGTGCTTTATAAATGTCTAGCACCTACCGCTCTTTGGTTCACCAGTAGCAATCGGTAAATAAAAACCCTTCGCGCTGAAAAGTAAATCCAGGAAAAGAGCTGACAAATTCCTTTCAGTGACCCAGAACCAACTGCTTCCCCAGTAATTCTCTAGCCATATAGACAGCCGTAATTCTTAAGGTCTTAAAGGTAATAAATGTGTTAACATGATATTTTTCAAACCAGCATTCACTGCTGCCTTCCCGTCGTATCCAAAACCACCATTCAAAACCAATGGCATCTCGTGCAGACTCCCTGGGGTTTTGCTGAGCCAGCCTGTAGCGCTGAAATATAACAAATTAAAGGATTAAGTCTTTCCTTTTCCTTACAAGAGATTTAGGGTCAAGTCGGGGTCTTAAATTTTAAGTGTAATCGATCCTCCCTGCAAATCCAAAGTGCAAAAGCTCGCGAAATAATTTTTCCTTATTACTTCTTTCCAGCTCTCATCTCTTAGCCGAGACGTCAGCCGTAATCAGTTTGAAGAGATTTGCATGTGGTAAATAATAATGCAGTATATTAGACTAATCAAATAAAAATATGTGTAGCAGAAAGTGGAACTAATTCCCGGTTCTGCAGCCCCTGAGCATCGCTGAGCCTCTGGCTCTCTGGCTCTCCCACCTCCTTGGGAAGCCAACAGGGTTGCAAAGCTTCAGCTTCTGCTATTATGCCCCTGAGGGACGTGGTTTAGTGTTTGATAGGAATGGTTGGACTCTATGATCTGATAGGTCTCTTCCAACCTGGTTGTTCTATAATTCTGTTTAGGGGTTTGGTAGCATCGTAAATGCTAAAATACACACTGCAAAGCTGGAAAAGCAGCAGCGCCAGCTACAAGCGGAGATCCCAGCACAGGGTTGTGGAGCACAGCGAGGGCAGGCTGCCGCGTCCCTGCAGGAATCCTGGCTCCTGTGATACTTTATTAGAGAGATATTTTATGGGTGACGTGAAATATAAAACTAGACCAGTCTGCAGCTTCTAAAGAAATCAATGACTCGCGTGAGGCCTGGTGAGACCGTAATGTTTGATGTGTTCAGGATCTGTGACACATCAGCAAGCTTTCTGGCATAATAACCTGCCCAGGGCTGCCGCGAATCTTCCCTACGTCAAAAAGCAGGTGAGCCTGAGGATGCTCGGTGGGGCTGGGGGCAGCTTACCTCCTCTTGACAATCCGATGGGTCTCTTCCAACCTGGTGATTCTATGATAAAAGCTGCTCCTTCTTCTGCACATGAAGCAGGAGAGAAAGAGCAAGCCTGTTGCCAGTGTGGGTGGGATCCCAGCGAACCCACAGAAGGGGGATACACATTAAAAAATATATCATCCTGTAGTGGGGACAATTGACTGCTGTGATTCTTGAGGGACTTGGTTTAGTGTTTGATAGGAATGGTTGGACTAGAAGATCCGATGGGTCCCTTCCAACCTGGTTGTTCTATGATTCTATGATAATGCATTGAAAGGAAGAGCCCTGCTATCCCAGCTTGTCCCCCACCTCTGTCGAAAGGGAAGGCAGTTATTTTAAATATGCTGGAGTCATGGAAATGTTCCTGCTGACCTGCAGGGGCTGGAGCAGGAGCCAGCTGCACACATATGGCTGGTGAGAAACGGTCTCTAAAACAAATGCAAATAGAATTGGCTGCTTTGCCAGGGACAGGACTCCTGCCAAAGCTTGTTGCTGCATCATGTTGGCGAGCCCTGCTCTGCCTGATGTCAGAAAGTGTCTATTATGCAGAAAACTCTCATGGAGAAGCATCGTTATTGCCTTCTGTTCATTTGTAGAGTAGGGATAATGTAAGCGTGAGGCATTAACAGACCCAATCCGGACTTGCCTTGTGGAGCTGAGGTCTGGCAGGCAGGCCTGGGAAGCCTCCCAGCTCATAAAATCATAGAATCACCAGGTTGGAAAGGACTCACTGGATCATCAAGTGCAACCATTCCCACCAGTCTCTAAACCATGTCCCTCAGCACATCATCCACCTGCACCTTAAACACCTCCAGGGAAGGTGAGTCAACCCCCTCCCTAGGCAGACTGTTCCATTGCCTAATGACCCTTTCAGTGAAGAATTTTTTCCTTATGTTGAGCCTGAACCTCCCCTGGTGGAGCTTGAGGCCATTCCCTCTTGTCCTGACCCCTGTCACTTGGGAGAAGAGCCCAGCTCCCTCCTCTCCACAACCTCCTTTCAGGTAGTTGTAGAGAGCACTGAGGTCTCCCCTCAGCCTCCTCTTAAACCTCCTCTTTGAATCCTCTCGAACTCCTTATCCTCTCAAACCCATCAGGAGACCTTCCAGGGTCATTCCAGCAGCAGCAGCCCAGGTGAACCGCAGAACAGGGACATATCTGGTCTCTCTAGCATTCCCAGTGCCCTCATCTCTTTTTACAGAAGTATTTTAACCCCCCGGGAAGGTGCTCAGAACCACAGCAGCACTTGGAGTAGGAAGGCTTTGGGTCAGGGGGTTTGCAGTTGGGACACACCAAGACCCTGCATGTAAATAGCAGAGCAGAACCACCACCAGCTAAACATCAATAACCACCTGGGGCAACGTGTGAGGGCTCAGACCGAGCTCTGCAGTGAGGAAACACAGATCACACTCCATCATTCCCAACAATTCCCTGGAGAAAAACAGATGGTGAGGGAGTGAAAACCCACAAATGACATCAAGATATCCAGGCAGACTCAAGGTTTTATGAGCTGGTTCTCCTTCCACCTCTTTTCTGATGCTTAAACCATAGTTATCCAACACCTACATGGAAACAACACCTACAGGAAAGAGCCAGTGTTCAGAGAAGATGGAGAGCGACAGGAGAGAGTGGAGACAAACCTTCGCTCGCCAAAGGTGTATTTCCCTGAGCTCCCCCCGGCCCTGTCCCTCCGGTGCGAATCGATGAAGCCATCTACTCTGGGCATTGGCTAAATGTCAAATTTAGAGGCAGCATCCATTTTTCCGAGATCAATGGTGAGCAGAGTGTGCCCATATTTCTTAAGCGTCGCCGCGAGCATCAGTCACTGAGCCCCCGTGCGTGAGGATGAGCTGCCATGGCAGCGATTTTGGTGCTAGAGGGTTCCCTGGGCCAGAAATCCTCCCTGCTCTTTGCTAGGGTGCACAAATATCCATCCACAACATTCTACGGTAAATTAAGAGTTTTTTCTCTGGTTAATATTGGTTTTTGAAACCAGTTGCAAAGAGCAGGTGAGCAGTTCCCAAACAGCAACCTTGAGGACAGAACCTCCCGTCATGAGGATGTCCTCGTGTGTCCCCTGTATTCCCCATGTCCCCACACTGTGTCCCTCATATCCCCTTGTCCACAGGTGGTCCCAGTGCCGTGTCCCCCTGTGTCCCCAGCCTATGGGTGGTCCCTGTGCCATGTCCCCTGTGTCCCCAGTCCATAAGTGGTCCCTGTGTCATGTCCCCTACGCTGTGTCCCATGTGTCCCCGGTCCATAGGTCATCCCTGTGCCATGTCCCCAGTGTCCCCAGTCCATGAGTGGTCCCTGTGCCATGTCCCCAGTGTCCCCAGTCCATGGGTGGTCCCTGTGCCATGTCCCCTGTGTCCCCAGTCCATAAGTGGTCCCTGTGTCATGTCCCCTACGCTGTGTCCCATGTGTCCCTGGTCCATAGGTCATCCCTGTGCCATGTCCCCAGTGTCCCCAGTCCACGAGTGGTCCCTGTGCTGTGTCCCCCATGTCCCTGATCTGTGGGTGGCCCCTGTGCTGTGTCCCCGTATCCCCAGCCATGGGTGGTCCTTGTGCCATGTCCCCTGTATCTCCCACACTGTGTCCCCAGTCCATGAGTGGTCCCTGTGCCGTGTCCCCTGTGTCGCCAGTCCATGAGTGGTCCCTGTGCTGTGTCCCCAGTCCATGAGTGGTCCCTGTGCTGTGTCCCCTGTGTCCCCAGTCCATGAGTGGTCCCTGTGCCTGTCCCCATTGTCTCTGTTGCACGGGTGGGCTCCACGTTGTGTCCCCCCGTATCCCTTGGTGCAGGTACAGCCCCTGCACCGTGTCCCCCCGAGTCCCTGGGCAGGCAGGGTGCCTTGTCCCCTGCGTGTCCCCTCGCCGTGTCCCGGTGTGGGCTGCGCTGCAGCCGCCTCCCGCCGGGCGGTGCTCCTGCCCCAGGGATGCTGAGGCTGATGCTGTTGATGATACTGATGCTGCTACTGATGCTGCTGCTGATGCTTCTGATGCTGCTGAGTCGGCATCGGAGCAGCGGGAGCAGGGACTGGGGAAAACCAACTCCAAAAGAGCCCAAGCTTTGGCTTAGCCTCTTCCCCAAGGCTGCACAAAGCCTCTCTGCAGAGAAGAGGGTTTCCTATCCTGTCCTGTCTAGTCCTGTCCTGTCCCCACAATGGAGCAAGGATGGGAGTGGGGTGAACACAGCGAGGACCCTCACTGGGAACTCCTGACTCACCCCTGGGCCCCTCAGCCATCTCCTCCTCTGGTTCCTGGGGGACAGAAGAAACTCTCATTTGTGTTGGGTGAACTGCCACCTGTTGTCCCTTTTGCTAAGCTGAATCATAGAATCATAGAATAACCAGGTTAGAAGAGACCCACCGGATCATCAAGTCAAACCATTCCTACCAATCACTAACCCACACCCCTCAGCACCTCATCCACCCTCACCTTAAACACCTCCAGGGAAGGCGAGTCGAATCCTGTCCCTATCATAGAATCACAGGATAGTTTGGGGCATAAGGGACCTCAAAGCCCATCCAGTTCCACCCCTGCCCTGGGCAGGGACACCTCCCACTGGATCAGGGGCTCCAAGCCCCATCCCACCTGCCCTTGAACCCCTCCAGGGATGGGGCAGCCACCCCTGCTCTGGGCAACCTGGGCCAGGGCCTCCCCACCCTCACAGCAAAACATTTCTCTCCAAGATCTCATCTCAATCTCCCCTCTTTCAGCTCAAACCCCTTCCCCTTGTCCTGTCCTTGCACTCCCTGGCACAGAGCCCCTCTCCAGCTTTCCTGGAGCCCCTTTCAGCACGGGAAGGCCACTCTAAGGTCTCTCCACAGTCTTCTTTTCCTTGGGCTAAGCAAACCCAACTCTCCCAGCCTGTCCTCTTACAGGATGTGCTCCAGCCCTTGGATCATCTCTGTGGCCTCTCCTGGACTCACTCTCACTCTAACAGTCCTCCCTATGATGAGGACTCCAGAACCAAACTCAGGGCTGCATGTGAGGTCTCACAAGAGAAAAGCAGAGGGGCAGAATCCCCTCTCTCACGCTGCTGGTCCCACTGCTTTGGATGCAGCCCGGGATGCTGCAGGTGCACATTGCCGGTTCCTGTAGAGCTTCTCATCCACCAGCACCTCATGCTCCCCCCAGGGGAATCAGCACTGGCTGCCCAAGGTGTCCGAGAAAGTGTTTGGCCTCAAATTAGAAAAACTTTACTGACGGTCTGAGAGAAACCTCTGGTGCTTAAACATTCTGGGAGTCGTTTTGACATCGGTTATGCTTAGACTGTAGCACAAAGGAGAAAATTACTTTCCAGCATCCTAACAGCAGCGACTTCCATATCGACAACGATAAAAGCGATCAGGAGAAAAGGAGCAAAGCATTTATAAAACAAAACTATCTTCACACGCAGCCACAACTGATGTCAGAGTCTTTCCAAGGACCCAGTTGGGGGGTAGCCCTGCAGCAACCTGAACAGAAAGCACAGGAGGTTGAATCGTGCTTCTTTCTCCCTAACTGTCCCGAATTCATTGCCAGCAGATCACCCTTTTAAGTTCATGTTACCACGTTTTGCTAGCAAAGAACGTGGAGGAGACAAAAACTCAAAGCCCTCATCAATCACAGCCTGGTTCCTGGTACAATTAGCAAGTTCTATTATCTTAAGAATGACACTTGTAGCACAGAGCAAAGCGAGGCGCACCCGATATTATACTACTGCATGTAAAGAAGGGAAGGCTTGAATTGCATTAGCATTGCATTAGATTCCCATGACTTTTTATATCAGCACTTGTGAGTTATTTATGAATTCATTTATTTACAAGGACAGGCCTTTCTGCATTCAGTTGCCATGGTTGCTTTAACTCCTGTATCCTATTAATTCTGGATGTTATGAAATAAATATAGATCAGACAATCATCGTGTGGTGGGGTTCTTTTTTTTTTTTTATTATTATTATTTTAGAGTTTGATTCCCTGTGTCCTGGCCAGAAAGGCTTTAACACCAAGTATCTCTTTAGAGCATCCACTGCTGGCTGGGAAAGGGATGCTGGGGTAATTCACAGAGCTCTTCCCCCTTCCAGTCCTTTCTGCCACCTCCACACAGCCTGGGCTGGAGTAAAATGATTCTGGGGGTGTTGGTCGACAGCCGACTGAACATGAGCCAGCAGTGTGCCCAGGTGGCCAAGAAGGCCAATGGCATCCTGGCTTCCATCAGAAATGGTGTGACCAGTAGGGCCAGGGAGGTTCTTCTCCCTCTGGACTCAGCACTGGTGAGGCCGCTCCTTGAATCCTGTGTTCAGTTGTGGGCCCCTCAGCACAAGAAGGATGTTGAGGCTCTGGAGCGAGTCCAGAGAAGAGCCACGAAGATGGTGAAGGGGCTGGAGAACAGGCCCTATGAGGAGCGGCTGAGAGAGCTGGGGGTGTTTAGCCTGGAGAAGAGGAGGCTGAGAGGAGACCTCATTACTCTCTACAACTACCTGAAAGGAGGTTGTAGAGAGGAGGGAGCTGGGCTCTTCTCCCAAGGGACAGGGGACAGGACAAGAGGGAATGGCCTCAAGCTCCGCCAGGGGAGATTTAGGCTGGAGATTAGGAGGAAGTTTTTCACACAGAGGGTCCATTCCAAGCATGTTTGAGCCTCATATACAGGCATTGCCCTAACTCCTTCCAAGGAGGAGAAGATCAGTTGGACTAGAAGACCCGATGGGTCCCTTCCAACCTGGTTGTTCTATAATTCTATGCTTCTATGAGAGACTTAATTTTACTAGAGTGAGAGCTTTGATGCTACTGCCTGTTCCAGGCAGGAGCAGCCGTCAGACTCCAACTGAATGGGAATGACCCAGGAGGGACAAGGATTCGGCTGGACCAAAAGGAGCTTGGGTTTTGCCCCTTGAAGAGGGCAAAGATGCCATTCAGGGAGGAGAACAAATTCTATCCTGGAGCCAGAATCCCAAAGCCAACCTGCTGGAAGTGTTTTGTAATAGAATTCCGCAAGAAAATTAAATCAATTAGCGAGTCTAATAAAGCTCTCAAGGTTTTTAATTAAACTAAGTTTTAATTAAAGCAGCATGAGCCCATGCTCTTTTGATATTCTGTCTCAGACCCCAGAGGATTGCAACTCCTTTTTGTAATTTACACCGGCTGGATCAATCACCAGAGTCAGGAAAATGTGAGAACTTTGTCAATTTTACGGATGAGATACTGTACGTCAGCCTGGAAACTCCGGCAGCTTGGGGCTGGGAGAGGAGTAGAGGTCATAGAATCATAGAACAATCAGGTTGGAAGAGACCCATCGGATCTTCTAGTCCAACCATTCCTATCAAACACTGAACCAAGTCCCTCAAGACCTCTTCCACCCGTCCCTTAAACACCTCCAGGGAAGGGGAATCAACCACCTCCCTGGGCAGCCTATTCCAATGCCCAATGACCCTTTCCGTGGAAAACTTCCTCCTAATCTCTAGCCTAAGTCTCCCCTGGTGGAGCTTGAGGCCATTCCCTCTTGTCCTGTCCCCTGTCCCTTGGGAGAAGAGCCCAGCTCCCTCCTCTCTACAACCTCCTTTCAGGTAGTTGTAGAGAGTAATGAGGTCTCCTCTCAGCCTCCTCTTCTCTAGGCTAAACAACCCCAGCTCTCTCAGCCGCTCCTCATAGGTTCTGTTCTCCAGCCCCTTCATCAGCCTCGTCACTCTTCTCTGGACTTGCTCCAGATCAGAGGGACCTTCCCTGCCTTCAGAGAGGAACGAGCATCACCCTGAGCTCGTGCTGTCCTGGGAGAAGCCCTCTCCCAAGCAAAACTCCTGCTGCCTAACCCAGGAGGCTTCTGCTAGCGGCAAGTTCTAAGAGCTCGATAATTCCCCCGTGTCACCTCAGAGCTGATACTTTTGCCACTGACAAAATCACATCCCACTCTTCCTCTCAGCAGCACCGGAGAGAAGTAGAAAAACCGCAGGCAAATCAGACTAACATCTTCCAGCCTGGACATCTGGTAAGTGGCCCCAGAATGTTCTGCCTCTATTTTAGTCTTGTTTTGTACACAATATGCCCAAAACATGCTTTATTTCTTAAGGAGATAAGGATCTTTATGTAACCCATTTTTCCTTAACGCTAAGTCCTTTGTCAGGATTAAAGAATCCTAAAACATCTGTATGGGCTTGGGTGGCAGATGTATAGAGAAAGCAGCCTAAAATAACACAGAATATTAACCTACTAAATGAGGTATTTAAAAAATAAAATAAAAGGACCCTCTTGCATTCTTAGTTACAGCCAATTCCTGACCCCGGCTACCACGATGCGAGCAGATAACAACACACCATCCACAGGGATTTCCATCTGAGTGCTTCAAGATTTTTTATCTGATAGCGGAGTTTAATTTTTCCAGGAGTTTCAGCTGCGCTAGAGGTGCAGAGCTGCTCCAGTGAGATGTGCCAGGTCCTCATGAGCCACTGCAGGGCTGCATCCATCCACCCAGCAGGAGAGTCGGAGCAGCCGGCTCAAGGCACATTGTGTAATGCCTTCGGACAACACCAACTTCATTTAAATTTATTCAATACTGCTTAAAAATCAGTCCTTTGGATTAAGCAGATTGATGGAGCGACACTTCAGATGGAAGGGAGGTTTCTGAGAACAGGAGGAAGGAGAATCATAGAATCATAGAACAACCAGGTTGGAAGAGACCCATCGGATCATTGAGTCCAACCATTCCCATCAAACACTAAACCATGTCCCTCAGCACCTCATCTACCCGTCCCTTAAACACTTCCTGGGAAGGTGAATCAACCACCTCCCTGGGCAGCCTATTCCAATGCCCAATGACCCTCTGTGCGAAAAACTTCCTCCTAATCTCCAGCCTAAATCTCCCCTGGTGGAGCTTGAGGCCATTCCCTCTTGTCCTGTCCCCTGGCACTTGGGAGAAGAGCCCAGCTCCCCCATCTCTACAACCTCCTTTCAGGTAGTTGTAGAGAGTAATGAGGTCTCCTCTCAGCCTCCTCTTCTCTAGGTTAAACACCCCCAGCTCTCTCAGCCGCTCCTCATAGGGCCTGTTCTCCAGCCCCTTCACCAGCTTCATGGCTCTTCTCTGGACTCACTCCAGAGCCTCAACATCCTTCTTGTGGTGAGTGGCCCAGAACTGAACACAGTACTCAAGGAGTGGCCTCACCACTGCTGAGTACAGAGGGAGAATAACCAATGTGGGTGCTCGTTAGCTTTAACATCTCAGCATGGAAGTGAGGACACGTGGCTGCATGGATGGATGCTTGGGACACTCGCTGATTGCTTTCCCACTGTCTTTGCCAAGCCCTGAGATCAAACCTGATGCAGTTGAAAGTCTCTAGGAGTAGGTCAGAAAGAACCTGCAGTGCCTTGGCCAGTCAGAGCCCAACGTTAGCCTCTCCTGTCCTCAGCTCCCGGCCCGTTTCCAGCAATCCATACAGGTCCCATCAGTCCTGGCCACCGCCAGCTCCCTCCCAGGCAGCCAGCTAAGGCCATTAGTGTGATTACTGGAGGTCGTGAAGTTCAAACCAAAATGTCAATTTTCATTTGGAAGAATGGTCCCATTTTAGGAGCAAAGGGATTTTTTTTTTCCCTCTTTCAAAGAGACCCCGACTGTGAAATCATTGCTCCCCAAAGACTTGCAAATTTCTGGCCAGCAAAAGGTGCCAATAGCTGCTGGAGCCAATAAAAAGATTAACAAGGGTCACCAGTGCTTTCCTCCTTCCCTGCACTCCAAGGCTCTGGGGCCTATTTTGAAGATATTAACCATTGCCTTTACCTTCTGCGTGTTCATCACCGCGTTTGGGGGCTTTATGGATTTATTGACAAGACATTGCCATTAATCTTACCTGCTGAATGCCAGCCTGGGAGTCACTTAGGTTACATCACCCCTTCAGACAGGAGCATTTAGCCAGAGAAGTTTTAAAAAGCAAATTGGAATAAGACAAAGTAGCTGGTGGGTGAAATGGAGTGCTGCTCCATGAGGCCCTGGGGCAGGGAGAATGGCCACTGAGCAGCCTCTGTGAGATGGTGAAGGCAAAGACCTGACCTTGGGGAGGCAGCTGGGTTCTGCTCATTGATCCAGTGGGGTCAGGATCCCACCCCTGTGCTCCAGGGTTAACGATCCACATTGGAGGGCGATTCAGGGAGATGGCGAGCCAGCAAGAAGATGGGTGCTGACCTCACTTCACCTTCCCTGGAGGTGTTTAAGGCACAGGTAGATGAGGTCCTGAGGGACATGGGTTAGTGTTTGATAGGAATGGTTGGACTTGATGATCCGATGGGTCTCTTCCAACCTGCTTGTTCTATGATTCTATGATTCACTCAGAGCATCCCATGTTGTGTTTATTGGAAATTTTAGATGTCTCCTTTCTGCAGAAACTCAAAAGCAGCCCCAGAAGGTGTTGCTTATGCCAGGCTGCTGCTGGGCTGCTGGCACCGCAGGATGGCTCAGGGTAATGCTGGGTGGGCTCCTGCCCACTGAGGAGGTGTCACACACTTAAAGTGGGTTTTTTTCCTTCTATGTCATTGTGCTAAATAATTAAGTCTGTTCCATCTTTACCTGCTGACAATGTGGCACTTAATTAAGTGGTTTAATTAGAAGCTGGCAGCTTTAATTAAGTTTAGGACTGTAGAAGTAGCTGAGAGCCTCCAGCTGAGTCGCAGCGATGGGGCTGTTGGCGAGGACAAAGATTTACTCCTTTGCCCATCGTCCTCAGCCATTCCTGGGAGGGAACCACCAT
Organism: Coccyzus lansbergi; assembly: GCA_033558105.1. Taxonomy (NCBI): domain Eukaryota; kingdom Metazoa; phylum Chordata; class Aves; order Cuculiformes; family Coccyzidae; genus Coccyzus; species Coccyzus lansbergi. The sequence continues at coordinate 255,518 of JAUMJK010000501.1, read as the reverse complement.
CCCATCGTGTCCCTCCAGAGTCTCCCTGCAACTGAGGGATGAGTGATTTGTGCACCTTTTGCTCGAATATTCAGGAGAGCTGAGGTGTTCACTGGGACCAGAGAGTAGGAGGGAGACATGAGGGGTCTGGGTGGGCTTAGTAGGGTGGGTGTCAGGAGCTACAGGCTCTGCCCAGTAGAATCATAGAATCACCAGGTTGGAAAAGACCCATCAGATCATCGAGTCCAACCATTCCTATCAAACACTAAACCACGTAGGTGCCTGTGTCTTCTCCCTCCAGCTGACACCTGCGATGGGCGGCTAATGGGGTTGAAGGCTGCACTTGGCTTAGGAACAGCATCTGCAATTCTAGACCATGCATGGGGCTGTCTAAAAGATGTATTACTTTTTAATAATGTAAATATGTAAATATTACCGAGGTGCCATTAATCCTCACTGCCTCAACATGATACCACTCTTAAGAACAAATGTAATAAGATATTATTAATATGCGGAGTAACAGCACATTAACCTGACGAACACAAATAAATTGCAGAGCTTAGCACAAAGTGAGAAGTTGCTCGTGGAGCAGCCTGCACCTTGCTCACCTTGGGGCCACCTCCAGCAGCACCTCAGCTTTTGCAGCTCAGGTGAAGCCTGGTTTGCCCTGGAGGAGTCACTGCCCTGGGAAACCAAGCAGTTGGGAAGGAGCAAGGGAGATAAAGTGGAGAGGAGCAAGCTAACACCCCAAACCCTGCTCTTATCTCTTATTTTGATAGGAATGGTTGGACTCGATGATCCAGTGGGTCTCTTCCAACCTGGTTGTTCTATGATTATCATCCTTGTTTTGGAGCAAGAGCCCTAACTGCTGAGGTGCCTTTTTTCAAAGCCTCACCTGTTTTCCTGAGAGATTTCTTAATCCCTCTTATAACGTATTTCTTTTAAATCTTGTTGCAAATGTGTATTAGACCCAGAAGGGTGGATGTTAACCCAGGCTCTGTGTGAGCCTTCCTGGCTGGACTTGCTAAGAGGTGACCAGGCCTTCGTTTCATCAGTTGTTGCATTTTTCTCCCAAGAAGCTGTGTCTTTATCGACAGACCCAATGTCCAGCTCTGTTAAAGCTTCGGGCCCCTCAGCTCTCACTGCCTGCCTTTGGTCATGTATTTCCTTTTGAAATACGAGCACACACAGGGATTAAACACTGAGATGAGTGTCCCAATTTACACTGACCAGGCTGTGAGTGCAGCTATTGCAGCTGGCTTTGAGCTGTGCCAACAGCAAGTGGGAATGGGGGAGGACACGCAGCAGACCAAAAGGAGTAGGGGAAGCCATAAAATCGGAATTTAGGGCTTGAAAAGGAAATTATTCTGTGCAAACGGCTGCTTCAGTTCAAATCAGCCCTTCCTTGTAAATCCTGCTCATCCTTCTCACAAGGGAAAGCCGGTGAAATAACCAATATTTCAGCAGCACACAGACTTCTGGAGACCTTCACCTCTCGGCGTCCTCTGAGCCCCACGCCCAGCCATGGGGCTGGAGAGCAATTCAGGCACAAACATGGCCATGGTTTATGTAAAAATTAACCTGTTGCCCTTACTTGGGTCAAAGTAATTCAGTTTAATTTGGTAATCTGGGTCCTTTATCATTAATGAGTCCTTGGGGGGTGAGGGTCAGAGCATCTCCTTTTTGGCTGAGGGAAGCAGCAGAGATTGTTGTTAATATTCAGGCTGTTCAATACAGCAGAAAGACCTTTTGCTATCGACAGCACTGCTGGTTTTCACCTCACTGGTGAATGGAAATTGCCAAATTAATCTCTCATTATATCTGAAATTAATCCTTGTGATTAATGAACCTCAGAACCACAGATTTACCTGGGTAAAGTATATTAAGAAATTGCATACAGTAGATGACTGCAAAGAATCATGATTGTATCCAAGAAAAGGAATAAAAAATAATTATTCTTGGTTTCTATAAAACAGTTCAGTAAAATTATCAGGCAGTAGGCTGATTTTTTTGTTTCCTTATAGCATTGATGGACTGGGGAAGTCGCTGCTGGAGGATGCTGTGCAGGGGCTAGAAAAACACTACATACTTTCTTTGCCTGCTCTGCCAGAGCCCCCAGTGCTGCTTTTTCTCCTCTTTCTCAAATAATTGGAGCAGCTGGTTGGAGTTCACCGCGTACAAACTGCCTTTCCCTTTCCACCACGTAAACCTTCCCTTTCCTTCCAGGGTTTCTTTAATGCATCATCATTTTAGTAGGTCCTATTGTACTGGAAATCTGCTTGCCACATGTTAGCTGGAGCGAAGATCCTTGGTTAAACATTCATGGCGAGGTAGCTATTAAAGCAGGGGGGAGAACTCAGGTTACGCAGCGGAGATGAGAAGGCTGTGCTGGCAGAGGAGACCAACTCAATATCAAGTTAAAAAGCCTTGTAGAAATGACTTACCCCACATAAAGCCTGGGCAGGGAGAGGGAGGAAAAACTCTCTACAACTACCTGAAAAGAGGTTGTGGAGAGGAGGGAGCTGGGCTCTTCTCCCAAGGGACAGGACGAGAGGGAATGGCCTCAAGCTCCACCCGGGGAGGTTCAGGCTGGACAACAGGAAGAAATTGTTCATGGAAAAGGTCATTGGGCAGTGGCAGAGGCTGCCCAAGAAGGGGGTTGAGTCACCTTCCCTGGAGGTGTTTAAGGGATGGGTGGATGAGGTGCTGAGGAACATGGTTTAGTGTTTGATGGGAATGGTTGGACTCGATCCGGTGGGTCTCTTCCAAACTGATGATTCTATGGAAAGTCCTGATCACATTGTGCTGCTGAAATACATTAATGCCCTCGATGTGATCAGTAGAGGGGTGTGTGGGGCAGCCTGGAGCCCTGAAGAGCACCTCTGGCAGCAGGAGAAGTCCTGCAGAAGCTCGTGGCCAGTAAAGAAGCAAGAGGGAATTTCCAAACAGGTTGAGCTTTTAATGGGGGAACTAAAATGAAATATCCTTGCAAGGCTCCTGTCATGCCCACATGCACAGGGCAAGGAGATGGGTTGGGTAGGGAATAACATCAAATCTGCTATTCCAGGCAAATGAGGGACTTGGAAATGCTGCTGCAGTGAGGAGATGATGCTTGGACAGGGCAGGGTGGGGAGAGCAGTTGGTGGGGACAGCAGCCTCTGCCTTTGCAGGAGGAGGCTGGGGGCAGACCACCCTGTAGGCTCCTCTCCACAGCCTCCTCTTCCCCAGCTATTAACTCCCACAACCTGGGGGCAGGAACAATAAGGGCAAAAGGACAAGAGAGCAGAAGTCAGTCTGGGGTGTCGGGTAACCGGTTACCTGAGCTCTGCCTAAAGGTAACTTCCTCATGAATAGCCCATGAACCCTCGTCCCAACACCGACATGCGAAGCTGGTGAATTATGCAGGGCAGCCTGTGCCGAGCAGATGGCATCGCTGCCGTAACATGAGCAGCCGCGCTACACAAAATGCAAAGCCCAGCAATTAACCTTTTCGAAGGTTTCCTCTTGTCTCGGGGATTAAACCTCCTCCAACTCCACTTTGCTCCACTTCTATCTGAGAGAAGTGTGTAATCCCACAGATAAATAAGGGAAATGGGAGATCTGTGCTGCATGGGGCATTTGCCCTTCCCAGCTGCAGCAGCCTCTAGTTCTGTCCTGGCTTGGGGATCGCTCCCCATCCCCACGCTTCATAGAATCATAGAATCACCAGGCTGGAAAAGACCCATCAGATCATAGAATCATAGAATCATAGAACAACCAGGTTGGAAGGGACCCATCGGATCATTGAGTCCAACCATTCCTATCAAACACTAAACCAAGTCCCTCAAGACCTCATCCACCCGTGCCTTAAACACCTCCAGAGAAGGTGAATCAACCCCCTCCCTGGGCAGCCTATTCCAATGCCCAGTGACCCTTTCTGTGAAAAACTTCCTCCTAATGTCCAGCCTAAATCTCCCCTGGCGGAGCTTGAGGCCATTCCCTCTTGTCCTGTCCCCTGTCACTTGGGAGAAGAGCCCAGCTCTCTCCTTTCTACAACCAGTAGAGTACTCAGAAACCTTTGAGCTTCCAACCTGCACTCGGAGAACAGGCAGAGTGGATTTTATCCTTTGCAAGCCAACTCCAAATAGTTTTGCTAAAGACAGGAAAACCGGAACACGTTCCCTTTCACTCCCCATGCTCCACCTCGGCAGCAGCCTGGTGACCACGCAGTGTGCTGGGGAAGGAAAATGTGAACATGGGCAACGATTAACTATTGCAAGAAACAAGAATACATATCACATGCCAGGCATTCACCTTAGTGTATGACGAAAGCTATTATTTTAACTATGATACTTAATTCTCTTCATAATTAAACTGCTTAATTCACAACAATGGAGTAGATCTTGCCTAATACTTTTAATTAACAAAGTGTTGTACACGCACTGGCAAAGCATTACTGGCAAGCTTCCTATGCAATACACTTAATTCTGTAATAAATTATTAGTACAAATTACTAAGACGCATTGCACCCTGGAAGAGACTGTCAAGAGAGAAGGACTTTAGATTCTTGGTCATTGTTTGGACCCTCATGAAGCAGAAGAGACGCCAGACGCTTTCCTTGTTTTCTGTTGTGCTCTGCAGCTGGGGAGATGTCTGTCCCCTGCTGGGGCCACTGGTGCTTTTGCATATGGCAATTCCGCTCCACACCTTAGGGAAAGGAAAGCCAAGCCAGTTTCTTCATCACTTTCCAGGGATCCTGCCATTTCTTTATCTCAGCACAAAAGGGAAATGTCCCTAAAGAATGGGTATTTTGTACCACCTGAAACTGAGGCTTTGTTTGCTTTCTATCTGGCATCCCAATCCGATCAATACATGCACAGAGATTTTGTCTGCACCAGACCTGGGCTGTTGCTGCTAAACAGCATGTTCCTCATGCGGGATCTGCTTCAAGGAAGCAATTCAAGATACAAAAACTAAGCCATTGAAATCAGAGCATCAAGGTCAGAGAAGTATGAAAGTTAATTTCACAGTTAGCATAAAGTTTAATGTGAAATAATCACTCAGGTGCCTGGGGAAGACTAGAGGAACACAAATCTGTGCTCAAGTACAGTGATGCTGACAGCTACGGCACCTCCAGAAAAAGCTAAAGGCAGAGCTGGTTCTGCTTTGGCTGGTCCCAGGGTGCAGTGACTCAATATTTGGGTTAACAGTCATGGTAGGGAGACTCCAGCAAGGGAAAGAGTGGGGTTAACAGGGTAAGGAAGTGCCCAGAATGGAAACAGCCAGTGCAGCAGGACTTGGTCCTACGGGCATGCCAGACTTTGGGGCATGGGGATACACCTCTGCCAGCAGCTGTCCCCATAAAAAGTCAGCTTAAGAGCCTCTGGAGGAGTTTTCCCTGGGTGGGCGTGCTGGAGCATCTGTCACGTCCGTGTGGTCCTCACAGAGCAGAGCAGCCCGTGACTGTGCACGTGCCTGCCTGCCGAGCTCTAAGGTTAGAGGTGACTGATGTTTTTATGAATGGTCATTACGTCTGAGAAGGAAACTGCGTCTTGTAAAGTAAGGATATGAAGGTTAATGGACGGATTCTATGTTTTCCCAGGTTTCTTACAAATTAGTTAAGAGAGAAATACCCTGGGGCCACATGCAAAGCAAAATTCATTCCTGCAACTTTTATTGGATCACAGTTGAAGAAACCTCGTGGTCAGAGGTCATCAGTGTTGCTTTAAGACACAATCACTGGGGTCAAGCTAATTAGCACCAGGGATCACATCACAGGCTTTTCCCTTTTCTCTTTGTTTCTGAGTCCTCTTTGACCCCATTTAGAGCCTCCCAGTCACCACTTGTCTGCAGTTCTTTGGCTGACAGACCCTTGGCTTGGCTCAGTCAGCTGAAGAAACCTCAACCTTCCTTCCTCTTCAGTTTGCAACCACACAGGTGACAACCTACGGCAAACACAACCATTTCCTTCTCTCCGAGTGGTGTGAGATGTGCCTGGAGGAGAAGAAAGGGATGTGGAGAGCAGGGAAAGAAATAGGATCCCCCCAGATCGGAGCCTCAGTGTGCCATTTCTCATGGCAGTGCTCATACACACCTACATCAAAAAATTATCTGTATGGAGTTGACAGGATTGTACTGAACACACTTAGGGATGAGGAAAGTTGGACCTCAGTTTCGCTGGCTGTGCTCGCTCCCTTGTGAGGATGTTCCGTGGGTATTAGGGAGGTGGCTGAAAGGCAATGGGAATGCACTTTCACAGCACCACCCAGGTACCTGTAAAAATGGGTTTGTCTCCTGGGATAGCCTTGCTGTGCAGAAACGGTGTTTGCACATCAGCCCAGGGCCAAGCATGTCTCCCTCCTGTCCCAGACCCCGTGGACCAGCACCACCTCTTCCTTTGACTGGCAGATCTGAGCCTGTTGTGCTTGGTCAGCACATCAGAATGATGAGTTTCACGCCAAAGCTGAGCCTAACCCTAGTCTCATAAATATGCTATGCATTACATCCAATTAATGAAAATTATTATAGTGGCTAAACAATATACAGTGACTAAGTAATGGCTCCACTGTTAGGTAAGGGAATGATCATAACTGAAGCTGCAACTTCCCAAGGTCCAACGGAATTAACCCTTTTCTCCTGACTCCACTGGACCTGGTGTCTAAGCAGGATACCAGCCCTACCCTTTGGCTGCAGGAACCGAGTCTGCCTGACCCAATGCTCTTACCACCCAGGGAGATGTGGGCAACACCAGAGCAACTGCAGCTGCTTACAGACGAAACCAACATCTGTCTTCCCAGTCACTAGGGAAGAGACACAATTCTCTCTGCACCTCTTGCTGGGTCACTGCCTCGACAGGAGACACTTGGAGTGGAAGGCAAGATCCCAAACTGCTACAGCTTAACTCAACAGCAAGGTCAGAGGAGCGACCAGATATTTGTTGCATCAGGAAGGACGTGGATGGAGCAGTGGAAGAAGAGAAATATGCTGTGCTGGGGTACCTGCTGCAGGGACCCCGGCGTGTTTTTCAAGTTTGCAGTAATTCCTGGGCTCAGATTAAATAGAATAAAGGCTCGAGTTCACAGCAATAAATAAACAGTCCTCTCCCTGCCTCAACATGTTTCTCATGGATTCATTCAAGAGTTTTTCCGCATCTCCCTCCTTGGTTTGCTTGTGCCCAGCTCCTCGTGGCACCCATTTTACCTTGGCAGAGCAGCCCACAAATCATAGTGACACACCAATCAACAGCTCTGGAATTTTTCAGCCCACTCTGCCTCGTGAAAGATGAGTCACCTTCTGCACCGCATTGCCGGGTGCCCAGATAAATCTGTCACAAACTTCTCCTTCCCTCAAGGAGCACAATTCTTTCCCTTTTCCAGCAGAGCTGTATTTCCTCTTTTTAAGCTCCTCAACGCGCGCTCACACCCCTCAGGCATCTCAGTATATTTCTCCCTTTGTTCCTGTTTCACTGACAACTTCATCCTAATAGTCTCCTCAAAGGGATGATGAATGCATAAGCTGCATATTGATCACTGCAGTGATTGATTACTGGATCTCTTTGACAGATGAGCCTACTAAGGTGGTTGCCAATACGGAGGTATGGATGGCAGGGCCCCCTCGTGCAACCGTCTAATGGTATCTGACCTGATAGGGCAGAAAGGCAACTCCCTCATTTCAGCAGGAAGAAAGGCCTCTTTATACTCTTTATAAAATAATTCATAGGAAACTTAAAACACTCAGACACAGAGAGATTGCAAATGGGGAAATATGATGGATTATGGGTTGAAAGGAGCCGACTTCTAGAAGCTAAATTGATCCCCAGGAAAATGTTTTTGTCTGCTGTGAAAAATGGGCAATATCTCAGCAGCTCTGGAGGGCTATAATCTGGAAAATAATTTGCTTTTGATTTCCTTTAGTTTCATGCAGGGTTTTTTTTTCATTTTTTTTTTTTTTTTTTTAAAGTTGGTTCCTTGCAGGCTTTGTTGCTCAGCTGGGAGAATCAGTGATGAAACAGGCAAGGGATTAGCCTTGCCGACAAATACGAGCTGATCCTTACTTACGGCTATAAAGCCCTTACCCCACCCATTCTCACTAGTTCCACGGGAGAAGTTACATCCCCTCCAGAAGTCCTCTGCTCACCAAAAAAAAGAAAGTCAAGCAGTTAACTGAGTATGAGCACATCTGTGAGGAGTTAGAGAATCTCCAGTCACCATCCTGCAATCAACTGGTGCATGTAAATGTTATACATGCAACACATTCTCTAAATGTTTCCTGCATCCCTCACTAACAAGAAGACAATGCACAGGGATTGCTCAGCTTCCTTAGTCCTTGCTCAGCAAGAAAACCTCTGCGTGTGACCCTGTGAAGCAGCAGGAATAATTTCATAGAATCATAGAACAACCAGGTTGGAAGAGACCCATCGGATCATCGAGTCCAACCAATTTGTGGGGAACTAGCAACAAAGAGCCCTGCAGGGAGAGAACCCCCAGCAGCAAAGGAGGTTGCTGGGGTGGGCGCTTCACCTGCTGAGCAATTCCACTGCAGAGCTCTGGTTTCATCACAGAACTACAAAAAGCAAACTGACTTCTTCTAAACCCTCCAACTCGATGCTCGATGACTGTTGAACAGTCATTGTGTACAGCTCATCAGTGAGGCAGCCGCAGCACCACCCCTGTTTGTGGGCAGGGAAACTGAGGCATGGAAATAGAGTCACCTCCGATCTCAAGAGCTTGAGCTGGGCAGACTCTGGGGTCCCAAAGCCAGCTGAAGTCACAGCTGGGGTCAAAACTGAGGGATTTTATTTGCTGCTTCTGCACTCTAGTCACAGGCTGTCCTGTTTCCCTGGCCTAGGGACTGGCAAGAGACAACAGAGGGTCGGTCAGTAAAACATATTTAGAAGATTCTCATCAGAAAAGGAATCATAGAATCATAGAACAACCAGGTTGGAAGAGACCCATCAGATCATCGAGTCCAACCATTCCTATCGAACACTAAACCATGTCCCTCAGGACCTCATCTAGCCGTCCCTTAAACACCTCCAGGGAAGGGGAATCAACCCCCTCCCTGGGCAGCCTATTCCAATGCCCAATGACACTTTCTGTGAAAAACTTCCTCCTAATCTCTAGCCTAAATCTCCCCTGGTGGAGCTTGAGGCTGTTCCCTCTTGTCCTGTCCCCTGTCCCTTGGGAGAAGAGCCCAGCTCCCTCCTCTCTACAACCTCCTTTCTCTTGCTCTCATTTTTCAATCAGCCTCCCACTTCTTCTGCTAATAAGGAGAAATGTTGTTCTGGCAATAACTACAGGAGTTTGTTCCGAGTCAGCCTCCCAGTGCCTGGAAATTCCTTGGCAGTAGGTTTTTGCTCCAGAGAAACACTGAATCAATGGTGTGCTAACAGCCCAGGAGCCTATTACAATAACATGCATACCTCCAGGCCAGACAATCAATAACTCAGCAGGATGCAGCCACCAGAAAACAACAAATTAGTTAGATTTCCATAGACTATACATTTGGTGAGTAATAATCAGTAAGTAAGAATGAACCTAACCTGGAGAGACCATCGAGTCAAAGGGAGATCTTTTATTCATGGCTTCAGCTGCTGCATTCACTGAGTAGGATGTTTGTGGAGGGTTTCAATGCTGTAAATATACCCACGCGTGTTTGACTTTACACATATTCCTACAGAGCTCGGTTATTTTACTGTTAACAGGACTTCTGTTTGCAGCAGGTTTTCAATATAAACCAGTATAGAGGTCCATAGCAAAAGCTGGTCAGGTTTAAATTTAACATATCTTATCATTTGGACATGGTTTAGTGTTTGATAGGAATGGTTGGACTTGATGATCCGATGGGTCTCTTCCAACCTGGTTGTTCTATGATTCTATGATTTGCACATTCTTTGATTTGTACAACCTCAGATGCCCTCTGCCTATCAGTAAATACAGTCGAGAAGTCAGATTTTTCTCTGTTCACACATTCCTGCTGCTGCCTTATATACTTAAAAGTCAGCTCGAATTGACCTCTTGCTGTATTATAGCACTTTGTGCGTAGGATCTCTAGGAACAGCAGAACCACAAATCACCATGTCCAAGCACCACAGTTTTAAGGCTATTTCCACAGTATGTAGACAGCCAAATTGCTGCTTTATTGGGCAGACTAGGTTTATTCTTCTCCCTCTAGAATAAAGAGCATTTTCCTTTTGTTTTGATCATAAACACCTACCAAAAGCTGATTGACTAACTCCTTATGGCCAGAACTTCTAATAACTAAAGTAAAATCATAGAATCATAAAACAACCAGGTTGGAAGAGACCCATCGGATCATCGAGTCCAACCACTCCTATCAAATGACAAAGCATATGATAAAAAATGATAAGAAAATGATAAAGCAAAGCTTGAAAAAGCACAAGTACATCCCAAGTCAGTTCATTCAGGCCACAGTTGGGGGTTGTCCTTCCCCTCATATTGTGTCTCAGCAGCTGACTTACGTTTTGCCTAATACCTTTGCAGAAGGAGAGGGGGCGCAAATGATGACCTAAATTACACTTGGCTATATCCAAAGCAGCTCAACTTACTCACCTAAGTGTAAAATTAGATGAGAAAGTAGCCCTAGAGTATTAGAATTTTAAATGTTTTTCACACTCATTTGGTAGGCGCTTTCTGAGGAGCCAGATTTCACAAGCTGGTAGCTGATTTTATCTGCTCAGGTATTAAAATCTCCTATTCTTGACAGATTTTAAGGAGCCTTTTTCTGAACACAAGCTTTTATTTAGCAGCAATTCTTCCTTGAGTGCAAACTTGGGCTCAATCTACTCAGTTCCCCGCAGCTCAGAGTTTCTGTAGGACTTGATGATCCAGTAGGTCTCTTCCAAGCTGGCGATTCTATGATTCTATGATATTTCTGTGAACTAACATAATTTTATACCTATCAGAAATATTTGGGGTACACATTTACAGAATCATAGAACAACCAGGTTGGAAGAGACCCACCGGATCATTGAGTCCAACCGTTCCTATCAAAATTTGTGCTCCTTTAAAATAAATACCACTCCTGAAATCCTTCTAAGCTTGTACCTTTCAGAAGAACCAACCTCTGCGGCTTCACTAAGACAAAGAATATTTGATTTATTTATTATCTAGTCAGAAAGGAAAGAAAAGGCTACACTTGCCAGTTGTTTTTGAAGTGCTTTTTCCAGCTCAGCAGCCTCCAGCAGAAGGCTGGCTGGGAGGAGGTGAATAGGATTCACCTGGAGGCATTTACCTGTTTAGGGGCTGAAGACAGAGCCCTGCATCTCTGCCCAGCGCGCAGCATGGTTCTGCTTGGCAGGAAGAGGTTTAGCAAGCAGCTCTAACAAACCGCTTTGTAGAGAATTAATTAGAACTTCTGTTACCTTGCTCAAAAATGACTTTGCGTCTGACTGTTGCGCCTGCTCTGATTTGTATTGCAGCTGAAATACAAATATCAACTAGCATGCATTATAGAGATATATTAGTGTGTTGCTTTCAGTAAAGTCTAAATGCCGACTGTGAGCTCTCTGGAGAAAGGAGATCTACATTAGAAATGGCTTTCAACGGGAGAGATCATTTGTAGCTTATGATATTAGTCATAAAGGCTCCCTCCTCTCCACAACCTCCTTTCAGGCAGTTGTAGAGAGTAATGAGGTGTCCCTTCAGCCTCCTCTTCTCCAGGATAAACACCCTCAGCTCTCTCAGCTGTTCCTCATAGGGCCTGTTCTCCAGCCCCTTCACCGGCTTCGTTGCTCTCCTCTGGACTCGCTCCAGAGCCTCAACATCTTTCTTGTGGTGAGGGGCCCAGAACTGAACACAGGTTTCGAGGAGCAGTCTCCCCAGTGCTGAGTACAGAGGGAGAAGAACCTCCCTGGACCTGCTGTCTACTCCTGCCTTGCTCTAACTGGAAGCCTGTTGCAGGATCAAGGCTATTCATAGCCTGTGAGTTCATCAGACATTGCTTGTCTCTTCCTACGCATTTGTACTGCACTGAGGACGCTGCTGTCATCACACAAACAAGTGAGAACTGCAGAAGCAGCAGCACAAAGCAAACGGTCAGCTCAAGAGAGCTCCTCACTCCAGAAACGCAGTGATCCAGCCAGACACATCTTAGTTTGCATTCCTGTCATTTGACTCGCCCAATAGTTCATTGCACGAAACACTGTCCAAGGGGTTGGCAGGAAGTTGTGCTTAACGCCAGACTCTCATCGGAGGCACTTGATTATATTAGACAGATAATTATTGATCCAGCTATAGTTTATCCTTGCTGCCTAATTTCAATAAACAGCAGCGTGGGGGAATTAGCAAGGGATTCTGTTCCCCCTCCCCCTGCTTCTTCAGGATTTGTCAGAAACAAGATGATTTATGTGTATTCCAGTAAGATTCTCGTTTGTTGGCAGGCTGCAGGGACTGTTTGGAGTTGGAAGTATTCAGCTTTTATATTTAAATGCTTCCATGCGAGTATTCATGGTTCTCAGTGCCTTGCATTGTAATATCTGAATAATAACTGCGACTTATGCAAACCAGTTTTCAGCTGTTCACTGCGATCAATTTTTCATTTTAAGCAACTCCCTGCCATCCCAGGGAAAAAAAAAAATAACCTGATGGGCAAGAAGACTGAGATCCGAGGAAGGTAGTAATACTCTTCCCTTTTTAAATAATGCACAACTCATTTCTGGAACACTTTCAAATGTGTTGCTTTCTATTAAGCGCAGACAATATTCTGAAGATGTCTGGGTCCCGTCCCCCCCCCTTTCAAGCGAAGCTTTTGGAATAACAAAGCATAAAGATGTGATTCTGCTTGGTACCAAGTCTTGGCTGAGTAAACATCCACAAAGTACAGGCAGGACCACAGAAGACAGGCAGATGTTACACATGACTTATTTCATGCTGTTGCTTACTTTACTTTTGGGAAAGGTCTCAAGACCATCCTTTTATTGTGTTAACCTTTAAAAACTTAAAACTAAAAACAACCAAAGAGAAAAAAGAATCCTAACCTTCTTCCCATCTTAATTTCAAGGCTCCTTGAAGGGTGGAGATGTAGCCCTTAGCACAAATTGTAGGGTTTGTCTATAAAGGTGAGAGAATCATTAGCTGTAGATGGGGATCCCAGGAGAAGCTGTAAAGGTGCCTGTTTCCTTTGACCTGCCCCAGATGGGCTAAAGCCCTTTGTCCAGAAGTTTTTGCAGTGGCTGAGCGAGAGAACAACCTTCTGACAGGCACCTGGCCTTGTTTAATACCTAAGAGACAACAATCACCACAACCCACTGGAAGTCAACCCAGCAGTGAAGCACTTTCACAGCATCACCTGTGAAAACTTGACAGGTTCAGTCAAGAATTATTGAAGCAAGATGGTTTTCACAGAATATTGAGGCTCTTTCAGAAGAGATCCCGCATTGTTTTTCACTCTCGCAGTACAGGGGTCGAGAATCTCCTTTGCTGAATATTTAGTGAACAGCATCTGCAGCATCTTAATTACAGTAGCTGTTCTCATCTTAATCTCTTGCTTCAGAATAAGGTTAAGTGTAATCTGTCCTAGATTCTTATACAGATGGTTCGTTTCTTAAATACTTCAGAAGAGTTTAGTCGATCTTTAATTCCTTAATCTGGGAACGAAGACCAACCTGATTCAGAGTGATATTTTATAAGAAAAATAACACGCACATCCCAGCAGGAGTTGACTTCAATGAAAGTTGCTGGAGGTGAGAAGACCCCCACACAATTCTCCCTTCCTCCCATTAACCCCAATAACTACACAGCACGATGGATAAAGAGCATATGAATGGCAGGAGAAGCTGGCAAGTACCTTTCCCTTTCATTGATCTACAGTGGTTTCTAAACAGCTCAATGAAATATTCAACAACTGGATTATTATTTATAGTCAGATTGCTGGCATCACCAAAAAAATGCAAAGTGTGACTGGGTATAGATTTCCTTTCTGCAAGAAAACTGCACCTAACCGATTATGACTCTGGCAAGGACCAAACTAAGACACATAATAGCAGCTTTCAATTAGGTTAGAACTGAAACTGAACACGATTACAGCTGTGAAAATTGCTGATAGACAATTTTAAAGCAGAGTTTTGTCTTGTAATTGTTTACCTGAGTCTTAAACCAAATTCCTTGACCTTCAAGCAGCTATAAAAAAAAGGAGGGGGGGAGATATTTCACCTAGACCAGGGGAATAAAACACACAAGGGTTTTGACCAGGCTTTTCCTTCTCTGGTTCAATTTCCCTTTCCTAGCAGAGTTGCTCTCTTTTTCTCAGTATTGTACCAAGGGAACTGCAGCTGATATGAGAGCCTTATGCTCGCTACTCTTCACTCCAAGCAATGCCAGCCCCCAAAAGCAGCCAGAGAAAGCTGTTTCAACCTCAATCGAGTTCACATTTTGCTTCTAATGAGGAATCCCAGCCCCCAAGTCCTGCAGCAGAGTCAGCCCAGGGCCCCATATCTCCGGAGTGCAAACCCCCAGTCCTGCACACAGTCATTCTTCGCAGAGGAAACAACTGTGTTCATTTCTTTAAGCTAATAATCACTTCACCATTTTAATTCCCCCAGCTCTTGGCTTGTGCTTATGATTTCAAGCTTTGCGTTCAGTAAGACCCTAAAGGAAGCTCAAGAAATGAGCTCCCCCATACAGTCACTTCTCTCTGTGAACTCTTCCAGAAGAGACTCTGCCTACACTGGCTTTGGCAAACCTCCAGGGAGGCATTTTGACACCCTTTCCAACAGTTCTGGTAGCTCTACCTAAGAATAATTGAGAAGTTTTATTTCCTCTGACTAAACCTGACCTTGAATCCCTCCAGGAATGGGGCAACCACAACTTTTCTGGTCAGCTTGGGCCAGGGCGTCCCATCCTCACAGAAAAACATTTCTTCCTAACATCTCATCTCAATCTCCCCAATTTCAGCTTAAAACATTTCCCCCTTGTTCTATCCTTGCAATCCCTGATCGAAAGGCTTTCCTGGAGCCCTTTTCAGTACTGGAAGGGGAAAAATTACCTACATACTTTATGTATGAGTGTTGGACTAGACATGCAAAGGTCCCTTCTAACCCAAACCATTCTATGATTCTATGTAAACATCACCTCGATCGCTGCAAATTTGTTTCAGAATGAGGGACATCAGCGAGACGGATTCATTGTGGGGATGCAAACACCTGCCAGCAGCAGTGAAACCCAAGGTCTCTTTGTTGCCCTGGGAGCCAAACAAGGACCCTGAGGAGCCCCTCACTGTGCCAGCCCTGGTGATGCCCCCAGAAGCCTCAAGGCTGTGTGCATTGATATGTTGAGCTTTGGATTAACAGTAATCATTATTACCCCTCCATGCATCAGTGACTCCTCAGGCTGAAACCAGGTAGATGAGGCCAGGGATGGTTCAGGAGCAGACAGGTACGGTTGGAGCCCAGGGATGGTTCAGGGGCAGACAGGTATGGTTGGAGCTCAGGGATGGTTCAGGGGCAGACAGGTACAGTTGGAGCCCAGGGATGGTTCAGGAACAGGCAGGTACAGTTGGAGCCCAGGGATGGTTCAGGAGCAGGCAGGTATGGTTAGGGCTCAGGGTTGGTTCAGGGGCAGAGAGGTATGGTTGGAGCCCAGGGATGGTTCAGGGGCAGACAGGTATGGTTGGAGCTCAGGGATGGTTCAGGGGCAGACAGGTATGGCTGGAGCCCAGGGATGGTTCAGGGGCAGGCAGGTATGGCTGGAGCTCAGGGATGGTTCAGGAGCAGGCAGGTACGGTTGGAGCCCAGGGCTGGTTCAGGAGCAGGCAGGTACAGTTGGAGCCCAGGGATGGTTCAGGAGCAGGCAGGTATGGTTGGGAGCCCAGGGCTGGTTCAGGAGCAGGCAGGTATGGTTGGGAGCCCAGGGCTGGTTCAGGAGCAGAGAGGTACAGTTGGAGCTCAGGGCTGGTTCAGGAGCAGACAGATATGCTTGGACTCAATCTCAAAGGTCTCTTCCAGCCAAACAATTCTCCAATTCTCCAAGCCCTCCTGCCCTGTGCAGGCTCTCTGTCCTGACCCCTGCCCTCTCAACTTCCCCAACTTCCTAATGGGCCTCTTGGCAAGCAGCAATTTTTCTCTCCGATTATAAATTTCAGCGGTTGCCCTGATCCAGCAGATGTTGCTCTTCCAGCTCTCCTCAATTGGTCCCCGGTGACAGGACCCGATCGATTTTTTTTTTTTTTATTTTTTTTCCCCCGGCCTCGGCCCGCGCGGACGGATTAACACGGTGATAAATGGCTCAGGATTGATTTGCACTTAATTGACAATTTGGTGAACCTGTTCTCAAACCCCGAGGTTCGCCTCCCCCCCACCCCCCCCCCCCCCCCACCAGGCCGCGGGGACGGCCGAGTGATGAACGGCTGGATCGATGCCGCCCTGGCCTAGCACCCCCCCCCTCCTCCTCCTCCTCCTCCTCGTCCTTCTCCTCCCCCGGAGCCTCCTCGGGGCGGCAGGGGGAGCCAGAGGCCGCTCCACGGGGCCTGTGGAGGCTGTAGGAGCCGTTGGGGCCGTTAAAAACCGTTGCCACGCGTCGCTGCTGCTTTGCCTCAGGGCTCCCCTCAGCGCCCACCCCTCCCCCCCGCCCCAGCCGGCCTGGGCAGGGAGGGGATAATGGGAGATTCACGGAAGAGTTTGGGGCAGAAGAGATCTCAAAGCTCACCCCCAGTGCCACCTCTGCCATGGGCAGGGACACCTCCTGCTGGATCAGGGGCTCCAAGCCCCATCCAACCTGCCCTTGAACCCCTCCAGGGATGGGGCAGCCACCTCTGCTCTGAGCAACCTGCACCAGGACCTCTCCATCCTTACAGGAAAACATTTCTACCCAAGATCTCGTCTCAATTTCCCCTCTTTCAGCTCAAACCCCTTCCCCTTGTCCTGTCCTTGCACTCCCTGGCACACAGCCCCTCCCCAGCTTTCCTGGAGGCCCTTTCAGTGCTGGAAGCTGTTCTGTTTCCCCACAGCCTTCTTTTCTCAGGGGACAGGACGAGAGGGAATGGCCTCAAGCTCCACCAGGGGAAGTTCAGGCTGAACATTAGGAAAACAATTTTCACAGAAAGGGTCATTGGGCAGTGGCAGAAGCTGCCCAGGGAGGGGGTTGATTCCCCTTCCCTGGAGGTGTTTAAGGGACGGATGGACGAGGTGCTGAGGGACATGGGTTAGTGATTGATGGGAATGGTTGGACTTGATAATCCAGTGGGTCTCTTCCAGCCTGGTGATTCTATGATCCTCCAAGGCCGAACAAGCCCTACTCTCTCAGCCTGACCTCATACAGGAGGTGTTCCAGCCCTTACATCATCTTGGCCTCCTCTGGACCTTCTCTAGGAGGTTTATTTCTTTCCACTGCCGAGGGCTCCAGAGCTGGACACAGTATTCCAGATGTGGTCTCACCAGAGAAGAGTAGAGGGGCAGAATCCCCTGATTCCCAGCATGGTGGTAGCAGGGACCATGCCACATTTCCAGTTCTGCATCAGAGAGGGTAAGAAATCCTCCAGACTCTCCATCTCCACACCACATCCACCTACCCCACTGGCCCCCAAGCTCTCCTGACCACCTGCCTCCCTGTGCTGCCTGTTCCTGCTGCTCTGTGCTTCATGCCAGACTCTTCCCAAAGCTCTGTTTTGTGGGTTGCCTTCCTTAGGAGTAGATAACCTAACCCCACAAGACTTGGTGGCAGAGTTCCCCTTGCCCAGCTGCTCAGGGAGTGGTTCCAAACTCATTACCACTGGCTCACCTAGGGCCTTACGTTTATCTTAAATGTAATAGAAACTCTCCCCAGGATCAGTCACCTGTGACTACAGGGCTTGATAGACAAAGGAGGGAATTGGATTGCCAGCAGTAGTGAAAATAAAGACCAAGAAGGAAGTTAATTAATAAAAAACATAACCTCCGTTTGCCTTTTCTGACATCTTTTGTTCTTTCCTTCTGTTGTGCCAAATCCCAGAGCTTTTAACCAGGTAACAGCCCCACGACGTAGTCTGCATTGAGACATAAAAAGCCCTGTGCAATTCGTGACAGTGGAGCAACATTATCCTCCAGGATTTATCTATTATTTATCCTCGGGTCCTTTTAGAGTTGACAAGAGAAGGACTATGAAGTCAATCTGTCGAACAACCTGATTCAGTCCCATCTCACGCGTATGTGTTTCCTGATGGTCTGTGTGACTGCGTGGCTGTACCCACAGTGAGCACAACCCCTAAACATGTCTGGATTCAACTTTTTTTCCCAATAGCTTTCCAATTTCAACTAACCTGCTCTTCAGCTCCAGCAACAGCATCCAGAACCTCCTCTGGGTTTCTCTTTCCAGGTTACAACCACACCTGCTAAGTCTGATAAAATAATCATCAGCAAAGATAAATCCTACATCTTGAAGGATAACCTTAGGCTGCAAACCTCCTCACCCCAGCCCCGTCTCACCCCTGGTTAGGCATAAACTCTGTAATGAGTTTAGGCTTATGAAATAAAAGCAAGAGCCCAAACTTGATAAGCCAGTAGTGTGATCCAGCAGAGCAGACTCTACCTTCCCATAACCATGCTGAGCACACACAGAACCCCTCTCCCTGCAATCACAGAGCTCCTCTGAGTAATGGAAGCTCCAAAAGTAATTCCGTGGCCTCTGTGGCAGGAATCCCCCTCGCAATGGGCTCTGGCACTGCAAAGGGAGCCCTTCCTCAAAGCAATTGGGCTTCGTGGAGCACTCAGAAATGAGGCAGTGGAAAGGCTCTGATTGAGGGCAGTGAGTTTAAATTTACATCTGCCTGCTGCATGCCTAACTGGCAAACCTGGGCTACTCACCAGCTTTTGGGTTTTTATCATGAGAACAGAACTGTTGTTACTGCTTTCTCCTTTTTTCAGGGTAAGGAGAGTTGAAAGTTTCTCAGATTTTTGTGTGTTCCTCTTGAAAGCCCATCTAAAGTACAAAGAAATAAGCTTCGTTTTTCAAGACTGCAGGACTTGAGCTCTGCTTGACCCAAGGAAGCTCAGCACTACTGAAAAATTGGCCCCCAACTTGTCTCTAAGGCAGCTTTCTGGGCTATTTTGTTACACTGGTTATATAATGGAATGGAGTGGAGACAGAGGCAATTAATTATGTGGGATAAAGTAAAGTTCTTTTTAACATCACCTGTGGCTTTGTGGTGTCTCTGTATTGATTACACCAAAGGGAGAACAGTAGATTACAAGCCGAGTTGGAATGCACCGTCAATACATTCAATTGGAAATGAAAAGACAAGTTTGCTAGTTAATTAAGAACCATATCAAAAAGGCAGCTAAAATTACGTGGAAAGAAAAACTTAAAAATTTCTCTGGCCTCAGAATGACCTTTCCTCCTGCCTGCAGCTTGCTTTGCGTTCAGCAGAGCCCAATCTGTGTTTTTTGCCTGCAGAGATAGGTACATAGCCCATAAGCAAAATAATTCCATATTCATTTATTATGCCAATGACTTATAACTCACAGGCATGGGGAGAATTTAAATAATCATATGTTCAATAGTTTTATTTCTTTATGGAAGAATCAGTGGGTTATGTAAAGGGATTGTGCTGCTGATACTGCTAGAATGAAATAGCATCTTTGACAGCTTCAGCTTGGTAAAAGTTGGTAAGTGCTGAGTATTAGGGTTTTAATTATTGGACACACACAAATCATTTATTAGACATTGATTTGCTTTTTAAGAATGTTCCGGTACTGTGAAAATAGCTGGTAATTAACCTATGATTAGATAGATTTGCCTCGCTTAGCAAAGCAGGAGAATCTCTGAAGGCTGATATTTGTCAACTATCTCACTATTAGTCTTAAAAACAAGTCAAAAGTTCATGGGGTCTTGCTGATGACGCAGAAATATTCACTTGGAAAACCCTGAAAAGTTGTCAGAACTCTCACTGTCTAGAAGAACCAAGAGTAATGATTCCAGATTCAGAAGATTTAGGATTGTTCCTGTGATCTTATTAGATTCCTGAGGTGTACCCGAAGGAATAGACAGTTAATTGGATACTAGGTGTTCATTAGCTGTTCAGAAAAGCAATATTGGTTGGAAATGGCTGAATCCCAGGCACAGCAGGATCTGTTGGACTGGTAGCTTTGCATAATAAAGCACAAAGTTCTAAATTCTGCAGTGGTCCTGAGCCCAGCAGCTGTTGACAGTCAGAATTTCTGGGGAAAATGCAATTTCTCAAATATTTGTTAGCTCAGGGAGAGAAAAGGCCTAGGAAGCATCAAGCAGTATCTTAATTCAGCCAAGAATGCAATTTCTTTCCCATTAGATGGTTACTACCAGCACTTATTTCAGCTACAGTTTCTCTGTGGTGAAGTTCACTGTTCTTTCAGAGTCTTTTGTTGTTCTAGATGGGGAAATACGGGGTAAAAACCAAAACCTGAGTGGAGTGACAACAGTGCCTTTGGCGAGTTCGCTTTCTCAAGTTGGAGGTGCAAGGTGGCAGCGTCTGAATTTGTGCATCCAGATCATCCTGGAAGAATTATTTCCATTTCCATAACAGCTTTCAGCCAAGGGTTTCAAATCACTAGTAGCCCCAGATGAATTAAACCTCCACCTGGCAGGTACAGGAATATTATCTATCATTTTAGAAAAGGGAGGGGTTTAGATAGTGTGCAGCCAGGAAATAGAACCCACATCTTCCAGCTCCAGCTCCTTGTCTGCTTCTGGGGATCAGAACCAAAAAGATATTTGGGGTAAAATCCCAAGCTGACCGAAAACAAAGGCCAGGTATCCATTGGCTCCTGTGGAATCAGGGCTTCATCCTAAGGTTTTAAAACTTCTTCTCAGCTGATAACTTATTATATTTGTGGCATTTCCACAGTGGAGCTTTTAGAGACTTTCCTCTAAAAACAAACACAAAGGAAAGGAAATGAACCACTTAGTAATCAGCCAAGTCAGTGCAGCAAATGAGACCGACGGGCTTGAATTTCTCATTCGGATGCCATTCATTGCCACTGTTATTCCTGAGCACGACAGTGCAGCCAAGTCTGGAAATGGAGGGATTTGAAAGAACAACAGGAAGAAACTCCATCTCCCCTACCTGTCCTGTGAAATTGTATGAGAGACCCAAGGATAATTATCACCAGGCTGTACTGATTGCAATCTGGGTCCGCACCAGGTGACAAAGGGTTAAGCCCGAGTTATTTTGAACAATAGATTTCACTTTATTTTCTGTTTCCTACTTTGCAGACTTACATTCTGAGGCTTTACTACTTAATCCCCACTGTAGTAATAAAATTTTTTAATCCTGTGTTTAAAATATGAGATTTACTTGTCAGAATCTGGATATACAGCAGGAATTATAATCGCTGCTCAGCAAAAGCAATTCCCCCTCAGGTTCAGGCTGGTGTTTGGAAGAGTTTGTCAGGTGCTTTGTGTTAGTTCTTTAGGTATGTGGATTACAGAGGGCAGAGAAGCTTTCCCTTTGCGCTGGGGACACAGTAAGTTCATGCATTTCATCGGTACCTGCGCAGGTTTCCCATTTTATTTAATCCATCCATTCTTTCTGTGGTGTTAACAGTAACATCAGCTCCCACAGGCTCCCAAAGTCTTTGGCCAGAACTGAAGGGCAGAGCAGGTTTGCCACATCAGCATCTCAGTCACAGTTTGCTAGCACTTAGCTAAAGCCTTTTGCACAAGATTTGAGTTGGGGAGTTTGAAGTAGTGGAGTGCAGTGCGACCTCGAGAAGATACAGCAGAACCTATGCTGAGCACCCAGAGCAGGGGCAGGTTGTCCAAACCTCCTCAGCATGAGTTCTGCTTCATTTGGTCAAGGCTCAGATTCAGTTCTGGAGCAGTACACATGCTGATAAGGAACAGATGTGGAATCTAATACAGATTAGCCTCCAATTGACAGTGCTGCCTTTCTAGGAGAGTGAATTCCAGGCTGGAATACAGACATGGCCTGGCCACTTCACTGTTAAACTTGAAATAAGTTCCTCACTTGACCAAAACTTGTTTTCTTCACCCAATATTTATTCAGAGCAGATTTGGAATGTGCCACCCACACCTACCAATCTTTTATTACAGTAATATGACAGAGAAGATTAAACTCCTTTATGTTTTGGTGCAGTAAAATTAATACCAATATCCTCAAGCCGCTCAGTGAATTCCTAAACAGCTGTAAGTCCTCATAGTTGTATCTGTGTCGAATATAGATATATTGGCATAATTCTGTTTCCAACAAATGCATCTCCAGGAAAAAGGTTAAATGTCAATTTATCAGCAGTTGTCTGATTTTCTGAGATTTAGTTCTCCCTTTTTCCTGAGAATTACCCTACTGGCATCTTTTTTGGTCAGGCAGCTGGGGCAGAGCCACTGCCTGTTCCACCCAACTCATACCTGATCCAGCCCGGGCTTTCTCCCTGTTGGCTAAGCTCTTGCTACATCCAGACAAAAAAGACCCAAGGAACACATGAAAAACCTTTAAAATGCAATCAGCCCTCAGCTGAAAATCACCTCACTTGATCATCCTCACTTGAAAAATCTGTTCTACAGAATCAGCTGAGGATTCCAGCTCCAGTATCTTCATAAAAATGAAGATGTTTTCCCTGCCTCATTGGACCCAGCACAAATTCCCTTCCTGGCACGGCCAGATGCATCTTTATCCAAATGCTGTGACTTAAACACAACAACCGTAGCCAACCCTTCCATCAAGAAAGGCTTAATTTATTGTGAGCAAAGAACAACAAATCACAGGCTTCCAGATTTATGGACCCCAGGATCTGAATTGACCGTACAGCAAAGCAACCTTTCCAGCACTCTGCTCATTTCTTTAATAAAGTTGAAAATGTAAAATATGCATGCAGAGCCTCCTGATCTGAATTTTATGTAAAGTGCACAATAAGTTTATGGATGGTAGTAACATATGACTCCTTGTAATTTCATTATGTAAAAAGACACAGGTGGGATCTCTTAGGCCCCTATTTAAACATTTATGGATTAAATAATGGAATGTATGCAAGACTGGGATCGGGGAACAACATCTTCCAACAGGCAGAATTGATGGGGAAAAGTTTTTCAGTATTTTATGAAGCTGTAACAATCTTTGCTGCCCAATTAGGAAAGAAAATCTGGCAGGGAGCAAGACAAACTAAAGCAGAAATCTGTCAAGATGGGGAGAAAGCAAAAACCTAGAGCAAATTTAGGACCCTGGAACAAACCCACTTGAAACGGCAGATAGTTCTAGGGTCAGATCGGGGTACAAACTTGAAGACTATCACATTGATAGCAGGAGAAATGGTTCTTATTCTCATTAACACAGCACCAGAGCCCTAACCACTAATAAGAGGCGGCACCAGAGCTGAGAACCAATGACCCATTCACCGATGAAGCACAAAGGCTGACTTGGTGGGCCATGCACGGGCAGCACGTGGCAGTGACAACAGCACAAATCCCGTGGCAGAGTGCAGAGAACTCAAATCAACCTTGAACAGTGGCCACTCAGTCTTTTGGGTCTCCCTCTGACCCCTCTCTCCCCAAATCCAAACACAAGCAGATGACGAATGAATCATCTTGGAAGGTCTGTGAGCTCTTCCATGGTCCTTCCCATAGGAGGTTTAAGGCACATCCAGCTACCTGCACTCAAACTGCTCCCTGGTAATGGGATCCCCTGGGATTGGCAGAGGTACCTGATAGCCACAGGTAGACCCTGTACCTCCAGTCTGTGAGTTCAGAGCACCTCATGATCACTGCAGCAGCTGCATCCTATGGATGAGCCTTTGATAAAAAATATAAATGTGTTCACATTCCGGGTCTGTTCCTCTCCTCCCCTCAAAAAACCTCATGTTTTATCCCATTAAGCACCTGTTACAAGTTTCTGTGTAAAACAGTTTGGTCACAGTGGCAATAAAACCAAGGAAGGAAAAGGATCCAATCAGTTTTGGGTTTATGACAGTACGTGTGGGACATTTCGTGCCCTGAGTTAAGTAAACTCTAACCTGTTTGGGCAATACCTTTTGGTCAATAGAAATGCCATTCTTTAGACTATCACAATCAATAAATTGGATTTTGCTTTTGCAAGTGAAAGGACTGTTATTTTTCATACAGTTTGTCAATAGGCTCTCGGTTACAAGATATATGAAAGATATTCTACGCAGGCCAGAGAGTTATGAGCTCTCAAGCAGATGAATTATTTAAGTTCTTTTCACTTCTATAAAAAAAAATAAATACAGAGATGGCCAAAAGGAGTGCCATAAATTGCGAGTTTGATGTAGGATTTCCATCTTTTCCTGTCCGTTCTAAAAAGCCTGCGTTCTTTGTGCTAAAAATCCTTTTAGCATTTGCATCCATGCCGGGAAAAATGTTACTATACACTGAAATAGCTCCCCATGAACTGGACTTACAGGTGAAATGCATGAAAACTGAGAGGCAAAGGAAATGTGGAGTTCTGGCTGGAAGATGGAGGGAAAGATGTAGCCTTCCCAAGTTGAAACCTTTCCTGCTCCAGTAGGGGTGGCTCTCTCTCAACATGGGGTTGCTGCTCTCTACAGAGAAATAAAAGCACCACCTCTTACCAAGCCCAAGGAAGGGCTCCAGCTCATCACCACCAGCCTGGCACAAGCTCTTGGATCATCCATGGAAGTGCAGTAGCTGATGACATTTCATTCCTCCCCTCCTTGCTCTCCCCAGCGAGACTCACAGCTCCAGCCCCCAAGGAAAAGGCAGAAGGACAGAGTTCACCTTGCATTTTTTTTTCCTGACAGCTCCCCACGTCATTCCTGCCTCTCTGCCGTAGTCTGGAGATTACCTGTCCCCATGAGCTATTGGAAAGAGCCGTCAACAAAGGAAACTAAATCATTGCAAATAGAAATGAGTTATTGGTGAATATGGTAAAACCCCTGTAGTCTGGACAGAGAGCTTTTATGTTCCCATGGCCAGAAATTTGTCTTTCAGCCTGTCCCTGCTCTTTGGCTTCAGTAATTCTCTAGTTCTTACACTGGTTCAGCAGAGTTTTCTGCCCTGCCTCTGCAGCCTGGCATGATCAATCATTTAATCTTAATGTGCTCCACATACCTCAGCGCATTCAATATATATTTTTTCATTTACAAATGCTCTCAGAAGAGCCAGTGCAGAGAACGGAGCCTCTTTGTTGCCAGATGCTGCAAAGATGCTTAAGTAGGAGAGGAGTCCTTGGGTCCAATCTCATGTATTAGGATATTGCTTCCTCTTCCCCAGCAGCATGAGCGTGAAGCGCTCTAAGAGAGCCTCCTCTGCCCTTACTGCTTCCTTCCCCAATCCACTCTAGTTAAATACCTTTTTCATAAGGAGTTTTAAATTATAAGTCTAAATGAGGCCAATAAATTATACTTCATAAAATCCTGCGCACATCATTTTCCCGCAGAAAAGGCTCCAAAGAAATATTTTCCATGCCACCACCTATGTTCCCATCCCTTCGCAATATAACATTTATTCTAATATTAAAATGGCAGCTGCTCTATAAATTGTGAATCATTAGCGCTCTTCATTGATTTTTCCCTTGCAGCCTGCAACCCTGGGCAGCGACGGCATGTGAATATCAGTCTATTGGATTGAGATTCATATCCTATTTGAGGGTCAAAGACCGAGACCTCGTGAGCTTGAACTTCTATCAGCCTAAAACTGATCAATACCTGGAGATATATTTGATCCTGGCTGCTAGCACAGATTAAGTGGTCATAAATACAATCAAAAACGCGAGTGCTGCTGGGATAAGTGGCTGGGGAACGGGAGCACAACTGCACGTGTGCCAGCTCCAGTGGGTTTCCCGCGAGCAGGGATGAACCTGCAAGGTGCTTCCTCAGCCCTGGGTCTTGCACTTCTGAGGAGGCAGCTGCAGGCTCAGCCCAGAATGTGGCACTGCTGATGGAGTGAATAAAGGATTTGTAACTGCAGGGACCTCAGAGACAGGATGCCACGGGGTTTTCCAAGACTGTTGTCCACACTTGGACGTGGAACTCCTTCGAGTTCCCAAATAATCCACAGCCAAGGTATCCCAGGAGGCAAGGAGGGTTGGCTCCTGGCATGTCTCAGAGTCAGCTGCACAACTGGGACGCCCGTGGTGTGCCTCGAGTCAGACAGCGGGAATATCATGATCCAGAAGCACGACAGCATCACCGTAGCTGTCCACAAACTGGCATCCTGACCCTGGGGAACCTGTGCAGGGCCCCATTCCCACTTCTGTTCCAGTTCCTCCTTACTGGACAACTGCTCTCCTCTATTGCTCCAGCAGAGAACATGCTTCTAGTATAAAACCTGGGCTGAAGGCTCTCCCTCTCTACTTAACCATCCCTGCACTCAGCTTGACCTCGGCACTGCAGGCAGGCACACCGTGAGGATTAGTTAGAAAACAAACATAAAATAAGTTCCTCTTTGTCTTCCCTTTCACCCTCCTCCTCCCTAAGTAAAACTTGAAATACATGATTAAATTGACCTATTAAAGAGGAGAGACTTATTCCATTTCTGTATATTAGTGGCGATTCAGTGCTGGTTGAGAAGAAAAACTCCATAATCATAAGCCTTATTAAGGAACAATATCCTTCTAGGGCTTTGTTTTCCCCTTTAGACAATGTGAAGCCTCAAAAAAACAGACATAGAAACAGAAAGAAATAGAAACACTGTATTGCGCTGCTATAGAGACCACAGCACTCAGGGAAATTACCTTCCTATTTTTAGGTAGGTTTCCAACATACATATTTGCAATATTACCTCTGATCCTAAACTCTAAATGATTTTTTTTAAAATGCTTGGAATATCCAGAATGGAAATAATTAGAAATGGCACAGTCAACAGGATGCCGGTAAAGGAAGGGACAAACTCTCTGCCTAAAGTCGTTGTAAGAGGAGATGTAGGATGTTCGTCTGGCTGAGCGGCAAAGGGCACAAACCATGGCTGGCAAAGGGCACAAACCATGGCCGGCAAAGGGCACAAACCATGGCCGGCAAAGGGCACAAACCATGGCCGGCAAAGGGCACAAACCATGCCTCGGTGAGTGTGGGAAGGGACTCACCACATCCCTGGGGCACCCGCCCGATGCAGCCTCCTACATCAGCATCCCTGAAACTGATTTTAGGGGAGAAACCTTTGGTTACAGTCAAACCCAAGCTGATGTTTGTATTTACAGGGCTTCACGTCCTTGTGCTGTCCTTGGAGGAAGAGACTTCATTATCATAAAGAATATGTTTTTATTCCGCTACATAAGTACTACTTATTACAGTCTCATATATTTTCTGACACAACCAAGGGGTCTTTATTGTTGTACATCAGGGTCACTGACAAGTAATATATTCAATCTATTAAGTTATTAGGGAGATAAATAATTTGGATGCCAGCTGAACTCTGAACTTTTACCTTTTCCCCTGACAGACGGGTAGTTTCTTGGCATTCATACTAATCTTGCCTGTGCTCAAATAGTAATTCCATTAGGGTTATGACTGCAGCTGTACATATGCAATGACCTCGAATACAATTTCTTTATGGAGATGGGCAATAGGAATATTAAAATTTTAAGCCAAAGAGGATGCAAGGTAACTTTACGTTATTTATTGTAGACAAATCCTCTGTAATATTAAAGGATAAAGAATTAATAAAAGAAAAACCTCCGTAAACAATCCATAAAGTGAAATGTAGTCCTTGATTTAATGCAATTGCTTTTTAGTGTCTTCTGGTTAGACTTGCACCTCAAAAAAAAAAAAATCTGGTCAAGAATCAAGAACCTCCTCACTTGATGGTCCCCATGTGCTTCTGAAAGTAGCTTTTCAGCCCTCTGGTTCTGCTCCTACCCAGAGACAGCTGCTCCTCAGCTTTTTTGGGACTAATCTTAATCCAGAGTTTATTACAGTTAATTGGTCCCTGAAAGAGGGCTCTCCACACCCACTAAACAGCTTGTCTCTCTCTGTGGGACCTCAGGGCAGGCCCCTTGGCACTGTCAGGAGACCCTGGGGGAGGATTTAACCTGGCAAGGGATCATCTCCAGGGTTTGGGAGCTGTGGGTTTTTTCCCCCCCATGCTAATATTCTAACAACAGTTTTCATTCCTGATTAAGCTTAGCTACAAAATGAGCTGATTTCTGAGAAATGAAGCATTTGGAGCATCATCCCTGAATACTGTAGCAAAGATGCCAATTCCACATCAGCACAGAACACTGTGGGATGTGGAAGGAGAAGCTGTCACCCTCCCAATTAGTCTGAGTATCACAAGGGGAGATGAGAACACAGAGTGTTCTTAAGGGCCTCAAGTTCCTCCAGGGAAGGTTTAGGCCGGACATTAGGAAAAAATTTTTCAGAAATGGTCATTGGGCACTGGCAGAAGCTGCCCAGGGAGGGGTTGAGTCACCTTCCCTGGAGGTGTTTAAGGGACAGGTGGACAAGGTGCTGAGGAACATGGTTTAGTGTTTGATGGGAATGGTTGGACTCAATGATCCAGTTGGTCTCTTCCAACCTGGTTATTCTATGATTCAGTCTCGGTACAAGCACCCATCACCCTGACATCCTCCTCTAGGCTGATGTCATAGTGCACGAGACTGCAGTCCTGGTATCAGGAATGTTAACTGTGCCAAAATTATGTCATATATATATAGTGGTTGCTGACAACCAATGTGCTAAAGCTGTTTACATGTCAATTCTCTTTCTAATTTAGACTTACGATGTCAAGAGAATGTTTTCAGCAAGGTTTACATCGGTAGTCTAAATAATTAACTAAACTTTGGAACGAGCTTTTCTCTAATGAGAACAGAATGAAAGTGTGTGTGGGGGAAGCAATAAGACTTTGCTACCATGGCTATTAATTTCCCTATTGCAAATACCAGCATATTCAAATATCTCCTTATCTTACCTAACAGAATACTTAGTTTAATGAAAAAAGGGAATTTGAATAATGAAAAATACCTCATTAAATTCTAAACCCCCAGATGCCATCAGTGACCATCTCCTTTTGCTGAAAATCCCCCCAAATCCTACTGTAAAAATGATGAAACTAACTTTGCATCCAAGTTTCAAAGAAAGCAGGTTTGCCACTCATCACATCCCTGCAGCAGTTTTCATCTGCCTCACTTGTAGGAGAAAGCAGGAACCATCACCTGCCTGAAGGGAGCGGAGAAACCCAATTGGCAAACACCAGCATGAATTTTATGCCCAGATTATTCATTAAAGGCACCTTCAACACCATTCAGAGGTAGCTTCGGGTGCAGACGAGAGGTCAGGTAGAGCCCTGGTGAGGGAGAAACCCTCCCAGCTATGAGCACAGACAGCAAAACACACGTTCCTCTTTCAGGATACTTCAATGCAGCTGCCAAAAAAGCAGTTTCCAGGCATGAGAACAGGAGGTGGTTAGACTTGGACCCCAACACCTCTGTAGGGTGGGGATCACCCCCTGGCAGACACCATGCGGTTGTGACTGGGGGTGGGTCTGTCACCCCATGCCGGATCAGAGCCTTCCCCAGCCTGGGCACACAGGCACAAAACAAAGTCACAAACCAGGCTCTCCAGAGCCTGCAAGTCTCATTCATGTAATCCTTATCACTACTAGCTAGCTGCATGCTGATAGGGTTCGTGTACTTGGTGTTGTACTATGTGACAAGAAAATACCTATAATTATTACTTCTCATTCCATACTGCCATTGAAGCTTAGTTTTTAAATACAAGACTCTCGTAATTACCTCCCGGGCTTTTTAGAACTATCAGCATCGAATAACCTGCTTTATTTTTCTCTCCTTGTAACTATTCTGCTGATCCTGCCTCTGTCAGGGGTGATGTTTTATTCCTGCTGCTGAATACAGAAGACAAACCCGTCTGTGGTGTAGTGCTACTGCAGCCAGAGTTCAAGCACTTAGAATCATAGATCAGGTTGGAAGGGACCCATCAGATCTTCTAGTCCAACCATTCCTATCAAACACTAAACCACTTCTTTTCACATTCTCCATTCTTGCTGCTTCTTTTCCTCCTCCCTCATTTATCATCCCTCATCCACACCCTCTCACCACTCCTGTGTCCTCTCCTGACTAGGAAATTGCTCAGAGGCTCAAGAGTGAGTTGCTCCCCAGGCACCTACAGCCTCTGCTGTCCCTGGACACAAACCAGCTCTCTCAGTGCCCTGCAGACTCGCTCAAGGGCCTCCTTCAGCCCCAGAGGAGCAGGAGCTTTACCCATGAATGTTTTCATGCTACTATGGACCAAAATTTTCTTTTGATTCAAATGTGATGCTTCCCTCAGTTTTCCTTTTCCAGCAGTGACTGTCGGGCTTTGGGCTGGTCCAGCTCTGCTCCTGCTACAAACACCAGCTTTCGTATTGCAATGAACAGTGAGCAAAATTCATTTAACCTTCCATTACCACTTTCAAATCCGATGTCCCACATGCACTATTAATTTAGATACACAGAACTATCACTCATTAAATAATTGCCTATTGATTATGAGGGACATTCACTGAAGATGCATCATATCTGGCACATTGCATGGTTGTTAATCCTCCTCTGCCACGCCTTAAAGAGTTAATTGGTGATTTCTAAATTTGCAAAGAGACTTGTTAGGTAGTTAGACTGCAGTGAAACTTGTTAGGTAGTTAGACTGCAGTGAAGCTCTTCTGCTCAGTGTTGGTGAGCAGGGATAGAAGGACTGTTTCTGGAGAGCAGACACTAAGTCAAACAGAGCGAAGAGCTTTGGGACTTCCCCACAGCAGCTGGTCCCTTACCCTGGTCTGCTGTAAAGCCACATTGCACCGGTGATGGATGGGTCTGTCAGGTGGACACAAGCCCTAAATAACACACCACTGAGCTCTGGACAAGCTGTCTGGATGCTCCTCATGTCATCAGGATAGTCTTACGCCCTTTAAATGAGCAGAGCTGCCCAAGGAACAGGTCTCCACCAGCCAGGATGGGCTGAGTTCTCACTGCAGCATGGGATGGAGCACCAGTCCTCATTCTGTTAGGGAGGGAGGGACACGGGAGGGTTTAAGCTTTTGCTGTTGCAAATCAAATGAATGACATGGATTTCTGGCCTATCATCTTTGTCAGCCTCCTTTAAACTGCTTACTTTAAAACAGGATAAACGGAGGATTAATAACCTTGCAGAAGAGAGCCTGGTTTTACCCAGGGTAAAGGGAACAGGGAAGCCTCGGCAGCATCAATCCTGGCACTGGAGAAGGATCTCACCCACCTCCTAGAAACTGTCCCAGAAGTGAGCTGTGTCTCAGTCCACAAAAACATTCTGCAGGTTCTGGATATGCCCCTGATTCATCACAGGAATCAGGCAATATTGACCCCCAGACTTTCCTCCACACTGCTTGAGTGAAGAGAGGAAGATATTCACATCACAAATCTGAATACAATGTTCGACACAAAAAAGGTCAAGACTAACCCTATAGCTCAGGAACCAAGAGTTGCCAGAGCTGCGGTTTCTGCCTTTTCCCAAAGATCAAGTCCATGCTCAAAGGAACTTGTTTGTCATCAGCAGAAGATGGGAAAGCAAAACCAACAGAGAACCTCAACAGCCGTTCAGAAAATTACCTATGGACTCGCTTTGAACCTTGGCAGCATCACATGTCAGCTCAAAAGGGAACTAATTTGAAGGTGATTGCAGTGGATTTTCTTAATTTGTTGAATAGCTACAGACACTATCTCAGTTTGTGTCAAACCTTGTATTTTTCTTAACCAAAATAAAAATAATTTCAAGGCCAAGTCATGTTTCAACACTGAAGAGCAGCCTTTGCTGCTAAGCACCAACAAACACACACATTTGCTAGTGAGTACCTTCAGTGAACAGCACAGGAGGGGGGAAAGGGTTTGTTTCGTGCAATTCTCCACATCACTCCATCATTTCAGGGCAGATTTTCCATCTAGCACAGCTCGACAGCCCCACTGAGCCTGCAAGGTGGGAGGGTAAGTGTGAAGGGGAGAGCAAGAAGGTCCCTTTCACACTTCAGCAAGACCTCGGCGACTCCAAAACGCCACATTTTCAGCACCGCAGCAACACATCCAATAAATCACATCCCTACGCTGCTTTATTCAAAGGCACTGACAGTTTAGGATTGACGACACCCAGGGCAGCCTAGTGTCAAGCACTCCTAATGAAAACTATCCCATTTTGCTCCAGTAGCAGCAGCTGCCAACAGACATAATCTACTGGCATATGGAGAAGGCCATGCTAATCCCTGCAAGGTCATTAACAAGAGGGTGAAAATTACATGCAAAGCACCAGCTGTGGCATCCCCTGCTCCCTCACACTCCATGTAGCAGGGGCAGCAGAGGTGAAAACTGCAAGTACAGCTCAGCAGGCCAAGCATTTTTATTGAGAGCGCAGCTATTTTCCCCCTCCCCGTCTCCTAACCAAGGTTCAGCACTGTTGAAATTCTTCCCGTGCAGAAGAGCTGAAAGCCTTTCACAAGCGTCACCCGTTTTCACAGAAATGACTCGAGGGGAGATTAGCTTCAAGTCAGCGTCACTGCAGACAGCAGAGCAGACAGGCTAACAAGAAGGTCCTGGCCCACCTTGTTGGGTGGTTTGTGAGCTGCCACCGCAGGAACAGGTAGCCACATCCAATCTCCCCTCACAGCCTGTCATCCTGACACTAGTGCCTTTTGAGGGCCAGATATGGGGCTTTTCCTTGTCAGATACAACAAAAAAAATAAGTTTACACTCTTCTTTCCATGCATTTTTTCCTTAAAACACATTGATAAGCCTGAACTCTGTTTTTTAACACCCACGCAGTCCCTGCTGACCCACCCTCCTCTGACCATGAGCCTCCTCTTCTGTGTCCATGCAATGTTTTGCACTTCATAGAACCAAGGAATCATAGAAACATATAACAACCAGGTTGGAAGAGACCCATCGGATCATCGAGTCCAACCATTCCTATCAAACACTAAACCATGTCCCTCAGGACCTCATCTACCTGTGCCTTAAACACCTCCAGGGAAGGTGAATCAACCACCTCCCTGGGAAGCCTGTTCCAATGCCCAATGACCCTCTGTGCGAAAAACTTCCTCCTAATCTCCAGCCTAAATCTCCCCTGGCGGAGCTTGAGGCCATTCCCTCTTGTCCTGTCTCCTGTCACTTGGGAGAAAAGCCCAGCTCCCTCCTCTCCGCAACTTCCTTTTAAGTAGTTGTGGAGAGTAATGAGGTCTCCTCTCATCCTCCTCTTCTCCAGGCTAAACACCCCCAGCTCTCTCAGCCGCTCCTCATAGGGCCTGTTCTCCAGCCCCTTCACCAGCTTCGTTGCTCTTCTCTGGACTCTCTCCAGAGCCTCAACATCCTTCTTGTGCTGAGGAGCCCAGAACTGAACACAGTATTCAAGGAGCAGAATGATTTGGGTTGGAAGGGACCTTAAAGATCATCCAGTTTTCAGCCTCCAGCCACACACAGGGACACCTCCCACTGGCTCAGGTTGCTCAAAGCCCCATCCAACCTGTCTTAGTTGGTATCGAAGTCATAGGTACCATAAACCCACAACTCGCGTATTTGTAAAGGAACTCAGGATTGGGTTTTCTCTTTTCATTACATCATTTTCATAAGTAATAAATCAAAAATTCTCTTAACCTCCCCCCAACAACTACCTAAAACAAATCTTTTCCAATTTAAATCCCAGGCTGTGGAACGATCAATCCCATAAGCCCCATGATTGTTAACATTACTTTGGGTAATGTTTAAAAACATTAATTTCAAAAAACGTAATAGGAAAAAAGCTCTTTAAATCGGCAAAAGAGATGAATGGTCTGCAGCAGCATGACCTTTTTCCATACTACGGTGACATTGAATCATTTTAAAGTTATTTACATTTTCATTCTTCCTTGGAAAAATGTTGACAAGGCTTTCACGAGCTGTAATGGATACTCAGCAGCATCTATGGAACTGCAACCGCTTCAAGAGCCCTTCCTCAATTCCTCTTCAGTGCTTCACACCCAACAGCTTTAATTAATGGAGGAGAGGTGACTTCAGAGTGAGCCTTCTCATTAGCGCAACTAACTGATCTGTTCGAAGTGACACAGCTCCCCAAAACGCAGCTAATGTAACCTGCTTCATTTTCTTAACCATAGCTGCCTTCCTGCCTCCAGCAGATGCGCCTTCGACTCCACTTTTCAAAGATGAATTTGACCTCCGGGCTGGTAATTGCCATCAGACTGCAGGCTGCCCTGTGACAGCTGAAAAATACCCGAGATAACTCTTGGCTTTACTTTCCAATCTGTAACTGAAGTCTCCACCCACTGCTGGCTCCTTGCTGAGAGGAAGGTTGTTTAGATGGAGAAGAGGAGGCTGAGGGGAGACCTCATTGCTCTCTGCAACTACCTGAAAGGAGGTTGTGGAGAGGAGGGAGCTGGGCTCTTCTCCCAAGGGAGAGGATGAGAGGGAACGGCCTCAAGCTCCACCAGGAGCTGGACATTAGGAAAAAAAATTCAAAGAAAGGGTCATTGGGCACTGGCAGAGGCTGCCCAGGGAGGGGATTGATTCACCTTCCCTGGAGAGGTTTAAGTGAGGGGTGGACGAGGTGCTGAGGGACATGGGTTAGTGTTTGAGAGGAATGGTTGGACTCGATGATCCAGTGGGTCTCTTCCAACCTGGTGATTCTATGATTCATAACTGAGGTGTGCACCTAGGTAACTGCTGCTCTTTATGGCCAGGACCTATGTATCCTCCCACACCACAACAAATGCCCCGAGGAACCAACTCTTTCCTCTTGGGCACAGCAGGGAAAGCGCAACTGTACCAAGGCTCCACGCGCTGCAACTCGATCTCAGCTTCACTTGATATATTATTAATAACAAGTAATGTGTCAACCCACGGAGCTGCAAAAAACGATCGTATTCCAGCTGGGCTGTGCCTGAAGGAGAAACACAGGCTCACTTTGACTCCGGAGCTGTGCTGGGACCCCAGAACCCTACAAATGTAGGAATGAAGAAGTTCCCCACACACCCCCAAGCCCTGGATCTCCTGCCCCTGCCTCCCCCTGATGGCCAAGTGTGCTGGGGCTGTAAGAAAAAGCGCAGACAGCTCAGGTGGAGCAGGGACCTCACCCAGCACCAAAGGTGTCCAATTAGTGTTCTAATTTAATGAGAACCTTCAGTTAACACAAGGGAATTTATTTCTGAATTTTGGGGTTTTTTTGTTTTTCTGTTGGTAAATCTAGTGATAAAAAACCTGCACAAATCTGGATCTCAATGATCTGGGTTACAACTACATCTCCAGACTAACTCGATGAGGTTAAGCTGCCCCTGTTGCTGTGGCACAGCTCATATCAGCATCCCCCAATTAGCAAGCAGCATATTAATCAATGCAAATAAACGAGCTTGGTCCTCTAGTCCAGAAAAACACTTGGGGGACCAATTCTTTATTGCTGAGTGGATGATTAGTACAAATTAAAACCAAAATAAGTTTTAATTTTGCCACATCAGGCAGGCTCATCGCAGCACTCTCATCCCCCAGAGTCAAGTCCCAGTAAGAACATAACAAGGGGATGTTTCATCTAGAATAATTAGGGTAGTCCAGGAAAATTAATTTTGAAGCTCATGGCAGCCTCCTGTCAGAAACAGGCCGCGGCAAGGAGAGCGTGTTCAGAAAATGAAAATGAAAAGGCTGCGCTAAGTGCTGCTGGTGGCAAGGAACAGAAGCAGGGTCTGGCTCTGCTCCTTCGCAATCACTCTCCTAAGAGCCCCATTTCATATGAAGCCAATTCGTAGAATCATAGAATCACCAGGTTGGAAGAGACCCACCGGATTATCGAGTCCAACTATTCCCATCAAACACTAATGTGATAAACTCAACAAGAGGAGTTCAGCTCCTGAGCAGGGAGGTGTGCTGTGCGAACCGTCTCTCATTTAGCTAAAGGCTCCCTGTGGCTCAGGGTTAGGGCTGGTCAGAGCTGTTGCTGCTAGAACTGAGCCTGAA
Organism: Coccyzus lansbergi; assembly: GCA_033558105.1. Classification (NCBI taxonomy): domain Eukaryota; kingdom Metazoa; phylum Chordata; class Aves; order Cuculiformes; family Coccyzidae; genus Coccyzus; species Coccyzus lansbergi. Next base: position 219,722 of record JAUMJK010000501.1, on the reverse strand, counting down.
TTGGGCCTGAGCAAGATGAGGAGGGTACCCAGCACCACACAGGTTATTGAATTGAACTCTCTAAAGAGCGTAGTTACAGCAAATATCTTTTTAACACACAGCCCAGCTACCACCTTGGTCTGCTCAGCATGCTCAGTCATCCCCAGGCATGTCCTGGGCTCCGAGACCCCCATGCCACTGCAGCTGAGGAAGCAAAGGTTTTGGGGCAGAGATACACAGCCTCTAGCCCTTCCTCAGCCAGGAGGAATCACCATCTCTCCTATTCCACACACGCAGCTTGGTTTGTCCTTCTCACTTGCCACGACCCTCCCATCCCAGCACACGGAGCCCCCGCGGATGAGGCAGCAGCAGACCCAGGGCAAGACTCACTCCAGGAGCAAGCAAGAAAAAATTTGAGCGTCCAGGCTCTAGACATTTTTCTGCCTTTCCAATTGTAAATCATATTTGAGAAAGCAAAGCAAATCCAAATAAAAACTAGTTCCAACTTACAGCATAGAGTAAGTGCAACTCAGCAGCTTGTGGCATCACTAAAAGGAAGGAGCAAACAACTCCAACCCCTTAAACCCAGACTGCACCAAGGTAAAGGCTCATTATGCAACAAGCCGAGGTCACCCGAGGTTTGCTTGGGAATTTTTCAGTTGAGAAAGCAATCCCACTTTGAGAACCAGACTCCCTATAGATACGAAGAGATGCACAGCCCTTGGGCATAAGCAACACCAGTACCAGGAGAGGTCCTGGGGAAACATCAGGCAGCATGTTCTGGGGATGAGCTCAGTCCTATTGCCAGAGATGAGCTCAGCCAAGTTGCCAGTTTGGAAATTTGCAGCAGCTTTCCCCCAAACCAGCCCCAAAACTGACCTTCAGCACAGAGGGAAGGCTCGGTCCCAGGTCCCAAACGGTCAGTACACAGTGACCCCACAGTACTTGAAGGAAGCCAAGAATCAGCAAGGACACAACCCAGGGAAACTGAGCCATTAAATAACTTCCCTCCGGCCTCACCTGCAGAGCCCAGATGGGACTTGTTGAGGCTGATCCCTCTTTACAAGCAGGTGTTTCAAATGGAATTAAACCTTCCACCCCAAATCCTCCCCAGCCCTGTGCAGAGTGTTTGTGTGGGACTGAGTCCCCATCTGTGTGGGGACGCAGCCCTGGGACCCCCGTTTCACTCTGCTGCTTTGCACTTCTGTTAACCACCCCCTGATTTACGCCACTCTGAGAGAGGGAAGCTTGGAGTTGCTCCCCCCCTCGTGCCTGCTGTTAATAAGTATTCCGATGTGCTATTTCCATAGATTGCGAACGACATCCTCCCGCGGAAAAAACAGAAGTGATTCCTGAATTAATTTAGATTTCCCGCTGCCTTGTTAGACCAGCTGGATATGGCACGCTTCATCTTCTCTGCAAACAGAGCCCCCGTCCCTCTGGGACACTCAGCACTTTATAAACCTGTCAAGCCCTTAAAGCCGGTGACCATGAGGCTTCACAACAAAACACGCCGAGGTTTATGGCCACACACACACAGAACCAGCCCTGGAGAGGAGAACCAGGGTTTTGGAACTGAGGGGATGTTGGTTTGTGCTACGGTTTCATTTAGAAGCAAGAGGAGGGGTGGGGGGGGGGATGCGCTGCATGATTTATTTTAAAGCATCCAAGCTGCCGCAAACCGCGATGCTTTGAGAGCGTATGTATATACATGGGAAACAGGAGATTGTCTCCAACATCATTTGCATTTGTCTCTTCCCTCCCTGCCTCATGCAGTTTTTAAAAGGCCTCATCCTGCAGGCGGCTGGAATACCTGCTACTTCTGCGGAAATCAGAGCCTTCTAGGGGCAGAGCCGCTGATCGGCCTGGTTTTCATTTACAAAACACATTGTTGTGCCAGCTCCCCTGCTGCCCAGCACCTCCAAGGCCGCTTGATTTTCTCTCCTCTTCCAACAAGCCTCAGATGATGGGTTTTTTAGCACAAACAACACTGGTTCAGCACCCGTGCCACCTGCCTGGGCTCAAGGGCTCCTCGCGACCCTCGGCCCACAGAGCAACATGGTGACCGAGGTGCCCTCGCATCCCTCGGGATGCTCCTTCTGCCCATCCATGCCCATTCCCGGAGCGTGAGCCTGCATGGTTCGGGGCTTGGAGGCACAGGTTGGTCCCTGTGAGCCGCGCTCAGCTGGCCGACGCTGGCTTTCTCCCAGCTGGAGGGGTTGCCGGTCGCTCCGCTTTCCTCCCACATGACAGTTTGCTCAGCCTAACAAGTCAGCATCTGATGAAGTCTCTGCCGTTTGGGTCCCTCCGGGATTATAATATGACTGCAGCAGGTCCCAGCTATTCTCTGCAGCCCAGCATGTTGTTGCTTCATTAAACTCCAAATTGTTACATTAATTCTAACTGCCCTGTAGAGATGTAGCTGTCAGGAATGATTTACTCGCCTCCAGCTGACTCGGAGACTTTTCACAGGCTCCTGCAGAGGAGCTGGAAGAGGCCAGAGCCGGGTGGGAGTGGGACGCAGGACGCGTGTCCAGCCAGATACTGGCAGCAAGTGGCTCTGCCCTCCCTGGAGAGATGTAGACGCTCTTCGAACCACAGGGGAAAAATAACTGAAGAGCTAAATAAAGGGATGGGTTTGGGTTTTGCCTGCACTGAGAGCTGCTGGGGGGGCACACTTGCCTGTTAAAAAGCAAAATTTTTTGCTGGAATATCTACTGACTCCAAATCTTCATGATCTCTCCTTCACCCTAGCAGGCAGCTTTGCCCCTGCAGATGGTAGTTATGCACAAGAGTCAAACCCCAGCCCTGGTGAGTCAAGACTGAGCTATTTATCAGCTTTCCTCTCGGTTTTGCTTGGGTTGAGAGAGGGAATCTCTGTGTTTCACACGCAGGGAGTCAGTCAGGTCATCGGTTGTGTGGGAAGGGACCCAGGTCCCCACCTTGGGATACTCCTCCCTGGGGAGCATCACTGTTCCCAGAGCCCTGGGACAGCATTGAGGGTGTATTGGACGATGTGGATCCGTGCCTGACCCCAGAGCCCTCAGACCTTGTATTTATTTGTTAAAAATTATCCAAGTCTTTATTCAAAATGGAAAGAAGATAAAATTTCTTGATAGCTAAACTGTAATTTCTGCTTATAAAGCAGAGAAGATGCTTCATTCACAGCATCATTCACAGTCTGGGTTTTCCATGGACAATATACAAGCCTTCCAGACACCCACCTTGCACACACACGCGTGTGTATATATATATATATATATATATGTATATATATATATATATGTGTGTGTGTGTGTATCCTGCAAGAGGAATGATGTGCAGAGTCTGCCTGAGTTCTTACGCGGAAAAGTTCATTTAAATCCAGAAGCTTTGCATGTTTGGCCATTGAATTATTTTTCATCCGCAGATTGCAAAATGCCGAGCACAAAAGCCACGCTTCCCACATCCTAAATCAACCTTTTGCCCAGGCTCTGTTCCCTATCAGCTACACCGTGTGCCAAAAGCCACGCCTGCACGTGCAGCTTAGTGCAAAACACACTCCCACCTAGAGACATAATAAACATGTCAGAAAGGGAAAAACACCGACTAATTTAAACTCCTTTGGTTTTTTTTTTTTGTTTTTGTTTTTTTTTTTTTTTCTTGGCATATTTTTGCTTGCTTGGTGTTCTCGTCAGGTTTTAACAAAGTCATTTGCAGCTTTTAAGTGTTATTTCGGCGCATAAATCACGCCAGGCTTCGCTTTCCCGCTGTGCTCCCGCAGCCCTTGGTGCTCGCAGGGAGAGGAGAGGTAGGATGCGAGAACACCTTTGATAAGATGCTCTGACCCGGCTGGGAGAGGCTGGAAGGGACCCCAAGGATCACCTGGCCTCAGGTAACTTCCCTGCTGCCTGTCGGTGAGGGGTTTCACCTGGTTCACATCCTCAGAGGGGCACTAATGTCCCCAAAGAGGCACTAAGGTGTCCAAAGGGGCACTAATGTCCCCAAGCCCTTCACCCCAAGGAAGAGTGAGGGCCAACCCCAGGATTCCAGCTGCAGGCAACCCTCTCTTACCCTCATCCCCCTGGATCAGGCTGGACAATCCCTAAATACTCCAGCTCAGCTCCCACCGGCTCTTCAAGCTGTAGCTCCCGAGGAGCTGTGAGAGCCGAGCTGGCTGGATTATACGCCCTCCCAGCTCACAGATCCCGCTGGCCTCACCGCTCGCTCCCAGGCATTGGGTTACCTCCTGCTGCAAGCACCAGCAGCCTCGGCCGCTGCACGAAACAGGTCCCATCGCTGACCTGACAACCCCCTAGAAAATATTTAACAGTGAGGTGGTGCCTTTCCCTCCCAGCACAAGGGGATCTGTTTCATTTGCTTCATAGATGAAACCTAAATAAAAAAAGAAGATTCTATTATACGACACAAACCCTAATACTTTCCATAGGTAATTCAAGTTTAGGCACAACTGCTTCTAAAAGATGAATTTGCTGTTTGGAAACAAATAAGATTCAGGCATTAGGTTTTCCTGACTCCCATGCACTCACTCAGATCAGCAGGAGCTGTAAAACTCACCTGCAAATTGAGCAACGCAAAAAAAAAAAAAAAAAAAAAAACCACATCTCCTTCCTCCTAATTCTGTTTGGGTTTTACAAGCTGTCAATCAGGTGGGTCGCGTTCGTTTTATTTGCTTCTTTCAAATTGGTTTTCTTTTTAACGGGAAGGAAGCATTTATCATAATGGAATCCTTGAGCCCTGAGAGGAGAGGCTGAAATAGTCCCTGAATTTTCTATTGGGATGCTCGGGGAGCTCTTTTCCGTGTTCGCCTGAGCACCAGCGCTGGCAACTTTCAGCCTTTTCTCCCTTTCAGAGCGAAGCACAAAGGCAGAGCGGAAATTTGCATTTCTTCCTTTCTTAAATTCAGCTCCGCTGGGAATTCCCAGAGTGAGGGGAGCAACAGCTCCTGGGATTTGCAGGGAGGGAAACGCTGAAAAAAAAAAAATCTATAAAAAATCTATAAAAGACGTGTCCAGTTACTACAGATCCCAGACAGGGGATTTATAGTAACAGCTTATCCCAAAATCTACTACATTTCTATCTTTCTGTTCTTATTTCCTTCCTTTTGTTTACCTTTTAGAATCTTACTTAGTCTTTTTGTAGGAAAATATTCTTTATACTTGAACTGCCAAAATGTTTTGATGTGAAACACTTGCCCGGATTGGGGGGGAGGTCGAATGAGGGGGTGTTATTTCTAGATCTCAGAGCGAGAAAAGAGAAAGTACTGAATTTATGAAAACAGAAAGTACTGAATTTATGAAAACAGAAAGTACTGAAATTATGAAAACACAAACTCTTGTTTTCTGTTCGGGTGAAGTTCCGTAATCTGCTTTTTAAAAAAATCCTGTAATTTCCTAATTCCTCCATAAATTTAATAAACAATGTCCTTGCACTGTGCCTACGGAGTCGCAGCAACAGTTGCTTCTTTTTAACTCGGTTGCGGAGAAGGAAAAAATAAGCAGCTCCAGACTTTCAGTGTTGAGCCCAGCTCTGGGCTCACACCCGGAGGAAGCAAATTTCTGCCTTGGCTGCAGGGAACAGCTTCCCAAAACATCCCCCAGGGGCAGAGACATGAGCAAAATTGTGCATATCACCCCCAGATTCAAGCTGCTGTGTTTTCACACCAGAAGCCTCATGGTGTCACTCAGAGGGGCTTCTCCCTTCCTGCTATAACTCTTGGACTGGTTCTCCCAAAAACAAACAAACAAAAAAAAAAAAAGTGAGTTTCTCTGTTGAGTGAATATTGCAGCTCTAAGGTAAGATGTAAGTACACGTTTTGCTTTGGGAAAGCTTCTGAGATCTCAGTGAGAGAAGAAACGGGATGTGCTGCGTGTTCTTAAGTGAAATTCATTAGTAATAGAAGGAAAAAAAATGCAAAGATGCTTACACGGTGCTGGTGGTCAGCAAGGAATTTGCAAATGTGAATCTTTCTGCAAATATTATCACTACAATGCCTCACGGAGCAAAGACCCAGAGCAGCCAGAAAGCAGGGAGAGCTGCCGGGTGTGACGACAAGAGCTGATCCCTCGGCAGCAGCGACAGAGCGAGGGTGTTTGCAGCAAGAGAGAGGAGCTGAGGCCAGGTCACCCTGCTCCTGCCCCTTTGCGTTCACACACTCTCAAATGTGCGTCATGCCCTGCAAGATATCATTACAAATATTCCCTGACTTCCCAAGGGAGCGAGAGGCTCAAAGCAGCTTCAAAAAGCAGTTCCCACCTCTTTCCTTGAGCATTTCTGTATTTCTAGAGTGGAATAAATAACCACAACCCCTCAAAAATAGCTTGAACACAACCAAAGCACATGCACAGAGCAAGACTTTTGAGTCTCTCCAGCACTTCCAGCCTCCAAAACTCTCCTTTTTTTTTGTTTCGGCTTATTTTTACATCTGTGGGATTGCTCCTCTATTAAAAAAGTCAAAGTGCATTTCTACACTTTGTCGAATCGCAGCATCGAGTTGTTTCAGGTATTATAGAATCATAGAACAACCAGGTTGGGAGGGACCCATCGGATCATCGAGTCCAACCGTTACATTCATCTATATCAATGCTTTCGATGGGAATTTAGCGCAAGACTGTTCAAAGTTTAGCTGACAAATTTATTTGTAGTCGTGAAGTATTTGATCATCAGAGAGAAAGCGAGAATATAAATAAAGGACACTGGACATTCACGTAATCTACAAGTTAATTCAATCATTTTTGTACAGAGAACGATACACATAGTGTCTTGCCTTTTCCTCACAATCAGCTCGCACGATGGCTGCAGAAACACACAAAATGCGTGGAAAGGAGAAGGGTCACCGGGAAAGCGTGAGCTCTCTCCAACACGCTCCGGAGGTGCCTGGAAAATGACTTCAACTAAACCGTCTGAAACCCCTGCTGAGAGACTCCCCCCCAGCCCCGAAAAAATATTTGGCAACAAGACATCAGGTGATTTTTGAGACGCTTTGCAGTAAAACAATTGCAAAGGGATTGGAAATAAAAGCATAAGATTCACAACCCGGAGCCACTAGTGTTCCTGGGTCAAGAAAAATCACCTCTTGACCTCGTGATCAAAGTGTAGTTATCTGGTAATAAATACATCTAGTCACGGTTTAATGCTTAGATGGAAGGATCAAACTAGCAAATCTACAAATCTAAAAAGATGAGAAGGAGAATTAACATGTGATTTCCATTTTACAAAGGAAAAGGGTTGCTGGTCAGCGACTGGCATGTGAAAGAGCGTTTTACTTTTAGAAAAGTTAACGTAAATTCAAAATAAGACAAAACTCAGCGGGATTTTAAAAAAAAAAAAAAATCATCTGGAAGAACAGAGTTTTCTCTACCGTGGGTGCCTGACGTGATTCACTATTAGCAATTCTCCTATAGAAATATAGACATTGTCACACCTTTTACCGTGGATGAGGACTTTAATTTTCTCTTTCGAATGTTTCAGTGTGGATGGGTGATGAAGCGAGTCCTTGCCTCGGAGAACGCACTGACAACAAAAAAGCAAAATGCCTTCTATCAAATCTGTAAAGCACAAGTCTTGGTGTTTAGTAAAGACATGACAACAAGTTTCGTTTGGAGGCTCCGTGTCGCTGCGGCGAGGCTGCCTTTGCCCACTGTCCTCTGCTGAGTGGCCCTCGGAGAGCACCTCCGCTCTCTCTCCACGTTGTTTTCCTGCCTCGCTCGGCAGCCAGTTTGTCCCTCCTTTATTTCCGAGAGTAGATGACGTTAACAGCATCGAGTCCTTTCCCTTCCTCCTGCGTTGGGGTGGACCCTCTATCAAAACTGAGCGTGGTCGACTTCATCCAGCCAAGAAGCGGGGCTGGCAGGGAAATCGGGGTATCCCCCGCTGCTGCCGGTGGAGAGGTCGGAGCTGGGTCCGTTCCCAGCCAGGACTCTCATGGATTGGGGCACCCCTTGTCCGCTTTGTCCCATGATGCCCAAGCCGTTGTCTGGGTAAACCAAGCTGGAGATTAAAGGCTGGTGGCCGGGCAGCGCTTGCAAGGAAGCCGGCGACTGGGGGATCCCGTAGGGGCTGTTGGATCGCAGGTCGTGGTACTGGTCCTGAGCCGGGATGCCGCTGTGGTCCAGAGCGAAGCTCCCGTTGGTGCCAGCCTGTCTCCCCAGAGCAGGGGACGCTTCGTTGAGATTGCTGTAAATCCCATTGGAATGGCTCATTTCGGACATGGAGGGCTCGTCTGGAAGGGAAACAAACTGGTTTTACTGGGAGAGCAACAGCAGCCACAGGGGAACTCCTGCAGGCTCTGGGTATAAAGAGATTAGATGGATGGGAGCAGAGCAGCCATGCAGTTGCCACTTGTGATTCCTTATTATTCCCATCCCTGTTGACACATCTTCAAAGAGGAACACGGGAGATTATTTTTGCTGAGTACGAACATTTTGGGTTTGAAAAAATGTGCATATTAACATATAAGATGTACATATTAAGATATAAGACTGTGCACATATTATATAAGACAATATAAGACTCTGTACATATTAAAATATAAGATGCACATATTAAATATAAGACTGTGTACGTATTATATAAGACAATATAAGACTCTGCACATATTAAAATATAAGATGTAAATATTAAAATATAAGACTATGTACATATTATATAAGACAATATAAGACTGTGTACATATTATATAAGACAATATGAGACTCTGTACATATTAAAATATAAGACTGTGACTCAAAAACACTCCTGTAAAGGAGAACGTGAGTTCCGTATTTTTCCACCTTTTGTTCCAGATTTCTATTCGATGTTGAGGTTTATCTTGAATTTTGATACCATTTTTAGGAGCTACCTGAGCACTCAACGGTGCAAGAAAACCTTTCCTTTGCTCAGAAAGAAAGATGTTAAACCTCAGCAGTACTTGTCTGTGCAGCCACAGGCAAATGAAATGTATTTGTCTGACTTAAAAACACTTCTGAAAAATGAACAATATTTTTTAAGTTACCAGCGAAAAATTGTTTGCGGTCGTTAGGGGCTTTGTGGACGGCGAGGACTGCTCTGTTGCCTAGGAGACAAACCTGTTTGTGGCATCAAGCTATCAATAATTGTTCAACAGTTTTTAGTTATTATTTATAGTCTATTCATATTTAATGATGCTGACGCTCGGCGTGTACAAACAGACTAGGAAATCAAACAGTTTTAGGGACACGGGAGAGAAGCTGAGATGAAAAGCTCCGTGTGCATGAACGTATATGAGTGATAGACGGATATCAATGTAAATATGGACATAGAGTTTTGCATGGTTTAGTGTTTGATAGGAATGGTTGGACTCGATGATCCGATGGGTCTCTTCCAACCTGGTTGTTCTATGATTCTATGGTTCTATGATTCCTTTCCTGTATTCCTGACTGTGATGCACACGCGTATTTGGACACTGGGGTAGCACAGAGCAGATAACATCGACAGAGACACCCGGAGCAGCTCTGGGTTGGAGTTGTGGCCTTGCAGGGTGAGGTGACACAGGGTAAGAGGCAGCGTGTCCGTGTCTCTGAATTTATCAACAAAAATCTCTGCTCCAAAAATGCCTCCGAGGCAGAAACCTCCTACGACGCAGCCTTTTATGGTGCAGAGCTGAGCCGACAACTCCCACAGAACTGGGAATGGTCTTCATAGAATCATAAGAATCATAGAACAACCAGGTTGGAAGAGACCCATCGGATCATCGAGTCCAACCATTCCTATCAAACACTAAACCATGCAAAAGTCTATGTCCATATTTACATCGATATATGTCTATAACTCATGTATGTTCATGCGTACATCGGATCATCGAGTCCAACCATTCCTATCAAACACTAACCCATGTCCCTCAGGACCTCATCTACCCGTCCCTTAAACACCTCCAGGGAAGGGGAATCAACCACCTCTTAATTAGTAGCTACACAAATCAAACCACCACTAAACAAGATACAAAATAAAAAATCCTATGTACTTTTCCCATGGGACCAGGCAGCCTCCAGCACTAGTTTTCACTCAATATATTATGGTTGAAAATTATTAACTGGGCACCGAGGGGGTGGAAGGAGCCCAGAGGCAGGTGGCAGCTTTGCAAGGAGGGGACTCAAAGCTCCAGGGACCGACCTGTGAAGGAGACCTCAGCATCGCTGTCGGGGCCTTCCTCTTGGATGCTGTCCTTGTCGGACTTGGAGGTCCCTCGGGATCGCTTCATGTTCCTGAAGTACTGACCCCACCGCTGCCTCCCCGCGTCCTTCTTCAGCCTTTTCTCCTTGGCCCTGCGGTTCTGGAACCAGACCTGCAACCAGGGCATGTCAGGGAGATCCTGCTCTGTGGGGAGGCCTCCTTCCTCTCCCCAGGTGAGGCCACCCTGGCTCACCTGCCCCATCTGCACCTCCAGCCCCGTCTCACCTGCCCCACCAGCACCTCCAGCCCCGTCTCACCTGCACCACCCGCATGTCCAGCCCGGTCTCCGACGACAGCTGCTCCCGGACGTGGCGAGCCGGCTTGGGCGAGTTGTTGTAAGCGTTTTTGAGGGTCTCCAGTTGCTTGGCCGTGATGGTGGTGCGGGGCCTCTTGGCCGTGGACTCAGCCTCTGCCGACACGGTGAGAGTTAGAGGCGAAGTCCCCGCGGAGCATCCCCAGGGACGTGGTGCTGGGATCCCTCCAACCGCTCCCCCGACAGCAGATGTTCCTCCCACCCGTGTCCCGGAGGGCACAAGGGCCACGAGCTGTCTCCCTCTTGCCCTCGAGGGGTGGGAAGGAGGGGAAAGGGGATTACCTCTCTGCTTGGCCGTCTCGTAGTCCGCCTTGCAGACCAGCCTGCTGTCCTCCATGAGGTAGAACTCGTCGCCGGTGGCCAGCTGCCGCTTGCAGACGATGCAGGCGAAGCAGTGCAGGTGGTAAACGAAGTCCTGGGCCCGACGGACCACCTGGGTCGGGGGGATGCCCTGCTGGCAGGCGGCGCACTTGGTCCCGAAGCGCCTGGGGCGAGGGGGACAAACGGCGGCGGCTGAGAGCGGCCAATGGGGGGGGGGACGCTCCCCGCTTGTCGCTGTCCGTGGTGCTGATTCCCCCCACAACGCGTCTCATCCGCAGCGCTGAACCCTCCCCGCGTCCCCTCTGCGGTGCTGATCCAGCGGCAGCGCCGCTGTCCGAGGTGCTGATCCCCCCTCAACACGTCCCATCCGCAGCGCTGAACCCTCCCCGCGTCCCCTCTGCGGTGCTGATCCAGCGGCCGCGCCGCTGTCCGTGGTGCTGATCCCCCCCCCTCAACGCGTCCCATCCGCAGCGCTGAACCCTCCCCGCGTCCCCTCTGCGGTGCTGATCCAGCGGCCGCGCCGCTGTCCGAGGTGCTGAACCCCCCGCGGGTCACCCACCCGCGATGCCACCGCCACCCCGTTCGATGCCTCCCCGTGTCCCCATCCCTGTCCCCACGCACTTGAAGAAGTCCTCCTTGCAGTAGACGCCGTCCCCGCGGCTGAAGCACTTCTCGGCCAGCTGCGTCTGGCAGTCGGAGCATTTCAGGCACTTGCTGTGCCAGTGCCGGTCCAGGACCTTCAGGATGAACCTGTCCACGATGTGCTGGTTGCAGCCGGCGCACAGCGGGATCTCTGCGGGGAGGCAGCCCCCGTCAGCGCTTCTTCGGTGTCCCCAACGCCTCCCGCTACCACCCGACACAACCCAGACAGCCTCCCACACGGTTGCTGCCTCCCGGACCCAAAAAAATTGCAATATTCGTTTAAATTCGTTGCCGCGTGAGCCTCTCCCTGCACCGTGGACGCCGGAGAAGAGCCTGAGAGCACTGGGGAAGAGCCTGAGAGCACCGGGGAACAGCCTGAGAGCATCAGGGAACAAGAGAAACGAGGTGACGGCAACGGAATGAACTCCCCCGGCGCTTTTCCCTTTCCCTACATTTCTAAAATCAACGTGCAAATAACGGCAGGGCAACCAAGAAAAAAAAATGAGAAAGAATCTGCCCGGAAAAAAAAAAGAGAAATAATCTGCCCCAAAAATATGAGAATTACAAGGAAAATAAAACCACCCTCGGCTTGTCCAGCCAGATCCCCGCAAGAGGTGATGTAGAAAGAGGTGGAACGAGGGTATAGATAGAGAAAAAAAAAAAAAAGAGATATAAAACCCAACGAGATACAGTAGATGGAGAATGAAAATGGAGAGATCATAGAGTCATAGAACAACCAGGTTGGAAGAGACCCATCGGATCATCCAGTCCAACCATTCCTATCAAACGCTAGTAAATCCTCTAAGTATCATTGTACCGGGATAGTTACAGGCAGGTCGGTAAAAAGTGGAAATGGAGGTAAATATAGATATGGAGATATAGGTGTAAATGTAGATATATAGATATATGTGTAAATAGATATATATAGATATATGTGTAAATGTAGATATAGAGATATAGGTGTAAATGTAGATATATAGATATATGTGTAAATAGATATATAGAGATATATGTGTAAATGTAGATATAGAGATATATATGTGAATATAGATATATAGATATATGTGTGAATAGAGATATATATAGATGTATATATGTAAATAGAGATATATAGATATATGTGTAAATAGAGATATAGAGATATATATGTGAATATAGATATATAGATATATGTGTAAATAGAGATATATAGATATATGTGTTAATAGAGATATATAGATGTAAATATAGATATATACTTATATATATATATGTAGATATATGTGTTAATAGAGATATATAGATGTAAATATAGATATATACTTATAGAGAGATATATAGATATATGTGTAAATAGAGATATATAGATGTAAATATAGATATATACTTATAGAGAGATATATAGATATATGTGTAAATAGAGATATATAGATATATGTGTTAATAGAGATATATAGATGTAAATATAGATATATGTGTAAATAGAGATATATAGATATATATGTAAATATAGATATATTCTTATATATATAAATATAGATATATAGATATATGTGTTAATAGAGATATATAGATGTAAATATAGATATATACTTATATATAGAGATATAGATATATAGATATATGTGTTAATAGAGATATATAGATATATAGATATATGTGTTAATAGAGATATATAGATGTAAATATAGATATATACTTATATATAGATATATAGATATATAGATATATAGATATATGTGTTAATAGAGATATATAGATATAGATGCAAATATAGATATATCTGTATAGCTAGAGATGGAGAGATATATAGACCAGTCTGTACAGACAAGGAGATGCAGCCATAAGCGGATCTCTCTCTATAAAGAGATACAGAGATATAGGGAGAAGTCTCGCTGTGGGTTGGGGGAGAAGCGGAGCGGAGCTCGTTATAGATGTGATAGTTTCCCCCACAGAATCACAGAACAACCAGGTTGGAAGAGACCCATCGGATCATCGAGTCCAACCATTCCCATCAAACACTAAACCAAGTTCCTCAAGACCTCATCTACCTGTGCCTTAAACACCTCCAGGGAAGGGGAATCAACCCCCTCCCTGGGCAGCCTATTCCAATGCCCAATGACCCTCTGCGCGTCCAAGCCAATAACCCCAAGGAGGGCAGCGCTCAAGGCAGCATCATCCCCGGTTTTCCCCACGAGAACCGGTAAGGGGGCAGGTCCCGGTGCCCCGAGGTCCCGTCCCGCGGCTCTTACTGTGCATGGCGACAGGCTGAGGGCCGCGGGCACCGGCGCATCTTCCGCGGGGCTCAGCCCCCACCCCCCAAACGGCTCTGTTCCCCTCCCCGGCAGCCGCCGCCGCCTTCGCCCCCATTGGGGATTTCTCAGGCCGGAGTGGGTTATTTTTAGCGGCCGGGGTTGGGCTGGGTTTAATCCCTTCCCTCCGGGGCTGCCGGCAACCAAGCCCGGGCCGCCCCCCGCCCCCCCCCCCCCCCATCCCCCCATCCCCGACGGAGGCAGCGGCGGCCGCTGCGCACAGCTCCTTGTGAGCCCCAAATTCTGCTTTATTCCAAGGGAAAAACCCCTCCGACGGCACCACCCGCCCCCCCGGTGAGCCCTGCCCTCCCCGAGAGCCGCTTCCTGCGGGGAAAACGGAGCTTGGACGTCTTTTGTTTTACTGGTTGGGAGGATTGGCTTTCGCCCTGTCGCCTCCTTAGAATCATAGAATCACAGAACAACCAGGTTGGAAGAGACCCACCGGATCATCGAGTCCAACCATTCCTATCAAACACTAAACCATGTCCCTCAGCACCTCATCCACCTGTCCCTTAAACACCTCCAGGGAAGGTGAATCAACCACCTCCCTGGGCAGCCTATTCCAATGCCCAATGACCCTTTCTGTGAAAAACTTCCTCCTAATCTCCAGCCTAAATCTCCCCTGGCAGAGCTTGAGGCCATTCCCTCTCGTCCTGTCCCCTGTCCCTTGGGAGAAGAGCCCAGCTCCCTCCTCTCCACAACCTCCTTTCGCCCGATTGGCGGCTCCAACGGTGCCCGAGCCACGGAGAGACAACCCGGGAGCACCGTCCGGCAGCGGCTCTGTCCCCCTTGGTGCCACCTCGGGGCTCCCGACCCCTTGGTTTGGCTTCCAGCCCCCGATGCTGGTGAGAACCGGGAGGGATCCGCCCCCGGTGAGACCCCCGGGGCCCCCGTTCGTTAAAGAAGAGGGAATCATAGAATCATAGAACAACCAGGTTGGAAGAGACCCATCGGATCATCGAGTCCAACCATTCCTATCAAACACTAACCCATGTCCCTCAGGACCTCAGCTACCTGTGCCTTAAACACCTCCAGGGAAGGGGAATCAACCACCTCCCTGGATGAAATCGTTTAGGAAAGGAATTAACGGGAGATTTTCCAGCCGGGGAGGGTGGCCGCGGGGGGGTTCACCGTCGGGGTAGGGTGGGGGGAACCGGTGGGTAGAGCCCCCCTTGCCCCGTCGCTGCCCTCATTGAGCGGAGGGACTAGGGGGGCAGGGGAAGGGCACGGGGGGAGCCCCGACGGGACCCACACGGGGACGGGGAAGACTCGGGTGGAAGACTCGGCTATCGGGGATGAGGATGGAGAGAAGGAGAGGGAGCTGGGGGTGCATCCCCCGATGCCCTCGGGTCGCCAACACCCTCCCCCCACCCCCAGCATCCACCCCCGACGGTGTCCCGGAAGGAATGTGGAGCGTGGAGCCCCGACGGGACCCACACGGGGACGGGGAGGACTCGGGTGGAAGACTCGGCTATTGGGGATGAGGATGGAGAGATCGAGAAGGAGCTCGGGGTGCATCCCCCGATGCCCTCGGGTCACCAACACCATCGCCCCCTCTCAGCATCCACCCGCGACGGTGTCCCAGGGGGAGCACGGAGATGGGAGGGAGCGAGCGGGGAGCCCCGACGGGACCCACAGGGGAGGACTCGGCTCTCGGGGACGAGGATGGAGAGAACGAGAAGGAGCTCGGGGTGGATCCCCCGATACCGTCGGGTCACCAACACCCCCCATAGCATCCACCCCCGATGGTGTCCCAGAGGGAGCGTGGAGCTCCGACGGGACCCACACGGGTTCGGGTCGGACTCGGCTCTCGGGGCTGAGGATGGAGAGAGCGAGAGGGAGCTGGGGGTGCGTCCCCCGATGCCGTCGGGTCACCAACACCCACCCCCTACCCCAGCATCCCCCCCCAACCGTGTCCCGGGGGGAGCGCAGAGCTGGGGAGGAGCGAGCGGGCAGCCCCGACGGGACCCACACGGGGACAGGGTAGCGTCGGGAGCCGGGGATGAGGACAGAGAGAACGAGAAGGAGCGCCGGGTGGATCTCCCGGTGCCGTCGGGTCACCGACACCCCCCCGCCCAAGCATCCGCCTCGGCGACGGCGTCCCCAGGGGAGCTCTCCCCGAGGTTGTCGCGGGGGTTGCGGCCGCCTCCTGGCCTCACCTGGGCTCCGCGGGAAGGGGCAGAGCTCGGCTGCCTTGTCGGAGCCGGCGCGGACCCTTTCCAGCAGCATCGCGGGCGCCGTCCGAGGAGAGCGACGGTGGCGGCGCCGAGTGGGGACAGAGCCCAGAGGGGCGCGGGGGGGGGGGGGGGGGGCTAAAATGGAGGAGGGCGGGGCGGGGGCGGCCCCCAGGGGCTCCTCAGCATCACAAAAGCCGGAGAGGAGGCGGCGCTCTCTGTCCTCCCCCCCCCACTACCCCCGCCCCGTCCCTCCCGGCAGCCTGGGCTAGGGATGCTGCCGCCGCCGCCGCCTTGGGAAACGCGGCCCTGCTGAAGCCCCCGGGAAGGCACCGGCACGGGGAGGGGGGAGGGGTGGGAGAGGCCGTCGGGGGGAGCCTCTTCCCCCCGAGCCCGAGCGCCTTGCCCAGCCCCGTGCCCCGATTTCGTTTGTGCCCCTGGCTTGGGTCTCCCTCTATATGTGTGTGTGTGTGTGTGTATGTGTGTGTGTGTGTGTGTATGTGTGTGTGTGTGTGTGTATGTGTGTGTGTATATGTGTGTGTGTATATGTGTGTGTGTGTGTGTATGTGTGTGTTCACCCTCACCCACTAATTAGTTAATGAGAGTGGAGAGGTAATGGATGAGGAACAGCTGAGAGAGCTGGGGGTGTTTAGCCTAGAGAAGAGGAGGCTGAGAGGAGACCTCATTGCTCTCTGTAACTACCTGAGAGGAGGTTGTGGAGAGGAGGGAGCTGGGCTCTTCTCCCAAGGGACAGGGGACAGGACAAGAGGGAATGGCCTCAAGCTCCACCAGGGGAGATTTAGGCTGGAGATTAGGAGGAAGTTTTTCACACAGAGGGTCATTGTGCATTGGAATAGGCTGCCCAGGGAAGTGGTTGATTCCCCTTCCCTGGAGGTGTTTAAGGGACGGGTGGATGAGGTGCTGAGGGACATGGTTTAGTGTTTGATGGGAATGGTTGGACTCGATGATCCGATGGGTCTCTTCCAACCTGGTTGTTCTGTGATTCTACGATTCTATGACAGGGGACAGGACGAGAGGGAATGGCCTCAAGCTCCACCAGGGAAGGTTTAGGCTGGACATTAAGAAAAAAATTTTTCACAGAAAGGGTCACTGGGCAGTGGCAGAGCCTGCCCAGGGAGGGGGTTGAGTCACCTTCCCTGGAGGGGTTTAGGGGACAGGTTGACAACACACTGAGGGACATGGGTTAGTGTTTGATAGGAATGGTTGGACTCGATGATCCAGTGGGTCTCTTCCAACATGGTGATTCTATGATTCTCTGTATACAGGTGTATGTGCCCATCTCTGTACCTGAGTGTTGGTTCTCTGCTCCGCAGGTGTCCGTGTGTCTGCACATGCAGAGTGTTTCCATGTGTGCAAAGGGCACGTGTCTGTGCGCTAGTGGGTGCCTGTTCCAGGGGGACAGCGCGTGTGCCCCGCTTGCCCCAGGCAGCCGGAGCTGATAATTGTGGTTGTTACTGTGAGCCCATTAATCCCCCCCAATCCCTTTACCTCCTGCTCGCAGGGGATTACAAATTAATAAAAGCAGCTTAGGGGCGGGAGCCTCCAAACACACATATGTTCCTGCCGGACAGCAGCACAGGGAACTTTCGCCCGCCCGTGGGGGCAGCCGGGGGAGAAGCGCTGAGCCCTGGGGGGGCCCAACATCACATCTGGGTCAGGACTGTCCCCTTAGATGGGTCACCTGGCCAGGGGAGAGGTTCCAGCCAAGGGAACAGCTCAGACTTATAGGACTGAAATATAGTACAGGGACACATTTCTGGGAGCAGGATCCATGGTCCCCTGCTGAAGAACTGGAATCATAGAATCACAGAATCATAGAACAACCAGGTTGGAAGGGACCCATCAGATCACTGAGTCCAACCATTCCTATCAAACACTAAACCATGTCCCTCAAGACCTCATCCACCCGTCCCTTAAACACCTCCAGGGAAGGGGAATCAACCACCTCCCTGGGCAGCCTGTTCCAATGCCCAATGACCCTCTGTGTGAAAAACTTCCTCCTAATCTCTAGCCTAAATCTCCCCGGGTGGAGCTTGAGGCCATTAACTTGGAGGTGCCAGGCTAGAGCTGGGGTACAGGTAGGGCACTGGGGAGCATCCCCAGGACTGTGCTGGAGTAATCCCGGGCACCATGGTGAGTCCTGCTGGGTATCGGCAGCACCGGCTGCGCTAGGGCACCTCAACCCTTCTCAAACCCTTCTATGATTCTATACACAGAGGGTCATTGGGCACTGGAATAGGCTGCCCAGGGAGGTGGTTGATTCACCTTCCCTGGAGGGGTTTAAGGGACAGGTAGATGAGGTGCTGAGGGACATGGTTTAGTGTTTGATAGGAATGGTTGGACTCAATGATCCGATGGGTCTCTTCCAACCAGGTTGTTCTATGATTCTATGAAACCCACCAAGAGCTTTGAGGGAGGGGAGCAGGTGATGACACACACACACACAGCCTCTTTTAAGCCTGGTTTTATAAGTGGATTTTCAGTCTGATCCTTTAATTCAAAAATTTATAGGATAACAGCAAAGGAAGTGGAGTAAAAGTTTACTTCTTCCCAGTACTTTTCAAAACTCCGAACCCACAATCATGGAATGATTTGGGTTGGAAAGGACCTTACAGCTCACCTAGTTCCAACCCTCTCTCCATGGGCAGGGACACCTCCCACTGGACTAGGGTCTCCAAGCCCCATCCAACCTCTCCTTGAACCCCTCCAGGGATGGGGCAGCCACTACTTCTCTCAGCAACCTCAGCCAGGGCTTCCCCACCCTCACAGGATAACATTTATCCCTAAAATCTCACCTAAATCCCTCTGCTTTTCAGCTTAAAATCATTCCCCCTCGTCTTACCCCTCACTCCCTGATCCTGAGCCCCTCCCCAGCTTTCCCAGAGCCCCTTTCAGCACTGGAAGCTGCTCTAAGGTCTCCCCAGAGCCTTCTCTTCTCCAGGCTGAACAATGCCTGGAGATGCTGGAAATGTCCTTGTGTACAAACTGTCCTCACAACACAGTTCAGCTAAGAAGAACCTGGAAATAGAGGTAAAAAGCCAGAAGGCATCGCTTTTGCCCAAATCTTTGCAGTTTATTTTAAACAAGCACATTAGTTTACAATTTAGTACAAAACGGTCACTTTTCCTTCCTAGAGAGGATGAGACTGAGTAAAAAAAAAAACAAACTTAAAATACAAGTGAAAAATGTCCCGTTATTGACTTAAAATAAATAAAACACTTAAATTATGGAACTGTTACATTCACTATTTTCAACAGCTCAACTGCAAAGCGCAGACCCAGACAGCGCAGCCTCGACCTTCTGCAAGGACGGTCGTTCCCATCCAGCCCCGAGCAGGAAGAACAGGATGGATATGCTGGAAACCAGAGTTTCCATGAATAACGACCCCAGGTTTCTTTAACATTTGCAGCTTTCCCCCTGACACGTCCCACAGTTCTCCTTTAATTTTTGTTGCAGGTTTAATATTCCCTCTGTAAAAACATCTGAAGGGCAAAGGCAGCTCCATGGATTGCCGAGGGCCAAGAAATCCTTCTTGGAAATGAGAGTCACCAGCGCAGCACGATCCACAGACACATGTGGCATTGCATGAATTTCCCTGGAGCAGCACAACACCAACCAAACCTTCAGGGCTGAGGAGACGGCAGCTTGAGGGAGTTTTTATCAAAGAAATACCTTTGTGTGTCTCCCCATCTGTAACATCCCACAAAGGGCACAAGTGGATGAGGTGCTGAGGGACATGGGTTAGTGTCTGATAGGAATGGTTGGACTCGATGATCCGGTGGGTCTCTTCCAACCTGGTGATTCTGTGATTCTATGAAAGCAGCACCACACGTTTCTCAGCAGAACCAAGGTAGCTTTACAACCCAAGTACATCAAAGGATGGAATTTGCCATTAGGAAGAAAATAAGAACGAGAAAATCAAGATTTACACGACTTAATTCAAAGCCAAGAGAACTTTTCCAGACAGAGTCACTTACCAATCAATTACACCCATTAACTGGTGACAGGGTTACAGCAGCAACATGGAGAATCACACCCTAAATTCATACTTTTACACTCCTAAAAAGTGAGAAACAGAACACTGAGGATCTGATATTGGTTCATTTTACCACATTTCCAGCAAGGTTACAGCAACGTGAACATTAACGGTGTGTAGCAACCCCCCGACCTGATTCCAAACCTATATTTGCTGCCATTTTATTAGCAAAATCATTCCCACGAGCCTTTTATTTTCATATGCAGATGAAAACAAGCAGGACTCGAAGCTAACAACCTCAGGTCTATAGATTTGGCAGAGTTCTGATGAACAGCAGCAACGGTTGATTCTCAACTTCCAAATGTGCAACAATCCTGGCAGCAGGGAAATCAGTCAGGAACATAATGAAATACAGGAACTGGCCAGAATTTCCAGCTCCAATACTTGCTGTGCTGTAGTTCTGTTCTTTTGGTGTTTGGGTTTTTTTTGAGAAGCTGAATGTCTCTGCTCGTTGGCCGATAAACACCTCCCCGGATCAGGTCAGTGAAAAGCTGTGTGATTTTCAAAACCAAATGTGGAAACGTTGAGATTTCTGCGTAACCAGCCTTCTCCTGGCATCTCTCACTGGAATCCAGCACAAAGCAAGAGGAGCGAGCCTGGACCACCTTCCACCTCCAGTTCTCTGTCTTTCTAGGAAGTTACTTCCATGCTGTTCTAATATTCAAGCCCAGACGCTATAATTACAGGGTCACTTATAAATTCCTACAGAGACCCACGATTGCTCTTTGTGTCACACCTCTCAGACAGCGTGGGGGTTCCTTAAAAAGCACAAAGTGACTGACTGTCAAAATCAGAATGAGTTTCCTGCAGGCAGAGGCAGTTCCCACTGCCCCCAGAAGCTCTCCGCTACAAGCAAGCGGCAGAAGGCAGCTTCGTGGAGAGAGCGCGGAGTCAGGTTTCCCACATGGGAGCGAAAGCCATTGGGTGCATACAATAAACAGTGAATTCAGCTTAAGGAAACCACAGATACTTCGCCTTTTCCACGTCCATGGGACTGGCAGCATCGTTTCTCCTGCTGACACAGTTTACAACCACCCCAGGGGGCTACGGCTTTATGTTGACGCTATTTCTATAAACTTCAGGAACAAGGGACAGTAAATCTTTGAAGCTCAATTTCCCCATTCCGGTTGGAAGCCGCAGAAACTCATGTCAGAAACATTCAGGTTTGTGAACAAAGATTTGCTTACGAAAAAATATCCCCGATGAGTTTTTTGTGCTTTTAGACCATTCTTGTTGCTAAGCTTTCAACTTTTGTGCTCGGGCTTACGACAGAAAAAAAGAGGAGGCCACACTACCAGGATAAATACTACGAATTGGTCGGGGACTGTTCATTCCTTCTTGTGTAACAGAAGAGCTAGTGACCATTCAATTAGATTAAAAGTTGCAAACGTAGAATTGAAAGGAAAAGCCTTTTTATATAACATAATTAATCTTTAGAAGTCACTGCCACAAGAAAACATTGAGGCCAAAACCTATTAGGATTAACTAAAGATTAGGTAATGGATAACTAGAACATGCTCAATTACATTGGATAGGATTATAAACTTCACTATCCAGGACGTGAATTATACCCCCGGCCAGGATCAGGAAGGAACTCCTGGTCTGAACGGTAATTTTATAACTGCTTTCATGGTTCTAGTTGCCGCCAGCCACGACCCCAGCCAGACCTGCAAAGGCAACTGCCATGTTCCCACTGCTGCCACATCCCAGAAGGGAGCAGCTTGGCCTTAACCATTCGTTAAACCCTTCTTGACCCAAAGAGCAGAGCAAGAGAAAGGCCTGTTTGTCAAAAAAACTCCAAGTGAAGCATTTACACCACCTCACAGGAAGAACAATCACTGTACTGCAACAGAGCCATCTAACACCATAAGAAATTTAGTATTTCCAGTCCGTGAATTTGTTTGCTGGTGCAAATATCGCTGTCCTTCACTAAAACCAGTGTTTCTTTTTACCGGAATTCATCGGAATTGGCTTCCATCTGGATACCACAGTCATTACTCAGCTGTTTTTCTGGGTCGTAAATGAGTAAGGAGAGTTACCAAACGCTCCATTGACACATCCAAGAGAGGAGTAAGGCAAGCAGGGGCTCCACGTTTGTCCCTGCTTACATCTAAAGTGTTTAATAGGAATGGTTGGACTCGATGATCCGATGGGTCCCTTCCTACCTGGTTGTTCTATGATTCTATGATTCTATTCTAAACTCTGTTAAAAGAGATGACAGCATCAGCAATCAGAGTCAGGCTGCTTCCCAAGACACAAACTGCCCCAAGCTCTCCTCTGAGCAGACACACACACACACACTTGGCTGGAACACATGGGAGAATGGACGACTTCCTGGAACACGTAATGCTTTCTACTTTTTAAATATGCAGCGTAAATAATATTTGAGAAAGTCACGTAGGTTTAGAATTGATTTAATCAGAATAGAACTCTTGTTTCCTGAAAAAAAAAAAAAAAAAAAAAAAGTATCAGGATTCTTGCTTCTCCAAATGAAGCAGCCAAGGTATCAACGTAACCGTTCAGTACTCTGCTCGGTAAAATCAGCTCTAGGTAAATTAAAGAAAACCCTGACTTGAAATACACAAACCAATATCCAATTTCCTTGAAAACCAGGCGCGGCTGATTGCATAATGTAGTGTTTACTCTGAAAATGAGTAAAGGATGTAGGTGGTAATTCAGAGAAAAACCTTAACTGGAAAATGCCATGTTTGCTTCAGGGGACGTTTTATGACAGCCTCAGCCTAGAGACTGGGGTTCTCGCAGTGAGCTCTGCACATTAAAGCCAGAACATTTGTGAAATGACTTGAGAAGAAAGTGGGGTTTTAAACAAGGAATACTGCATATAAAAATCCCTGATCATAAATATTAAAGCTGCATCTGGGACCGAGCAGCCACATACAACGACGACTCTGTTTCCGCTTTACACTTCTATACAGACGAGCGATAATACTTCACTTTCCACCGTTTAGATCTCATTCGGAAAAAAAAGTACATTATCATTAAAAATAAGGATGAGGCTACATACAGGATGACACACAGACTCATGTCGATGTTTGAGAAGCCGATCCCCAAGAAGGACACGGCCTGCTTTGTCTCTTTAAGGTTAACCGATTCAACTGCGCCTTTACCGCTATCTTTGGCAGGTCCACGATTTGCTATACGCTGATCTAACACCTTAGATTCAGAATCGAGCAGGTTTTCTTTATCCTGGATCTTATTTTCCCTGTTTCCACTTGGTTTCTTCAGTAGGCTTTTGTCTTTCCCCTCCCCTGTATCTCCTTGTTCAGCTTCGCTGGCGTCAGTCTGGCTCTCAGTGTATTTATACAGAATATTTTCGCCGTCGTAGTGATACTTCAGGAACTGCAGAACTTGGGCTTCGTTCCAGCTGTGCAATCCTTTAATTTCTTCATGACACGCAGGACAAATGTCTGGCGTTGGCCACTGAACTTTGGGAAATTTGGGATCTTCAGTCAAATCACCTAACAGGGAGGAGAAAAATAAAAATCAGAATCAACCACACTGGGAAAACCGAATCGTCAGACCCTTCACTGGGAACCGCAGAGCATTTTCCACTCATGAACAGTGAGACTGGCAAATGCAGCTCACAGCACAACAGCGTCTGTATTGAACTGAAGACAAACAGATTTGAAAATTCAAACATTTCCTTTCAATTCTGTTCTGAAGCATCGGTGCCTCTTTCAAAATACAAGCACTAAATCATACTTCTTTTCCTTTTCTCTCAGTAAAGGCTGTAGGGTTCAAAATCCTACTGCCACCAGGTAGGAGAGTTGTGGTGTTTCTAGAAGGCAGGAAAACGCTTCCACCTGGGCCCTTCAGGGGTTAATGTGAATTACGGTTCAAAACAAACTGCTCTTTTGAACTCCACTCGCTTTAATCCTGCCTGGTTGCAGAAA
Source organism: Coccyzus lansbergi (assembly GCA_033558105.1). Classification (NCBI taxonomy): domain Eukaryota; kingdom Metazoa; phylum Chordata; class Aves; order Cuculiformes; family Coccyzidae; genus Coccyzus; species Coccyzus lansbergi. The sequence goes on along the minus strand of JAUMJK010000501.1, from coordinate 195,843 downwards.
GCAGTTTCAAGGCCAAACACTGGCAGCTATTTCCATGTTTCTACACCGCGAACGATTCCATTCTGAGTTTGCTTTTTCATCGCCCGCTTTATTACTACAGCAAACTATTTCCAGTGCTTTGAAAACCATTATCATACCCAAGATGGATTTTTCAGCTCGCTTTTTAGCATTTCAACAGATAATGTTGTCTTCAGTGAGATCTAATTTTAACCTTGCGGTTGCTCCTCACGCTGGCCCCTTTTCTGTCTCTATGGCAAAGAGCTGAACGCTGCAGCCAGTGCTGCTCCGCTCTATAAAATAACATTTGGAAATGGGGATGGAGATGATTTTTAGAACAAAAAAAAGCTCCGGTAAAAAAGCAAATTTATTTAGCTGGTTGTTATGAGAATAGGAACACTTCTAAATATTTCAGAAAGAAATATATTCTTATTTTATTACTCTTTCTGCCCTTCTTAGAGGCAGTGAACTTCCTCATTGAGCAAAATATTGTTTAGGGAGTCAAAGGATGCTTAGGTATATTTGTCTCCTTGATATCTGCAAGTAAGAGAGCAAGTTTGATTTCAGATATCTTAAAGACGACTCAGTAATTAATTTGTTTTGGTAGAGAAAGTAGAAACAAAACATATAATAATAAAAAGAAAACTCGCTGTCCTTCATGATTTCCTGCCAAAGAGAAGAATGCAATAAATTCTGTACATTCTAAAGCAAGAGGAAGGAATTAAATCTACACCAATCTCATGACCCACACTTGAAGGCTGTGCCAAGGTGTTTTCATTGACCAGACACCATTTCTCATTCAAAGCCGTCTCTTACCAGGAATACAGATGCGGCTTTTAAGGATTAAAATACATCACTGTCCCAAAGAGAAATTTTCGCAAACTTAAAAAGCATAATTTAACATTATTATTTATTCCAGCATGTTTATATTTCTTTCTAAAAGGGTATTCTAGGTGGCTGTTGCATCATCCAAATCAATATCCGTGCGAGTTTTCCAATAACTTAATGTTCTAAATAAGTCCATTGCTCCTCTACTTAGCAACTTCGAGTCAACAGCACAACCTTCTCCTGTGTTCAACCTGGTGACAGTAACAAACATTAGAGAATGTTTGTATTTAACGTCTCATCGTTTACTTTTTTTCCTCCCTGGAGAAAGGAGGCAAACTGTTGATACTCGCAACGGTATTTAATACTTCATAAATCTTGGGAATTCGGCGTAACCATAACATAAACACAATACAGCATATTTAAATTCTAACTAATGCTACATTACGCAGATCCATAACAGCAGACAGGGATTTAGTGCAAAGAGAAACCAATTTTCTTTAGTGCTTTAGTTACTTAATATCACCCACAACAGAACGGATTAAATACAACTCCTGTTTTAACGGTACTTTCAGTCTAACTGAAAACACAGCAATCTAGCAGGGGAACAGATTTTCTTCACGCAGTCATTTTATTTTATTCAGTTGCTGATACGCTAATACTTGAGGCTCTTTTACCCTGAGAAATTTATTCTGTTCAATTATCATTTTCTATACAGCATCTCTCCAGAACAGAACGAAGACAGGTTTTAAGTTCTATTTAAACAGTTACAGAAAGAAACTTCACTTTTTTTTTTTTTTTTAATCCACTGATGAGTGGCTGAACTGTATTACTCTTTTTGAAATGGCTTTGACGTGTACTCCAGAAAGATGCAAGGAGAAATCTCAGCAGAGAGAGTATTTTTGAGAATGATGAAGTTTCCTGATGACCCATCATAGAGGTAACGGTGCTACCAGAGGGCGCTGCACCTCAGGGGTGGTTCTCACTCACTCAAAAGTCAGCATGTTAGTCATTTGAGAGACAGTGGATTGGCATAACTTTTGCTCTACACACTGAAACTTTTCCCTGCACACCAGTGTACATGCGGAGTTTGGCTTGGGAAGTCAGTGTTTAATATAAGCAACATCAAGCTGCAACAGCTCCTGCTGTTGTTTCTAAAACCATGTTACAGAGGCTAATTTATAGAATAACACAATCGTAGAATAACCAGGTTGGAAGAGACCCACTGGATCATCGAGTCCAACCACTCCTATCAAACACTAAACCATGTCCCTCAGCACCTCGTCCACCTGTTCTTTAAACACCTCCAGGAAAGGTAACTCAACCCCCTCCCTGGGCAGCCTGTTCCAGTGCCCAATGACCCTTTCTGTGAAAAAATTTTCCTAATGTCCAGCCTAACTCTCCCCTGGAAGAGCTTGAGGCCATTCCCTCTTGTCCTGTCCCATTACTTGGGAGAAGAGCCCAGCTCCCTCCTCTCCACAACCTCCTTTCAGGTAGTTGGAGAGAGCAATGAGGTCTCCCTTCAGCCTCCTCTTCTCCACGATAAACACCCCCAGCTCTCTCAGCCTCTCCTCTTGTTCTCCAGCCCCTTCACCAGCTTCGTTGCTCCTCTCTGGACTCGCTCCAGAGCCTCAACATCCTTCTTGTGGTGAGAGGCCCAGCGCTGAACACAGGATTTGAAGAGCGGTCTCACCAGTGCTAAGTACAGCACCGCTCAAAGACAAACCACATTGTATAAAATCCCACAGCTTTGTCTTTCAGGCACAGCTGCCTCCAGCGGGTTTTCCTAAGAAAGGTCCTTCCATACCTGCGAGCCTGTTGTTCACCACATTGTGTTTCTCCCAGAGCCAGAGAACAGCCTGGTCTAAGGTTTTAACGGAATCCATGGACTCTTTAGCCATTTCTTCAAAATGCTGAGCGCAAGCCTTGCATCCAAAAAAGTGGTGAATGTATCTCCGCATGACCTGGAGCACTATTTGGGGATCGTCTTCAAGACCTAGGAAGACAGATGACAGATGCGTTTAGCACCATCTGGACAAACACAGCTTCAACCCAGGCGCTTTAATGTATGTAAAAGTGAACCGTGGGAAAAGGAAATGCTGCTACCTTCTTGTTCCATGCAAGTTTACACCTCCACCGTGGAGATAATACACTACCCACTTCTATAATTTAAAGATATCCATAGTACATCTGCCACCGAACCTACAACGATATTAGAGGGATAAAAACTTCACACGTTCTTAGACAAAACACCTCTCTCCAGAAATATATACATAAAATCGCCACTAAGTAGTTGAGGTGAGATATTTGGAAACTTGGCAATAAATAATGAGGAGTTTAAAGTGATCTCAACCAGCGCATTTCAAAACACACTGTTTTGAAGTTTGTTTGGTAGATCAGACAGAACTACAAGGGTGTTACAGAATAGCAGAATCTCACTGCAGTTACCAATTCCCTGGCTTTTTTTGCAGGCTCTGAATGCATATCAGCTACTTAGCAACGTCTGAACTTTCAAGAGTAACTCAGGTATTCCTATATACCTGAAATAAATCGTCCTAAAATAAACACAAACACATTATTCTGTCTATAATGTTCACACTCTTAGACTAAGGATAACGCACAAGAATCGTTATTTTATTCAGAAGCAGGCTAAGGTCTTCACAGCTTGCAAACTTCATCCTGGGCCTTTAATGTAGTCCCCACATCCATAAGTGGCTTGAAAACCTGACATAATGCGTTGGAATCCTAATGGTTTCATCTCTGTCTCGCTGATTTTTTGATTCATGCTTAATTGACCTTGTAAATTATGCCAAAATGTATTTACAAGTGTACTATATGTTACCAGGAACACACACTTGTCAAAGGGAACACATTTTATGCCGCAGATTGATCAAATTACCGACGCCTGCACCTCTAGCATCAGTAATTTACAGTGCAGGTTTTGTAGGTTCTGTAGTAAAGGGTTACGGTGCTTTGCTCACTGTCCTGCTCTGTGGAGAATAACAAATGGGTTGGTAGTTCACGTGCCCTCTGTACGTGCACAGGTTTTTGGGAAGAAAAAAAAAAAAAAAGATCCTCATCAAAACCTATTCAGAACTATCAGAGTGCTGATAAAACACACAGAGACACAAACACCTTCATTTAAAACAACAACCTTCCGTTCTTGAACACGGCAGCACAAAAAGTCTTTAAAGCCAAAAAGAAATCATAAAAAGCAAACAATCTCTACTCAGACATTCAATATCTGTGATTGAAGAGGCATGTATAAATAAAAGCTATGAGATTAAAGCAGATTAAATTACAGTATTAAAAGAAAGGCCGGAAAATAATTTTGGAAAGTTGAAATGAATTTCAGGCAAACCGTGTCCACTACAATCTATATTTAGAAAAAAATAACAAAGGCAACAAGAGGAACCACTCACAAATCACCTCTTTACGGAGGAACAAAGATTCATACGCAGACTTAATTATAATTGTTCTCCTGTGCACTGTTAGGCTCTTGAAAATTCACTTTGGGGGAAATCTTTCAAATTTTGCAGCAGATTAACATGAATTCAGATAATTTTTTTTTCCTACAAAATCCACAAGTCTGCCTTATTTACCCTAACAGATCCCATTACTGAAATCACATTTTGTATAATTAAGCATGCTCAGGACTAGGTTTGGTTTAGTGTTTGATAGGAATGGTTGGACTTGATGATCCGATGGGTCCCTTCCAACCTGGTTGTTCTATGATTCTATTCTATGATTCTGCAATGATTTCTCTCATTCTCAGACGGGAGTAGTTCTTTTGGATTCTTTTGGTTCTCAAATATCCTTTGGATTCCCTTACACTGATCCCACCGCAGGCTGAAATGACACTGTTCAATATTAAAATCGGTCAAATATAAAGCAGTAAAACTCTTGCATCAAGAAAGCCACAGTGAATTCACCCCGACTGCCAGACTCTGCAAGTAGAGGGAAACTATCAAGAAAAATACAGCTGCTCTCGCAAGAAAACAAACAATTGCAAAATGGCTCATTTTGTTTGTTTTTCTTTTATCAGCCCAGAGATGAATCTTCTATTAACATCTGCCATGTATCATCGTGTAATCCTCCTTTTCTCTTTCCTCCCAAACTACTGCAATTCAGGGTAACCCTAATCTTTAAAGTGGACAAGAACCATAAACCCCTACCTGTGGTGGGAAGGATTAGGGAGTACATCATGCTTTTTAGTAGATGGGATTTAAACAAGCAATAAGGAGAGGAAAACCTCCCAAGACATAATCCGACAGTCTCAGACTGACCCAATTCTTTCGCCGTAAGACGTGATCATCACATATCTGTCCCGATTTAAATCGAGGGTTAAGCATGCCAAAGAGTTTTCAGGTCCGGCAATGTATTTTTAACTTTAGACTGACGAGAGCTCAGGCTCAAAACACGGGAGCAATTTAAGATGCAATTTTGTACTGTTAAATATTAAGAATGTTTGCACTTCTAATTAGAACGCTTTTGGCAATTGGGATAAAAGGGAAAATTTAACTCACACGTGATCCTTTTGGACAGCTGATGTACCATGTGGTATGAAAAAAAATAAACTAACCAGGAAGAACACTGTATGAAATTAAAAGGATTCAACCCACTGTCCCAAGAATAACAAGACAAAACAAAAAGAGAGAGACAAAAATCAACAACAGACGATCAGCTCTCCAGAAAAATCCCTGTTCTACAGGAGATTCACTGTTAAGAATTGAGAGATTTTCACTGTGATTGCAAGTAATGCTGGAGAAACATCCCTCATTTGAAATAATCAAATGAGGGTTTTTTAACACACGCTCACTAACAGACAAATTGAAAATTTGTGAGGTTTATGATTGAGTAACAGTTTGTGTAGCATTCTTATATTCTTTGGAAAAGATACTAAAAGGCTTTAAATGAAAACTAAACAGCACCTTAACGTAATGAATCACAGAATCATAGAATCATAGAACAACCAGGTTGGAAGGGACCCATCGGATCTTCTAGTCCAACCATTCCTATCAAAGCACTATGAAGCACTGTCCCAGCAAGAATGAAAACAAATGAAGTCAAGGCTCTTGGCATTTGTGATTCCATTGTGTCAGGAGAACGGAAAACATACCCAGTACGTTTCTTAAATAGAAATAATCACTAGAATATTGACACTCTGCTTCACAAGATGCTGTGGGTCTAAAAATGAGCAATTTTACTGAGCATTTGCAGAGCAGTGAATCACTGCACAGATCAGCAGAGAGTGGCTGCATTCAGCTGAAAAATTCACTCATAACATTCGTTATTTAAGAAATAACACCCCACAATTGGTTAATGGCTGTACAGCTTTTACAGCTACTAAACTGTACAGCTAAACCTCACTCTGCTCAATTTAAATTAACAATGTCACCTCAAGTAACTGGAACATCCCTCTTCAGGTAGTTAAAAACGTCTTTGTTAGAAATTCATCCCTTTTGCAGCTTTATTGCTCACATCTTTAGAGCCACAGACTTTATTTACCACATTTCTAGGCAAGGACAAAGTGACAGGCTTTCTGTCACAGCCTCCCTGCTGTAGCAAAGCTCGGCTCTGACCTCTGCTGGTACAAACTGAAAGCTGAGCCTGGAGAGCCACTGCCCACCACCAACTTCTCCGTCAGCTCAGTATTTACACACATGCTGCTCACCTGTATTTATCAAAGCTTTTGGTCGCAGCGCAGCTTGAACAGTCAGAGTGTGAAAGAGCTTCCAAAGGGAGCAGGTATAACCTCTCAGCTCTGCTCTGCTGCCCTGACATCCGACCCACTGAACTTTCTTAGAGAGAAAGATCCCGGAAATCTGGAAAAAAAAAATGTGCTTAAGATATATGCAGCTCTGGGATCTCAATTCCCTAGTGAACATAGCAGCAGTTACAGTGAAATTGAGGTGAATAAGGATAAAGAATAGTGAATAACTGCACTTGTTGCCGATGAACTCGCTTAGCGCAAACAAATTTTAAATTCAGAGCAGTCTTTATTTCTGAGATACTGATAAACCATTACAAAAACTCACCCTCCTTGCACACACATTGCATGATACACAGTCACAGTCTGATCAGTCTGTCACAATAGACTAAGTGGCCTAACCTGTCAAATTTTCTTAAGCACAGTAATAAACACAACACAGACACACAAATACTACTGAAACTCCGAGAGCTTCGTTTCCCTGGGCACATTGAAAATACCACATTACTCAGCAAGATCTACATGACTTACACTGGTAAAGTCTTAGCAGGCTAAGATGTAGAATTACTTATTAATCTTTCCTTAAACCAAAATCACTACTTAACCATTGTACCTAAAATCAAGATTCTAGTTTCTGAGACTTCTCGGCTTCCTAAAATACACAGGAGGTTTCCAAAGTTCACACAGCAATCCCAATTTATGGGAAGAAAGCTTCAGATTGACTTCAGAACAAAGGTAGCCCTATCCCACAGCTCTGCCTTACAAAAGCAAGATGAAATTCCTAGCAAGGCCTTTACCAGGCCAGGAAATTCAGGAATATTTTGAGAAACTCTTTTGGGGCATTGCCCACTTCAAGCAGGAAATTTCCCATTGCTTAAACTCTGACCTTCCAGAGAACTTTAACAACTGCTTGCTCATTATAAACCAGACAGGATTGTGTATTGCAATTCTCTCATTTCAATTCACTCCTGCAGTTTTGGGCTTTTTTTTTTTCTAGCAATGATTTCACTTTATTTTCATTTTAACCTTCTTATAACTCCATTACGACCGAGGGACCATCAGTAAGTGATGTCTTAGATTTATACAGAATCTTATCCTTTACTAATGCTGCATTTTACGCTGGAAACTAGGAAGAGCTTACCCGCATTTTGTTGTTGACCAGATCTAGGATAGCATCATAAGGGATTTTGTCTAATGGAAGGCTCACCAGCCACTCTTGCAAGGTCTCTAACAACTTTACCACAGGCTGGCGGCCAGGAAACAGCTGAAAAAAAAAAAAAAAACCAAACAAGAAAACACTCACATTTTAAGCCACAAATTTCATTAGTAGCAATACACTTATCTTTATCTGAATGTGGGTTTCCTGTTTGAAATACTTGAGATTTTCTTTTGTTATGAGAAAATGAAGTACTTGGTTTGCTTTCAATAAAAGGCCATCTCACGCTGAGCTTTGCTTACAAAATTTAACAAACTGCATGGACTAAATGTTAACCAGCAAAACGAAGCGATTCAATAGCCGAAAGAAATGCTGCAGAATGAATTTTGACAGATTAGGTGGCATTAAGGTAACTCAGCTCAGTGCCTAGAGCTCAGAATCATAGAATCATAGAATCACCAGGTTGGAAGAGACCCATCGGATCATCGAGTCCAACCATTCCTATCAAAAAAAACGACCTGAGTGAATCAGAGAGGCTGAAATCCTCATTCAAAAATCAGTTCCTGCAGAATATTTGCTCAGATTTCTGTAAATGCAGGTGATGCTGGTAATCTAGAAGAACATTTGCAAAGTGATCTGGAAATAATGACTTCCTTAACTTACAACTTAGGGGGTCAAAGCCTGGTAGAGGAGTGTGAGGAACTGTAAAGCAAAGGTAATGTCATTATTTTACACTCACAATGGTATTTTGCTTTAGTGTAGGTTGTAATTACTGTAGGGTTAATTAGAGCATGCAGACCATCTTCTAAGCAGCATTTCAGCAGAAAGGGAAATTAAGTCCCTGTATCTGCTACATCAAAAGAGCAGTTTATGACAGTGCTAGTCACTCTGCAGTCGTTGTCCCACTATCAATAACATCTCTAATTCACTGACTTCTCACTTGATACCACACAAATCTGATGGGCAGGAACTCCCTTTGGTTAATTGTCTGTTTTGCATCTACCACACGGGGCCACGTGCATTGTTTGGGTTCAAAGAGGACTCTAACAGCCTGTAAAAACACAGGACACCTCAGGACTACAGCCTGCATGCTGTAATTATATTTCATAGAATCATAGAATCACCAGGTTGGAAGAGACCCACCAGATCATCGAGTCCAACCTTCCTATCAAAAATTCCTATTTACTCCTGTAGGAGCCCCAGAATATCATACCTTACTACCTAAAAGACAATAGTATCTGAGAATCATAGAATCATAGAACAACCAGGTTGGAAGGGACCCATCGGATCATTGAGTCCAACCATTCCTATCAAAGGTAGGTAGTCCAACCATTCCTATCTTAGGTAGGTAGTCCAACCATTCCTATCTTAGGTAGGTACCAGGCTCAGCCAGGATTCAAAAAACAACGGACTTCCGCACCAATTAGCAAAAAAATTTCTACAACCATAAAAATTCCCCAAGTAGGGAACCAGAGCCCTCTGTGACTTAGGATTTATCCTCACTACAAACGTTGCTACAGCTGAGAATCATGAATGACAAATGCGAGGAATGTGTTACACAAGCAGAGAATGCAAATAAAGGAGAGCAGCCAGCCCCCGCTGTCTGGAGACGAGCACACAGCTAAGAGAGCATCCCACATTTATGCACTAATGGCCAGGCAAGCAAATGACATCAGCTGGCCAGCAGCCATCTGAAGAACAGAGGATGTTTTAGGGATAATATGATGGAAAGATTACCACGACACTTTCTTAAAGGAATGAGGCCAGCTAGAGATTTCTGCCCTCCGACGGCCGCGGGGGGGCAAGAAACGGTCTGTCTGCTTGTCAGATAAACCCAGATATTTGGGAAGAGTTCGTATAGGCCTTATTATTCCCTTAAACAGATACCGATTCGCTTTCCTTAAAACAAACCAAAATGTTAGCTGCTCAGTAAGTAAACATAGAGACATCAGTTATTTGATAGGAATGGTTGGACTCGATGATCCGGTGGGTCTCTTCCAACCTGGTTATTCTATGATTCTACGGTATTTCAGCAGGCTGACATTATAAAATAAAACAATTTAAATGTTTTTCTCAAGTCATATCACATTAGAGTACATATATTGTCACTTCAGACAAATGCAATTTTTTTTAACTACTCACTTACATTCAGTACTTAATTATTTTGAAATACTCAATTAAATTAATTCAGTCCCTCAATTATTTCAAAATTTAGCCAGGAGTTACTATCTGTCTAAACAAAACACCGTTTGTCAGGTATGCGCTAATGAAATCCAAGAGTCAAGAATGAAAAACAAAGTTTTTTTTTTAATCCCACTCAGTTCCAATAGCTACTTATCCTGAAAATCTGATAAATGGGCTGTATTTACAGCGGTTGCTCAATACGCTGCTGAAAACTTAAGCTTTATTTAATTTCCAGCCCCCTGAGATTAAATTAAAATGCATTTCAACACTGTAAGTGTGCTAGAACAACATGCAATAACTTCAAAATAGCATTTAAAGAAACCCACAAAACTATTTTTGGGCTAGTAAGGAAGCATATTTAAAACATTCTGAAACACATTTTGAGAGATCTACGTCACATAATAAATTTTATGTTAGTTACTGACCTATTACTACAAACAACCAAAGACTAGAAGCGTATACCTTGGCAGAGACAGTAACAAAATCCTTGAAGGTCTTTAGCTCAGCTCCCTCGAGTGTCTTGTGCGTGGCGAGCTCTACCCTGAGCAGGTAATGCAATCCCGACTCAAGGTCGGCCATGTACAGCTTCGATCTGAAAGACACATATATAAAGGGAGAAAGTGGCAGGTTTCTTCTGCTCATTTCCTCACCGGTCGTGAAGGCAAATTTGATATATAGAAGGTGCCATCAAAACCTCAACATCTGCCACGGCAGAGATTGCAGCTCGTCCTGCGGCAGGGTGGGAAGGCACAGCAGTCACTTCAGGCAAATGTCAAGTTCAATGACTTTCACCGTACTATTAAGAGAGTAATTTTATGTCACTTTGCTGAGAGATTAGACAAACGAAGCATAACCACACACAAGAATTTCTTTTATGTTTGACCGAGCTTTTTGCCTCCCAGCCAGCTTTACCTTCTCGTGAAATTATAACCCTGACACTGGCAGCTGGTGTAAAGGAATTATAGCTTCTCTTCAGGATTGACCACAAACAGGGAAATGACACACTATGGGGAAAAGGAGACTTTTGTTGAACAAAAGTACACAGAGCAGAAGAGCAAATGAGACTGAAAAAGGTCAGTTTTGGAAAGGACTGAGTCTAGAAACCCTCTCCCAAGTGCAGAGTTTTACTGCAGGTTCCTTGCATACAACTCCATTTTTATCACACCAGCAATTCAGGCATAATTAGGCACCTTATGACAGCTACAAATAAAACATCTGAAGTAAATCAAAGATTTTAAGAGCTGCTTCTCCATCCTAGCATCTTCATAACACTAAAAAAAATCACTTCACAAAGAACAAATGCATCAAGTAAACCACCCCACCCTTCAATGGTTTCAGAATATAAACTTCAGACCCTGTGATACAGAGCGATGGAATCAAACAAACAAGTTTAGAGCTAGAAGAGGCAGCACTTCTTGTAAGAGTCCAGCAACACCACTAATTGTAAGACAAATATAATTAAAACCATAATAAGTCAAAAAACTGGCTGGCCCCACCTCCTAAATAACATGCAGGAAATAACATATTAAAATACAGAATAATCTATTACCTTAACAACTCAAAATACAGACAAATTCTGAATTTATCTCCTTCACTAACGAGGTACTCGGTTAAATTTAAAAAAAACAGCAAAACCAGCACAATTCTGCTTCAAGTTTCTTAAACAGAGATATCCATATGAACGCATGAGGTTCTCACAAAGAATACTAACTAGAAGATACCTGGACTGGAAATTCATATCAGGAAGATTTTGTCTTGCTGAGAAGCAGCTCAATTTAACCAAGTTGTTTTGATAGCGGAATGTTTCATATAGAGTTTTTTATAACAGCCATTGAAGGAAGATGACATTAATAGTGTCCAGGAAAGGAAAATAAGTACAAAATGAAAGCACTCAGTGCTACATCTTTTCCATCTAAAGATGCTGAGAGATTATCTCTCTGCAAAGCCTTTACATCCTTCTCTCAAACGGACGAAGAGGGAAAGAGAGTGAAGATAAATATTACCAGATTTGGTATGATAAACATCTTTTACAGTGACTTTAGTGTTTTCTATTATATTTGCATTTGAGCAGCAATTTTTAGCGGGCACTGCTAGAAGAGAATTCTCCTTTTCTATAGGAATGTTATAGCTCATTATTTTCGTATTAATTCTTTCAGGGACAGTGATTACCTGGCTAAAGTTTTCCAACCATACAAATCTATATACTTCAGGTAATGAGAGATAAGTCCTTGGTATTTTTAAGTCAATTAACTATTTAGCAGAATTTGGGAGAAAAACATCCCTTACATAGCAGTGCAGGTGCATCTCACGGGAGAGAATGAAATAAACTTTTGAACTGCACTGATCTTATAATGAATTAAAACAGAGCTTCCCATGTGGCAATAAAAAAACTTCAAGCAGAGTTTAATAACCAAGCATTGACCTGAAAATCAAGGGTATCGCTTACTTATCAAACTCTTTCCACATCTTGATTTCTGTGCTCTCCTCTTTGTTTTCTTGAACAGGCAGTTGAAGTGGCAGAAGAAGTTTTTTTCTTACACCTGGCAGTGACTTTAAATACGAAGAAAAGAAAGACCGTAGAGGCTTCAAACTGCACATAAATAGACAAAGTAAAGATTATTTTTAATCTCGGACTAAGTGAACACCCAAAGCAAATTAAAGTATTTATAACGTAAATGTAAATATATAATGTAAACCATTGGTTTACATTTTACAGTAATACTAGGTCTCTTATTAAAACTACAGGTAATGATATTAAATGGTTCATTGATAACGAGCTCCTTGTTCTCCGCATATCAAACTCCATGTTAACAACACTGTCTTTGAGCTTTTATTTCCAGTTATAAACACTATTCCAAACCAACTACTCAACAAGGGGGTTGTCAGCAGTACAAACTTGGTTTTATAGTCAAACACCCACAAGGGCCACCACAACATTTTGGCTGATCTTCCCTACTCCAACGAAATCTAACTCCCATTAGCATAATCTGTTTACTACAAGAACAAAGAGTAAACAGGACCACTTGATTATTTAATAACTGCTAGAGTGCTCAAGACAGGCAATTTTCAAACGCAAAGAAATGTGTTGATTACATGCCAGGACACAGTGTCATTATACGCATGCAAACAGCAGCTATAGAACAACTTCATATGAAAGAAAGCGATGGAAATTGATATTACAGCTTAAACAAACCTTCCCATATTCCCCAGACGGAAAACTACTTACATGTTAATTAATCCATGAGACCCATTTGGATGCACCAGGTAGCAAGAAGGGACTGAGGTAATGCCGAGTTTCTCGAGAAAAGGCTTGTCAAAATTCAAGGCTCTCTTCACAACAATGTTTTCATACTGGATCAAGTCTAAGATAACCTGGAAAATGACAAGATGACATGAATTAGACATTGTTCAAAGAATATCCAGTCTCGTAAGACAAGACGTATAAACACGTGAAGTGCACCCTTCTTTAAGGATATCATGAAGCTCTTCACCAAGGAAGTCTATCCACAAATTTTCTGTGGACACTAACAAGCTCAGTTCAAGAAGATTTACTCTTGTCTAGAAATCATTTACTCCTGTCTTCCACAGGAGGAGGCAGAAGAAGCTGGTAACATCAGGATGCCCAAAGACTTGCCAGGCCTCACCTGTCAAAGTTCTTTGCAAGTCACAGGCAAAACTGCACCTGTGATATGATGACTGAATTATAAGTAATAAAAATTTGCACTTAAACAAAAAGCTCATTCCTTCCCTTATTAAACACTTCAAAATCACACTGCTAAAAGCATCCTCTTAGCCATTCTAATGATCACACACCTCATAGCATTCCATGAGCATATACTCTTATACTGTCATTTCAAGTTCTATTCTAACCTACAAAATATTCCATGTTTCCAACTCTTCTTGCATATCTGCTTGTCATTCTTTTACTCCTACCCCTCTTTGCCTCTTCTGTTTCTTTTCTCTGCTGTTAGTTTTACAATTTCCACTACACTTTTCCCTTTCAGGTGAATATCAGCTTTGCTACGTTTCCCTTCACTTTGAGGTTTGTCATTTAAGAGATTCTGCCTTCCTCTCATCAGCAATAAACACATGGTCTCCCTTTCTTCAGCTCTCGTGACTTCTATTAGATTTGTCCATATTGCCTTATACTATCAACTTGAGATCGATGTTCTTTTCTATTTCACTGTTCTATAAAGCTAAACTACCACATGGCATTAGCAAATATCTTCTCTCCCGAAAGCAGCCTCCACTTTCTGTTAATCAGATGACACTTAGTCTTTCCCTACAGCAGCAGGTAATAAAATTGAAGCGAGTATGATAAAATGCTGAAGAACTTTATAATCATCACATTTCTTGCCTTCAGTAATGCCCACTTGTATCAACACAGCAGCTTCCAGAAAAAAAAAATGTCTGGAAGCAGCCTGCTTCTCAAAGCGATTCTCGCTTTTGGCAGCACATCCTCCTCCACTTATGCAACTGGGCCACCTCAGCATCGAATCTAATTAGAAACATTTCACAGACATCGGATGTTTCTACACAGATTATGCCTAGATAATTATGCAATTTATTTTCTTTACTTATCTAGATGTTGGCAGGAAGAGAAAAGTAACAGTTGTCTAAGCTAACAGCAGGCTCATTAGGTGGTGAAATGATGCCAAACCAAATATTTTATTGGCAGGGTGGGGGAAGCAAAAAACCAAAGACTTTCGCTTCCTTAGTGCCTCAGAGCTGTGAAAATAATTTTATGCTATCATCTTAATTTAGAACATAATTTCCTAAAACCTACACGTGAAGAAAGAGAGCCAGAGACTATGAATTATTACAAAACAGCTGAAATCACAAAAGCTGCCCAGAAGAAAGAATATTATGAATGGTTGAAACTAATAAATCTATCTTACACTAAAACGTGAATGGAAGAATTTAACATGTCATCACATTTATTTGTAAACAAGTTGCTCCGTTTGACTAAACAGGGGACAGGATGAGAGGGAATGGCCTCAAGCTCCACCAGGGGAGGGTCAGGTTGGACATTAGGAAAAAGTTTTTCACAAAAAGGCTCATTGGGCAGAGGCTGCCCAGGGAGAGGGTTGAGTCACCTTCCCTGGAGGGATTTAAGGGATGGGTGGACAAGGTCCTGAGGGACATGGGTTAGTGTTTCATAGGAATGGTTGGACTCGATGATCCGGTGGGTCTCTTCCAACCTGGTTGTTCTATGATTCTATGATTCATAAGTCATACCTTACCTCTCGTCCAACATAAGAGTTATTGCTTTCAAACACGATGGCAGTATAATGATGGCTGTTCTTGTCAAAAAGAGAAGCAACATCACTGGACCTTTTAAGAGAAGAAAAGCTACTTAGCACAAGTAGAGTGCAATACACCCAGTGTAATTGATAGAATTCCCTTTTTTAACTGATAATAAGCAAGAAGCTTAGTTCATCCTTAATCAGACCTTCTATTTTATTTGATTAACACCACGGTATGCATGCAGCATTAGTACTTTGAGAAAGGAACTTACGAAACAGGATCTAGTGGTGGGCAAGCAGGTGGTCTCGACTCTTGGGAATGGTTCTGTAAGAAGTCAATCATCATCTGACGAACAGTTTGCAGCTCTCGATCCGCTCCTGATGAGCGCAGGTTACAAAAAAAACCCCAAACACTTCAGAAAACTGGAGGAAAATGACTTACATGCAGGTTTTCACACATTCTCATGCTTTTCTGTGTTGGGTTTATGTTTTAAATTTGGATTTAAAACCCAGAATGCTACTTGGAAGAAGAACAGAGACTAAAAAGCAGAAGTTCTCACAGATGGCAAAAAGCAACAGGTACCACTATGGTCTACATGAAGGGTTAATGGTGCAGGTGGTCTCTCTTCTGACCTCTGGCCTTTTAAATGTTAATCCACTGAAAAAGAACACACCACTTTTGTCCCCAGACAAATCACCTCAAGCTGTGATCCTGTCAGACACAGAGGATAAGCCTGCTTTCAGTTAGTCAACATCTGAAAGGGGGTTCTCCCAGCGAGACTCAGGATGCCTGAAAAGTGGCTGACAGATCAAAAAAGCTCCGTTGGGATTGAGCAAACTGGATCTAGTGCTGATGAGGTGTGTGGTGGCATAACAAGAATTTTAATAATTACCTGCCACGTGTGAAAATTAAGAACTACATTTATAAAAAGCGAGCCCAAAGTCCTCGAACAAATATTTCGTCTAAAATCCTGCCTGATATTCCATTTTCATACAGTACATGTAATACCATATCTTAAAAAGCTGTCTACTGTCCATCCCATCTCTTGCTTTCTAAACTAACTGACAGGCACACGGACTGTGCTTACAGTGTGAGACATTCCTGGCTGGAAGGAGAACTGCTCTGGGTATTTCTCACAACAGGATATTCTTACCTTTGTAATTTTCTCCAGTAGTAAACTGCTTTGTAAATGCTTTGAAGAACTATATAGGAGGGGAAAAAAAGTATTATTGCTTTGAAAAAACTTCACTGCATCAGATGAAAGCTCAGCTTAGAAACCGTTCAAGAGTTTTTACTTTTTACAGCTCTAATTACATAACATCTTTATCTATCTCTTCAGAAGACAGTCTTCCCTCTTCGCCTACGAGTTCTAAAAACTCATTTCTCAACTGCATGGGAGTAGCTGACAGGTCCCAGTCAAAATCGTGATCTACAATCGAGCCAACTTTGAGAAGGAAAATACCATAATGCATAATTCAACACCATGTACTGACCCACCGCTGCAAACATTAACCAAACAAGAATTAACTGATTGCCAACTGTGAATTACACAGAACACTATCCACATTTTTCTCAACTCCCTCCAGTGGTTAAACAGGATATACAATAGAGCCTGGCTGCCTGCTGCTGTGAAAGAAAAGAACAGCAAAGATTCAGTGTCTAATAAACAATGCGCTCCATTTTACACTCAAAATTTTAAACATAAGAAACCACTGTTCTTTGGGTCAAACATTACGAATCCTACAGTGAAATGTCTCTTGTTCCCTCTCCTGTCACAACAAACACAGTTTATTCAATCCTCTTCATCCATTGCATTCTGCTCATATTTGCTGTTTATATTCCGATTACCTGTTATTATTAGATTGACAAGTTAAAATTTGCCACTTACCCTAAAAGTTGGGTAGTAGTGAATACCATATTCTTTGCACGTCCCGTAGTTCGCTTCTTCCCCACAGTCCAGCACACCAACTCTAATCGCAGATTCCCAGTCTGAAAACAAAGATATCTTTCAATTTTCAGCGGTGGCGATCGAGATCCCAGCTGATGGATTACCCTGCCTCCCAAGAAAATCAACAAAGGAACCCCAATAGATTCGAATGGCACAAAAATCAAGCCCTTCATCAATTCGCATTTGCTATTCATTTCTATCCTCAAGTGTAACACAATCTACTGAGTTTTAAAATAACTAAAACCTCCCTGTTTTTCATAGCTGCATCAGTATTTCCAATACACCCGAACAAGGTGAATGCCACAGTCTGGGCTGAACATACTTTATTGAATCCAGGAAGATGAAACAGGAGCCAGCTCAACACTTGCAAGATACCAGAACGTATTTCCCAGCTTTCCCCATTAGCTGAGCTCATAAAATAAAGCCTGCATAACATACGTAACTGCGTAAAAGGAAAACAACAGCTACTCATCCACATGGCTGTCAATTACGAAACCATAAATTTGATGCATCTTGTATTACAGAGGTTTTAACAACTATTTACTGAACCTACAATGTTCTCAGAGGCCTCCAGGACTCACACAACACTGGGCTCCTGTATCACCTACCAAAAGCCATGCTTATCCTTTAGCATCGTTCAGGAATACATTAGCTACACCTCAAAAAACACCTGAGTTTTAACTAGAGGGCTAAACAGTTGAGTTTGAGCACCACTGTAAGTCTTGTTTATAAATGTTTCATAGCAATAACCACAAGAGTCCAAGTCTTTCTATAAATACGCTTCTATGACTTCAACAAAAGCTTCTGACTCATTTATAGCTTTTTCCTTCTCATTTTGCTAGGAACTTCTCTTTTTGAGCCGTGCTCCGCTGCAGCAATCACTTCTAAGGCAGAACCGCTCCAACAGACTCCTCAGACAGTTAGTTTTTAAGGCTAAATCAAAACGGCTGTGGGCAGAATTGAAGACACATCGCAATCCCCAAGTATCGATAAAACGTAAAAAGCACCAACATTAAACTTGCTTTTATAGCAAAGAGCAGGAAAGCTTCATCAAGTTCAAGATCTGATTGACAGCGGTATGCCTAGCTGCTTCTGAAACCTGGCTTGACCTTTATTTGTCTTTGGAGGAGAATGGGGCAGGATTTCAGTTGTGCTGAACATGCCAACAGCTGAAGAGGCACCAGGAGGAACTCCAAGCATGCTGGAGCAGATGGGCACGTATTCAGAGGAGCACAAAAGCTACAACAGTCTATTTCATCACCCCAAATGCAAAATAAAACAAAGAAGTTTGGCTTCTGCGTATCTATCTCATTCAACTTTCACCACTCCTCCTCCCTTTTCCACCAGTCTTGATCCTCCTCCACACAATGAATAGAAGTGATGATCCTGATGCAAATAGCCTCCTCCAAACAATGCCAACCCACCCCTAGCTAAACACTTGGGTTAAAGGGCACCAGCTGGGATGTGTGCTGCTTAGCATTCACTTCTGCTTGAAAAGAGGCTTTTGCTTTCTAAAGGATGCGTAAGTTGTTGGCGTGCACAGCCTGGGCTGTTCAAGTTTACAGGGGTAACACAGCCCGGGTTGTTTTTTCTTAAATGCTGATGAATTCTAAATTAGCATCAGAATCTTTGACGTGCTCACTCTCAACTACATGAAAGGGGTAGTTGAGCAATATCACGTTGACCCACACTATTTCTGTTTATGCTAAACAAGTTCCAGTGAGTGACTGGATGTGTGGGATGGAGTGGAAATCCAGAAGGTTAGTCAAAGCTGCTGCTGAAGAAACGCTATGGAATCCCAACAAGGCAGTCATCACGTATCACCAGGAAGATCTATAGTTTTCTCAAACCTTGTGTGTTCCCTGTTCGTGCACTGCCACATGTTGTTCTCCACTACAAAGTTTGAGTCAGGGAAATCTTAATAGGAACCTCTCTGAGGTGCTGCTTGAGAGTTACAGATTGTAATGCGCAGGCTGTGACGCACAACACCAAGGCTTTGGCATTTCCCATCAAACGTGTTTAAGGAACAATTTTTAGAAGGAAATAATAATTGCCAGTTCAGAACAACAATCGCTGCATTTAGAAGAGTTGATCCAAATCAAATTTTGATAGGAACGGTTGGACTCGATGATCTGGTGGGTCTCTTCCAACCTGGTTGTTCTATGATTCTATGAAACCCAGAGGAGCGGAGTACTTCTGCACATAATTCAAATGTTGTTGTATATAGGATTTCCAAGGGTTTGTTAGTTTTACACAGAAAATTACCACACATAATGCCAGTCTACAGGCATTTTGGTGGATGGATACAACCATCTTTTAAGTCAGAAAAAGTACAATTATCTATAGTAGCCACTTTGGACACTACTGTAATAAAACTAAAAGTGTTATTAGGAAAGCCACAGCAATGACTGTGCTTTAAAGCCCTTCTGAGAGGCTAATCATAGAATCATCGTTAGGGTTGGAAGGGACCTTAAAGATCATCTAGTTCCAACTCCCCTGCCACGGGCAGAGACATCCTGCGACATCAAGTTACCCAGGGCCCATCCAACCTGGCCTGGAACATCTCCAGGGATAGGGAGGCCACAACTTCCCTTGGCAACTTGTTCCAGTATCTCACCACTCTCCTGGTGAAGAAATTCTTCTTAATGAGGCTAAGAGACTGAGCAATCAAACTCAAACCACAAATTAGACAAGAGCAAGCACTGCTCCTGTTTTTCAGGAGGATTATATTCTGCTATAAAGTTTGCAATGATAAAATGGCCAAGATTTAAGAAATGAGAAATGGAAAATAAAAAATTAAGTACATTAGCACAGGCCTTTTACGGACAAAGCAGCTGCAACAGTTTAACTGGGCTGCACCAAATTAGCGAACATAAACACAGTGACGTAGGAGTTTGCTAATGCGGATGAGTCTGCATCCTTCAAGGCAGCTGCAAAATCCTCACAGATGAGTAAACGTTTTTGAAAAATAAATTTTGAGACAGCCTAAATGGGTGAAATGGCTTGGGGATATTTTTTTTTTTTCGGATGAAACTACCAACAACAAGTGCGACTGTTCTCAGTCTCTTACTGAAATCCATTCATCCCAACTTCAATGTGGAAACATTTTGCTGACAAGTAACAGTAGAAACCAATTGCATTTGCTGGTAGTGCCAATATCCACAAACATAAAAATCCACTCGGTAAATGAAAGTCTTCATAAAAACTGAATGGATTAAAGACCAGACAGGCATTTACCTGGTTACAGCAATACAAGTGCATAACAGCATCTGCAGTTATCAGGACTGTAGATGAGAATGAAAATATATATTTGAAGAAGTCACTGGAAGTTACAAAAAATTGCCTGCGAAGTTACCACACTGCTGTAGAAACATATAAATGTGTCTCTGCCTTATTTTGACAACGGCTTTGGTCAGTTCAGACTCTTCATGATCCTCACTGCAGCATTCAAACACCAATTTGCTGCTTCTTCAAAGAAGCAGCCCACGCATGAGCCCTCAGGTGACAGAGAGAATCCATGTGTGGCAGAACAAACTCACACAAGGTGAACCCCCAGGTGACAGCCAGGGTGACAGAGACCATGCAGGTGACAAAGCGACCTGGTGGGTGTCCAGCTCATGGGTGATGGAGCAAGGACCTGGGTGAGAGTGAGCTCACAC
This sequence comes from Coccyzus lansbergi, assembly GCA_033558105.1. Lineage (NCBI taxonomy): Eukaryota > Metazoa > Chordata > Aves > Cuculiformes > Coccyzidae > Coccyzus > Coccyzus lansbergi. Next base: position 175,117 of record JAUMJK010000501.1, on the reverse strand, counting down.
GGGTGACGCAGTAAGATAGTGGGTGCTGAGCCCATGGGGGACACAGTGAGCCAGCAGGTGCAACTCCACATGGGTGACACAGTGAGGTCACACGGGTGATAGAGTAAGCCATTAGGTGACAAAGTGAGCCCAGGGATGACACAGTGAGCTCATGGGTGATGTAGCAGGCCCAGGGGTGACAGACTGGCTGGTGGGTGACACAGCAAGTCAGTAGGTGCCCAGCTCATGGGCCATAGAGGAAGACTAGAGGTGACACAGTGAGCCAGTGGGCGCAAAGCCACACAAGTGACACAACGGCCAGTGGGTGCCCGGCTCATGGGCCATGAAGTGAGACCAAGGGTGACACAACAAGCCCATACAGGTGACAGCGGCCAGTGTGGGCAAAGCCACACAGGTGACACAGCAAGCCAGTAGGTGCCCATCTCATGGGTGACAGAGTGAGCCCAGGGGTGACACAGTGAGCCCAAACTAGTGACGTAGTAGCCAGTGGGTTCGAGTCCACACAGGTGACACAGTGGCCAGTGGGTGCCCAGCTCATGGGCCACAGAGTGAGCCCAGGGATGACATGGCAAGCCAGTGGGTGCAAAGCCACACAGGTGACACAGCAGCCAGTGGGTGCCTATCTCACGAGCCACAAAGTTAGCCCAGGGGTGACACAGCAAGTCCACCTAGGTGACACAGCAGCCAGTGGGATGGGCCACAGAAGGAGCCCAGGGGTGACACACTGAGCCCACACGGGTGACACAGTGGCCAGTGGGTGCTCAGCTTATGGTCTACAGAGTGAGACCAAGAGTGACACAGTGGCCAGTGGGTGCAAAGCCACACAGGTGACACAGCAGCCAGTGGGTGCCTGTCTCATAAGCCACAAAGTGAGTCCAGGGGTGACACAGTGAGCCCACACGGGTGACACAGTGGCCAGTGGGTGCCCAGCTTATGGTCCACAGAGTGAGCCCAAGAGTGACACAGTGGCCAGTGGGTGCAAAGCCACACAGGAGACACAGTGGCCAGTGGGTGCTCATCTCATGAGCCACAAAGTGAGTCCAGGGGTGACAGAATGGCCAGTGGGTGCCCATGTCCTGGGTGATGTAGCGAGCCCAGGGGTGGCCGATGGAGCCCGTGGGTGTGTGTGAGCCCCGCTCCGCGCCCCGGCCCGGGGGGGGCCGCTCGCCCTCACCTCTGACGTCCCCGGCCAGCGCCCGCCAGGTGGGGGCGAAGGCGACGCAGTGTCCGCAGGACGAGCTGTAGAACTGCACCACCCAGGCCGCCGAAGCGTTGAGCAGCGCCTGCCGCACCGAGCCGGCCGCCAGCACGGTCAGCGGGTCCGAGCCGGCCCGGTACAGCCGAGCCGCCGCCACCCCCAGCGCCGCCGCCAGCGCCAGCAGGGCCGGCACAACCCGCCGCCCGCGCGCCGCCATCTTGGGAGCGGGGCGGGGCGGGGGGGGCGGCTCCTCCTTTGGGGCCGGGCCGGGGGGGGACACAGACACGGGAGGGCGTGGGAGGGAAGGGACCTCAAAGCCCGTCCAGTCCCAGCCCTGCCACGAGCAGGGACACCTCTCACTGGGTCAGGGCTCTAAGCCCCGTCCCGCCTGGCTTTGAACCCCTCCAGGGATGGGGCAGCCACCACTGCTCTGGGGAAGATGTGCCAGCGCCTCACCACCCTCAGAGTGAAGGAGGCTGAGAGGAGACCTCATTACTCTCTACAACTACCTGAAAGGAGGTTGTGGAGAGGAGGGAGCTGGGCTCTTCTCACAAGTGACAGGGCGAGAGAGAGTGGCCTCAAGCTCCGCCAGGGGAGATTTAGGCTTGAGATTAGGAGGAAGTTTTTCACACAGAGGGTCATTGGGCATTGGAATAGGCTGCCCAGGGAGGTGGTTGATTCCCCTTCCCTGGAGGTGTTTAAGGGACGGCTAGATGAGGTCCTGAGGGACATGGTTTAGTGTCCAGGTCCCTCTGGATAACATCCCAACTGCCAACTTGCTAAAGGTGCACTTGATCTCGTCTATATCATGGATGATATTTGTCTCCAAAGACAGCAAGGTAGAGTCACTCACTGCACCCCACAGCCCCTCACCCTATGTTGTCACCCCCTGCCCTGGACGGGATGGGGGCCTCCTCTACCCCGTCCATTTCACAAGTGTTACCATTCATCACAGAATGGTTGGGGCTGGAAGGGACCTCAAAGCCATCCAGTTGTACCCTCCATGCTATAGGCAGGGGCACACCTCTGACTGGATCCCATTGTCACCCACTGCAGAGTGAGGCAGGAGGGGTGCTCCTTCTTCCGCCTCCATTGCCCAAGTGTTACCAGTCCCCAACAGAGAGTAAATAAATCCTTTGCCGCTGTGGTCAGACCCCCCATTTCCCTCACAGGGACTAAGGGAAAAAGTAAAGAGGTCAAAACAATAGATTGGTGGGTGATTTTGAGGGTCAATCTGCTGCAGGAACAGGATAAAGGGATATCCCTGGATAAAAGGATCAAGTGCTCCTTCCAGACAACACCAAATCGAGTGGGAATGTTGATTTGCATGAGGGCAAGAACCCTAGAATGGCTTGGGTTTGAAGAGCTCATCCCCAGTTCCAATCCCCTACCACTGGCAGGGACACCTTCTGCTGGATCAGGTTGCTCCAAGCCCCATCCCATCAGCCCTATCTGAGCTTATATCCATTCCCTCTCATCCTATCACTACCCCCCAGATAAAAAGAGCTCACAAGAAGGTGTTAGAAACCCTGACCGTTCAACAGATTCAGAGTGGCTGTGCACTAGTGATGGATTTTAGCACCTTTCATAGCCTTAGCCACAGGCTGAGTCTCCTTTGATTTGTAAATACAGGCTCAAGAATTTTCATTACATTAACAGAGGCAGAAAACCAATGGAGAAAAACATCCCTGGAGGACAACTTCAGAGTTGAAAACTCAGATGATTAAAGACTGATGGCCCCAGAAAGGTAATTCTTGCTTCTGTGCCTCACAAATGCTTCTTTTAATCCTTAAAGAGCAAGTAGGAAACAAATGGGTCCAAATTCTCGCTTCATGCCCAGCAGTGTAAATGCAGAGGGTAGAACTCGTTTGTCATTGTTTCTGGCCAGCGACCCACTGGCAGGACAAGGGTGGGGATCCCATCTGCAGCAAAATCCTCTCCTCTGAAAACAGAGTCACAGATTCTGCCACTTTTGCCTTTTCCTGATCTTTTTTTTTTGACCACTAATAGCTGAAGTGTGTCAGTCACACGTCTTTTGCAGGGATAGCCACAGCTGTAAGTTAGGTTGTTGCTTGTATCACACCCCAGCTGAGGGGTTTCTGTCTCTCTTTTCCCTGGGTACTATGAGCTACAAAATTGGATGATTACAGTAACAGAGTCCAACCCCTTCAAAGAACTGAAAAATCTTGAGGCAGCTGCTAATTAGGATTTTAAAAACCTGCAGTGCCCGAGATATTTTAGAGTACATTTTATTCAGAAGAATTGTTAAGTGTACAAAGATGAAAGAGATAGATTACAGGAAAATTAAATGTAAGGTTTAACTGAGAAATAATCATTTTCTATGAAAGATAATGACTCCTCCTGAGGCTAGTATCAAGATTTATTGACCCAGGAGGTTAATATTGATCAAAACCAAGGCAAACAAAATATTAGACCTTGAAGAAGAGTAATCTTGATATTGAAGTCTTGCCACTGACAGAACAGGTCAATATATCTGGGTGCCAGAATCGAAGGTTTTGAACACAGAATGGTTGGGGGTATTAAATATGTCTGACATGTTCTACGTAGACACCTTTTATTCTCATCAGCAGCAGTTACTTTATAGCTCTGTCCTTCTCTATATAGCACCTTGCAAGGCTTCGGGCTTCACTCACAAACCTAATTGCAAATATAATGGTTATCTTCCTCCCATGTAACACAGAGCATAACAGAAGGCCCCAGTCTGAAATAAAATGAGTCCTTCGTCTAGTCATCCATATATATAATTGATATTTCTAATAGCTTTCATTCCAAACACAACAAGGATCCTGCTGCTGCTGCAAAAACATAGTGACAATAAACTGAAAAACTGTACTGCTTCAATATATGGATTTGTCATCGTATCCAACACCTTGTCTATAAATCCAGGAGCGAAAAAAAACCCCCAACAAACGATCAAGCTCAATTCTGCTATAAACTGACAGCAGCAAAAAGATTATTCTTAGAACAAATAACTTATCTGGATTAATTAATTAATGAGGATAAAAGTCAGAGACTTGAGAAAATGTACCACTAGGGACATGGAAATAGTTTACAGGATAAGAGCAACAGTTAATGCGCTTGGGGCAGAAGTTGCCTTTTTATTTCTGTTCATATGGCAACTAGCCGGACGGGGCTTTTATTGTCTGCAAAACAACAAGACCACTCCCCTTCACTAATGGGAACAGCAGCCTATACACTGTGCTCCAAAATCAATGACAATTGCAGTAAAAATATAACTGATAGAGAGGATTTATTTTGTTTAATCAGAAAACAAACAATTCAGTATGAAAACAGTAAAGCCATCAGTATTTAAAACCAGAGACATCAAATGTATTTCTGCTTTGCCCCACCACAAGCAGACTGTAAATATTGTGATTTTAAATGCAAGTTTACATATAGTTTGAATTTAATTCTCTTGCTTTTCATTTTATTTGAAAGACACTCAAATATCCTTCATTCAAGGTAAGTCATATCTACATACATTCAGTTATTCAATAATGAATAGTTTCTGAATTCCAGTAAGAAATATTTGCATAGTGTTTATTTAAGAAAAAAAAATATCATTGGTCTTCTCTTAATGCAAAATAGGTGGGACCACAGCAGTTTACAGAGTGAACAATTAACATGCTTGGAAATGTTTATATTTCCTCATTAAATACAAAATAATAGCGTTAGTGATCTCTCTTTTCCAGTATATCCTTAAGTATATTTTAAGTACATCCTTAGCACCCTATATTTAGATGTAAGAAATTAGAGGGCTCTCGTGGACTGCATAATAAATAACCTAATCACACACACATTTAATTTTCAGGAGCTGGAGGTACCGATAGAAGAGTGTCCCATTTAAAGTGCATTACAGCAGTATTTGTCTCATTTACATGAGGCTGTAGGGATTAAAACTGCATGTCTGGCTCTAGAAGCTGCCAAGGCAAGATCGTTCCATGCACCACATCTCTGAAGCCATCTCTGGGCTACTTTTAAACAGTTCCATGGTGTATTAAAAAAGAAAAGGTGCACAGTTACCTTTATAACCACTGAACACAGTGGGAGAAGTTTCAGACTTGTTTCCATTAAAGCAATTTATTCCAAACTATAGAGGTTCACAGCACAATTCAGTTTCTAGGAGATTTCATTCCACCTACACGTTTACATTTCAAAACAGTTGCCTATGATTTTCTGAGCAGGATTCACAGGTCATCATTCTCAACCTAAACATCGTAGCAAAGAATAGGATAATTTACACATAAATAAGTTTTGAAACCTATTTGAATAGACTTAGACGGAATTTTAAAACATATTGTGCTTTTAAAATGTGTAAGCAAATAAAGTGCTATTTGGACTAAAACCAGACAAGAATAAAATTTCCACCCTTTAGATTCTGTGCAGTATCAGTCTAAGAAGATTGATCTTAATGAAGCATAAAACACGCAGAAAAAATTGCACAAAATATTCTATCTGTTTAAGTCTCTGCTTGCATCCTTTCAGTGTAAACTTGAACATATAAATAAGGCCAAGGCCACCCTGCTATTTGGTACAAGTTCAGAGTTAAAATTCTTAAATGGTGCATTTCTCTACTAAAGAAAAAAAAATCAATATATTAAAATTCCTTCATTAGGGCCTTTTAGGGAAAACTTCTAATCATGGGCTTTCCTCTGATAAATCTTATTAAGAATTCCAATTGTATCACGGATCAAACTATCAAATATATCTTCAGTCATTCTCATTTTCACAGTTAATTCATCATCATCATAGCACGTCCACTGAGATTCTTCTTTGCGGAGCTCTTGAATCTAAAAATACAACATGGAAACAAATTCTTACTTCAAGAATAAGAGCAGGGTCAGTTCTTAAAGGCAGTAAGATGCTGTAGCTAACAGACAACTTTACGTATGCATTGCTGATTTAATTGATTTAATTTAAACCATTCAAACCCAGGAAATACTAGGGTGTTATTGCAAGTGTACTGAAAAGGAAGACAAGAACATGAAATTCTGAAGTTATATAAACAGGATTCTTGCAAAAGCAAGAGAATTTCTAGTTTAAACCTAGGAAAGGGAACAAATCTCCACTTGGAGATCTGCTTACCAGTATAATGTCCACTCTATCTCTCTTGTAGTTTCCATACTTGGTCATATTAAGAAATTTTCTTTTCATTTCTAAGTCATTCTTTTCCAGGTTCATTGTTTTAATAATTTCACCCTGAACAAACTTCTACAAAATAAAAAAATAAAGGCTGAAAGGAATTGTTCTCATAGGGATTCTGTCACTGTCAAGACTGCAAATGAGTGTGAAGATCCAGTTTTAAACCTAGACACGTCCCACACTTTAGGAACTTATCTAGAACAGTCTGATGAATACTGGTCAGCCAACAGACTTTAAACATAACATTTCTTTAGAGGCTACAGGCAAGGGAGTTGGGGAGAGTTAGCAGACCAATTCCTATTCCTCTACAGAGCTCCATACTTTTAAAATATTTGGACTAGTTAGCTCAGTCTATATTTATTCAAGCATTTCAGAGCAATGCTGTGTTATTCTCTAATCACTTTTGATTACACTGCCATAATCCTCCCAATTTTCACATTTTTTGTCTTTTTGCTATTGCAATATCCATTCTCTTCAGTCTCCTGTTATTGTATGCTTCCCATTTCCTGAACGTACCTTGACCTCACTGACATCCGTTCCTCTGCAAAGATGCCTGGAACAGTAAGATCCCAAGTTTTCTTTCATCCATGGAAACGTATTTGCATTTGCACTTGCCTGATACTCTGCACATAGCAATTCATGAGTCAAATCAAATATAACCTGCAACAACAATGACATGGTAGCAGCATAACACAAATCTCTCACTGATACCCTCCGAAAATTTTCCTTAGTACTTCTGAAGGATGGTAGGCTGGTGGCAGGAAAGATTTGCATCTCAGTGTAAAATATCACCTGCATCACTGGTGTTCCTATGGCTGATGTCATGAGGACCATCACCTAAAGAGCACACAGACTTCATAGAATAAAACAACCAGGTTGGAAGAGACCCACCCCACCAAGTCCGACTATTCCCATCAAACACTAAACCATGTTCCGCAGCAACTTATCCTGCAGAAGATAACAGACAGCAATATATGAACCCTTACTAATTATGGATGGCTTATAAATGAAGCCCTGATGGGAACCTTGAACCTCCTTGTGTAGACAGAGGTCCTCAAAACTCAGTAGTTCCAGGATGGTGAGGAACACAAAGATCTCTCCCAACTCAGGCAGGAGGAGGCTTGGACTCTTTAGACTGCAGCTTTCCAAGAAGCTTGTATTTTTCTGAACAGACCCAAACCCAACACCGGGCTTGATGTCCAGGGTCTTAGAATTGAGGAGCTCAGCAGAAGGCTGGTATCACAGCAAGGACATCTACTATTCTAGTAGAATTATTTTTCAGTAGATCAGTAGAAGGAATATTTTGCAATACTTCTTTCAGTGTTCTTTCGCTATATTTAGTGTTAGCAGCAAGAATAACATCACGCACTAGCAAATATGAGTCAGCCTACAGAACGCTAGAGAAGTGCAGTAACAGCTATTACTTTAAAAATACCTGGTTATACATCCTCTTGCTTTCTGTCTCCAAATCGTTCCCTGGGAGATTGTTACATCCAAGGTGCTTTGGCACTATGATTCTTTTGAAATTGGAATATATGTTTGCTGGGGTCCATAGTTGTTCCACAGCACGCGCAGACAGCTTCTTAACATACGAACTGCAGTGTGGGATCACAAGAGGGACTTCTACAGTTTTCTTCCAAGGAGCTGAATGCCACTGATCCAATTTGTACAAGTGTTGCTTTGGAGTTTGTTTCGCCGGCGTGTGGTGGTCAGAAATAGGCTGCTCAAAGTCTTCAGAGCTTCCAAAAATGCCAGCATCAAGGATTTTTATAAGGAACTTTAGTAGAGAAAAAAAAGAAAAGCCAGGTGACACACTCCATGTTTTTCCATAATTTTTAGGGGTATTGTGATTATTAGCAACTGATTAAGGTTACACTTAAACCCATCTTCTTAGATAGACCTAATTTCAGGTCTAACATTTAAGTAAACAAAAACTTTCTGTCTGGACTTACTGGCAAAGTGGCAGGAGAGGTCTCTGAAGATGAATGAAATATCTTGTCTGCTTTTGATCCATGTTTTCTTTTAATCTTCATGTATTCTTTAACTGTATCATCTACAAATTTAGTAACAATTCTTTCTGCTGTCGTGCGACAACCGTGAATGCCGAGGATATTGGAATTGCTCAGTAAAACATCAGAAATCTTTGCCGATTGCTCAAATAACAAAGCAATTGGATTTTCTTTGAGGAGAAACGTTTTCTGATTGTTGTCTTGTCTTAGGCCTTTGCCATAATTCATCGTGTCTTTTTCAAAGGCATTTTTATATTTGTGTTGAGCTGCTGCAGAAATCGCAGTTAAAGTCTCAAATGGAAGATCTTTACCAAGTTCATTTGCAAGAACTTGGTAAAGTTTATTTCTTTTCTGATCCTCTACCAAACAACAAACATTTTTGCTTGTGTTTATCTCCTCTGTGTTACCGATCTCATTTTTCACTGGAAGCACATCTGCAAGTATCCTTTGCTCTAGTTGTGTCAGCTCTGTTTTTTCTTTATCTGATTCCAAACACGTCAAGTTATTTTGACAGAGGAATTCATTACACTTATACTGGTCAGAACATGGAAGTTTTTTCCCTTTTCCAGACAGCAAGGCAACATGTAGCCTAGACTGGTTTTCTTTCATTTCTGATCCTCCTGTGCTCTTAGGGTCTTCTGCTTTCTGCTCTGGAAGGTTTCCTCCCTGCTTATCATATTCAGAGTATTTGCAGTCTCCTTTGAAGGATTCATCACCACAGAAGGAGTCAGAGTCTTCGTCCTCAGTGTGATTGGAATCATTTTCAGTGGCCTCCAACAGGTGTGAAATCTCATCAGGTCTGACAAAGATCCCACAGTGCTGAGCACACTCAAAATACTTCACCCCTTTGTATGTTCCAGCATGATCGCCTTCAGCTTTGTCAAGTGCGACACCAGCCCAATAGCCCCTATCGAAGCAAGTTTGTCCTTTGAACATTAGGGTTCCTGGCTGGGTCTGCTTTACTAACACTCTGTCCCCAATTTTGAATGACAATAATGGGTCATCACTGTCCTCCTCAGCTTTGGGAAGCATTAGGCTTGGTTTGCATTGCTCCATTGTGAAGTCAGGACTTTTACTGGCCTGACTGGGAGAAACAGGACTTAACACAGGCAGAGACTCCAAATGCTGCAAAGGTGTCTCGTGTTCTCCTTGTTGGTATTCTAATAAGCCTTCCTTTGCACAGGGAATACCTTTAACTAAAGATTGTTCTGAACAACTACTATCTAGAGTTGAAAAAGTATCAGTTGTCTCTCTATTAAGCAGGGGAAAACCTTCAGGCACGTTGCTATGAAGTAATGGGGGTAACACATCCATTTTCAGTGATATATCTTCATCCGTACACTGTCTGGTCTCCGAGACTATCATTTGTTCTGGTGGAGATGGGAAATCATCTGTACTGAAGGTAGAATCATCATTTTTCATTGCCTCTGCACCTAAAGGGGGAGGAGGAAGATCTTCACTTGGAAATGACAAATCCTTTTTATTAGAGGATGGCAAGTCAGCACTTCCATAGGACAACACTTCATCAACAGGAGACAGTATTTCTAACAAAGCATCCTCATCAGCTGGAGGGAGACCCTCATCACTAATAAAAATTGTGTCCTCTTCACCTCGGGAAGCGCAGGTCTCTGCTTGAAACAATTGCTTTTTTGATGGGACAGAAGAAAACTGTTCCCTCTTTTCTTCCTCCGCTTGCCTTTCAGCTGGGGAGTTACTTTGATTTCCTGTGTCTACCCTTTGCAGAGCATCAAGTGGACTTGGTTCTGTATGGATGGCCTCACAAATTCCTGGTGCAGGTGTGCTAGATGCAAGTCTCTCAGTCAAAAGCTCATTTTTGCCTCCGGAAATTGATAAGTTTCCTGCAGAGAGACATGCTAATAACTTGTTCTCTGTAGTCTCTTTGCTAATTGGAAAAGAGACAGTATTCCTAAACTGCTCAGTAGCCAAATCTAGGTGTTTCAAAGAACCTGTCAGTGGAAACCTCATTATGTCTGTATTTTGATCCACAAATAAACTGTTTACTCTACCATCCCTTTCCACTCTGCTAGTTGTGGAACTAAGGTTCTGCTGTTCATAGTCCTTAAGTGAGTAAATATCATCACTGCATGAAGAGCTGGCAACTGCACCCTGCTTTGTGATGTCCTCGGAACAGGTTTTGTTTCTACTGCAGTTTCCTGAGGCATCCAGATGTGGCTCATCCATTCGCTTTGCAGGACGATGAGATTGGGAGTAATCTGCTGACTGCATTTTGAAGGCATTTGCTTTGTCCGATGGAATGAAAGAAAGGAAATTATCAGTGCAGCTGTGGTCTGAAACGGCTTCAGGGTGTTTCTGGGAGTGTGGTGAAGTCTCACTGCTGTCATCTTTGGACTCTTCATGTTCATTGGGTTTGTTACTAGGTAACATTTCCTTCCCAGTACTTATGGCTATTAACGTCTCTTTTGAAACATCAAGAGGTGCATCACCATTGTCACAGACAAACTCTTCTGGGAGACTGACATCTGTGTCCTCTCCATTTTTCAGCTGTAATTCAGAGTCCGAAATGGAGCTTTCCGAGATGTCAATCCAAAGCGCAGATACTATCTGAAATTCTGGGAGCAACGAATCTGACATGGTGCTTCTGCATCTCGGAGAGAAGTTGTTTGATTTGGGTGATGATTCAGTAGAAGCTAATCCTTCAGAAAATGCTTTTAAATTTAGCTCTTCCTCAGAAGCTTCATGAGAAATATGGTCCAATTGCTTCAAACACCAACTATCATTCACCTGATGGGTCTCATAAGGGACAGGCACTTCCACTTCTTTAACTGGAACATTTAAAAGAAAACATTAAGGAAATCAGATTTCAGAAATTATTTTATAGAACAGGTTGCTGACAGGTAATTTAGGACTCAAATCCAGTAATCCTCTGCTGAAGATTGCATTTAGAAGACAGTAGTGTTAAATAAACAGTTAAAATTAGGACTATTTTAATATACTAAAGGAAAAAATGTAGACATATCAAGTAAAGATGAAGAACTCTGTAAGGCAGCAAGAAATATGAACTGAGGATAAAATCTGGAAACAAAAATAACTCTAGCATGTCCTGGTGAAGTCCATCTTCCACTGATCTATGTCCTTTTAAGAAGAACATCCTTAGATTATTAAAAAAAAAATGCTTCAAAAGAAAGTAAATTGTTGTTGACACAATCAAAATAAGCTATGATGAAGCAGCAAAATCATATCTCAAACCTTTGAGAGATCTCCACTATCTTGCCTCACAGTGATTTATACATTGGGTACAGTGAGCAAGACACTTAGGTAATAAATGAGATGATTGTCTCTCTTTTTGTCTGGATTAAAGTTTGATTGAAGTGGTTGAAGTACATTGAACATAATAGCATTAAATATGATTTACCAGTTCCTTGAGGAGTATTTTCTGCATGGCTCAGGCATAAGTTACGCACAGTAGAAAGCATCTCCAAGCCTTTCCTTGTGAACCTGCCATCACATGAATTGATATCTTCATTGTCTTTAGGATCTGTCTCCGGGTTTGAAATAAATACCTTTTCCTCCAGCGGAGACTCCTAGAATGTAAACGTTTAAGATGAAGAATTAATGCCTCAAGAGAAAAGGACTTTGCTGGTGGCAGACTGGCACAAAGAGTGGTTAAGAGATCACAGATGACACTGTTCACACTAAGATATTTAAGTGCATATGGACTTCTGTGCATATAGACCTATGTTGGGGCTCTGTCACTGATGGAGGAAATAAGGAAGGGACTGATCTCCGTGGCTGCTATGGGCACATAATAGTTTACTGCTGACAGGTTCAGTTTCTCCTGGAGCAGCACAGCTCTTACTCATGGGGGATGGAATAAACACATTGTCACTAGTTAAGAGAGAAAGTGGAAAGGGCAGGAAAGTTGTGGTAAACCAACACATGCTAGAATTTAGTCTTTAGCTGAAGTGCATAGAATCACACACGACCGATTTCTACTTGACATTCAGAGCTGCTGGAGCAGTCTTGTACTGACACTGTCTTAAGGCAAATATAACCTGGGGCACCATTTCTTCAGGCAGAAATGAAATTACAGAGGTGATCCTTACCAGAAACGCACACTTTCTGCCTTCTCTTGTAACGGTTGTGGAAATAGGTTCATCCATTCTAGCTGAGTTTGCTTGTTCCAGAGGTGATAAAAGGGGACCCTGAGTGTTAAGCTCTGAAAAGTACAACATTAAGTTACAACGTCTCCAAGGCTACATTTTTTTTGGCATGAATAACTTGACTGTAGCTTTTTGTTTAGTTTGGTCAGAAAAGGTTTATTTAAAGGTAGTCGTAGTTTGAGCAACTTAGTTTTGCTCTACCCATTCCTTGTCGCACCAGCAGAAACCGAAAGGACCGATAACTGTATTTATCCAGTCATCACCTTACTGATCAGCCAGTTTGCAGAAACTCCAAGCCCCACATCCAGATGTGTCTACTCTCCATCCATGTGTAGATGGTATTGCAACAAGATAATTTACACCTTCATTACACCTCTTTCTTGCTAATCCTGAACAGGTCCTAGTACCAAAACAAATGTGGGAGGCAACCAAGGAACAGATTGACATCAGCATCACAAGTTACCTCTCCCAGGCTAATTAGCTTGACAGTCCTCTTCTGAAAGATCATTCGACCCACTCCAAAGAAAACTCGAGACTTCAGCATTTGCCCAAGTGGTTGCAAACCGTTTGCTACAGAAACCTTCTTGATTGAATACCTGTATTTTTACAATCCTTCATCATAATGACCGAGCTTGTGGTTTGGCTGGTGGCACCACACACTTTCTTGGCCACCATTTCAGATGCATCAAGGCCTTGACCACCAAGGGACTGCTCCAAACCTGGGGACTCCTCTGCCTCTTGCTGGTATTGTGCCAGGGGTTTGTGCTCAGTAGAAAAACTGTGAACAGTTAGAGAAGGAATTAATAGTTGGAAGTTGGAATGTTTGACTATTTAAATTAATGATACAAGAGTCTAGAAGCTAAAACCCTATTCATTTTTTTAATGTGAAAACCCAGGAGTATTCAACACCACTAACATGGGTCTCAAAATAATCATCTTAATTCAGAAGATCAGCTCCCAAACCTTAGTTAAAAGCTTGCCTGTTTGTAATAACTACAAGTTCTTGTATTCCTTGTTTCTAGTATTTAAAATCCATTATTGAAACCCCAAACCAGCAGCTTTTTCCACATGTTGGTAATTTATTGTTTTAGTTTGCTCTCATTTTTAGAAGGTATTTCCCAGCCCTTTCCATCCCTGTGCATCCCTGATTATTAACTGTGTTCCTGGGCAGTATAAAATACAAACACATCTGTGCTGGTGGATTGAGGTGCAATTACCACTCTGCACTCTTACATAGGAGAGATCCATCACAATCACCGAGCGATGCAGCAGCAGAGTCTGGGTGCACGACAAGTTCCTCCAGGCCCTGTCTGCTCCAGACTGACGCCAATATTCACTGTCCTCCTATGAGCAGGCTTGTCAGCAATAAGAAGTGAAAGCAGAGCCAAGAAACCTTTTAAAGATTTCTGTGACTTGTAATCAATAACACCATGAATTATAGATCAGTTCCATGCAGGAATTTATTTGAAAGCCTTTCCCTGTGGGAACTTAAGTAAATGCACAAACCTCACTTACCAGTCTGCTAAAGGTCTGGGGAACTGAATGAAAGGGGTTTTTTAATTCACATATAGATCTATATTTGGGTTTAACTGCATTCATTTTTTTTTTTTTTCGTGTGCTTTGGAAGGCTGCTGCTCTGAGCAGTGTGGGGACTTGCTGGGTCCCCATCTGCACTACTCATTTGAAAGCACCCACATACATACCCTGCACAGAAGGGTGCTTCATCTTCTTAAAGCTTGGGAAAATCTGAGATAAATACACCGGTTCTTACTGATGTATTGAAGTGATGAATATATTCTACCTGAAGAATTTAGTAAGGACCTCCAGATAATTTATTTAATACTCTCAACAGCCTTACAATAAACTGGTCTCTGAGGAGCTTACTGTTTTGGATCTGAGATGGCTGGACATACAGAAGAGACAAAAAAAAAACAGTGAAGTGGGTCAGATTGCTAAATGGCAATCTTGATGCATCAACCGCTTGAATACAGAGGTTTTCTAAACTTATCATTATAAAACTCCCTCTTGGGAGCATTTAAACCCCACACAATTATCTGACACATAGCTACTCCCATCTTCTACACCAGAATTGTTCTTATCTTCAGCTTTCACTGTGGAAAGAGTTTTACTTACCCCTCATATTTATCTCTTTGCTTATTCTTTAGCTGGACACCGCTTGCTCTGCTCCCTGATAGATCAGACCTCTCTGGATGAGCTGCTTCTTCTGTTGAAGAGGAGGAGTGGTATAACTTTGGGCTAGAAGTAAGTCTCATTGCATTCAGCCTTATTACTTCTTCAGTTGTTGCGCTATGTGTATGCTAAAAGGAAAAAGTAATAGATAAGGCTTCGCCTGGGCTCTTCAGCTGTAATGTCAGCTCAGACTTCAGTTATTACCCACTGAAAAACCCACCAAGACATCAAGTGACTTAACCTCTTGATTCCCAGTCATATTATGTAGCTTTTCCTCGAGCTGTGCTGTTGAGTGTTGCATCCTTAAAATATCTCTTTGCTGCTTTAATAAAAGCTTTCTTTCTTGATGGGCTGCCCTATAGATGTTTTGCAGGTGTTGAATTTCTGCCTAAACAAAGCAGAAAAACAAAGGAGGGAGTACAAGACAGGGTTAGTCCCTTGTTTTGTAAAACATTTTCACTGTTTTATTTTCCATTAGTGCTGACTGGGGGTCACCTGTGAAAACCAGTGATGGGTAAGGGCATGTTTCACTGCTTGGGAGGCAAGACTCTCAGAGGAGAGATCTTTGGAAAGGAATTATCTTCAGGTCAGTCAAAACTAGAGGAAGCTTATAGAGTCACAGAATGGTTTGAGTTGGAAGAAACCTTAAAGATCACTCAGTCCCACCCCCTGCCATGGGCAGGGACACTTCCCACTAAATCAGGGCTCTAAGCCTCATCCAGCCTGGCCTTGAACACCTCCAGGGATGGAGCAGCCACAAATTCTCTGGACATCCTGGGCCAGAGCTTGTTTCAGTGCTTGTGTTTTTCACTGTTTGCAAAGGAATTCCTTGAAGTAAAGAAGAGGCTTGTACTACATAAGGAGTAGAACAGAAATTTTCTGATTACCAATTGTAATTATGAGCCCAGCATTCCTCTCAGCAGCAGGGGAACTGAGTCTATAAAATTATCTGTCAGATTAATTTAATATATTTCAACATCAGAAGCATAAATCAGTGGAAACCTACATTATATGGCCTGCTTGTTATGTCACAAATAGGAAAAGCCACAGTAACAGTGGAGTAGCTGTGAAAAAAGTGTTTTCTTTTCTCTAAGATTTACAGGCTGCTAACTTTGGCACAGAAAAACTTCAACTGAAGGTAGGAAGCAAAGCAGAATAATACATGTGAAATGACATCGGTGACTGTTTTAAAAAACAAACCCCACTTGCTTCAGCAGCTCCAGGCACCTCCCACTGTTTATGAGCTCCAGCTTCTCTTGCTGCAGCATTACCTGCTCCTGTTTCAGCTCTGTTAGGATTTTGCACTGCTTTGCAGCCATGGCAGAGGCTCTCTCACTGTCTTGTAGGCTTTCCAGACATCTGGAGACCAGAGAAGGATGAGAATCACAATCAGATAATTAAATGCCATCAATTTAAAGCTCTTCAGAAAACAATGCTAGGGCCAGGAGCAAAGCTCCTCTGGAAGGAGCTGTAAAAGCAGCAGGAGCTACAGAAGTCTCTGCAGAAAGAGCTGCTAGACTTGCCAGACGCTGGATGACCCTGGAACCATATTGCCTGGAACTTTCTGAGGCAACTAGTCTTCCCTGAACACTCAGTACCCAGCGCTGACTACTGAGGGACACCTCGCATGGGAGAGCTCACAGTGTCCCCAAGGCTACCTCAGCACTGAGGGACACCTTGCACCATGGGGGTCAAACCACCCCAAATGACCTCAAGCTCAGGCTGCAAAAGAGAGCTCCTCTGTGCTCTGGAGAGGATAAAGCTGTGCAGACTCCTCTCCCTCTGCTTTACCAGCACTTACTCCACATGTGAATGATTTTATATTTGCTCTCTTCCCCAGACCTGGGACTGTTTTCCTTCCTTTGAGCAGGCAGTGACACCTAATACTGAGACACCTGTCCCTGTCAGAGTAGTCTCATAGCATCCTGCCTGTGTGTCCCCTCCTCACCTTTTCTGGTGGCTCAGCCAGGCCAGCTCAGCCCTGGCTTTCTCCTGGAGAGCTTTTTTGCGGAGCTCAAGCAGAGCATCCTGGTGTCGAGCTCGCAGCTCTTCTCCCCTCAGACACTGTTCTGCCATGGCCAAGCTGAAAGAGCAGAAGGTGCTGGAGTGTCCGTAGTGCCGACCGACTTCGCTCCACTGGTGACAGAGCAAAGCATCATGTTTATCAGAGAAGTGCCATGCAGGTGATGAGTTTGACTTATGGACTAACAGTCAAAAGCACAAACCCCAGAAAAAAACCCACCCACCCCCAATTGGTACAAGAGTTGGTGTTACCTGGCTGTTGGAGCTGGCTGGGTCACTGCTCTCTCCAGAGTCCTCCCCTACACAGGTCTCCTCATGGGGCAGGTTCACTGGCGGTGGCAACAGATTCAATTTTTGATGGTCGTGCAGCAGCTCCTGGTACTCTGCTGGCAGGGAAACTAGGGTGAATATTTAAAGTCACCATAAGCAAAACATTTCTCTCTATTGGAAGGACAAAGAGTCCCAGAATCGTCCCTACAACACACGATTTCACATCCATTCCTGAATTCAAGGTGCCTTTGCAGAGATGTGGCAGCCAGGCCTGCACATTACCCTCAGCATGTGCCTGAAGGAGTCATCCCACAGCAAGGGGTGAACACTAACCTTGCCTTCCAGTGAAATCTTGGTAAAAGCTGCAGAAAGTGCTGCTGGACTCCCCAGTCATGTGAAAAAAAGAGAACTATAAATAGGGTAAATAATTCCCCAACTCCTCAAATTATTTTCTGTAGGATCATCAGGAGTACAAGGAGAGATTGCTATGGTTTAAATACGCATAATGGATGTAAGTATTAGGTCAAAATTATAAAAATCTCTTTGGAAAAACAATGAAATCAGTGGTTCACAGAATCACAGAACAACCAGATTGGAAGGGACCCATTGGATCTTCTAGTCCAACCGTTCCTATCTAACACTAAACCAAGTCCCTCAATACCTCATCCACCCGTCCCTTAAACACCTCCAGGGAAGGGGAATCAACCACCTCCCTGGGCAGCCTATTCCAATGCCCAATGACCCTTTCTGTGAAAAACCTCCTCCTAATCTCTAGCCTAAATCTACCCTGGCAGAGCTTGAGGCCATTCCCTCTTGTCCTGTCCCCTGTCACTTGGGAGAAGAGGCCAGCTCCCTCCTCTCTACAACCTCCTTTCAGGTACTTATAGAGAGTAATGAGGTCTCCTCTCAGCCTCCTCTTCTCCAGGCTAAACAACCCCAGTTCTCTCAGCCGCTCTTCATAGGGTCTGTTCTCCAGCCCCTTCACCAGTCTTGTTGCTCTTCTCTGGACTTGCTCCAGAGCCTCAACATCCTTCTTGTGGTAAGGGGCCCAGAACTGGACACAATATTCAAGGAGCGGCCTCACCAGTGCTGAATACAGAGGGAGAATCACCTCCCTGGACCTGCTAGTCACACCGTTTCTGATCCAAGCCAGGATGCCATTTTCCTTCTTGGCCACCTGGGCACACTGCTTGTTCATGTTCAGTCGGCTGTCGACCAACACCCCCAGGTCTCTCTCCTCCTGGCAGTTTTCCAGCCAGGTTTCTCCCAGTCTGTAGTTCTGCATAGGGTTGTTGTGCCCCAAGTGCAGGACCCGGCATTTGGCCGTGTTAAACCTCATGCCGTTGGACACTGCCCAGCGGTCCAGCCTGTTTAGGTCCCTTTGCAAAGCCTCCCTGCCCTCCAGCAGATCCACACTTGCACACAGCTTTGTGTCATCTTCAAATTTGCGAAGGGTACCCTCAATGCCCTCATCCAGGTCATTGATAAAGACATTGAACAGGACTGGACCTAGCACTGAGCCCTGGGGAACACCACTTGTGACTGGCCTCCAGCTGGATTTAACACCATTTACCACCACTCTCTGGGCCCGGCCATCCAGCCAGTTTTCTACCCAGGAGAGTGTGCGTCTGTCCAGGCCAGAGGCTGGCAGTTTCCGAAAACTGTGTCAAAGGCTTTACTTAAGTCCAGAAAGACCACATCCACAGCCTTTCCCTCATCCAGCAGCCGAGTGACTTTGTCATAGAAGGCGATCAGGTTGGTTTGGCAGGACCTGCCTCTGGTAAACCCATGTTGACTGGGCCTGATCACCTGGTTCTCTTGTAAGTGCTTCATGATAGCACTCAAGATCACCTGTTCCATGACTTTCCCTGGCACTTAGGTCAGACTGACTGGCCTGTAGTTCCCCGGATCCTCCCTGCTAGCCTTCTTGTAAATGGGAGCTACATCAGCCAGTCTCCAGTCCAGAGGTACCTCCCCAGTCTTCAAGGGTGTGTCTACAATGGTCTGGGGGCCTTTCGAAGAGTCCTGTGGGCTCTAGAAGGCTCTGGGGACCCTAACCCTAACACCTAACCCTAAACCTAAACTTAACCCTAATCTTAAGCCTAACCCTAACACTAACTCTAACACAAAGCCCTAAATATAACCATAACCCTTAGCCTTACCAAAACCCTAACACAACCCCAACCCTAACCCTAACCCTAGCACCTAAACAAACCCTAGCCCTAATCTTAACCACAAAGCTAATCCTAACGTAAATACTGTTCTAGCCCCTGGATGCTGTGCTATATCTCATGCCATGCTATAAAATATTGATTGCCCAATACCACCAAATCCTCTAATTTAGTGATTCACCTTCTTGAAGCGCTGAGCAACGTGAACCCCTTCCTCCCAGAGGTTTTCTTTCTCCCACTGTTTCAGTATCCACTGGGCTACAATCTCTTTCCATCTTCAATGCAGAGCGTTCCAGTAGATGCATCTCTTGATTGCTAGAGGTCAGGGAGAAGGGAAATATTTTCTTATTGTAGTCAGAAAGACCATCTCTTTTCCTGGCTTTTAGAGCTAAGTCAAAATAAGCACCGATTTTTGGAACAACACAGTGCAAATGCTTTATTGCCCCGAGTCATTTATATAGTAAAACTATGGCTAAACCATCAGAGTGCCTTGGGTTTTATCACCTTCTGTACTTGCCAGCTGCATTGTCACTTTTGGGTTGGTATCCTCTCCTCACTTGCTCTGCATGGTCCAATCTTGACACAGAAGGATCACTGCCTTTCGAGCTACCATATGCCTGCAAACACAGGAATTGCTCATAGACCCAAATGAGTCAATTGAAAGGCAGAACTCTTAAGCCTTCTTATCTCATCCTTTTGGGAAATCATTGTAGATAATGTTTTTCATACACCAACAGTTCCTAAAGAGTTGGATTAGCTAATGATCTGGATGGCACTCACAGTGAACAATACTATGTGGGCACAGAGGAGTGAGGCAGTATTACAGCTCTCAAACTGTTGTGTACTTGGAGTTGCTTTCATGGGAATTAGAGTACTGCGTTCATCCTAGGGGCTTTAAAAAAAGAAAAGCTATACGGGAGACACTTCTGTGCAAGTTGGTCAAACATATTCAAACTTACCTCTAAGTTGTGCTGAAGCAGGTCACTCAAAACCTTCTGGCTTTCTTGAACCTCTTGCTTTACTTTCCCCCTTAGCACTAAAAGCTGCTGTTCCTGCTGGCACTGATGGACCTGCATTAGGAAATGACGCGTTAAAAATGATATTTTTAATCACATCACACTGTTCCTCGGAGCTGAAGGCCAAAGGATAGCACACTCCAAGAGAAGGCAGCATAGGTATCATGCAGTCAATTTCTGCTGCATTTGGAGGGCAATACAAATAGTGATTTTTAGCTGCAGCACAGCAATGCATTCTTGCCCACCTGCACTACCCTCCAGCCTCCAAACAGCAGAATAAGGCTAGCTCCTCTTTTATAGCTACGTAAGGTCTGTAAACCTGATGCAGAGTCAGCTGATGACAACTGACTATAACCTAAACACACATGAGGTCAGCGTTAGCAAGCACCTTTTTACTTGAGATAGCAGAACTTAACTCTCTCTTTGCTTCTTGGGTGGGTTACTTACTGTACCTTCAGTTTGTGAGCCAGCAGGAGGGAGGTTTGCCTCAAATTGTCTAGATGGCTTCTGTGTTTCTCCTCCAGGTCTGTGTAGCTCTGGTCTTCCTCACCTGCAAAAGCTTAGGAAATAGGCAGTAACAATCACCAGCTGCTAATTAAAAAAAAACCCCTAGTCTCTATTTAATAGGTGCCAGCTGAAGAAAGCAGCAGAGTTAACCAGAGGGAAGAAGTAAAAGCAGATTCTTTCAGAGTCCAGTTGTTGTCCTGAAAAATATGTTTCTGTGCTGTCAAAGTCCTTTAGGATTTAAGCCTTTTTATGTGGTTTGCCAGCAGGGCAGGCTTTCTGGGCCACTGCCGAGGCCAGTACAACCTTGTAAGTAATCTAACAGTGTCACGTCTGCTCCTTAGTGTTCTTTGCTGCATTTCAGGCCTGACTGCACTCCTCAAAACATGCCTGAGGGGAAGAGGGTATGTGTACATTGTTCCTAACTGTGTTTTCCTTTTGAATCCTCCCTGACCCTGTTTTTGGAAGCCTTCTAAACCTGATATCTGCCTTTAATCCTGCAGTAAGATTTCCTGTATGCATTTACTTCTTCTACCATATCTGAATGAGGAAAAGATCATTACCTGCATCCTGTCAAGAAATTTGCTAGCATGAAGTCCTACAAGTACTGGGGAAAGGGGAAAAAAGCAGGACTTGCCTGTGCTAAGAAGGGGAAGGACCGGGGAGCAGCTCATGTTCAAAGCCCAGAGTTCAGAGCATGGCTTATCGCTACACCTGTCCCCACTGCTCCTTTGCTACACCAACAGGATAAGACCCACCAGTTATAGAAGGGGAAAAGCTTTCTAACCTGGTGACTTGTTTAGGAACTCTAGCAGCATCGTAGGTGCCTTCTCTGTCTCACAGCTTCTCCCTGTGCAGGGGTGCAAGCTTGA
This sequence comes from Coccyzus lansbergi, assembly GCA_033558105.1. Classification (NCBI taxonomy): domain Eukaryota; kingdom Metazoa; phylum Chordata; class Aves; order Cuculiformes; family Coccyzidae; genus Coccyzus; species Coccyzus lansbergi. The sequence goes on along the minus strand of JAUMJK010000501.1, from coordinate 153,560 downwards.
TTTCTCTCCTTTGTCACAGCAGCAGACGAAGCCATGGAAAAAAAATCTTTCACTTTTAAGTGGGAAAAACAACCCTTGTTCCAGGTGCACCTATTTCACTGCTGCTTCCTTATTGTAACTCTCCTGCCTGTCTTTTACAGTACAGGTGATGTAATGTTTACCAGTGATATGTTCTTGGCTGCTTCGAGCTTCTCAGATGAATTGCTAAGCTTCTGCAAACACGTTGTGTGTTTACTCTGAGCTGTGCCACTGTCACAGCAACCGGAGTCATAAATGAAGTGTGGGTCATAAATAGAAATAGGTTTGACTTGGAAACTTGAAATAAAAATCTGTATCTCTATCCAGATAGTTAGATGTTCTGCTTAAGGCCTGACCAATGGGATTGATCACAAAGTGGAAAAAAAAGTTTGTTCTGATCTGTTTTCACTCATGTTGAACACAAGTTTCCTAACTGTGCTATTTCCGGATGCATTTCTTGTGTTGCAACATCTTGTGTTTAAAAAAAATGCCATCTGGTCAAATTTCACGTCCTCTTATGTTATGATGAATGGCGCTTAACCGTGTGTCCTGATAGCTCCACTGCACATACACTCTATCTTCTTAAGAAAATGCTATTTATTAAATCACTTTCCGCTGCACCTGCAGAATCTCTCTAAAGCCTATAGCATCTCTGTGACATATAATTAAAAAAGACAGGCTAAAAGTCTCATTTTTCTAATTACTTGAAGCTAGGCAGAAGCACTTACTGCTGCTTTACTCAAGGACAGCTTTTTCCTCTTTCCGCCCATGTCAGCAATCAGTCCAAACCAGTTATTACAGAAACACACTTGCAACTGGAGATGTAAGCCCAACTTTGACTGCATTATTGCCTGGAGGTGTATGAAGATGGGGTGTAAAAAATGCCATTATGGAATGGAGCAATTGGTCCAGAAGGAGTTGACCTATTCCCATTTCCAGAATTAACGTGCTTGCTCAATGGCTTTATCAGTTCAGGATGCTTTTCAGGCAAGGGAAGAGCTGGATGAAATACCACCCAGGCATTTCAGTACTTTGTTAGCATGCAGGAACTGAGTTGTAATGACCACAGGGAAATGGAGATACTGAAAAGAGGTTTGACTCCTGGTCACAACTGAGATACTGAACACAGGTGAACAGGATGGCTGTTTGGGCCTTCTTCAGTGAGACCTGTGAGCTCAGAAAAATCAATTTGCTGATCAACGTTCTTGACTACCTTGAAGAATCTCCTTTTCTACACCTGCTGAATCAGTTTCTTCTCTCTTCTATAAATATGTCTGGTATCCCACTTGTCATTGAAGAGTAGCTGCTTACTAAACAAGGGGATTAGTGTGGCCTGTGCTGCTCCTGTCCTCTGCATATTTTGTGTTTATAACTAAATCCTCTAGTGCGGAGGGCTGGCTGGAGTTCAGCTTCCAGCCAGATGTTGCAGCACATGGCAGTGCCTCACCCTGCTGCCGCCCCTGCCACGTGGGACATGTTGCATACAGAGCAGCTCTTGCTGCAGCCTGGCAAGAGAGAGCTGGACCTGGATCTGGACCTAACCAGAACCCTGAATTTCCATAGACTGTTCCTTCTATTGCTCATCAATTATACTGAATTCCCTCAACTCACTGCACTTCCAGGATGGATACCAAAGCCTCAACCTGCACAGCAGAGCAACAGTGGAGTCCACAGAATGAGAAATGCACATGTGCCCACATGCTTTACAGTGGCATCTGACAAGTAACAGCACATTATGGGATTGAAGTGTGGAGGGGACAAAGTCCTGACTACTTGTGCACGCACAGGGTATAGGATGACTTATCAGCCAGCTAATGAACAATGCAAGCAGATTGTAGGGAGGAAAGAAACCAGTCCAGAGGGAGAAAACTGTTGTCAAAGGAAGCGAGAGCAGTTCCAAAGAGCAAGTTCTGTGCGGTCTGCCATAGAGTCAAGCACACAGCACTGTGCTTCAACACTGCCACCAGAGCTTTAGAGATGTTTGATGGAGATCACCGAAGCTTTACCAGGTAGAAGTTTCATAAAATGCAAAAGACAGTGTAGGCTTTTGAAGCAAAACGTGAGGAGCTGTATTATCTCAGAACTATCAGTTGGAAGACAATTGGCTGAAACCATACTGTTACACTCCTTGGCTGATTCCACTAATTTAATCAGTTCTCCCTCTGCAATAAGCAAGAAGGCAGCTCCCTCTAGTGATATGAGAAAATACATCAAGGGGAAAGACATTACATACAAATCTTTGTAATCCAGGTTAAAATTCTGTGCTTTAAGAATAATGAAGAACATCCAATTTGCTTTCCCCATGCAAATGACATTAAACCAGTAGCCATGCTTCTGCTTCAACATTTAGAGGAATACTTTTTAACCAATTAATTTCAGCTTAAACCTTGTTAACCCTCAAATATATATATATAAAAAAAAGGAAACAAAAGTCTGGCTTGATGAAATGAGTTTTCTGGCTCATTTAGTCCAATATTGGTTAGTGGTAGATAGTTGTGGTTGGACTCGTGATCTCAGAGGTTTTTTCCAACCTGGTGATTCTATGTGGCTCACAGTTCAGCCACAAGGAAAGGGCACAGGGAAACCAGGGGTTTTAATCACCTATTAAGTTCCCTTATTCATCAGCAATGCAGAAACTTGGGCACTACAGGCTGTGTTCAAAGGGTGAGCTGCTGTGCCAAGGAAAGCACAGCTCATCTTCCCAGCTCCCTGTGGAAGAGACCTGGTGGGAATGATGGAAAAGCTTTATGTAGTGTTGTGTCTGAGATGTGCAAACCACTTCCTCGTCAGGTTACACCAAGTTTTGTGCATAAACTGATTAGAGATGCACATAAGAGCTATGTGAAATGCTTTCCAATGATTCCTGTGGAGATGATTGTTGTTCATCACAGCATAGGCTTGAAGTGTCCCCAACTCTGGATTTTTATACTGGCTGTGTTTAAAAAGAAAATTCCATACTTAGGTTCACTGTCTTACCCCAAGCCTAATGGTTACAAATAATTTGTGGATATCTGCTTCTTATCTTGTGCTTTATTGTCTTTGAAAATGAAATTTGTTATTTTGGCAACTATATTGAGTACAGAAAACATTTCGTGTCTTTGGCAAGCAATTAGCAGTATTTGAAGGTAAATATTGAAATGTTGCAGCAGTTGTGTAATTGCACATCATTATGTTGCATCCACACGGTGACTTCTGCATTCTGTGAAAGCAAACGGAATCAACTGCTGATGTGATGCATTATAGCAAACAATGCAGCCTTGCGTCTGAATGCCCTTCTCCTGATAAGAGTGGGGAACAGATTCACTTGTGACCCATATTTCAAACCCACATTGTCTTCAGGATGACAGTTCTGGGCCTCATCTGCAGCAACATGGCCCAGACTGGAACTGCTGGTTTGCAGTCAAACCTTGGGCTTGAGCTCACTCAGAGCTGTCAGCTCCTTAAATGCTCTGAGAAGGTAAAGGTTCCTCCTGGCACAGACATGGGGCAGCAGTTCCTATTGTCCCCGTGGTGAGTAGTGGATGGCAGGGTCTTTTTGCCAAATAGCTTCCAGAACTGGAGCCTGTGCATATTAATGTTAAATAAATACAACGTCTCTTGCTTACGGTAAACACTTCAGACAACAGACTTGCAGCCCAATCATGTAAGATTCCCTTCTAGTCCCTGGGGCGTGGGGAGAAGCATAGCAAAAAACGCTGGCTTCTCTACCACCTCAAAATCCAATATTACATATAAAATTTTGTGGGGAAAACAATGGAGAACCCTTAATAAGAGCAAAGGGGTTTTGTAAGTACCCTCTTTGAGGAAAGGTTATCTGATCTTGTTCTTTTGTCTCAGAAAAAGCCCTTAAAACAATGCACCATCTGCTACTGTTTGGTGGAAGCAGGCAGAGATCTTTTTAGTGGCCTGCATGCTACTGTTTGCCATTTAACCCTTTCAGCCACAGACTTTCCTTTCTTTCCGGGCAAACATTTGTTTTGAGCAGAGTGGTGATGCCCTGGCCCTCACCTTAGCCAGCCCTGCAGGATTTGGAGCTGATCTCTCCTTCCACCCTGCACCCTTTGTTAACCTTTGTGTTTGGTGCCTTGGTGTCTCTTCCTGTATAATATAACGTGGCAATGATGAAGAATTAATTGCAAAGCTCCTTGAGACCTTCAGATGAAGCTGCAAGGTGCTAAAAAGGTCTCTGATCTGAGTGGAGTTTGTTCCATCTGTAGCTGTCTCTGTGTAACAGCACAGGAGTAACCTGAGGTGCCGCTCTGCTGAATTCACACCCGGGAGAGCACAGCCCTGCTCTGAAAAGGAAAAGCTTTTCTATTGCATTTTCTGGTGGGACGTATCTGTTAAACTGGACATGAAGGTTGAGGGGACGGTTTTCCATATATTCATCCTTCACCTTTGAAATCTGGAGCGTGAACCAGCTGTTGGACTCCCCCCACCCTCCTCATTCTAGAAGCCCTAGAGTGTTCAGAATTCATAGAATTATAGAATCATAGAACAACCAGGTTGGAAGAGGCCCATCAGATCTTCTAGTCCAACCATTCCTATCAAACACTAAACCATGTCCCTCAGGACCTCATCTCTTGCTATAAAGGGGCTGTTTTTTTCTCTTGCAACGGCATAAGAAGCACCAGGGTGGGAACTGAGTAACCCCCATGCTCTGAGGCTTTGGGGAATGCCACCTTACCCAAGTCCTGCTCAAAGCCGTGGTGAGTCTCGGTGCCAGGGCTGGAGGTGGCAGAGGGCTGCAGCCCCAGGCTGCCGGGTGTCTGGAGGCTCTCTCTGGGAGGCTGGATGGCATCTTCTTGTCGGTTCTGAATTTTCAAAGTGGTCTCACACCGGTAGTGATTTCTCTGAGCTGTGAGGTCCCTCTGGGGGCTGTGTCAAGGTAACAGCAGCAATTACTCTGAGAGTTTTTCAGATTGTGCATGTTTATAAGCAATCTTTTGAACTAAAAAATTATTATTTCATTTTAACAAAGCTATCACTTATTAAATTGTGTTAAACGGAAACAAGAGACACTGAAAAGTCATACCTGCCAATGTACAAAATCCCATTTCTTGCAGCTTGCTCTTGTCAGGAACGTTAACAATGCTCCTCTTGACCTACTCTAAATACTGCTCTGAAAGAACTGGAGATTTTTCGTCCCAGTGGCAAACAAACAACCACCTTGCAGCTTTGAAGCTTAATTTATGACGGCTGCATCGTACAATCTGTGCCATTGTTAGGACTTAGTTGCACAATGTAGCTCTGAACCTTGGCAAAGCTTTTTGAAATCGTTTTAGAAACAAGAAATGCCAAAGCGCTGCTCTCTGCTCCAGCATTTCTGGGACAGGTGCTGAGCATGGCGAAGATTCACCATATATACTTCAATATTTCAAACCAATATCAGCATCAGATCCTGTGATCCTGGCAGAGATGTCAGCTAACTGGTTTTACTTCATTTTGATCTGTAACTCTCTGAGCTTAACTAAAAAGATTAGGAAGAGAGGTGTGAAAATGGGCATTTATTGATGAAGCCTCGGCTGAAACCCAAGCAGGGACACTGCGACGCGTTGAAACAGTGACAGATGTTTTCTTTTTTATACAGAAAAATGAATGTGAATATTTTTTTTTTTTTCTAATCGGCAATCAGCTTAGGGAAATCTCATTTCATTTTTCTCATTAATAAGCTTTTCTTTGTTTTTCATGACCCAGAAACTACTAAAACGATTAGAACAGCTCCCACTAACGCGTCTTGGATGTAGTCTTCAGAAAGTGGGAGAAAAAGTGGATGAGGGAGAAAGAGAAGAGGTAATAGGGATTTCCTAAAAAGCAGTTCTAATACTTGTTGGACAAATGCACTGAGTAATGTCTCTGCATGTATGTTTGTTAGTTTTTTAGTCAAAGACACTGTTCCCTTTGCCTACTTCTCTTTGAAAAGGCTGATGTCAAGGTCCAGATGCAATCCTGCCTGTTTCCTGGGAAAGCCACTGTCAACATCAGTGGAAAGGGATGCAAGAAGTACTGAGATCACACAGGAGTGGCCATCAGCCCCTCTCCTCTAGACAATACCAGCTCTCCAGCTGGTATAAACCATCACAATTCTCAAATGAGACTCTTAGGATTTGCAACAGCTAAAGAGAAAGCATTATTGGGTCCGCAGTAGGAGGCAGAGCTCTGATCTAACAGCTCAGCACATCAGCAGCTGCTTGCTCTGCCCCCTCACCAGCGCTTATGGCAAAGCGTTTGGATCTTTTTGACTCTCAGGAGACACCGAATGTCAGAGAAAGCCACTTCCGAAGGTAACTGGATCAAACTAAGGATGAAATTGCATCCACTTGTTCTGGCAGTTTGGGTAATTCCCATCAGTGAGTCATTTGCATTAGCAACAAATCTCCGCCAGCAGCCCTTGCGGACGGCAGAGCAGCCGGGCATGAAATGAGAATGTTTCTGATGGAAAGAGGCACCTGTGGGATTTCTTGCATGAACACGATTCCCTGTTTTCACAGCTCTAATTAAAGATGTAAACATAGAACTGTGCTGCCAAAACTGGCTGTGGGTAAGATCATGGTGAAGAGCACTGTTTTGGTAACATGGGATGTTTTGTATTTGTGGGTGAGGCTGACAAAGAGTCTGCCTTTATCAGGTGGCTTTGTTTAGATGAACTCCTGGAGAGAATATTCGTTGCAACCAAGTGTGGGTTCATAACTTGCTATCACCGGTATCAACAATGGAAGGTAGAGCACAGACCCAGTTCAGGAGCTTTTGCTCTCATGTTTTCTAGCCTAGCTCTGGCTACATTGGTGATGAGCTACACAGGCACAGATTCACCAAGGGCTAAGAACAGAGCAATGTTCCCACCTGTTAGCAGAGTCCTGTCAGTTTTTGCATGCTAGTCAAGAGACTGGCTTCCTTCTCTCCTTCTAACATTCTTCCCTATGGAGTTCATGGACTCACAGTGTGGAAGTTTCTGGAGCAGAAGAACAATATAGCAACACTTCCCACTTTTAATCTCTAAATACAGTGATATTTTATCTGCAAGTACCTCTCCTCATCTTTTGAAACAGCACTTGCAACAGGGGTGTGATTTATTGTTTGGGAGGTTTTATTGGTGAGATTTTTTTCTCTCTTGCTCTGTGAGGACTTTGACTCCACTGCTCCAACACACGGGGAGCTTTGCTTTCTCAGTAATTACATTGTTCAGGAAATCGCTGCAATATGTCTTATTTCTACTCCGTCTGATGCTTGTCCATTACAGCAGAGGGGCTATTCCCACTGGGGCCAACAGGATTCCACACCTACCTTCCATTACTGTGAATTAGAGTTGCATATAAACATGCAGGCATCATGACAAGAGTAATGGACCCACTGATTCCTTCAGCCTGGCAGGCTGTGCTCTCTAAGGTGCAGTGCATCTGCAGTTCTGACTCTCTTCACTGCCTGCTCCAAGTGCCAAGTGCTCATGTTTCGTACGTTTGCCATCGGCTGTGACACAACAACTCCGTAATCCTTGCAACTGATCTCTCCGACCAGAAATCAGCCCGACCTGGGTGAATGTGGTAGTTGCGCACAAAGAACAGGGGTTTAACTCTCAGTAATTCCAGTAATTACTGTTCATAACTTTGGTAAGCTGAGCTGTCTGGGCTTATCTCTCTAATTTTCATTTTCCTCTTGTTTACTTTGCACTGTAAACAACCTTCTGAAAAAGAATGCTGCGCCTTATACACTGCCTTCAGTTAAAAAAACTGCTTGTCTTCCCACTAGAGCTTTCTGCAGTTTAACTGCAAGCAGGTTGGTGCAACCAGCTCGGTCCCAGGATCCGGGGAACTGCCTGTTGCACAGACCACACCGACCCTGCCTGCACCAGGGTCCCACAGCACCAACTCTGCATCCTTTTCTCTGAATGAGAAGTTGGGGACGCGGCGGCCAGTTTGCCGCACATATGTCCTTTCTTCTGTAATGCCTGTCCAAGGCATAGTTAATCTTCCAGGGCTCAGGGGATTTATCCTCTAAGGGCAGACTTCTCAGCAGAGATGTGTGGCCCCCGCGGGGACGCCGGCTTTGTCCTTCAAGGCTGGACAGGGTCACAGCCTGGTTTGCAGTCAGAGATTGTGTCTGAATTAATAAGTTCCTACATGGCCCATACTGACACCAGAGATCCACCTGGGGCAGCTACACACATATCATAGAATCATAGAACAACCAGGTTGGAAGAGACTCATCGGATCATCGAGTCCAACCATTCCTATGAAAATGTCCTTGCTCCCCAAGTTACAGGCTGAACACAAAGGGGTTTCTATTGGCTGCCATCTACGTTAAACAATTAATTAATGTAGAATGACTGAAAACAACTTCCATTAATGTAATCCTTTTTTTTCTAAACTTGCTGCTTCAAAGCCTATTTTCCTTGCTAATCACTACGCTCTGACATGTGTCCTATTCAACAAAACCTGGTGTTTGTGAGTAGGTGTTGCTCCACTCACACAGCCTGCTAGAGCTGCAGCAATCAGAGGTTTTCACTTACTTCTGGAGCAAGGTGAAAACAATGACAAAAAGTGAAATCATAGAATCATAGAATCACCAGGGCGGAAGAGACCCACTGGATCATCGAGTCCAACCATTCCTGTCAATCACTAACCCATGTCCCTCAGCACCTCGTCCACCCATCCCTTAAATCCCTCCAGGGAAGAGGATTCAACCCCCTCCCTGGGCAGCCTCTGACAGTGCCCAATGACCCTTTCTGTGAAGAATTTTTTACTTATGTCGAGCCTGAACCTCCCCTGGTGGAGCTCGAGGCCATTCCCTCTTGTCCTGTCCCCTGTCCCTTGGGAGAAGAGTCCAGTCATTGAGTATGAGCTTTAGTATCTCTGCAGTAGGAGCTCTTGGAGGAAGAAAATGAATCTCTCTTTAACTTACGGTGAGAAAAAGCTTAGTGGAGATGTAACTAGGTACTCATAAAGACAATCAGTTTAGTCTTGTGCAGTGCCAAACAGCATCATGGAGCAGTTTGCATGGGCAGGGACACCTCCCACTGGGTCAGGGGCTCCAAGCCTCATCCAAACTGGCCTTCAACACCCCCAGGGAGGGAGCAGCCATGGCTTCTCTGGGCAACCCTCACAGGAAATCATTTCTTCCTAAGATCTCATCTCAATCATCCCTCTTTCAGCTCAAAACTGTCCCCTCTCATCCTATCCCTGCAATCCCTGATCAAGAGCCCCTCCCCAGCTTTCTTGGAGTCCCTTTCAGCCCTGGAAGCTGCTCTAAGGTCTCCCCGGCGCCTTCTCTTCTCCAGGTTGAACACCCCCAGCTCTCTCAGGCTGCCCTCGCGCAGAAGATGCTGCAGCTCTGGGACACTCCCTGGTCCCTCTTCACCCGCCTGGAGAGCTCAGAAGCGGCTGGGACGCTGCAGGGTCCCCGCTGGCTGTGCTGGCGGCGCCCTCTGGCGGGCAGTGCCGGTACCGCAGCGCCCCAGGCGGGGCTGGGCCCCCCCAGCTCCCCTGGTCTCCTGCTGGCAGGTTGTGTCTGGGGCAGAGCTCCCTTAGTGGGCACCCATCTCTCCGGAAAAGCCCTACTGAACCATAGAAATCAAAGAACTGCTGGGTTGGGAAAGACCTTTGAGATCATCTACAACTCCGGCAGTTGCTCTCTACAACTCCCTGAAAGGAGGTTGTGGAGAGGAGGCAGCTGGGCTCTTCTCCCAAGGGACAGGGGACAGGATGAGGGGGAATGGCCAACAAGCTCTGCCAGGGGAGGTTCAGGCTGGACATTAGGAAAAAAAAAAATCACAGAAAGGGTCATTGGGCAGTGGCAGAGGCTGCCCAGGGAGGGGTTGAGTCACCTTCCCTGGAGGTGTTTAAGGTATGGGTGGACGAGGTGCTGAGGGACATGGTTTAGTGTTTGATAGGAATGGTTGGACTCGATGATCCGGTGGGTCTTTTCCAACCTGGTGATTCTATGATCCTTTGATTCTATAACTTGTTAGCTTGGAGACTAGCACCCACTCTGCCATAACCTCCTTTCAGGTATTTGTAGGCAGTGGTAAAGGCTCCCCTCAGCTTCCTTCTCACTGCTATCGATCTCTCAGCTCTCCCCAAAGAGGTGGTTCCCTCTTCCAGTTCATCTTGTCAAAAATCTGCCTACCTGGCAATTCCCCGGGTGAGGAGTAAAGAGCAGTCTGGCTTCGCTCTGAATTGGTGCTATTTATTTTAACTGCGTGTGTGTGGCACATTTAGCAAAGAATAATATATCCAGATTGGTTTACCTTCCAGTGAGGAATCTGTGAGGTGGAGAGGCTGGGCTGGTTATTGGCTTTTCATGCAATAGGTTTATGTCCAACTCGGAGCCCTTATTCACAAGAAAACCTTTTAAAAAGACAAATGAAAGCATTTAATAAATATGCTTTTTGTAGAATTGAAATAGCCTGAGCTTTGGCATCTATTCTCTGCCTCCTTACGTGTGAGCACTTAACTGCTGCATAGCTCTTATCCACAGATTTCTAAATATATGGGATAAGGCTTGTAATTCCTTTCTTACTTCTGGGAAAGCCTGGCACCAGAAGGTAAAGCCCTGTGTCCAAAATCAGTGGCAAAGCCACAGATAAGAGATGTAGTTTCACAGATGTAGTGAGAAGAAAGTGATTAAATTATTACCCAAGTTAGAGTGTTACTTCCGAATGAGATTTGCTGGAATTTCATGGTTCAGCCCTACTGATCTAAACATACTGAAGGTGTATGGAGAACAAGCTGCCAACACTTAAGGCTCCAGCAACTGCTCCTTCTGAGCAGTATAGATACACCTTAGAAGACCCATTGCTCAGGGATTTTCCAAGACACAGCACTTCTAATAGCAAAGGGGAGACAAGGCTTAAACACCACTTTGGGGCTTGGAAAGAGTTGGGCTGTGGCCTCCGAGTCTCACTTGCATCATGTCAACGTGACTTACCTTGCAATGCATTTCTCGGGTCTTCCCCAGTGTCGAGGTGCTTCTGACCTGTTTTATGAGTGACCCACGGAAATTCTTTGCTTACAGCACTCCCACCAGGCAAAGATATTCCCTCCTGTCTGTCCGGGGCAGTTGCTCCCTCGCTGCTTCCCACAAGGCTAATCCTATCCAGCCCATGATATTCCCTATTTAATGACACATGTAACACATCAGGGTCTGGAGTATCCAGAAGCATTTGTATAGTCATTGTCTTGTTTTGCATATCCTCGGATGTCTCAGGTTCTAGGACAGAAGGAGACCCATTGTAAAGGTTCAAAGTTGTCTCTGTCAATGTTTTGTCACCAAAATCTCTAAGCGAGCTTGCTGCATTCAGTCTCTTAGTTGCCATCTCAATCTTTTCTGTGAGTTCTTTGGAAAGACTGTGTATGGCTTTCACTCGATCCTCTTTACTTCTGTATGGAGAAAGACCAGAAGTTGAGTCCTTGGAGTAAGGTATTGCATCTTTCTGAGGAAGAGAAAAGCTCAGAGGAGGCGTATGCAGAGCTGGGGGAGAGCAGCGTCTCAAGTTTTCACATTTCAGTGGATTGAGAAACCAGCATTCGGATTCCAGTGGTGCTGCAGAAGCTAATGCCTCTCTCTTTTTAGGTGACTGAACTGTTTCTAGAAGTTGATTCCTGTTTAAACAAAAAGGAGAAAAGTCACAGCATAAAGACAAAGTAACTGTAGCTTTCTGCACACACCAGTATCCTCAGCTAAAGCCCTTCACAAAAGAAACAGCTTTCGTTGTCTATAGATACATTTCTTGAATGATAGATTCAGGATGGAGTATGAGCTGCTGACAGATGCAGAGTAGACTCACTATACTGTGAAAAGTCTGCAGTATGAGCCGAGAAAGAGGCTTCCTAGGATCCTTTTTAAGTCTGAGTACCTGCCTCTGTGATCTTTACTTGAAAGAGTACAGGATGTTTTATCCACCCAGGCCATGGAACTGCTCTTCAGGATTCCAGCACTGGTTTGCTCCTGAAACACAAGTGAGTGTTAGTGTAAGCACGGAATAGCTAGGCAACAGCAGGGAAAGGTTTGGCTTTTGTTTTGCTTAATAACTGGTTTGTGTAACTGGAAAAGATAGGAATGGTTGGACTAGAAGATCCGATGGGTCCCTTCCAACCTGGTTGTTCTGTGATTCTGTGAAAAGAGCATGCCTCAAACAGCAAACTTCTTCTTTCAGCTCAAGCAATGATGATTTCCAGGCTTTTGGCCCTGAAGTCAAAGGTTCCAGCCTTACTAATGAACCTCGCAGTTCTTGCCATAATTAGAAGTTAATAGCTCTATTTTTTCCACATAAACCATTTTTCTCCCTGGCACTTCAAAGTGTTTGGATGAAGTGTTTCATCTCCCACATGGTGCTGTACTGACCAGGATTGGAGGGGTTCAGCCTGCCTCTCCTTTATGACTTACCTGCTCACGTTTAAACTCAGGACTTTCTTTTGCAGAAGCCGTTTCCCTGATGAGCTTGCACATCGGGTCGGAATATGTTTTCTTTCCCACAGCTTCTTTCTGCTTCCTGTAAACTTCTTGCAATCTCTTATTTCTCATCTCCATGGCCTGCACCAAAGACTTTTTCTCCTCTAACCTTTTTTTCTTTCTTTCTTCATTCTTTTGATACATAAACTCCTGAACAATTTCAGAGCTGTAGGGGTGATGTTTTTTAATGTTTATGCTCTTTTTTAAAGGGTGCTTAAGGTTTTCTTTCTCAGACCCTTTCTGTGCAGGGCTGCTTGAGCCTTTCTGTCTCTGAGACATGCTTTTTCCTCTGCTGCATCTTCCTGAGGTGCTGGGCTTGGTTCCAGCCTTCATTAATGATGAGAGCATCTTCTGCCCACTGAAGGCAGAGGGAGTTGTGCCCTGAGATCCAGGTGAAGGAGAGCGGATCCCTAGGTATTTCTGCAGAACTTCTACCTTTTCTTTCACAGTATCTTTCGGGAGGCTAGTTTGGCTGTGTCCCTCGTGGCTTTGCAAGTGTAGGTTCCTGAGTATTTGTTTTGTATCCTTGGTGGGTGCATTACTGCCCATTTCGATAGGCTTGCTGTGGGGAACCACACAGCTTTTAAATCCTGGGCTTCCCCCCACAACTTCTTTTCCCTTTTCCCTGGAGCTCTTTTGCATCGCTGGCACTGCTACAAATCCTCTATCAGGCTCTGTGAAAAGCATTTGGAAACAACAGGGGGGTTATTACTTCAGAGATGTGTCAATTCCTGCGTCTATCCCATGCACCTCAAAACCTGCTTCCTACTCTAGGTCTGAGGACTTACATGTGAATCCAGGCATGTATGTCTGCTGTAATATATGCAGTATTCTAGGGAGAATTATTCCCCTTCCAGGGAGGTTATTCTCCCTCTGTACTCAGCACTGGTGAGGCCACTCCTTGAATACAGTGTTCAGTTGTGGGCCCCTCACCACAAGAAGGATGTTGAGGCTCTGGAGCGAGTCCAGAGAAGAGCAACGAAGCTGGTGAAGGGGCTGGAGAACAGGACCTATGAGGAGCAACTGAGAGAGCTGGGGGTGTTTAGCCTGGAGAAGAGGAGGCTGAGAGGAGACCTCATTACTTTGTACAATTATCTGAAAGGAGGTTGTAGAGAGGAGGGAGCTGGGCTCTTCTCCCAAGGGACAGGGGACAGGACAAGAGGGAATGGCCTCAAGCTCCACCAGGGGAGATTTAGGCTAGAGATTAGGAGGAAGTTTTTCCATGGTCATTGGGCATTGGAACAGGCTGCCCAGGGAGGTGGTTGATTCATCTTCCTTGGAGGCATTTAAGGCACAGGTAGATGAGGTGCTGAGGGATGTGGGTTAGTGTTTGATGGGAATGGTTGGACTCGATGATCCAATGGGCCTCTTCCAACCTGGAGATTCTATGATTCTATGATTCTATGATTCTATTTGAATTTACAGTGGCCAATCGTACAAATGATGTGTAGTTCATTAACTTGACAAGTGAGTTATTGAAAGAGTTATTACAGATAGATGCTCAGAAGGGCTTTGAAACCTCTTGTTTCTGCAAGTTTTAATAAACCACTTTTTTTTGTTTGTGTGCCAAAACAAGCAGTGTTGTAGAGAGGCAGCCGTACCAAAGGTGTTTGCTGTGGTCAGCACTTCAGCTCTTCTCCTCAGATTTGGAAATGCAGGGGGTGGACCAAGCAACTTTCTAGCTAACTTCTGACCTTCTCTCCATGCAAAAACACCCGGCAGCTTTGCACCTGAAAGAGAAGATTTTTATTTAATTACTAAACCCTGGCATGTTCTCTAAAAAGAAAATTGTAACTCTATTATAAATCTTTTCAATGGTGTTTTCCAGGAATCACACTCAAAGTGAAGGGATCAAAAAAGTGTCAGTCAGCAGGTAGTTTATATAATAATGATTTAATACGTGTAGCTTGTTCACACAATTCTTACAAGTTTTACTCAGAAAACATTGACTCTCAGAGTCCTCAAGAATACAAAGAGGAGCATCTGAGAGCATCCTTCTGTGATGGCAGCGGCAGACAGCTGGGACTTAGCAGGTACCAGCAGATTTGAGAACTGGAGAAAGGGGAGTAATGAAAATATCCTTCTCCTTGTGATTACTTCAAACTCACTAAACTAATTCATTTTTAAACAGGTGAGAATCAGCAGGATGTGGTGTGGAAGGATCAATGAACGATACAGGATGAGGGACAATGTCTAATGCAAAATTAAATGATGCAGGATGCAGCACAAACAAATTATTCTTGCTTAATAGGTGGTGTCACATAATTGACAACATTTATCACTGTTTTACTTCATAATTTCCGATTGCATTCATGGCATGCCAATACTTGCACTGGTGGAACTGTGTGTTTATTGCGAACAATTCTCCTGCAGCAAGTGGCTAACCAGGTGCATATTGTGGTTTTGCATGGAAGTCCTCCCCACCAAATTCTCACCCAATAAAAATATTCAAGCTTTTTTTTTTTTTTTTGAAAGAAAATATTTTACTTGTAAGTCAGTATCAGCCTCAATTCAAGGATCTGGTTCAACTGAGTGAGATGGATCTTCTACCTTCCGCTTAGGAAACCTGTCTGTGTGCTGAGCTCAGTGCAGGGGCTCCGAGAATCACTCGAAGCACTTTCAGAGACTCTGGTTAATGGGATTGTCCTGTGATTCCCCTTTGCTTTGTGAACAGTGGCTGTAAGGCAGGAGCTTCTCAACCGTGGGCTCCATCCCTTGGCCGACTGCATCAGCTGCATTTGCAGCAGGGTCTGAGGCTCATCTTAGGTTAGGTCACAACAGGAATGATGTTTTTCAGACAAGGAAAAGCTTCACTATCTATGGGGCTGTAGTCACTTCCTATAATCACATGGACTTCCTTGGGAAGCCATCAGAGGAATCCTTCCCTGGATCTGTGCAGTTCGGTGTCTGACAGCAGGAACAAAAGCTGGAATCGCCAGGAACTGTTGGGCTTGGGAGGGCTGAGATCCATCAGTGTCTTTAATGAAACACCTTCCTTTATTACTTCATTTCCATATTTAGCAGCACTTAAAATGCTGGATGCATTTATTTTGGATGCTGTCTTATTTTTGATAGGAATGGTTGGACTCGATGACCCGGAGGGTCTCTTCCAACCTGGTGATTCTATGACTCTATGATGCTATGATTTTCTCTGAATGCAACTGAGAAATTAATATGTAGATCTAACAAACTTTGCTTCACCATGTTGTCCGATTTCAAGTCATTATTTTATCTACACAGTGTTTATTAACGACAGAAACCCTTATGCTAAAGTTCAAGAGCAACCTGCCTTTCTGTTGGAAAGAGTTGCTAGAAGAAAATCTTTTGATTTAAATATCCTCCTGCTTTTTTTCCCCTACCTATGAACAGATGAATATTTATAGCCGCTGTGACTTAATTTTTTGTTAACTACAGCAAATTTATAATTCATCAAATTCCTGAGTACTCTGGCTCTGACCCTTGCCCCTCATTCATCTCTTTGTGGCCCTGCCTTGGCTCTCTCACTGACAGAAACTAATAGCCAATCAAGACACCGTGACACTGGCAGTTACAATGATGAATGCTTCATGTGGCATGCTCTTATTATGACCCACTTGCAGAGGAAGATCAGGCCATTTTTCAAACAATCCATTAAAACAAAAAAAAAAAAAGGAGGAAGAATGATATTATTCTATATTTCATGCATTTTAAATAGTACTTAGGTAGTAGATGCCACTATGCTCATCATTTCACCTACACGCTGTTAAAAAGCTTGGGTTTTTTTTTTTTCTTCCTCGTTTGCACAAGTTATGTATCCAGCACCTTGGCTGATGTGGAACCCAACACCTTTGAGTGAGCAACACCCACAGAGCTTCCACTGTTTGCCTGAGTGGTTTTCTTGGTTACCTGCTTGGTCTAACTATGCTCTGGTCCTTGACTGTGGATTCTAGGATGTGGTATTATTTACCAGATGAAGATTTTGGTGCCACTGACCTCTAGTAGTTTTGTCCATAAGTCCCTGTAATTTCTGATGATTTCTTGCCTTTACCTGTCGCTGGCCTCTCCAGAACAGAGGACTTGGGTGAAGGCTGCCTCTGGCTTTGCATTTGAATTCTTTGTGCTGAGCTTCTCTTCCTCTGGTCTTTAATCAGGGTGGGGGGAAGATAGAAAAGAATTAGTGTGCAGTTAAAAACAATGTTCTGACATGGTTGCTGTCACCAATGAGCCAAATCCAATACCATTCACTTGGAATGCAAAAGCAGGAGTCTTTAAAGACACTGGTCACCGAACAAGTAGGACTTCTTTTTTGATGGTACTGGAGATGTGCCATCAAAGGCAGTATTGGCCTGGATCCCTGGGCTGACATCCATTACCCCTTCTACCCGTAAACCAGCTATGCCAAAGCACTGCTAGCTAACAGAGTTTCAGCCTTTCTCCATAGATGCTGGGCTACTACTGACCTCTGTAATGTGGAGCAGGAGGAGCAGATGCCACTTTGCACACCTTTCTCTTCAAGGGTCTTTTTTGCACTGGCTCTTTGACACAAGAAGAAATCAGGCATTTCTGCTCCTGAGATGCCGCTTGCTGCTTTTGCTTCTGCTCCTGGATTTTCTTCTTGAGTTGCTCTAACTTGTTGGGGGGTGATTTTTTCCACCGTCCGTCCAGCTTCTGATCTGTGGGTGTGCTGGTTGATGGAATTGAGTACGTAGGAAGCAGGATGGGAAAGGGAGCATTGCTCCAGCTGCCACATGGGACAGCTGAGAACAGCCTGCTGCCTGCAGCGGAGTGAGGTGGATGATGCAGACAGCGGGGAGACTTCTCCTTTTGTAGCATGTGACTTCTTGAATCTGCCAGCTCCCCAAAATTGTCCCTTCTTGGTTTGTACAGGCTCTTTGCAGGAGACCATGTCCTAGTGGCACCTTCACCATCTGCAGTCTCCCTCCTGGCAGGGCTGCAAGGTGCTGAGCGGGATCCTCCCCTGGGGAACAGAGGGGTCATTCTGGATGGACTCTTGAGGGAAAAGGCTTGTGACCAAGCAAGGGAGAGAGCAGCACAGTTTCCCTTTCTTAAGAAAAGAAAACCAAGCCTGAATATTCACAGTGTGCTCTTAAATTATCCAATAAACTGCTAATATGAATGAAAGTTGAGTTTCTAGAACATGCTCTGCTGGTGATCTCAAGTGTCTCCACAGCATTTTGCCCATTACCAGTAGTTTGGCAAATGGAGATAATGCTGGGACAGAGCAAAGCAAACTGTGGTTTGGTAAGAGTTCCTGCAAGCAGGGGCAGACAGACTAGCCCAGAGAACTGAGGTCATTCGCTGTTCCACTGGCTTGGGCAGCACTTCTGAGGGTGATATTGCCTGGTGACTTTTTATCTAATAGACAGCAAGATGCTAAACATTTTCTGAAGTCCTGCATCCCAGAATTTTAATTCCTTTTAAATCCTTCACCTCTTCATCCACCAAGTGCTGTGCCTTAAGGTTATTATTTACCTGCAGGTTGGAGGGATCACATGGCTCCTTTTCTGGTTCAAACATTCATCTCCTCTTCCCTTTCCTTGTTCAAAAGCTTGGGAGCAAGAAAAAAAGAGTCATGCACAAAACCACAAGCTCCAGCAAAACTTCCAACAGATCAACACGCACTTTTCCTGCTACATTTGTACCTTACACCTAGTTCCATGCAGTGAGCCCTTTCCATGAATATGGTACAAAGCCCTGCTCCTTAGGGAGGAAATTGCATCTTTAAATATTAAAGGTTGGCAGCTAAAATTGTTCCCAGCCAATAAGCCATCTTAAAAACAAATCCTCGGCAACAATAAGAACAAGTGAAGTCTGTTCTTGTCATTAGTTTTTAAGAGTTTTGTGGAATTTGGTTCAATTCCTGGGTTTTTTTCTTATCCCATTTTGTCTTTTAGAGGTGATTTTAAATGCATTATGTATTTCCTGCAACAGCAAAAGAACAAAACTCTGTATTCGCATCCCTTCAGTTGTCTCTAGGGGGAAAAACTTCAGCGGTCAAGCACAAGTGGCTTTTCCTTGGCTGTAGCCACTGGGTGTTAATGCTGCATCTTTTGCTCTCTCCAATAAGGTGCAACTCCCTGTGACATATTCTGGGAACATTAGTGAATAGCTGGTTAAAATATACACTTTCTCCAATAAAAAGGGCTTCTCACTATCACCTTCTCTTAAGCACCAAAGCAGCACCTCACCCCCCATCTCAGCAGTTTCCCATTAACTGAGAACTCACCAAAGCCTTTTTCACGCCAGAGCTTTCTTCTGGCTGCCTGCGATTTGGCACAACTCCATGTTTGACGATAAAATTTGTTTTCAATCCTTCGTAGCTGTGAAAAGGCAGATTTTTCTTTTGAAGGGAGACATATGTTTTTGGTTTTTTTTTTTTTTCCGTGGTAGCCTTTTGCTGGCATACGCTGCCGCTCTGATTAATTTTGCAGCTCATAGTTACTCTGTAAACACTGGCGTGTCTGAGCGTGTTCCATGTGGTATTTGCTACAGTTGGAAAGAATGCAATTGACTGGGAAGATAAGAGATGAAATCACCTCTCTCCATTATTTACACTTGGTATGTCTGCGCGCCTCAGATTTTTACCAGAGCTGCTCTGATGTTTTTAAACCAGCGTAAGCTGGGAGTCACCCCAGCCAAGAGCAACTCCAGCAGCGAGATAGCGATGTCAGGCTTTGACTGCGCAAGCAACACCACATGCGTTTGGAGAATATAATGAATTCATCCAAGCAATTTCACTGTTATGATTGCGGCTGCTGCGCCCAATCTAAACATTATTATCTTTCCTACTAAGAGGACAATGAGACAGGGAGAATTCAGAGGGTATATCCTAGCTCAGTATCAGCTATTATTCTGCTCAGGGCTTCAAATGCAAGCAAGGCAAAACTTTCTGTGTTCTAATTAATTTGAAGAGCTTTGTGAAATTTGGTAAGATTCCTTGCTTTTCTCCTTATCCTCTTTCTTTGTCATTTAGCAAATCATAGAATCATAGAATCATAGAACAACCAGGTTGGAAGGGACCCATCGGATCGTCGAGTCCAACCATTCCTATCAAACACTAAACCATGTCCCTCAGGACCTCGTCTACCTGTGCCTTAAACCCCTCCAGGGAAGGTGAATCAACCACCTCCCTGGGCAGCCTATTCCAATGCCCAATGACCCAAAATGATTAAAGAGGTTATATGTTCATTGCAAAAGAAAAAAAAAAAACAAACCCAAACCAAGAAAAATTACATGTTTACTTCCCTTTCAATTACGTTATAGCCAGGAAAAAAAAACCCTAAGGGTTTTCTTTCCTGGCTATAACGTAATTGAAAGTAAACCCTTTGGTTTTCTTTCTTTTTTGGTTTTCTTTGTCAGGTAACTGACAGAGAATGATAAAACAAGTGTTTCCTGAACACCACCTACCGCTGCTTTAGCTTTCTGAAGACTCTTCCAAGCCAAGGCCACATCTGCGAAAGCAAAAGATGAAAGATGTGGTTTAGCATCTCTTCACACCTATCTTCACCACTCAGTAACCGAGTCTTGATGACTTCAGGCTGAAGAAGATTCACAGAGCAGTTTTCTGTAGAAAGCAGCATGAAATGGGAAGCTTTGGTCTTGCTGCAAGAGCTACGAGCACACGAGCACACTCGGAAAACTCTCCAACACTCTCCAAACTTCAAAATATTTGCTCCATTGTGCCTGAAGTCATGCAACCCAGATTACACTAATCACTAAATTCTTTCAATCAGCAATAAACTCTTGTTTTAAAATAAAGTTGTCCAAGACTCTGCTATGACCACACAGAGGAAAATCGAAGTTTGTGACCCACGTACCAGATAGAAGATCAGATTCTCCAGATACAGAACTGTTCTCCATCTTTCAGCTGTGCTAGAACTCTGCTAACTTGATGTTCGCATCTGAAACAACCATGCAAAACGACTCATCAATGCTGCCCTTTGAGAACAGCCTCATTTTTACGCCTTTATGTATTTTTTCTCAATTATGCTGATTGCCCCTCATCATTTACATTTTTGTGACGGTGGCTAATGTTATTTGTATCATTAATTTTCTCCGCCTTGTGGATCTCAGGGAGAGACAGGGATATTACACAATTGGTAAATCATAGAATCATAGAATCATAGAACAACCAGGTTGGAAGGGACCCATTGGATCAACTAGTCCAACCATTCCTATCAGATGTCCTGCTCTGGGTCAATACACCCCAATAAGCTGCTCTGGGAGCTCAGGAGTCTCATGCACTCACTTGGGGCAGTGAATATATGATTGGAGAGTCAAGAGAGTCACCTCCTTCCCACGTCCCTCTGTTACTGCCTGGTTAACACTTACCTTTTGAAGCCTCATCCATGCATGGAATAAAGTCTCCACTTAGGCGATGTGCAAAAGCACCTAGCGAAGCACTTTAGAGGTGATCTGTAGGAGGCCTGCAGCCTTTCTGCACTGGCTAATCCCAAAAGTCACTTCCAAAGGAAGGTGTGAGACAGATCACAGCACTGAACATCCCATTTGCTGCTCCTTCCCTGGACTGAGCCACCTCCAGGCACCAGGTCCCTGACACCAACTGGAAACACAGAAGTTCCTAGGAGACAAGCACCAGGCTGGTCCCTGCCCATGAGTGCTGGGAGGTCCAGGAGGCTGTGCAGAGGAGTCCCACCAGCTCAGCCACCCACCAACCGTCACCACACCTTTGTTTGAGCCCCTCTGTGCGGGGCAGCAGTAGCGACAACACAAGGAGAGCCTGTTAGGAACAGAGAAGAAAACAAAGAGCAACAAGAGGAGCCTGAAGGCTGATCTCAGCTTGCAAACACGTGGCAAAATGCCAGCAGCTTTCTTGATGAGCCCTCGCGTCCTTCCCGGGGCGCCTGGCATCCTGGTGACAACCGCAGGCAGGGCTGGGTCTCTGCAGAGGAGAGGGTAGTGTGGCAGACGAGCAGGGTCACCAACCTGGGGCCCAGGTGGAAGCAGCTCTGAAGTTCGGGGATGGAGAGAAGGATGTGGTGCCAGACTGGGGAGGGAGGGGAACCAGACCTATCTGTATCCTCATCACAGGGTACCTTTCCTCATGAGAGGGCAACTCTCCTCATCCCAAGGTACCTCTCCTCATCCTGTCCTCTAGGGGCTCATCCAGCCATTTAACCTGCTTTCAGAGCACTCTCTCACTCCTGAATCCCTAGTTTCAAGAGTGCTTAAATTTGAATATTGTCTTTCATATATTGTCTTCACCTTCCCTGGAGGTGTTTAAGGCACAGGTTGACGAGGTGCTGAGGGACATGTTTTAGTGATTGATATGAATGGTTGGACTCGATGATCTCGATGATTTCTTCCAACCTGGTTATTCTATGATTTTATTCTATGATTCTATGATTCATTTAGAAGATAACGGTGGGGAAAAAGTGTTTCTGGTATTGGTGTTTATAGAGAAAAGCTTAAGAATATAAAATAAGTATGTGCTGAAGTCTCAGATAAGGTTTTTTCCACCTCTGTCGGTGCCACTTTTTTTCCAAGTGTCACAATGTTTAAGTACAATGTTTAAGTAACTGTTCTGGTTGCTCAGGTCTTGCTCTTCTCCCCCCTCCCGTTTTGGACTGAGCAGAGGGAACAGTTTATTCAGCAAACAGCAGAGGGCAAACTCAGCTCACGGAGAGGAGATGAAGCATCCCATGCTGGGAGGCTCCAGCCCCTGTTTCTGCCAGGATAACCCAGGATAACCCAGGATAACCCCAAGGCTGCCACCTTGGTCAAAGACAACCTGGAATGGTTAGCAGCAGAAAAGAAAATCTTGCTATAGCAGTGATTCTCCTCTTCATCTTCATGCCCAGCCTTTTCACAGAACATCTTGATAGGAATGTTTGGACTCGATGATCCGATGGGTCTCTTCCAACCTGGTTGTTCTATGATTCTATGATCTTTCTGATGGGCTTTGATGGGCAGTGACATCCTGGACCGAGTCCTGCCAGTGTGTTTCTCAAAACATGATACACAGATGGCTCAGCAGCCCTTAAGGCGCATCTCCGCTGGTGAATTTGCCTTCTGTTTGCATGCTGCCCGTGCATTGCTTTGGGAGACTTGGTTTCTGTAGATCTTTGCCCCAGAGATACTCACAGATGATTCTTGCATCTGTGATTTACAACCAAAACTACCACAATCAACACATAGTGGCCAAGATTAGTCTAGTCATTTGATACTGCTTCTCTTTCTTGGTTGGATGGTCCTTAGGCATTGGTTTCCTGTAAAATTTTTGCATTTCTGGGTTTTAAATGTGCTTCACACAATATCCTTTCATATGTGCTGAAATTCTGCAGGTCCCAAGGCTGTACTTACCGTTGGTTCAGGTATCGTGGAAGGCATCTGAGTATGAGAAAGACAAATAGGAATAAAACATATTTCTTGCTACTATACAGCAGTGGCCCTCACTTACTGCTAACATGGGCTGAATTTCAGTGAGAGCCATGAGAGGAGGCTTTGTATCCTCCTCTAGGTCCCACCTCACTGCAGAGCAGAAGAGGCTGATGTATCATGGAATCATAGATGAGCTTGCGTCGGAAGGGACCTTAAAGATCATACAGTTCCACCCCTCCTGCCACGGGCAGGGACACATTCCTTTGGATCAGATTCCTCAAAGCCCAACCTGGCCTTGAACCCCTTCAGGGACGGGGCAGCCACCACTTCTCTGGGCAACCTGTGCCAGGGCCTCCACACCCTCACAGAAAAACATTTATTCCTCAGATCTCATCTAAATTTTCCCTCTTTCAGCCTTAAACCATTCCCTGTTGTCCTATCCCTGCTCTCCATGATAAAGAGCCCCTTCCCATCTGCACTGTTTCATCAGCATTTTGGTTTATACTGAGTTTTCTGGTTTATGCCCCCAATTATTTGCTCGTGCTTTATAATTCTACAGATCTGCTTTAAGCAGCAATGCCAGTATTGTGTTATTACTGGAAAGCACTCAGATGGTGAGGCGAGATACCCACACCACATCCTTTCATGTACGTGGATCCCTGTGGTCTCTAGAGAAGTTCTCTTGAAAGAACAGGCTCAGACTGCTAACCTAACGAATGTCACTGCAGTCTGGGCTCAGATGTCTCCAGCATTTCAGCTTTTCAAGTCTAACCAGACAAGGGATTCCTGAGCTGCAGACTGGAGTTGTGAAGTTCCCATATCAAACTCTTCCAAGCCAACGTTTTGGCCTGATTAGAGGTTTCAGTGCTGGGAATGCGGAGATTGTCCAAGAGGGCAGCCGCAGCTATTCAGGGTGTGCAAGTGATAAGCACCCTAATTGCAGTTTGGAGATTCACAGGCAGCCATCGTGCAGAGTGAACTAAATGATCCCCCAGAAAGGGAGGAGAGAACTGCAACGTGAAACCTCCCCTCAGCGGTGGGAGGACAACTGTCAGGGAAGACTTGGTAAGATGGGAAACTGTGACAGCAACCAGGAAAGCCCAGGGCTGGTCCCAGCCTTCTGCGTTGGTGGAGGAGCCAAGTGGAGCAGGAACGCACGTGCTGCGCCAGGCAGAGCTCTCAGCTGTGCACTGGCAATGCTTCCCAAGTCCCTCAGGTTGGACTGGCATCTCTTTTGGCACTGGTTTTTCTCAGCAAGCTGTCGAGGCTGACAAGAGCCAGGAGAGCGACAGATTGCCAGTGTGTTATGCTGTACATCTTGGAGTGTTAGACCACAAATCTGCTGAGAGATGAAGTGAAACCTATCACCGGGCCAAATCCCCCTTCTGCAGCATGTGAAACTCCCAAGCCAGGGAGCCAAGTGTGACCCGAGACAGGAGCAAACCCATTTGGATTTGTATTTTAAATGAGCCAGTCAGGCTCAGTTCTGGCCTGCTGATTCCGCAGCTCCTGTCACATGGAACTGAGACAAAATTAGGCATCATGTTTTCACTCATACGACATTTGTGATGCATCCGCCCTCGAACACTGAATTTCCTCTGCAGAGGGACTCACACTTGCCACCCACTCGTTTTAGCAAATTAGACTACAGGCTATCGCGTAGGGGGAGGTTTTACAAAAGCCACTTTGGGCTTTTTCTGGAAAGGCTATTGTAAAGTTTCTTGCAGCTAACAGTCTTCCAAGAGAGATGCTGCTAACCCATCACATGGGATTATCCCAGAGAAAATAGAGAATCATAGAATCAGAGTCATAGGATGGTTCAGGCCTCCCCACCCTCACAGGAAAACATTTTTCTTGATACCTCGTTTCAATCTCTTTCAACTTAAAACCATTCCCCCTCATCCTATCCCTGCACATCTTGATCAAGAGCCCCTCCCCAGCTTTATAGAATCATAGAACCACCAGGTTGGAAGAGACCCATCGGATCATCAAGTCCAACTTTCCTGCAGCCCCTTTCAGCACTGGAAGCTGCTCTAAGGTCTCCCTGCAGCCTTCACTTCTCCAGGCTGAACAACCTCAACTCTCTCAGCCTGGCCTCATGCTGGAGGTGCTCCAGCTTTCAGATCATCTTCGTGGCCTCCTCTGGACTCACTCGAAGAGATCCATGTCCTTTCTGTGCTGAAATCTGCCAAAAGACATGCTGCTAACCCATTGCATGGGACTATCCCACAGACAACGGATTGTCCAGATATCAGCCTCTGCTTTTTCCAGCCCAGCAGCTCCCGTTGCTGTTACACTTGCATGCACAGTGATGAAGTGAGGCAAGAAGTGAGGCACTGCAGGATTCCAAGCTTCAGCGTCACTTTCTGGTGTTTCTGCAAGCAAAAGCCAGCAGGCTTCGTGATTGCTCAACCCTCTTTGGAGCCTGGAGGTTGGTGTGACACGTTCAGACTGCAGGCTCACCTCTCAGAGGCTTCAGTTTCCACTGTTGTGCGCTGTCACGGTTTAGGAAATATTTACACCAATAACCCACAAGGCCTAGCAAAATTCAGGAAGTGTATTTGTCTGTGAACCAAACCAGAAATTCCTCCTAAGTGGCTGTGTTTTAAAACAGCTGCATATTGTGCAGCCACACTCGTGCACCCACCAGATAACATTTCGAGGATG
Organism: Coccyzus lansbergi; assembly: GCA_033558105.1. NCBI lineage: Eukaryota > Metazoa > Chordata > Aves > Cuculiformes > Coccyzidae > Coccyzus > Coccyzus lansbergi. Next base: position 128,087 of record JAUMJK010000501.1, on the reverse strand, counting down.
TTAGAAACAATAATTCGCAGCTCTGGCAGGCTCATTCCTTTCTTTCTCTCGCTGCTTTGCTCTGTGTGCCGGGCTTGGGGAGAGCCTCGTGAGTTCCCTCACTTTTGGGAAATATGTCCAGTTAAAAGGGGAAAAAAATGGTACTGGTTTGTTAGGGGTTTTTTTAACAATGTCTAAGCAATTTACATTGTAAACCACTTTTCACAGCAGCTCTCAGTTAGCAAACAATCAAAGCACAAACCCAGATTTCGATTGCAAGCTGGATGTGACATGAATTTTGTAGTAAGCATATGGTGGGAAGAGGCAGCTGATAAAAAACAATGAAACGCTCTGAAATCTGACAGCCCAGGGCCCAATCCTGCACCCACTGTGACAAAACATGAGCTGAACTTAAAAGAGACAAGGATAAAGACACTTCATAAATTGGGATTTGATTTGAACCTGCAAAGAGCTTCGAGTTGACCACTACATATTGAAGTCATTCTTAAGGGTACTTATCGTCTCTCGAATCAGCAGGATAATAAGACTGAGATAAATGAGCTACCTTACGAACGCTGCCTTGTCACTGTTTCTGAGATAAGACACAAATGTCTTCCGCCACAGACAATGCTATCAGAGAGCAATATTTGTGTGAGGCACTCAGAGAGAGGGAGGACTCTGACCCCGGAATTTTTGCTGGTGCCACTCATCTTATTTCTTTCTCACAGCTCACGCAGTTTCCCGTGTCGTCAGGAATAAGCACATACTCTTCCCAGGGTCCATGTCATACACTCAGTTACAGAGTTGGATAGGGTGCTGGACGGTACCGAACAGCTCCGGTGCAGGTGGGAGGCTGCCTCAAGCCTAGGGAGGGATTTGCAGTGATGGGGAGATGCGCTTCCTTTGCAGTGAATCATAGAATAGAATCATAGAATCATAGAATCATAGAATCATAGAACAACCAGGTTGGAAGAGACCCACCAGATCATCGAGTCCAACCATTCCCGTCAAACACTAAACCATGTCCCTCAGCACCTCGTCTACCCGTCCCTTAAACACCTCCAGGGAAGGTGAATCAACCACCTCCCTGGGCAGCTTATTCCAATGCCCAATGACCCTCTGTGTGAAAAACTTCCTCCTAATCTCTAGCCTAAATCTCCCCTGGTGGAGCTTGAGGCCATTCCCTCTTGTCATGTCCCCTGTCACTTGGGAGAAGAGCCCAGCGCCCTCCTCTCTACAGTGACTGCAGCCAGAAACAAAAGGAAATATTAAGCTCGCATTTTCCTATTGGTGTCCTAAAATAACAAGAGTAATGTGTGTCAGGAAGGAGCTAGACCTTCAGAATATCTGGATGTCATCGTGTGTGCCAAATGATGTCTGGAAAAGGACAAGTGTTGTCTTTATGGACTACAATACATATATATCATCCAGTTATTGGGGGGAAAGCATGCTAAGAGAGGAAATAGCTGTCCGTGGCCCATTTGGGGTTTTATCCTATGTGAATGGAATGTGAAGTGAGGAAGGGGGGGGCTGCCTGCACTGTGCAGCTGAATGTGGAGGAGCGCAGCATTGCCATGGAAACCCGCTGGAGTAGACAGGGGCTCTCCAGCTGCAGGAGAGGATTTACATCGCTGGGCTGGGGCCAGGAGATTTAAATCAACACTCTACAGGTACAACAACACATTTCCTTGCACACTGTCTCCGAGCACTGAAAAAGAAAGGGCAGATGGATGGGGAGAATTGCAGGAGTACAAAGTTATGAGGTGTCTCAAAGCCCAACCTCAACCCCACAGACGCTGATGCAAAGATCTCTGTGGCTTTTAGTGGGGCTGGACCAGGCATGCAAGGAGCAGGCATACGTTACCAAAAGGGCAGCTGGCACAAGGATACACCATACACTTGCCCAACAACTCGGAGAGAGGAGGAACAGTGTCTACCCCCTGCTTGCACGACCCTACAAATGGAAGACCCCCCCCAGCTCAGGAAATGCTGCCCACTTGGTACTTTTGGTTTAGAGGTGGGGAAGAGCCCATCTGGCAAAGGCCCCCAAAACATTTTGTTACACCTTAAGTGAGATGAAGTGTGCTATAAGCCACAAACAGTGCTCCTGAGATAAGGGATCAGATGAGTAGGGAATGATTTAGTGTTTTCAGATTCTCCCATGTATTGACATTCCAGCCCAATGATATATGGAGTGCTGTGAGGCAGCAACAACATTATTTTTTCAGTGCTGCCTTCATCATCATACATTACGGAGCCCTGAGTGACAGCCCCACATAATCTTCTCCAAGCTCAGACACCACACACCGGTCTGATCCTGCTCCCAGCTAAGGGCAGTGGTTAAATCTAACTTAGATGGAACCACCTTGGACCTGTTGGTCATGAGCTCCCACAGAACTGTGCACAATTCAATAACTCACCTTGTTGTCATGTCTAGTAAAGAGGCTCAAAATCTCCTGATTTACCATGTGTCCCAGGATTAGTGTGACTGGATTTAAATACGCAGTTTAATATGTATCTGGGTATATTTGTGATGATAAGTGTAAGAAGGAAAATTTCTTTTGAACCGGGTGAATACAGCGTCCTTAACAGCAAAGACGCAAAACTCTGCACACGTTATGAGCCTATTTTACTGTTATCCACAGCTTATTCTTCAAATGTTTCTTTATTCTGCTTCAACCTTCCAACAAAACATCAAACAGCTACCAAGAATGGCAAGACTTCAGCTTCTTCTTTCAAGACGAGTTTTACATTCAAAATCCACATGATCTAATCAAAATCTGGGACTTGGGTCCTTCCATCCTACCTCTGCTCCCTCCTGCTTCTTTGCCATCAAGTCCTGCCCACACAGCAGGTGCTGCCAGCTGGAGCTCCATTTCCCTTCTGCACTGGGTCAGGTTGCTCAAAGTTCCATCCAGCCTGGCCTTGAACACCCCTTTCAGTACTGGAAGCTGCTCTGAGATCTCCTCAGAGCCTTCTCTTTTCCAGCCTGAACGACCCCATCTCTCACAGAGCCGCTCAGTCCCAACTGGGACACCAATATGGGTGACTACAAGAGGCTGTGAGAGCAGAAGAGATTTATATATCACACTTACCAAGAACACTCCCTGGTTCCATCGACTCGGCTCATAAATTCATCCTATTGCCTCGTGATTGTATTTGTTTTCCCACTGAGTGCCAATTCCAGATACTGTCAATGCAGAAGCAGCAGGGCAAGCTAACACAACAGGCTGTCTTTTGCCTTGTTATGCTCTGTCAGGTCAGATTGCCCTCAAATTTGCCAGAGTTTCATTGTTACCATCCCCCGGGATGCTAGACAGCACAGTCGTTTAACCCAAGCTCATTTATGACTGTGACTAGATTTTGTTTGTCTGGGTTTGTTGGTTTTTTTTTTTTTTTCCCTTTCTTGTAAATCAGCAAAAAACCTGCCTTATTATTGACAAAATTAATCTATATGGAGCTAAGTGCAAAGGAAAATAGATACTAGCTGCATACTCCTCTCCAATGGAAAATAAACATAACATGTTTGAAGGCTAAATTCTCCTCTGCCTGGGAGTGGTGTAGCCCTGTGCCGGTAAAATACAGCCACCCCAGTTTATGTAAGTAGAGAAGCTGAAGCTGAGGAATTTTTGTTTGCTTGCAGCAAAGTTGGTGGGCGTGCTACCTCACGGAGAGCAAGAACAGATCCTGGACACTGGGAAATGAAGGTTGCTGCGGTGCTGAGCCCCCGTGAGCAAGGAGAACCAGCTCTCCACAAGAATTTGGTAAGAAAACGTGGGCTTGGTTAATTGCGCTGTCTGGAAGGTAATAACTTTGTAGAGACCTAGATCCGTGTGAGCGAAACGTGCGTAGCCTGGACTGGAAGGGTTCCCAGATGCCCCTTTTATGTTTCTATGACAACATCATTTAGCAGCTCTCGAGTGAAAGTCAAAAGCAGCAGCCGGGAGGTAGACACGCTGTTCGGAGGAGCAAAGCCACTGCTTTCACTCCACTCGCTTTGCCAAGGAGAACCAGAGGGGGTGGGGTTGCAAATGTAGACTAGACCTGTGCTTTGCCACTCCCAAACCTTCCACTCAGAATCAGGCCACTGTTCTTTGCCAAGAGGCCAGTGCAGCCTTCAGGCTGCGATCGACAAAGGACACAAATATTTGATCTCAATAGACAACTTGAGCAAACATTAATATTCATTTTGTCCCTTCGGCAATACAGGCTGTTAATCACACAGTGTGATCGATGCTGCAGCACATGTTACACTGAAAACACGATGGTCGTGTCAACCGGCAGGCTGAGATTTGCCAGCCCAGGAAAAATATCAAATATCAGTAGATAAAACTGATCAATAGACAAAACAAGAAGAGTGGTTTTACAGATAAGAGAGCAGATTGTCTAATTAGAGCAGAGCAAACACTTGCAGTGCGAGAATGCTGCGTCAGACCCGGAGTTTGTGTTTGTACAGCAGCATATTTAAACACCATCCTCCCAGATATCAGCTGATGGAGGGCGAACTCATTTCCTAAGAAGTTAGTTGTTCCATGGGTTAATTACCTACATTTAAACACCACATCTTCTTTCCAGTCCGAATTTTCCTAGCTGCAAGTTCTGGATGTGCCTCTTCCTATGAGACTAAAAGGCTTTCTATTCCCAGAAAATTTCTCATCTGTATATTTAGCTGTCACCTAAGGATTGTCACACCTTAACATTAGCTTCAGCAAGCCGAATCAATAAACCTGCTAATTTTGCATCACTCCTGTAGCTGATATTTACATTCTTTGCTACAAGCATCGCTTGTGGTCTCTGTTACCTCCCAGTGCCCTGAAAGCCTTTGCACAGCCCCTTCCTGCCTGCAAGTGCATTTTCACCCTCTTGTCATCAAAACTGTAAAAGCAGATATATTTGTCTGTGCCAGAATGCATGCTTGAAGCATCCCACCCTACCAAACAAACCAATTTCCCATCAATTGTCACCGTTAAATTTCATTTTTTAGCACAGACTGTACAAGTAATGTCTTTATACTCCAGATCATTGATAAAAGCATTGGATAACACTCTACCGAGAGTAAATCCTTCTGGACACACTAGAAATTCCTCCATCAGATAATTACTTTTAGATGCACGTTACCACATTTTCCATCCATTTCGTGTAAGCTCCATTGATTTTGTCGAGTAGTATTTTTAATAGAATGCCATGCAAGATTAAATCAACTGCTCCGCAGAAGTCTAAGTCTATTATGTCAGCAGAATGATCTTTATTAACTGAATTTATAATCTCCTCAAAGGTAAGATTGCTTGTTTGAGGAAGAGTTTTCTGGATTGACATGTCACAGCCCTTTTGACTGTGTCTTGTATCAGTCTGGCACCAGTATTGGACTAAGGAGGCTAAAGTTACCTGGGTCATCCCAATTGCTCTTCTAAAACAGTTTGTTTTACTACTAGTCTCTTTTCAGGCTTTTGAAACTTTCCTTGTGTTCTGCTATTTACTCAAAAATCAGCATTAATGGTGCAGAGAATGTGCTGTGTGCCTATTATCAGCCCTAAAATGAGAATTATTAGAAAATGTGGTCTAATGGTGCTATAATATTGTCCCAGTATTCTATTAGGATTATAACAATGGATTTAGCTTCAAGTGGAAGGGTCATTGGGCATTGGAATAGGCTGCCCAGGGAGGTGGTTGAGTCACCTTCCCTGGAGGTGTTTAAGGCACAGGTGGATGAGGTCTTGAGGGACTTGGTTTAGTGTTTGATGGGAATGGTTGGACTAGAAGATCCGATGGGTCCCTTCCAACCTGGTTATTCTATGATTCTACGATTCCTACCACGAACCCTTAGCAGAGCTGAGCTGTGATATTGGTGATATTTTAGCATTGCCTTTTATTGCTGACTGAGAAACCGATGGGCTCAAGCTGAGCCTGTGTGGTTAGGCTGCAGCTCTGGCTACAATCAGAACATGTTTCCTGTCACAAAGAGCTGGTTTGGGGACTGCAAGGGGCGACACTGCTGCTGCCGGAGCCTCTGTGACCTTGCGGTGGGGCTGGGGATACAGACTCGCATCACCAGCTCCTTCTGCTGCGATTCTCTCAGCTGTTGGTTACTCAAATAGAAACAAACTCCTTTAGTTACATGGGGAGAATTTGAAAAGCACTCACGGAAGCTTAACTGAACAACACAAAAAGTTAATATTGGCAGTCTGCTCTAAAAACAAACCCATACTCGCTTGCTTGCAATTAATGTCATTAACAACAGTTACAATTCAAAAACGAAATAGAACCCCTTTCAGAGGTGAAAATGTGGTATTTTCCCCCAGGGCTTTCCAGTATAACAAAAGATTGCTTCTCATTTCACTTAATGCTAACGGAAGGTTTTCCCAGACTTCCAGCAGGAGAAAATTGTCAGTTGACTGTTAGAAATTGAAGCTGGTTAAACAAACCCATTGCCATCATTGTAAATCGGAGCTGATTATGACTACAACTCTGGGGTATCTGACTGAGCAATAGAGCCTTGAGAAACTGCCTCAAGGAAAATCTCCCTGTTATTACCGTTCAGGTCTTCCAAGCCCATCGAAAAGTTGGCCTACTTTGATCAACAGCAAGAGACTCCCATCACCATCTTGGGGGCTCAGCTGAAGTCCTAAGAAGACCTCTTAGAATCATGGAGTTGTTAGTCATAGAATCATAGAATCACCAGGTTGGAAGAGACCCATCGGATCATCGAGTCCAACCATTCCTATCAAACACTAACCCATGGCCCTCAGCACCTCATCCACCCGTCCCTTAAACATCTCCAGGGAAGGTGAATCAACCCCCTCCCTGGGCAGCCTGTTCCAATGCCCAATGACTCTTTCTGTGAAAAACTTCCTCCTAATCTCCAGCCTAAATCTCCCCTGGTGGAGCTTGAGGCCATTCCCTCTCGTCCTGTCCCCTGTCCCTTGGGAGAAGAGCCCAGCTACCTCCTCTCTACAACCTCCCTTCAGGTAGTTGTAGAGAGTAATGAGGTCTCCTCTCAGCCTCCTCTTCTCCAGGATAAACACCCCCAGCTCTCTCAGACGCTCCTCATAGGTTCTGTTCTCCAGCCCCTTCATCAGCCTCGTGGCTCTTCTCTGGACTCGCTCCAGAGCCTCAACATCCTTCTTGTGCTGAGGGGCCCAGAACTGCACACAGTATTCAAGGAGCAGCCTCACCAGTGCAGAGTACAGTTAAGGTTGGGAGAGATGTCTAAGCTCCTCCAGGCCAGCTGTCAGCCCAACACCACCATGCCAACTAAACCATGTCCTTAAGCACCACATCTACACGGGGTTTTTTGAAAGCTTCCAAGAATGGTGACTCCACTGCTGCCCTGGGCAGCCTCTTCCAATAGATCTTGAAGCAGGCCCCTTGCAGGCTGTTAAATTTTCCTGCTGGCACAGGGAAAGCCCATGCCCCTGCGGAATGAGAAGCGAAGGGGATTCACCAAGATCAAAGAGAAGCAGAAATCCATGTGCTGCTCAAACATGTCCATCTTGCTGTAAACGTCACTGAGATGCCGGAGGGCGCACGTGGGAGGCAATGAATAATGTCAAAGCTGCTCACATCCCCCCCCTCAGCTGGTTATCGAATAACATCCATCCTGGCTACTGCAGCCAGCTCCAGATTTCCCTCCAGGCCCATTAGTCAGACCAAGTTTCAGGGAATTCATGCTCTGGCAAAGCCAAGCTGAAACACAGACTGTACCAGAATCTGGATTTGTTTCCTTTCTCCTTGAAAGGAGAAGATGAGTTTGTCCGCAGAGCTCTGCACTGGAGTCAGAGCAGCACTGGGGCTGCAGTGCTGGGCAAGCTGGGCTGGAGACCTGTAGCAAGCTTCAAGGGGAGCAATGCCAAGGCAGAGGAGAAGGCTGGTGTGAGGGAGAATACGGCTACAACTGCGCTGAATCCTGCTGAATCCAAGGCACTCTGTACAAATTCCACTCTGAGGCAGGGATTTCAGCTGAAGAGAAGGTGCTGGCTTTTTCCTGAGGGACATGGTTTAGTGTTTGATAGGAATGGTTGGACTCGATGATCCGATGGGTCTCTTCCAACCTGGTTGTTCTATGATTCTATGATTTTTTCAGAGAAGTGAATTAGCACAAAGAATTCAGGGGAGTCCTCTCTGACCCTGCCTAAATAATCCCCATCTCCCAGGCAGGCCAGTGCCAGGTCACAGGGTTTCATTTCATCACACAAGTTCTGAGGTTGAGGGCAAGGAAATTTTAAGGGGCATTTGCTATTTATTTAATGAAGCATTTTCAGTCCAGACTGAAAGCCCAAAGGAAGCGGATGAGTTCTGCTTCTTTGTGTGCCTCTTCCGAGGCTGAGGGGAGTATAAATGAAGAGGAAATTAAGGGACATTAGAGACAGAGGACGTATAAACACGCACAAAGCTGGAAGAGGCAGAAATCTCACCTTCTGCATGCATCAAAACATAACCAAATGCAACTTGTGAAAACCTTAAGGTCTTGGTGTGCATTTTCATGCCTTATCAGGAGGAAAGAGAGGTGAGCACGAGGGTCTCATCCTCAGGTGAGGAAAGAAAGTTAAGAATGCAGTTGCTATGTTTCTACCCTGGTTCTGGGAAGGGGTTTGCATCCAGCTTTACTGTCCAACAGGCATCTTAGCGAACACAGCACTGGCAAGCCTGGGCAGCTTGGCTCTGGATGTGAATCTGAGCCCCAGAGAGGGTCTCTTTGCTCAGCAGTTGTGGCTATTTCAGGCATGCATGCACACAGCTAAATTATTCAGAGAAGCTCATTACTCAAAGCTTTTCCCGGTCTCTGTGCTCCAAGGGGTTTTAAATGAGACAACCGCAGTCAGCAAAGCCACTCTTCGCTCTCAGCTGATGCTCCTTATTTCAGGTATGAATAATATTCCTGCCTGGGAGTCTCTATTACAGAGCGTAATAAGCTTCTCTGCCTCTACTTTGGAGAGGAAATAATGGTTCCTCATTGACCCACCCTATGAACAGAGGAGTTTTGTTGCCTCAGGACCAGATTCAGAGGAAAGGGAGATTGCAAAAGCCCTTGAAAATGGCAATTCCTTTCCAGGTCCTGAAAAACAAGCTGTTCAGCACAGTTCTTTTATCTAACGTTGTTGTTTTAAATTATAGGAATGGCTCAGCCCTCCTGCTGAAACCCATCCCTGTCCCCTCCCAAGTTTGCTGTGTGGCCCTGGGCTGTTCTGTTGTTGCTGCAACTCATGCCATTATGTTTTATGAAAATCTCAGAGCCAAAGCAAGTGTTCCAGGTGCAGACAGGCTGTGTGTGGCCCCAATTTTCACAGCACCCTTCTCACCTCCCAGCTTATTCCTATCATTCCCTTTAACAGGGCTAACTCCTCTCTTACCCACTTCACGCTGTTTACAGGATTATTCAAACTACAGCACTTTGCTCACAGCTCAGTAATGCATTTAAGATCTTCAGACATTAATTCTTACTCCTTCCCCAGGAGGAATAGGCAAAAGTTGTTTTGTTATCTCTGCTTTACAAACTACCACCTGGCAGCACTCACAGTGATGTTTCACAAGAAAACAGTCCTGGTCAAGGCTACGTTGCCCATCATCCCCTCCCTTCTCCTTCTTCTCAGTCTGGTGCCTGTATTCTTGCCCCACAAAGTGGGGAGGGCACAGATCTAGCTGAAAAATACCACGTAGACCATCTGCAGGGTTACTTTTCACTTGGACCAGTTCTCAATTTCGGTTCAGTGCGTGGCCACAAGAACACTTGTGCTAGACCAGTGACCAGGAACCGCAGCGACAGGCTGGCAGAAACAGAGAAAGCTTTACTGGGTTAGCTGTCTGCTTATTCAAGCTATGTTTGAAAGGTTAAATGACCTGCCTGGCAGCACAGCCTTGCTCAGGGACTGAGAAGAGCAGAGGTGATGTAGATATAAATCTCTGTTTGGAAGGAGAACACTCAACTTGTTCGTTGTGTCCAGGCCTTTTGACATCTATGGATTTAGGAAAACTATTACCACTCATACACCGTCATGGTTTTTTCTGCTTTATCTGACTGATAGTAGATCATTTATAGCCTCCCTATCCTTCTCCACTCTGAAAGTGGTCAACTTTCAGCCTTGCTGATAGTTTCATGATCTTTTTCCAAGTGCTGCTGCTGCAAGCCTGCTTTCCTATGGATTTGGCTGTTGAGATAGGACTCCTAGTTGCATGCAAACTCTAAAATAAACCCTCTTCTGCTACAATTCAAAATAACCAGTTCTCCATCCACAGAAAGAGAGCCCACAGGCTGCTTTTTCTTTCAGGCTGCCTTGAAAGGAGTTCAGAAAATGGGAAACTTTGGGCAGTGGGCTGGCCAAGAGCAGGGTGCTTGGTAGGTTTAAACCTACCAGTTTAAAAGAAAAGACAGTGCAAGGCGATGGTGTTTAATCGTAGCTGCTGCCTGTAACGTTGATGATGACAGTGCCAGTTCAGGAGTGATTTCAGCTGGGGTTCACCACCTCCAGGAGTCTGGATTGCAGTGCTCTTCTTGCACAGAAGCCCCAGCAGAGGCCACCAGCAGCCCATTTCATCAGCTGCAGGAAGTCTTCACGCTCTTCAAGAGAGATCTTTATGTTTTGGAGGTTGAGCCTGACTCCTCAGTGCCTCTGAATGATGAAGATGCTGAGGCAGTGGAGGAAGGTTCTTATATCCTAGCAATTCGTAGATGATTGGCTAATTTTTCTGTTTCTACTGTATCACAGAGCTGTATTGCTGTCTGGCTGTCTTCCCTTCAGCTTTCTGTGCCTTCTTGCTTTCAGCTCTCTCTTCCAAGTGGTGGGAAATGTGACAAGAGTTGGAGCTCTTTCCTATTGTGTTGTGATAGCTTTGGGTATCAAATACTAAAAGAAGCACTAAAAACTGCTCAAGACGTTTTAAGGATCCTGCAATCCCATTGCTTAGCGATGTGATTTTTCATTATCCATTCTTCCTTTTTTGCTGCTTTTTGTTTTTTTCAGCAGCCCTTTTCATGTTTAAAAGTCTCTCCTCTTCCTGTTGATCTTATCTGAACAAATCCATTTCCTTTACCTTTTTCTCACAGGTCACACTTGTCACGTTCAGCTGGAGTCCTTCCAATTGCTCCGTGTCCTCTCGACACGTGACTCAATGTGGATGCAATTCACCAGATGAATTAGAGGCATTTTTAGAGTGTTGGGGTTTCTTTCTCTCTGTAATCTTGTAATTTGCCTGTTTCATTGCAGCTGAGCAGTAGATCAGAGTTGCGGCTGAGGTCCAAGTACTTGCAGGGAGCCTCGTGGCACGAATACATAGGGTTAACCAAACCCAACCCACAGCAAAGTAACTGAATTATTTCATCTAATGAATTCAAATCTGTTGTGACTCGTTTGCCATCTTAACAAGAAGGGAAGAAAAGCTGAGTTTGTCAGATATTAAATTATCCATTGCAGATTCATGAATTTTAAGGCCAAAGGAGACCATTATGCTCATCTCTGTCTGGCCTCCTGTGTGGCCGAGCTGTGGAATTGGACCCAGTGATTCCTGTATCATTAACGTGTGAGTGACCTGTTTGCCCTGGGCTCTGTGGAAAACCATGATTCTGGCTGGAGCCCAGACTGGAAGCTTGGCCTCCACCCTTCTTTCTTCTGCTCCCCTTTCCAGCATTGTTCCTCTAAAGGGCAACGACTGCCCACACTCCTTAAATGCCAACCCAGCGCTGTGGGTCTGTTGCAGCACAGCCTCCTCTGGCTCCTGTGGTTGAGGAAGGGCTTTAAGCCAATGGCAACAGCAGCTGGTTTTCATCTTTGCACCATAGAATCATAGAATCATAGAACAACCAGGTTTGAAGAGACCCATCGGATCATCAAGTCCAACCATTCCTATCAAGGATCATCAAGTCCAACCAGTGCTCTTTACTCGAGGGGTTGGATGATGGAGGCACAGATAAAAACACCCCCGGGGGGGATACCACAATCTCTTAGAGCTGTACAATTACTCATTTCCATGTGCTTGTGAACAGCTGCTTATGCCAAGATGTTTGCTGCTGTCAGCAAACCCACAGACCTGCGTAAAAAGCCAGCCTGGCCCTTGGGTTCTCCTGCAGTCCCTCCCGTGAGGCTTCTGCAGCTGCTTGCTTGGGTGCACAGAGGGGGTTCCCTTCTTGTTGAGCAGTGTGGTACTCACCCAGGACACCCGCACACCTCCCCAGGTGAGAAAGCAGCCTGGGGAATGACGGCTTTAGCTTTCTTTGCTGTGGTTTGTGCACAGAATTGAGACTACTCGTAAGCTAAGGCACAGACACAGGTTTATTTATGGGGGTTTTGTTTTGAATTTAAATGCCCAATCAATTAGCTCTTGGGAAAGAGGCTTTTGTGGTTTGTTAGTAGGATGTTATTGATGATGTTTTTTTCCTGAGTAGGATCTCTGCTGGCTCTTGAGAGGACCTTTTGCACAGGTCCCCTGGGTGAAACAGTCCAGTAAGTAGGACACGTCTCTGAATTCCCTCTGACCGCAGGGTTGTTGTGTCTGCAGAGCAAGCTGCTAGAATCCACTGAAAGCCACAGCTTACACCTCTGCTTCTTTGGGGTGTCTGTGGCAATAACAATGACTAATTTGGTGTTGCTGGATGAGTAGCACCGATCATAGAATCATCATAGAATGGTTTGGGTTGGAAGGGACCTTAAAGCCCATCCAGTTCTAACCCCTCTGCCAAGGGCGGGGACACCTCCCACCGGATCACACTGCTCAAAGCCTCATCCAACTTGGCCTTGGATACCTCCAGAGAGGAATTTATGGACAGGCCTCTGCTGAGTAACCAGCTCACTAACTTTTTTTACAGGATCATCTCAAGCCTGGGAAAATAGAGAGAGAGGTGCAGTGTTTGCAGATGAGCTGTAGACATCAGCTTGACAAGAAATAGTAAAGGCACCAAGGTTCAGCAGGGCACAGTCAACGCAGAAAGCCAAACTGCTGCAGGGTGGAGGGAAACTGGAGCAACCGAGAGAGCTGGGGGTGTTTAGGCTGGAGAAGAGAGGCTGAGGAGAGACCTCATTGCTCTTTGCAACTCCCTGAAAGGAGGTTGTGGAGAGGAGGGAGCTGGGCTCTTCTCCCAAGTGACAGGAGATAGGATGAGAGGGAATGGCCTCAAGCTCCACCAGGGGAGATTTAGGCTGGAGATTAGGAGGAAGTTTTTCACACAGAGGGTCATTGGGCATTGGAATAGGCTGCCCAGGGAGGTGGTTGATTCACCTTCCCTGGAGGTGTTTAAGGGATGGGTGGATGAGGTGCTGAGGGACATGGTTTAGTGTTTGATGGGAATGGTTGGACTTGATGATCCGATGGGTCTCTTCCAACCTGGTGATTCCATGATCCTTTTTGCCTCTTTCCTGTTGGATTCCTCGCTACCAAAGATTACACCTCTTTGCTTTGCAGCCAAATCTGCTTGTGCAGGTGCACTGGGAGGTCCCATCTCTCTCTGAGTCAGGTAAGACAGACACACCTGTGCCAGGTCCTGCTCTCTGCCCTCAGCCTCACTGCCTCCAGGTGTGGGCATTGACTTTCTATCCCAGAAGGGCTCAGGCAAAGCAAACCCAGAGGCTCCTAATCACTCAGTTGAGTGGCTACACATGGCAGGGGGTCAGAGACCGGCAACTCTGAGCTCCTTCTGTGCTACCTATCATAGAATCATAGAACAACCAAGTTGGAAGAGACCCATCGGATCATCGAGTCCAACCATTCCTATCAAACACTAAACCATGTCCCTCAGCACCTCATCCACCCGTCCCTTAAACACCTCCAGGGAAGGGGAATCAACCACCTCCCTGGGCAGCCTATTCCAATGCCCAATGACCCTCTGTGTGAAAAACTTCCTCCTAATCTCCAGCCTAAATCTCCCCTGGTGGAGCTTGAGGCCATTCCCTCTTGTCCTGTCCCCTGTCCCTTGGGAGAAAAGCCCAGCTCCCTCCTCTCCACAACCTCCTTTCAGGTAGTTGTAGAGAGTAATGAGGTCTCCTCTCAGCCTCCTCTTCTCCAGGCTAAACACCCCCAGCTCTCTCAGCCGCTCCTCATAGGGCCTGATCTCCAGCCCCTTCACCAGCCTCGTGGCTCTTCTCTGGACTCGCTCCAGAGCAAGGTAACTACTGAGACAGCGCAACGTGATGCTAAAGGACAAGAGGGAGTGCTAGGAAGGTTTAGCTGGGAGTGAATGAGCGCTGAGGAGGCTGCCCGGGGAGGCGGATCCTCCTTGCCAGGAGGGCTTTAAAAGCCGGGGAGGCTCATGCAAACGCTTTAGCAGCAGGCAGGTGCGGCCAGACTGGGCGATCCCAAGGCTCTTTCCCAACCAGAAAAGGATTCCGCGTTTCCGAAGCTGGGGGGAAGCTTGTCCCGCACGGCCCGTCCCGAGGAGGGGGGGTGGGGGTGTGGGCAGCCCCAGGGGGCAGGGCGGCAGGGGGCAGGGCGGCAGGGCTGACATCAGCCGGGGGAGGGGCCTGGCCGCGACTTTCTTGGGCGAGTGCATCACTTCCCGGCGCTGCCGCCCAACGGGGCCGCTGCCCATGGCCAGTCCGGCCGGCGGGGACAGCCCCGGAACGCACCGCAGAGCCGGGAACAGGTGAGCCCCGCACCGCCGGGACTGCAGGAGCCCTCCGGGACGGCAGGGAGGGAGGGAGGGAGAAGGAACGGCATGGGGGAGAGGGACGGGAGCACCAATTCCTGGGGAGAGGGAGGGAGGGGGGGAGAGAAGGAGCGGTCCTGGGATGGGAGAGAGGGACGGGAGCACCAGTCCCTGGGGAGAGGGAGGTTGGGGAGAGAAGGAGCCGTCCGGGATGGGAAGGAGAGAGGGAGGGAGAGAGAAGGAACGGGATGGGAGGGGAGAGGAGCGGTCTGGGATGGGGGAGAGGGACGGGAGCACCAGTCCCTGGGGAGAGGGAGGGAGGGGAGAGAGAAAGAGTGGTCCTGGGATGGGGCAGAGGGATGGGAGCACTTATCCCCGGGGAGAGGGAGGTGGAGGAGAGAGAAGGAGCAGCCCAGGATGGGGGAGAGGGAGGGGAGCACCAATCCCTGGGGAGAGAGAGAAGGAGAGGTCTGGGATGGGGGAGAGGGACGGGAGCACCAATCCCTGGGGAGAGGGAGGGAGGGGAGAGAGAAGGAGTGGTCCTGGGATGGGGCGGAGGGATGGGAGCACTTATCCCTGGGGAGAGGGAGTGGGGAGAGAGAAGGAGCAGCCCAGGATGGGGGAGAGGGAGGGGAGCACCAGTCCCTGGGGAGAGAGAGGAGAGAGAGAGAGAGAAGGAGAGGTCTGGGATGGGGGAGAGGGAGGGGAGCACCAATCCCTGGGCAGTGGCTGGGGGAGAGAGAAGAGGCAGTCTGGGTTGGGAGCACCAATCCCTGGGGAGAGGGAGGGGGGAGAGGGAAGGAGCAGTCTGGGATGGGGGAGAGAGAGGGGAGCACCAACCCCTGGGGAGAGGGAGGGGGGAGAGGGAAGGAGCACTCTGGGATGGGGGAGAGAGACGGGAGCACCAGTCCCTGGGGAGAGAGAGGGGAGACAGAGAGAAGGAGAGGTCTGGGATGGGGGAGAGGGACTGGAGCACCAATCCCTGGGGAGAGGGAAGGGAGCTTCTCGGGATGGGGGAGAGAGAATGAGTTGTCCGGGAGTGTTTATCCCTGGGGAGAGGGAAGAAGCAGCCCTGGGATGGGGGAGAAGGAAGGAGAGGTAAAGGATGGGAGGAGAGCGGTCCGGGATGGGGGGAGGGAGGGGAACACCAATCCCTGGGGAGAGGGAGGGGGGAGAGAGAAGGAGCGGTGTGGGATGGGGGAGAGGGAGGGGAATGGTCATCCCTGGGGAGAGGGAAGGGAGCTCCTCAGGATGGGGGAGAGAGAAGGAGCCGTCCGGTATGGGAGAGGAGCGCTCATCCCTGCATCCCTGGGGAGAAGGGAGGGAATGCTTCAGGATGGGGGAGAGAGAATGAGTGGTCCAGGAGTATTTATCCCTAGGGAGAGGGAAGAAGCGGCCCTGGGATGGGGGAAAGGGAAGGAGAGGTCAAGGATGGGAGGAGAGCAGTTATCCCTGGGGAGAGGGAAGGGATGCAGGAGAGAGAATGAGCAAGTCTGGGATAGGGGAGAGGGTGAAGGAGTGGTCTGGGATGGGAGGGGAGTGCTCATTCCTGGGGAGAGGGAAGGACTAGTCCGGAATGGGGGAGAGGGAAAGAGCAGCTTCAGTATAGGAGGGGAGCGCTTATCCCTGGGAAGAGGGGCCAGAGCACTCCCAGCATGGGGAGGGAGAAAGAGGGAGGGCTTGAGGAAGGGGAGCACTCCTGGCATGGAAAGCAAGAAGCTGTTGCACGACTGGAGACCCAGTGGGAGTAGAGTGGGAGCAGAGGGAGGTGAAGGACACGGTGTTACCTTCATGGGGCAGCTCTTGTTTCCTGAATGGGATAGTGGGTGCTGAGGGAAACTGTGTGGTTTTCCTTGGCAACGTTCCGGAGCAGCTGGCTCTTTCTAGTAAGGAGGATGATGCTGAAACCTCGTCGTCTGTGCTGGGCATTTCCAAGGGAGGCTCCTGGCTGCACTGCAGAGGCTTTAAGTCAGCTTTAAAATTGAGCACTACAGGAATTCACACAAGGCTGGGGGAATAAAATTGCTTCAGGCTGTCTGGCAGTTAGGAAAATACTGTATCCTGCCCATACTTTTCGTGCAATCAAATATTAAAAAGTCTAAACTGGAGTCAGCTTGAGGCGTTACGGCTCAGAGCATTCCGAGTGAGTAATTAACTGGGGACTCCACCTCTTCCCACGCTGGCCCCGTGCAATGGGGAGGTGGTGGCATGTTGGCCACTGGTGTCCCTGTGCCAAGGATGAGGGTGGTAGAGTCTTCGTGGTCCCTTGGCGTCAGCTGCAACAGCCCTGGGGCTGCTCTTGCCACCCCTCCGCTCCTGAAAGCTCCCAAGGACAAGGTCCTGAGGGACATGGTTTAGTGTTTGATAGGAATGGTTAGACTCCATGATCCGATGGGTCTCTTCCAGCTTGGTGATTCTATGATTCCTGTTTTTACTGCTCATCCTCATTGTGTTTTATGTCTCCTTCTCATTGTGTTTTATGTCTCATCCTCATTGTGTTTTATGTCTCCTCCAGCAGTCACAACTGGAGGTGATGCAGTAGCTGGTCTACAGGTCAAAGAAACCTCAAAAAGAATCATAGAATCATAGAACAACCAGGTTGGAAGGGACCCATTGGGTCTTCTAGTCCAACCATTAAACCAAGTCCCTCAAGACCTCATCCACCCGCGCCTTGTGTTTCAAGTATGTGGAGTATAGCAGCTATTCATCGGTTCTCTTTGCATGCTTTGCAATAATTAGGATGACAGCTAATGAGTTGTCTTGTTTTAATGAGTATTGGCTCATTAGGCCAGCAGGTGTTTCTTGGTTTTCTTGTATCATGTTGGAAACTCCTGGGAGAGCAAAAGGCAGATGCAGAGTTGAAACCACCGGGCTGCCTACCCTGGTGGAGCTTGAGCTGCGGAGGAACACGCTGGCTTGGAATCAGACTTTTTCTTTCATTCGCTTTTATTTCTTTCTTGGAAACTTTTGAGGGAGTAGTTTTTGGTCATTTTTGTGAAGAAAACCTAGTGGGAGATCGTGTACCACTAACGTGTGCCTGCCCAGCACAGCAAACACAGGTACCTGCTGTTTACTGAGGGGTGAATAGAGAAGAAATGGGAAACATCTCTCCTGTGCTTCAGTCTGAGTGGCTCTGGCAGGGTGTGTGGTGTTAAAACTCCTTGCAGTGATCTTGCTCTGGAGGCCTTGAAAGCAATTGTCAGTGGAGCCTCTGTCTTCACTTGGAGTCGTAACTTAGAGTTTCTTCCTTTACTTTATTTCTGTCGCAGTGTAGAAACTTATAGCTTGAAGTAAATGGCTCTTAACTCCATCCAGTTGGCTTATCTGGGGTGATAGGTGGAATCTCAGGTGACGCTTGCTGGACATCCAGGGCTCTGGGAGCAGCTGTGACTTTCTACAGGGCTGACACATCTGCAGTGGCCAAGTCCTGGTATTGAACATAAGATCTCTGATGGGGGAGTGGTGAGCTCTGCAGACTTGAATTGAGCAAGTATTATGTGAATCTCGGCTAATGCTTTGCCTTCCATGAGGTTTTAATCTGGTAGTCATTCAAGTGCATCCAGTTCAGCTGAGTGTGACCTTGGAGGACTTTTGTAGGACACAATCTGGGCTTTGGGAGCTGTGAAATACCTGCTTGCAGCAGCTGCCCTGCTCTTCTCTGCTGCAGGTACAGTCTCACTTACCTTTTGGCTCTGGCTGACCTTGAATGTGTAGGAAGCACCAAGCCCATCAAGCAATTCCCCTGTAATCTGGTTCCTGAGAGTCTGTGTCTCAAGCTTATGCTGGAGACAAGTCTGTGGGTGTCCAGATTGCTCCACTGGGTTTGGTTGCCCCTTTACTTTTAATGGGCTATTCTAGAGACTTCTGAGCCTGGGAGTGAGGCATGAGCATCTTTTGGGGAAGCTGTCACTGTACATCATGGAGACATTATTGATCCTGCATAGAAAGGGCATGAGACGATGCTGTAATCGGACCAGAAATGTATAAATCTGACATGAAAATGTGGCTAAAAGCACATGTTGTTCTTCCCTCTTGGGCATCCCTTTCCCTTCCCTTGCTCTGGGTTCTCTGGTAGTGCTACGTATTTTCAATAGAGCTGTTGTTTTTCTGTGATGTTTACTAACTTATCTTGATTGTGTCATAAACAGTCTCCATCTCATTCATTAATGTCGCTACAGTGAGTACCTGACCTGAATGCACATTGGGCAATTAGAGCATTCTCTGAGCACCACAGATCTTTCTAGAGAAGTCAACTTTCTCCTCATGAGAAAACTGGGAGGAAGGAACTGTTGGCTTTGAGCAGCCTGAGCCAGTGGGAGATTTCCCTTCCTGTGGTAGGGGAGTTGGAACTGGATGTTCTTTAAGATCCTTTCCAACTCAAACCAATCTATGATTCTAGGGAAAAGGCTACATCCAAGTTTTGTTAGCAGGATCTACAGAGAAAATACAATGTTTATTTGACTTTAACTTGTTTGAGCTTGCAGGCGATTTTACCTGCTGTTTATGCCTGACTTCCTGACAGACTTCCCCTGTCTTCTATTCTGATGTTCCAAATTACCACAGCTCTCTTCTCTTGCCTCCAGGTGAGGATTTACCTGCTGAAAACAACCACGTTATGAAGTGTTGTGACTGGAAGTGATCTGTCCTGGATGGGCAGGTTTGCAAAGAGGGGGCAAGTTAGCATCACAGTGAAAATGTGACATTTTCATAGAATCATAGAATCACCAGGTTGGAAGGGACCCATCGGATCTTCTAGTCCAACCATTCCCATCAAACACCAAACCATATCCCTCAGCATCTCATCCACCCGTCCCCTAAACACCTCCAGGGAAGGAGAATCAACCACCTCCCTGGGCAGCCTATTCCAATGCCCAATGACCCTTTCCGTGAAAGACTTCCTCCTAATCTCCAGCCTAAACCTCCCCTGGCAGAGCTTGAGGCCATTCCCTCTCGTCCTGTCCCCTGTCCCTTGGGGCACAAGGACTCCTTTCACCATTTTGCACCATCATAAACCTGGAAGTGACCCGTTTTTTTCTGTCTTTCCTCCATCAATCAAGCTTGAAATCGCTTGAATATTGCAGGTGAGAGTGCTGGTTTAGGAGTTTCTGAAAAATACCCATTTTTTTTTTCAGTTGGCCTGTGCAGTCAGTCTCCATTAGGCAGAAGGATGTGAAAAACGGGACAACAGCCTCTAAAATAGCTGTGCTACATAATAGGTGGCCTGAGCAAAACTCTATGATAGCTTAGCATGCAGCATTGGTTTTGTTGATTTGTCTGATTTGGGGCATTTTGAACAATTCACCCATAATTTCAGCATTTGTGAGTAATGTGGTCGTCCCAGCAGGGAGCCAAGGAAAACATTTAATCTGTGCGGCAGCAGGGAGAGGGACCCTCACTGAGCAGACCTTGGACTGGGACTCTGTGTCTGGTTTTGTTGCGGTTTCCTCAGGACCTTGGGCATCTTGAGGTTGTAGAGAGGAGGGAACTGGGCTGTTCTCCCAAGTGCGAGGGGACAGGACAAGAGGGAATGGCCTCAAGCTCTGCCAGGGGAGATTTAGGCTAGAGATTAGGGGGAAGTTTTTCATGGAAGGGGTCATTGGGCATTGGAATAGGCTGCCCAGGGAGGTGGTTGATTCACCTTCCCTGGAGGTGTTTAAGGCACAGGTAGACAAGGTGCTGAGGGACATGGGTTAGTGTTTGATAGGAATGGTTGGACTCAATGATCCGATGGGTCTCTTCCAACCTGGTTGTTCTGTGATTCTAAATGGGTATGGGATGTACCTGTACCTGTGCAGTGCTTCCCGCAGCGTGATCTTCATCTTCATTCTAACCTCTAGGTGCTGCTGCAATACAAACAGTTGTTGTCTTCAGAGCATTAATTTGATTTGGATGTGCATGTGTAAATCAAGCTGAGGTGATGCGCTGCTTTTCTCCTGTGCTGGTTTGTGCTTTGCTGACTCGAGTTGTGTCAGACCTCTTCTTGCTTGTTGTGCCTCGTGCTCCTGGTGTGGGAGCTGTCGCTCTGGATTCTCTATTCCCAAAATACTTCGTACAAGGCGTTTGTGCCAAGCAGAGTAGAAAGAGAATGTTGTGCATCGGCCACATGTTTGTGGGTTGGACGTTGTTTGCTGCTGTGTCAGCTGAAGTCAAATAAGTTTATGTGATTCCCATGTGTGGCCTGAGGGGCACCCCTTGAAGCCAGCTCCTTGTGAGATGAAGTCAACAGTTTGTTTGGTCACCCCAGGGCTTAACTGACTGGAGAGACGGGTCTGGAAGTGAGGCAGCCTTTGACCCTTCATGGGATGTTCCCTGTGCAGCATGAGTGAGTCCTGCTGAGCTGTGCTCCGTGACTGGCTGAGCTGCCTTTTTTAGCAGTTGTGTTAGTCACCAGTTGCATCTCTCCTGGGAAAGTGTCTGAAAGACCTCATGCAAGCAAGGGAAACTTAGTCTGGGAAGGGTTGCTATAGAATCATAGAATTGTAGAACAACCAGGTTGGAAGAGGCCCATCGGATCATTGAGTCCGACCATTCCTATCAAACACTAAACCATGTCCCTCAGCACCTCATCTACCTATGCCTTAAACACCTTCAGGGAAGGTGACTCAACCACCTCCCTGGGCAGCCTGTTCCAATGCCCAGTGACCCTCTGTGTGAAAAACTTCCTCCTAATCTCCAGCCTAAGTCTCCCCTAGCAGAGCTTGAGGCCATTCCCTCTTGTCCTGTCATAACCAGAGGATTGGTGGGAGTCTGTCTGAAGCAATGTTAAGGTAAGAAAAAGTCCTTGGGGTCTATAGTGATAAGACAGACCTCCTATCTCTGGATCATGGTGAGCAGGTGTTGCAACTTGCTTCTGTGGATGTTGGGTCCCATTGTGGCTCCTGCTGGGTCCAAGCTTGTCTGAGCTTTGGCTGGTGTCACCGCATGGCTTGCTTCTGACACCTGAAAATCTGCTGCGGAATTGATACATTTTCTGGGTGGAAATAACTAATTAGGGACCTGCGGCCTTTTATTTTCAAAGGAGACTGGGGAGCAGCATCAATTACACCGAAGGGTGAAAGCTCTTTACAAAGGCTGAGAAATTAATTTGTTAGAGTGGTTTTAAAATTCCTTGGTGGCCGTTCCTCTCTTCAGCCAAATGCAGCTGAACCGTGACTGCTCTGGTGACAACAGCAGAGACTTGGGAGGTGATGGGAGACTAGAAAGAACCGGGTGAAGGAGACAGGAGCAGACTGCATAGCTCACTAGGCATTCCCCTCCTCTGGCTCAGCGATGAGAGCGTCCTGGACATTGGATTTATTTCTGAGATATTACATAAACCACAGGGGGAGAGCCTTTCCTTGGTGTGTGCCATGCCTTGAGGATGAGCGAAATCACAGTCAGCAGCAGGAAGGCTTGAAATTGGATATGTTGGTAAAAGGCTGGAGAATCGGTTTTTCTTTCCCCTCTGATTGAGGCCAACAGCCTCAGAGGGAAACATCTGCAGATAGGAAGGGATGTTTTATGGACTGGGACTAATAGAATTAAATTAAACTTGTCAGGATGGAATATCCTGCCTGGATTCAAACCAGTCGAGTATATTTGTATGTGTGTTCCTGTTCGAGCAAGAGTTCTCCGGCCCTGAGGGATTGTGTTGCCTGCTCCTGGTTCCCTGCTCCGAGCTGGCTGCTGCGCTTGGGACTTTGCTGGGATTTTCACCTGCAAGTGTTTTAGGAACCTGAGCGAGGGCAGAGGAAAGGTGGTGGGGAGATGACAGACCTACCCTGCCAGCTGCCCAGCCCACCTCCTCCAGCCCCGAGGTGGATTTGGGGTGACTCTGGCTTGTGTCCTGTGTCCCCAAGGTACATTTTCCCTCCACATGCAGTTGCTGCTCTCCCTGGAGCAAATACTGTTGTGCCTCGAGCCTCATCTCCCCATAGTGTCATGTTCCAGCTCTGTTCCCTGCTCTGTGCTGTCTTGCCTACCCTCAAACAGCTCAGGCTTTTGGTCACCAGAGAATATAAACTGTATTTTTTGTGCTGGTGCAGTTGCTTTTTTGCTGTCTGGTGGCTTTGCCCTTTTTTCGATGTCCAAACTGGGATGCAGCCTTCCTCAAAGAGCAGGTTTAAACTTTGAGATTTGTGCTGCAAGAAGCCACCAGCAGCATGTTTCTTGATGACGGAGAGGTGCATCTTATTTAATTCTTGATGTTGCTCTGATTTGAGAGCTCCTTTGTCTCCAAATTACTGCTCAAATATACCTAGTTTCCCGTCCCTAGTCTTGCTTTGCACGTCGCTTTGATCAGCCAGCGCAGCTTCCAGAATTCAAAGCCACTTCCCTGTCATAAAAACCTGTGCCAACTGAAGCCACAAAACAAAAATTCCTCCTGCATCTGGGCACGCAGGCTGCATGGCCTGACCACAAAGTGGGGCTGGTGAATTCTGGGCCTGGGCTATTTATATCATCAGCGGGAAAGCTTTCCATTGACTGGGCTGCTCCCTCCCTAAAGATACTTTAATTAAATGTTCTAATGTTATTTGACAGATCTGGCTTTCTAACTGGCTTAGATTGAACTGGTATAAATGGGATAATTTTTTTTTAACCCCTCTCTGAAAGCTAAAGAAAGGAGTAATCTTGTGGGAAGGCTCCTTGCATTGAGTCTAACATCTGTCTGTTGTTTAGTGTAGTAAACAGATAATGTAAAAAAGCAAAAGCAACCAACAAATAAAGCAGGAAGGTAATTTTCCCACCAGTTCTTGGTGAGAAGAAAGGGAAAGGGGCACCAGCTCTTGGGACAGTGCTCGGTGATGTTGTGCAACTGCCTAGGGAAGGAAGTGAAAATTTATCATTACAGTGCAGTTTCAAAGGCAATATTAAATGAGCAATTTGCAGCGCAACCCTCTACTTAGCTGACTTAACTGCTCCTGGGGATAAAATGACAGGGCTGGCAGGGGCAATAGCCGTGGTCTCTGCTCCCACTGGGAGTGGAGCAAATACAGGCTCTTCTTAGAGCCAGCCTGAGGTGTTGGGCTGAGACCCCTTCAAGTGGGTAGCGGAAACCCAAACCAGCGTAATGGCTTGATCCTGCAAGTGCCTGACTGATTCCTGGACTGCTGAAGCCCTGGAAAAGGGGAGCTGGCATGTGCTGAAGCATCTCATTGATACCAGCTTGCTCTTCCTTGCTTCAGTGGGAGCAATAAAAAGCCTTCCCTGCGAGGCTGTAGATGTTGGAGCAGCAACGCAAATCCTGAATGAATGAATTGGGAGGCAGTGCCTCTATCTGATTGCTACCTTCAGGTTATAAATGAATAGCTTAAAAATCTGCTGCTCCCAGATTTCTTTCAGCAAGAGGATTTTGCCCCAAGAATGATGGGCACTGGAACCATGGGCCTTTTCTTTCTGACTCTGAAGTGATATTTCTAAAGAAGCTTCATCTTACACTTGGAGTCGGGAGCTTTGTGCAGCTGCTAAACCTAAAGGAATTTTGAATGAAGGATATTGGATTGTCTTGTCTCCCCTCACACTTTTCTCTTACCCTTTGTGTTTATACCGTCTGGAGCAGCTGGGGAGACTCTTCCCTGGGGTTGGGAGCTAATGCATCTTTCCTCTGGATGCTGCAGAGGAAAGATGAAGTAAATGGATTTAAAATGGGGAGAACACCTGTTTTATACTAATAACTCACTGTAGAAGCCATTCCGCGTTGAGTCCTGGCTCCATCTGAAAGCAGGGGCTTTGTCTTGGAAGCTGCTTTTAAAAAATAAAATGGATAAAACGCTGCCAGCAGTTGGGATACGCAGTTTGCTCTCTGAGCTGCGGAAAATGATGACTGTGTGATGCTCCTGGGAAGCAGCTTTGAACAGGCGCTGCGCAGCAGGACTCCTTCCCTGCCCTGGGGCTCCAGCTCCAGTTTCCATCCTGCGCTCTGGCTGCCAGGGAGCACATTGAGATGACTTGAGTGAAAGCAAAGCATGATCCCTCTGTGCCGTTTTCTTGGACATTGTGCAGAGTTTGCTGCAGACACAGGTCTGACTGCTGATCCACGATGAGACCTGCAGCAGGTCATTCCGTTTGCAGCCTTCCCTGCCGCGTCTAGCCTGTGGTGGGATGACTCCTGCAATGGGATTGCAGCAGGCTCAGCATAGTGAGACCAACTTTGCCTTGGGACTTGCGAGTTTTCATAGAATCATAGAACAACCAGGTTGGAAGAGACCCATCGGATCATCGAGTCCAACCACAACACAAATAATGAATGGCAGTGTTGAGTTCCCGAGGGGAAGCTCCAACATGCTGCTGGACAGGAGAGTGGTCCATGTGTGTTAGGGGGCGGTTTCTCCACGTCTTGATTTAAAAAGAGTGGTGCACACTTACAGGTAGAACAGAGGGGTTTGCTGTATCAAATAACTCTGCCGGGGCATGTTTCCGTGACTTTCTCGATGCTCCTGTGATTTTGCAGACCACTGAGCTGTGTTTGCTCCTTGCTGGGTATCGTACCAAGAGCCCTTTCTGAGCCTTCACTCCACACTGCCTGCCAGGGCTTGGCGGGAGTCACCTCCCTGGGTGTGGATGAGGTGCTGAGGGACATGGTTTATTTTTGATAGGAACGATTAGACTCGATGGTCCGATGGGTCTTTCCCAACCTGGTGATTCTGTGATTGCCTGTTCTGTGGTTTGAAGCTACATGAGCGCGAATGAGCTGTGGGGCAAGTTTCTCCTGTGATCAGCAGAGTTGAGGTTATTCTTTGTGCAGCTCCGTCTGTGGAGTCTGTTCATACCCGAGGAGAGCTGGAAAGTACCGATTAGTATTAATCTCTCTGGGCTATTTGTTAATTACTGTTAATCATGGTTTTTATTACGGGACTGCCTGGCGTCCCACACTGCTGTGGCAGACTGAGGGGATGCTGGGAGAGTTATATCCCTTCTAAGATTTCAGAGTGCTGCATAAACATCAGTAGTTTATCGCAACCTTTCTTGGAAATGTTGCTGTTTTCAAGGGTGAGAAGCTGTTCTTCAGGGTGAAAGAGAATCTAGGAGGTGAAGTTGGGAGCTGAATGTCCTGACTCCCACTCCTTCCCTTTGGCACTTCCTTACCCGCGGCACAGGGAGGTTAATTGTGAATTAAAGACCTTGGCTTTGTCTTTCACTGAGCTGCACAGGGCAGCACAGCGCTTGCCTTGCACAATATTACAATAGTTCTGCTGTTCTGCTTAATCTGGGAGGGAGCAAGAGGTTGTTCAGAAGGAAATTTCCAGCTGGTGAATTAAATACCAGGTTGTGCCTGTTTGCAAGGTGTGCCTCGCAAATGTGTTGGGAACACCGCAAACCACAGACCTCGGGAGAGGAAAAGGAGCAGCGTGGGGAGCCCTAGGGTCTGCTCACCAGGAGGAGCACAGATCCAGGTATTGATTTGAAGAAAGGAGAACAGCCATGAGTTGTTAGAGTCCTCAGGCACGTAGAGAATCATAGAATAACCAGATTGGAAGAGACCCACTGGGTCATTGAGTCCAACCATTCCTAGTTATCTGTCTCTCAGGCTTTGAGGAGAGAGCAGTTGATTTGAAAAGCAAGAGAGGGACACAGAGAAAAATGTGGTCTTTCTGTGACTGGACTGGTCCTGTTTTAAAGCCAAACATGCAGTGACTCAAGGATGAGGGGTGACCTGCCTTTGATTCCCCTACTGAACAAAATGACGTTTTGGGTCATTAGGCAATGGAACAGGCTGCCCAGGGAGGTGGTTGACTCACCTTCCCTGGAGGTGTTTAAGGGACGGGTGGATGAGGTATTGAGGGGCATGGTTTAGAGATTGGTGGGAATGGTTGGACTCAATGATCCGGTGGGTCACTTCCAACCTGGTGATTCTATGATTCTATGACATTCTTCTGTGGTGGAAATCTCTCTTTTGGAAAGACCCTGGGTTGAAAGAGTCTGATCAGTGTGATTTTGAGGAGTGCTTTCAGGTTTGCTGAAGCAGGATCAGACTCCAGCTGTGGTCGGTGAAGCTCCAAGTCCATGTGCAGAGGGCAGAACTCACCTGCCTGGAGCCAGGGTGGCTGTTAGCAGCAGCACTGAGAAGGGAAGGAAGGATTTGCTATACAAGCCTGGCTCCAAACAAGAACTGAGTCATTTGTCAAGGCTGACGGCTCTCTCCCAGAGCTGGTTGCCTGAGGCTAACATGGCACACAGACAGGAGACGTAAAAATATATCTATCTATATACATAGAGGAGAGAAAAGTAGCAGCTAGAGACATGTGACTGGAATTAAAATAATTTTAAAAAAAAATCCCGGTTAAAGCAGTGAATGTGGAGGATGTGACTGCTCTTCACAGGCTCGTAGAGGCTGTTTGTACAGCACAAATGCAGCCACTCCATAATGCCCTGGATTAAAACAGACAGGCTTCTCCAGCCTGTGAAATCCATGTGGAAGCAGTGTCGTTCGTGCCTGTCAGCAGCTTCCACAGCCCATCACCTACCTGGCTTAAGGTAAGGAGCTGCTTCGTCACCTGTCTTGTCCTCCCTGTTGCTCCTGAAGCACATTTCTCCGTGCAGCCTGCTGCTGTGCCACGGCTTTCCTTCGCTGCGAGATGATGATGTCTCTATGCAGGAGCAGAGATGTCTTTCTGAAGACATGCATTATTCACTAGTCGGGATAAATGAACTCCCTTGATTTGGGCATGTGTGTAACCGTGATGCTGTATCATCTCTTCTCTCACCAGCGAAAGGGAGGGAGGGGAGCAGTGAGTTCTTCCAATGCTACAGAGAAACCTGTATTCTGTACGTAGCCTTTGCAGCACCTCTGGGTTTGCAGCACCTCTGGGTTTGCAGCACCTCTGGGTTTGCAGCACCTCTGGTTTTGCAGCCAGGAGCTACCCTAAACCTAAACCAGGCCTGTGGAGAGGTCTCCGCTCTCCATTCCTTCTCGTTCTGTCTCCCTAGTTTGTGTGTTTCCATCAGGTGGGTAACAGATGATAGAAAATTAAACTTTTGGCTTCATCCTTTCTGTGTGTGCAATGATAAATACTCGCTGTGTCGAGGGGGAATGTCCAGCAGGGGAGGAAGAAATTTGGGGAATGAAAAAAAAAAAAAGAGGAATTGGAAGTTTATGCCTTGAAGGATGTGGTCTTGGGAAGGTGGGTTTGGAAAGGGTCTCCTTTGGGGTTTCTGCAAGAAGAGCCTGGCAAGCTGGGGATGTGCTCCTGCTCTCAGCTGGACTGGAAGCCTCACCTGGTGCCCTGGGCATGGGAGAGCATCCACTGTGGCAGAACTGTAGCTCTGGAGCGAGAAACACCTAAGTTTGGATGGGGTCTCGAATGTTTTGCTGGTTAAGTGTGCTGCAGGCCATTACCCTACTTTGTGAGTAAAATAGAAGAGGCTTTTTGGCACAGAAAAGCTTAAAAATCTAATGCTTTGTCCTTTTATTCTCCTTACCAAAGTCTCGATTCCAAGAAACATATACAAGAACATGATTTTGTGGGATTTTTTTCATAATAAATCTTGCAATTCACTTCGGCAGCAAATCATTATATGTCCTAACTCATGATTTTGTGATACGAATGAGAAAAATTATTAGGAGAGTGTTAGTGATCCTGTTAAGTTCAGGAAAATTTTCCAAAAAATTGTGATGTTTATATGAATTCCCCCTGTGGATGAACAGACCAGAGTCTGTTGCACAGATGCAGGGAATGGCCTCAAGCTCCGCCAGGGGAGGTTTAGGCTAGAGATTAGGAGGAAGTTTTTCATGGAAAGGGTCATTGGGCATTGGAATAGGCTGCCCAGGGAGGTAGTTGATTCCCTTTCCCTGGAGGTGTTTAAGGGACAGGTAGATGAGGTCCTGAGGGACATGGGTTAGTGTTTGATAGGAATGGTTGGACTCGATGATACGATGGGTCTCTTCCAACCTGGTTGTTCTATGATTCTATGCAAGGATGTACTGTGCTTCGATCTATGTGGCAAACTCCTAGAGTGATATATGCTTGCACATCAGTCACACACGTGATTGAATTGCGGTGATACCACAGTCAGAGCAAACCTGATGTGATGCTGTGTTGGGGAGGAGCAGGGAATTGCCTCCATGTGCTTGATTTGTACAGATCTTTGGCATAACAGTGCCAAGCATTTGTATGGTGGATATATTGTGGAGCTGTACTATGACAGAAGGGCTAAAAATCTGTCAAAATGAAGTGGAGGACTAAGCCACACAACCCTCTGGAAGACGTGGCACCAGCTTGCAGGGTGCTAGAGCTCCAGGGCACCAGGCAGCCAGCACAGACTGTGCCGCACAGTGCTAGACAGTGGGTCTGTTCTCCTCAGATGAGGATCTGTTCTCCTCAGATGAGCAAAGTAGACCATAATTTGCACTTTGCGCACAAGCTGTGTTGCCGTGAGGTGATGACCTGGCCTTCTGGAAAGCCTGCCACCCTCTGATTTATAGGCTTGGAGATGAATTTGGTGGCATACAGGTTTTTCTGTAGTGCCACAAAGAACCCAAAAGCACTTTGGCTGCTGTTCTGTTGAGTCTGGATGTGTGCAGAGGAGCTGCAGAAACTGCAGCTAGAGATGCTGAGGGATGCTGGCTGGTATCTGAGTTCCAGGGCAGCCTATTCCCTGTTTTTCTTTCAGACAGATATTGAATCATATAATGGTTTGGGTTGGAAGGGACCTTAAAGCCCATCCAGTTCCACCTCCTTGCTATGGGCAGGGACACCTCCCACTGGATCAGGTTGCTCCAAACCCCATCCAACCTGGCCTGGAACGTCTCTAGGGATGGAGTAGCCACGGCTTTTCTGGGCAACCTGGGCTGAGGCCTCAATATTGTCTTTAGAAAACCAGAGGGTGCCCTATGCCTGTGAACAGCCAGGGAGGATGGCAGCGTCCCACACCTGAACCCTCACACCGTTTGCCAAGAAAACCTTTCAAATGCCTGTGTGCATCTGGACTGATTTCCAAATTTTAGGACCCCTGAAATTTTCAGGGAGAGCAGGACAATGCTTCTAACAGCCCTCAGAGCATGAGGCAGCTGCAGAAAAACAATGTAAAATTGGTGCAATCTGCTCCGCTACAGCTTTGCCAATGAAAATCTGTCTTGGTATCTGGCATCACTTCCAGCCTGGACACCAGCTCTTTGCGACCTCAGAGAACCCCCGTGTCTCTTTTCCTTTGTGGCTTTCTCTAGTTTGGGCACAGAGGACTGTAATCACCGAGGGAGGAACTATCACGGGATCTCGGTTGTATTCTCTGGCTTCGTGTCACCATCTGTACTCGTTTTGCCAAGTGGAAGTTTGAAAAATGAGTTGCTGCTGGTGTTTAGATTTGCTGATCACTTGGTTCCTGCTAATTGCTTTTAAACGAGTTCTGCAGAAAGTAAAGGAGGGCAGGTTCATGTTCTTCCTGCTGCCAGGATCGCATCCAAATCCATTTCAAATGCGGGTGTGGTGCAGAGTATATTGAGCAACCTCTTGGTGAGCTGCCGTCCCTCAGCATCTCCCTGGCTTGAAACCTGGATGGCCCAGGAGTGTGTTTTGAGATTCATCCTAAAGGTTCCTATCTCTTGGCATTAAATACTTGGCTTGAGGCTGAAGGGAAGCAGATGAAGCAGGGAGGGAACAGAACCGAATTGGTTGTTGGTCGCCGAAGAGTCAGTTGACTTGGTTTAGTGTTTGATAGGAGTGGTTGGACTCGATGATCCGATGGGTCTCTTCCAACCTGGTGATTCTATGATTCTATGAAAAATGGTAGTGTGAGCATTGTCCTTGTTGCCTTTTAGCCTTCATCACAACAGTCCATGCTGTGCCCCGAGCTTGGATCAGTGGTTTGTGTGGGTATGTGGGTAGGAAAGAGGCAGCTTGAAGGGAGGGTGTGCAGCCTTGCTGAGTTTGGGAGGAGGCGGCACGGGCAAGGGGTTGGGTGGCTGGGATGGGCAGACGTGGCTTCTTTTGTCTGGCTGGGGTTAAGCATGGTTTTGTCCTCATCCCTGCTTGGACTTGGCAGCATCTTTTCAGTTTGCAGTTATTTTCCTGCTGCGAGGCCATGCTCCAATCAAGAGCAATTGGCAGGTTGAGAGAGGAAGGAGAAGGGAGTGAGGGGGGTGGCTGCAGTTGAAGGGGTTTCCAGGCAGCTTGAATTGAAAAAAGACTTGGGCTTGTGGCCTCGAGTATTTCTGGGAAGACAAGGCTTGCTTTCACTTGGCTTCAAAAAGTGATTTGAGCGTGCAGGAAAGGAAATCTCCTGAGGCCCCTCAGCCTGTGCAATTGCACAGCACAACTGGAACAATTGTGCTGGTGGCATTTGTGGAGCTGAGCTTGACCCTGCTGGCAGCAGGGGTGAGGGGCAGCTCTTTGGGACGGGCTTACATCTTCACAAAATGCTACTAAACATCGCTCTAAACGCTACTAAACATGCTCTGTGTACTTGTTTTTATACCAATCCTGATGATAGGATGTTGTTTTAAGGTGAGGCTGCTATGAAACTGAGAGTGTCTTTGCACTCACCTGATGGCATTGCACGTGATAATGAAATACTTCTCTTTGATACAGAACACAAAAGTGGAGCATGCGGAAAATAAGAATTACAATCAAGCCATATTCTGCATCTGTTGGAATAGGTTTTTCTCAGCATCCATTTATAAAAAATATGCTGCTGAAACAAGTTTTCCTTACGATGAAATATTTGAAAATTGTAACTGATTGATGCAGAGCATTCGCTTCACTAATTTATGATAGGGCTTTTGGATGTATTCTTCCAGATTTTACAAAAAAAATGTGTACAACAACAAGAAGCTACTGATTATCTCCTGGTTATAAACAAAGAGAAAACAAGTACTAAAGCAAAAAGGACCTCTTGAGCTCAAATATGCTGGATGGATGCAGAACAGATCCATGAAACAGGTCACAGAAAGGGTCATTGGGCAGTGGCGGAGGCTGCCCAGGGAGGTGGTTGACTCACCTTCCCTGGAGGGGTTTAAGGCACAGTTGGACAAGGTGCTGAGGGACATGGTTTAGTGTTTAATAGGAACGGTTGGACTCGATGATCCGGTGTGTCTCTTCCAACCTGGTCGTTCTATGATTCTAAACCAGCAAATAACTCCTGTCTGTGTCCAGTTCTCATAGTCCCCATCAGTCAAAGCCACAGAGGTAGTGTTCTGTGTGTCCCTGGGTCAGAGTTGTGTGCAGCCCCAGGGGAGTTGTGTAAGCAAGGGAATGCTGGATGACTTTTGCTTTCGAGCAGAGCGATGGGGAGTTTGAATTGGAATCTCTGACAATGACGCAGCTTGCTGGAGCCATTATGAATTGAAATAGGGTCTTATTCAGCTTTGCTAATAAGAGGGTAAATGCAACTAAATACAGCTGTCTTCCTCGCTGTCATTTGGTATTTATTAGCAAATATGCAGTGGAATTGAATCCCTTGTAAGTACTCTGCAGCTAATGGTAGATAGCAATTAACTGAAATGACTACTGTTGAGCACTGATGCTGCCATCAGGGAGAGGAAATCTGGAGCCAGCGTGCAGACCCAGCGGCTTCCAGAACTCCATGTAGTTTTCCCCTCTGGATTCTCTCTTTTGTGCCCCTTATCAAAAGACTGCAGCGAAAACCACTTCATCTTGGTGCTCCCCGGAGCTCCAGCTTGAACAAACACTTCTAAAGCAGCAGGAGGTGTGTGTGTATGTATTATTGTGCTATTCTCAGTTTGGGGGTCACCAAAAGGACTCGTCGCAATACTGCTACCAGTCAAAGTGTGTGGAGTGGGAAGCTTCTCCCCTCCAGATGTGTCGGTAGCACAGAGCTGCCTCTGCAGCACCTCTTGTGCTTTAGGAGGTGAGAAAGGAACTGGCCCAGATGCTTGAAACTAGTTCAGAAGCTGCAAAGAATTGCATGTGATAAGGTGTTTAAAGTGCAGGTGGATGAGGGACATGGTTTAGAGATTAGTGGGAATGGTTGGACTCGGTGATCCGGTGGGTCTCGTCCAACCTGGTGACTCTATGATTAATATCCATTGTTTTGTCTTTGGCCTCTCCTCTGCAAACAAAGCAAGAGGGTTTCTTTTCTTCCCCTCGTTAATAAGATGACATGCAGGTCTAAGTAGCTTCTTAGTAAAAAATTCTTCACAGAAAGGATTGCTAGGCACTGGAATGGGCTGCCCAGGTTGGGGGTTGAGTCGCCTTCCCTGGAGGTGTTTAAGGTAAAGGTGGATGAGGTGCTGAGGGACATGGTTTAGAGACTGATCCGATGAGTCTCTTCCAACCTGGTGATTCTATGGTTCTAGGGATGAGGAATGAGGACTCTGCCTGGGGCAGAGCAGCCAGAGAGAAACTGTCCAAAACAGGCTGCGAGACTGCCCCAGGCAGGGAAGAGCAGTCTAGTTTGCTTCCAGAGCTGACCTGAAGCTAGACGGCTATAAATTCACTCCCGATAAATCCAGGCTGTGCATCAGGAGGATCTGGGATAGCTTTCCTCATGTAGGAAACCCCATGGAAACAGTCAGACCCTTCATAGAATCATGTGTTCATGTGGGGAGTGAGCTCCTTCCAACGAGTCCCCATGTGGTGAAGAGACCTGGGCAGCTTGAGCAGCTTCTGCCCATCTGTGTCATCTGCTGGTTCAGAGTCATTGGCTGCTTTTCATGTGCAGGAGCTGCGTGAAGGCTGAGAGAGGAAATCACTGAAGGGGAATAATTCCCAGCTTGATTACTTTCTTTAAGGATGCGCTACCAGTTAATTATTTAAATGCATATTTAGTTATTTAAGCAAGTAAATAAAAACCGAGCACCTGATAAACTCAATCTCTTTTTGATTGGGAAAATATTTTTAATTGCTCCTGTCATCAGTGCTCCAAAATTACAAAATTACATTAATTTTTGTATAAAATTCAATCTTGTTGCAAATAAAATGCTGAAATCTGTTGCTTCATTAATTCATATCAATAGATAAGCTAAGAGGGTTTTTTTTTTTTTACTACTGTTGATATTTTTGATGGGGTTTTTTTCTGCCTTGCCTTCTGTCTAAAAGCTTGAGGTTTATTCCTGACTTTAGAACTGCAGCAGCTCTGATTGCGAATGAGTTTGGTGATTGCTCCCACTAATGTGAATCAAATGCCTATAAATGTCTTTTTTCTGTTTTTAAAGGCAGTTTCACCTTGCAAGCAGGAAGAGACTCTCTTCCCCTGTGAGATTTCCAGTATTTAGGGCAACAGTCAATGGTCTCCTAGTTCTGTTTTGTGCTGTGACTGTTTTTTTTGTGGCTTAATAGTGTTGTCAGCAGGGCAGGTGCTGTGAGCAAAGCTGAATGCATGAAAGGAAGGGTTGGAGTAAGACTAATTTAATTGCTGGACACTGCGAGTCTCCTCTTTTAATACCTGCCTGACCGGACAAGGGGCTGAGATGCAGACCTGAGAAGTCGGATGTCACTCTCCCCTGCTCTGGCTTCTGTGGCTGCATCTCCTGGGCTGCAGCAGCACTGAACTTCAGGTCTGTGCACAGCCTGTGATCCTGCAGAACAGCTCTTGGCTGAAGGCAGTGGTGTTTTCCAGCCTCACAAGGGGAGGACGAGTGTGGTGTGGTCCATGCAGTGTTATTTTCTTGGAATATTTGGCAAGTGGAGTGCAAAGATCTGGGGGAGAGTGGGGTGTTGGCAGGTCTGACTGTAGCTCCAGGCTTGTGAACACACGTTCCGAGCAGCTCTTCCCCTCTAGGGACCTAGATCATCACCCGAGTCCTAATTAATTATAACGCTGTTTTGATAGCAATCACAGCGATCGTCGTTAATGACACCGAAAACAGCTTGTGCTGTTTGCTTCGTTTCTTACTTGGCAGCGTTCTTGGCACCCCCAGCGCTCCCAGGACCCTTGCTGTCTTCTCTGGATTGCTTGAAAACATTTGATGCGTGAGAGTCCTCGCGTTTTGCCTGTGCACCTTTTTTAAAGGCATCTTTTTAGTCTTAAGGCAAGGCAGCCAAAAGGCGATCGGCGATGCAGATCATCATTAGCTGCTGCCTGACAGTGATGGGTGACCCTGGGAAGCCTTCTTGTTAAAGGCAATATATCTGCTCTGCCTGTTCTTCTCAGCTCCTGCCTTCAGATCACTTTTCCTTTAGCGAAGAAGTCAAGGTGGAGGGAATGTGGCCCAACCCCGTGTTGGATCAGGAAGAGAA
Source organism: Coccyzus lansbergi (assembly GCA_033558105.1). Taxonomy (NCBI): domain Eukaryota; kingdom Metazoa; phylum Chordata; class Aves; order Cuculiformes; family Coccyzidae; genus Coccyzus; species Coccyzus lansbergi. The sequence goes on along the minus strand of JAUMJK010000501.1, from coordinate 93,431 downwards.
TTCCTCGTCCCTGTCACCGCGCAGTGGAAGGTGACCATTTCTGCCTCACAGGAGTGTCAGAAGCAGCATCCATTCCCGGGTTTGAAGTTGTAGCTGTCACATTGATGGATGCTGAGTGAGCTGCCAGCTCTGTGCCGCTCACTCCTTCCTCTGGCAGAACACTCTGCAGATTGCCTCACGCATTTGTGGCCAAACATTGGGGTTTTATTTGGCTTCTTACTGCTTTTAAGGAGTATTTTTTTTTTTCCTCTGATGTTGTTTCTTAAGCATCTATATTGCCCTTTTGAAGTATGTTTTGCCAGAGGATCTCAAAGCGCTCTCATTGCTGCTTTAGGGGTGTGTGTAACTCCACATGTGGAGGAGCTGTGGGGCTTGCTTAGAGCTCCAGCTGGGAACTGTTGCTGGAACTCTTTGCTGTACATACCAGCACTGTTTGGGCTTTAGATTACAACTGATGTCTTTAAAACTTGATTCTTACCTGGCCAGACTTGGCATGGAATAGAGGAGGCTGAGGGTAGACCTCATTGCTCTCTCCAACTACCTGAAAGGAGGTTGTGGAGAGGAGGGAGCTGGGCTCTTCTCCCAAGGGACAGGACGAGAGGGAATGACCTCAGGCTCCACCAGGGGAGGTTTGGGCTGGACGTTAGGAAAAAAAAATTCACAGAAAGGGTCATTGGGCTCTGGAACAGGCTGCCCAGGGAGGGGTTTGAGTTGCCTTCCTTGGAGGGATTTAATGGGTGGATGAGGTGCTGAGGGGCATGGTTTAGTGTTTGATAGGAATGGTTGGACTCGATGATCCAATGTGTCTTTTCCAACCTGGTGATTTTATGATTCTGTGGTCTGTAATCTCCATCCATTCATTCAGTGCTATATATGGTGTAGTCTTGTTATGTTTTCAGACTCGATCATGTGTGAAGCCTGTTGGACCTTCCTGGCAGTTTACGGTGGGGCTGGAGTCTGGGGTGTGGCTCCTGCGGATAGTTAGGAATCTGTGTGAGTGGTTTGCACTCATTTAGGGCAAGACTTATGAACAGGGTCCATGCCCAAGTGAGCATTCCCTTCTCCCTGTGCCTTTGTTCAAAGGCGTAGGCAGGGACACGCCATGCTGATCGCTGAAAGGCTGAGCGGTGGAGGAATCACATTAACAAGCTCTAGCATCTTAGCTGTAGAAGTAGGAAAAGCAGCTCATGTTCTGCAGTGTCTCTTCTGAACCACACCATATGGCCAAGCCCAGAACCTTCAGCTTGTCAGCAGGATTTTGCTGGCTCAGGAGGGGCTGAAGCTGCTTTTCTGGTATTAAAGACATGAATAGTAGGCGCTTGCTGAGGTGGTACAGACCTAGGCGTGTTGCCTGGGTGTCAGCAGAGAACTTAAGTACCTAGGGGGCAGGGCTGTGTCCTCTCAGATGAGGATGTCGTGGCGCCCATTTAGATGACTAGAGATGTACTCTGTGGGATCCGCATTCTGCTTTTGCGCAGTCTGAGAACTGCTCGTATTGCTTCTGGAACTTGCAAAGCTTCCCGGGTGGCAGACGAACGAGGCCTCTTCAGAGCCGGTCAGATTACTGCATGCATCTCCTCAAAGGTGACCTTCTTCTGGAGGAACCCTGAGCTCACCTGACTGACAAGGAGAGGTCTGTAAGAGCAGAAGTCCTCCTGGTTTTGGAGCAAAGAGGCACCAATAGGAGCAGCTGATATGACCGTAGAGGCAAAGATTTTAGGGAAGAGACCAGTTCAGAAAGGAGGGAGCTGCTTGCCTTTGACTCTGGGCATCTCATGGACTCTTCTAGGACTCTTTTTCTTCTTTGGGCAGCACTGAAAATATGTGAATGAACCATTCCTGCTTCTGGATTTCAGCTGTGAACTTGCCTGAAACCTGAAACCACCAGTGAATGAAGGAGATTATATTATGTAGAGGAAAGAGGACATTACTTTCTCTGGGACTCTGGAAACAAAAGCCATGTTCCTTTCCCCTTCCATTTCAAGGGTGGCTTATGGAGAGAAAAGGAAGTGTTCGTGATAAACAAAGTTCAAGGTTCCAGCAACTTACTGGTATCGTGTCCCAGGCAGCTGGAGTGAAGGCTGGAGAGAAGTGCATATTGTGTGGGTGTGGAGATGTCATCAGTATCTTCAAAATCCCAGATCCTACCTGTGAATGTAACGGAGAGGCTTGTCTGCAAAATCGTTCCGAGTAGACCTGAGCCTCGCTGCTTCCTTCTGCCAGTGGGCTTGGAGCTCTGGGTTTACGTTCAGAAAATGCGTAACCTGCACAAGAAGAGGTAGGGGGGGGCGCAGAGGTATGTGCTGTGGGAGGAACTAGGGCTGTGACTTGAGTCTGTTGTTGAGTTTTCCCTTTCCTTTCCCAGCCTGTCAAGGTGGTTGGTGTTGGCTCATTTCAAGTGAGCTTCTGTCTCCTGCCTAAATTACCTTTCTCTGGTCTTGTGGGCAGTTGAGCTACAGCCTTTGGAAGCTGTTGCTTTTGTAGTGTTTTAGTGTGATTGAGTTTGCTTATTGACTTTTAATTGGTTCCTTTGCCCTTAGCATTGTGTCCTTGGGTGTTTTTAAGCCTGTGGTGACTGCACTGCATGCAAAGTTGCTTTTTGGAATTAACTCTGGCTCTGGGACAGTGAGAGTGTGGGAAGGGCAGGTGGGTTGTGGGAGTGGTTTGAATCTCTACTAATAATCGCTGTCCTTGACTCTTGTCCCTTTTACGTGCCAGCAAAGGCTTGGCAGAGTACAATGTGGAGAAAAAGCCTCCTCTCCTTTCCCCTTGTTTGCTTCGGTCCCAAACTGAACGGTGATGTTAATTTGATAAGGCAGACACTCGGCAAAGCAGGCTGTTCGAGGACAAACAGATTTTAATTAAAGGCTGTGTGCACTGGAAGGTCATGTCACTGCATCATGCTTGAATAGTTACTATGGGAACACCAGGAAAGCACTTAGAGAATGTGTGTGTGTGTGTGTTTGTGTATCAGAATGTAGGCCCTGAGGCACAAATTTAACTTTTTGGTTATGTTTCAACAGGCAAATTGGGCTGAGCAAGGTGCCACTTGCAGTGTGCAGTTGGATTTTGTTGCTGTTAGGTTTTCTGGGTTGTGGGGATGGGAATCCTCACTTCAAGCTTTTCAAATTGCACGACTTTGATCTGAGCTTGCCCTGAGAGTGCCCTGGCTTGACCAGCAGACCTCAGCCTTGGGCTGCAGAGACCCTGGTTTTCAAGGGCTTGGTCTTGGCTTTGGGGGAAGCATCTATAGCTCAGTGGGAAAGCACTGCAGGAGATGTTAGCTGGGCTTCTGCTGTTGTAGTGATGCTGAGAAAGTTGATCCCTTAGGCTGGATACCAGAGTCAAGCTTCCTGCAAATGCTCTTTGGGCTGAGAGCAGAACAGAAACTGCCTCTGGACATTTATTATCTTTTGTCTGACCTTTGCTTTTCTGACTCTGGACAAACAGACTGTATTGTTTCTGAGCAGATGTCCAACTCCAACCTAGATAGTTTTTTCTTTTTAAAATACATTAAGCAGAAATGGGGAAAAAAAAAGCCAAAAAGAACCAAGAGAAGTATCTGAATAGAAGAGCAGGAACGTTCTGTGCCCATCTGCCTTGTGAAGGGGCTGGCTTTGCAGCAGCCAAGGCACTTCCAGATATAAGCCTTGAAATGTTTGCTCTGTCCCTTCTGAGAACTTCGGATACACGTGGTCCGACAGGGACAACTGTAATTTAGAGAAGACTTGATGGAGCCCTCAGAGGAGCACATTTCCTTTCTCTTGAAGCGGTGTTGCTGGCCTCGGTCCTCTCTGCTGGCTCACAAAGTACTTGCACTGACAGCTCCGGCGTGCACCATCGCCAAAGGTGTCGAGCAAAGCCAGGGAGGCCTGTGTGCAGAGCGCCGGTGGAAAAAGTGACAGCAGGAGAGCTAATGAAAAGCAGACAGCGAGCACTGGAAGCTGCTCAGCCAAGAAATTCTGCACAGTCCAGCGTTTTCTCTGGTTTTCAATAAAAATGTGTTACAGTTTGGCTACCCTCTCTGTTTCCCTGGGGAGAGCGGTACAGGCACGAGCAGCCTGGGTACGTGGCTTCTGCTTTGCGCGGTGCCTGGAAGAGAAACAGATGCCTTGTTATTTCATTGATGTGAGTGTGCCTTGAGAGATAAAGGCCCAGAGTTTCTCATCCAGATTCCCCTCAGGAACCTGGGGGTGTGTGTTGGAGGGGAGATGCCTTTGGCCACTCGCAGGTGCTATCTGCAATTCTGGATGCTCCTGGGTCTTATACTGGTTTCTCAGAGGGGCTGAGCACCCTTCCAGGTTCCTCCCTCCAGGTTCAGGATGTTTGTGATATTTTTCTGGTGCTGTGGGTAGTTATAGGTCTAACATGAAGCATTTTAACCTTGACATAGCCGTGTGGATGCAGCGCAGCCCGACTCCTCTAGAAATGATGGTCTTGCTTTTGGCAGAATGGAGGCATCCTGCTTGGAACTGGCCCTGGAAGGAGAGCGCTTGTGCAAGGCTGGGGACTTCAAAGCTGGGGCAGCCTTCTTCGAAGCAGCCGTGCAGGTGGGAACAGAGGACCTGAAGACTCTCAGTGCCATCTACAGTCAGCTGGGCAATGCCTATTTCTATCTAAAGGAGTACTCCAAGGCCCTGGAGTACCATAAACACGACCTTACCCTGGCCAGGTAAGCATGTCAGCAGGGCTTCATCCTAATCGGAGACAGCAGGTCAGGGCTTGGGCGAAGGCAAGTTCTGTGAGGTCTGAAGCCCTCATCCGGAGGGAATCTGTCCTAGAAATAAGCATCCTGAGGCATCAGCTGACTGTCCTGTGGAGAACTTGACAGGCAACGATAATGGGGGCCACCTTCAGAGCAGAGAGAGGGATATCATAGAATCACCAGGTTGGAAGAGACCCATCGGATCATCGAGTCCAACCATTTAGATGTGAGGGGGGGCCTGGAGCAAGAGCAGGGCAGTGTCCTGTTGTCCCATCACCAGGTACTTATTGTAAGTACACCTGAAGAAATTAGAGCTGTTCGCCTAAGACAGGAAAACCAGAGAATGTGTGTTCAAAATCGATAGAGCTTCTGTGAAGCACTTCAGTCAGGTGTGTGTCCTGGGAACCACTTAGATGTGGTGTATGAACCACACGGTGCTCGCTGCAGCTTCAGTTCTGCCTCCAGCGGCTGGTGATTAAATCCTATGTGAGTTTAACACTTCTCTCCTTTCTTCCCATCACCTTGTAGAACCATTGGGGACCGCATTGGAGAAGCTAAGGCGAGCGGCAACCTTGGGAATACATTGAAAATACTCGGGCAGTTTGATGAAGCCGTTGTTTGTTGCCAGAGACACCTGGATATCTCTCAGGAGCAGGGAGACAAGGTAACTGGTTCGTGGCATCCAACGGGAAATGTTTCCTAACTTTAAAAATAATCTGTCTGCAAGTCAGTCTACATGACCGTGGTGGAGGCTTTGGAAGGAGGTAGAGTGTAAAACTCTCCCTTCTAACTGCATCGCAGGTCTCTTGCTCCTGACAGTAACAGCTGCCCTGACCGTGAAGATGGGAAAGGAAAATGTGGGCCCTTCTGGCTTTGACCATCTCTGCCCAGCAGTAGAAAGGTCCATACTGGACTGTGCAGTGTAATACCTTGCTGCTCCCTCTTCTTCCTCCTTTTTAGGTAGGTGAAGCCAGAGCCCTCTATAATATAGGAAATGTTTACCATGCAAAGGGAAAGCACTTATCTTGGAACATGGCCCAAGACCCAGGCTACTTGTCTCAAGAAGTCAAGGAGACGCTACAGAAAGCTTCGGAATATTATGAGTAAGTATTCGAGCTTGGCCAACCCTTCGTTTTGCAGGGCTGGTCAGGCTCAGTGATTGCTAAAACAGCTTTTGCTCATCCCACTCAGATCTTAATCTGTTCGTGGTGATCCTGTTCTGCTGGCGAAGTTCAGGGTCTGCAGCTTAGCTGAGCTCTGACAACTGTTAGGCTCGTGATAGCTGCATAGGGTACAAGATGACAATCTAGCAAGTCCTCTTGGAAGCATTTCTCAAAAGGGAGAATTGTTTCTTGGGCCACTGAGGATGTGGGAGCGCTGGAAGATGTTTGTTGCAAAGAATGAGACTGTGGGTTCAGCGCTGTTGAAAATGAGGCTGGTGAACAAGATTTTGCTGCTGTAATGAATTTGGAATATTCCCCCGAGACGCCAAGTTGTGATGGCAAATTAATCTCAAGGAAGGTGAGAGAGGGACTGCAAGCTTTTATAGAATTAGAGCTAAAATTCATCCTGACGTTGCCGTGTAGTTTGAAGTACAATCATGCAATTAAGTTCAATAGTCTGCTGCTCCTCAGAGCTATAATTGGAAGCTGAACTGTTCACTCCTGCAGCCCCTGCTGCTCTCTGCTGGCCTTAATGAGAAGGATCCCTGTGTTGAGGCTGCAAACAGAGACTCCCTCACCCAGGGGAAGAGGCTTTCACCTCAAGTCCTAGTTGTCCTTCTGAACTTGTAGTTTCTCTTGCTTGTAGCATCCATCCCTTTCCTTAAGAGTTTCAGAGATCACAGGGAAGATTCTCACCAGGCTTTTGGGCTAGTGTTTTTCTCCTCATACCTTCAGAGTTTTGCTTTGTCTCCTTGCAGAGGGTGTTGACCGCCTCTCACCAGATATTCTGCTCTGATTTCTTTCAGGAGGAACCTGTCCCTGGTGAAGGAGCTGGGGGACAGAGCTGCCCAGGGCCGTGCTTATGGCAACCTTGGCAACACCCAGTACTTACTAGGCAACTTCAGTGAAGCTATTGGCTTCCACAAGGAGGTAGGAAGCCTGCTGTTCCTTCTTCCCGGGGTCAAGGGCTGAACCTTTCTTCTCACCATAGCCCAGGAAGCACCAGGGGGGTGTTTGCTCTCCTCTTTTTCTCCCTCCTGTGTGATGCCTCCTCCAGGATCCCATTGCACTAACTTGGGCTGAGCAGCATCATAGAATCATAGAACAACCAGGTTGGAAGAGACCCATCAGATCATTGAGTCAAACATCAAACCATGTCCCATATCATCATGCTCCAATCCCCATCAGCACCCGATGAGCGGTTTGAGGGAAGGTTGCTGTTGGCTTGGAAACTAAAGGAGATCTTTAAGGGCAAATTGCAGCTGGGCCTGGCAAGGCTTTTCTACTCTTAATTTGTATCTGTCTCAGTCATAATAAATGCAAGCCATGAATTTAATTAAGCTGCTGAAAGAGCTGTTGACCAGGAATAAACGTTTCTTGTAGAACATAATAGCTTTTTGTAAAGCTTTACAAGGAGGGTGAGGTGACACTGCCCCAGTTCAAATGCAATTCAGGGTCTAGTTCAGATTATAATCATTTTCCTTGTGGTGGAAGGTGCTCATACCCTTGTAAAGTCAGCTCGGTTACAGCTCTTGTGATTTTTAAATGCTGGAGAACAGCAGCTAGCAGTGCTATGGGAGAAAGACGAGGAGAGCTGCGGTATTTGGGACCAGGAGCTGGTGCTGCGTATGGAGGATGAGATGGGGAACAGCAAGAATGTGATTGGAGAGGTAGGACGGAGGTGTAGGTAAGGGCAGGGGTCTGAGGAGCAGCTGCAGTGCAGACAGAGTGAGATGGAGCGCATGCCTGTGCGTGTTTGTGCACCACACGAGTTGACAGTCTTGTTCCTCCACGTTAGGCTGCTGATCAACCACATCCCTTCACAGCCTGACCCACAGCTCTCCCTTCACCTCTTTCTTCTGCTACTGAAGTGTGAGTTGAAGTGTCTGCACGAGCTTCCTCTTGCATATTAGCTGAAGGCATGTCCTGACCAGGCTGGAGTAGGAGTTGGGAGTAATGGTGCAGCCTCCTCTACTTTTGCAAAGGCCCTTCATGATCCTGAGTTGCAAAACAGGAGATTTCCTGCTGCCTCCAACCCTGTGCACCACTACCTTGCTGGGTGGGAGTTTTGCAAACCAAGAAAACCTCCCGGAAAAGCTGCTGTTTAACACAACCCTGGTGATGACCAGCCTGTACTCACTAATCTGTGTCTGCTGCAGCGCCTCGCTATTGCGAAGGAGTTTGGGGACAAGGCGGCCGAGCGGAGAGCCTACAGCAACCTGGGCAATGCACACATCTTCCTTGGGAGGTTTGACATCTCTGCTGAGTACTACAAGTAAGTGGCAGGGGCTAAGGCAGCCTCAAGGCAGATGTCTCCTGGAAATCCTGACCTGTTGAAGTACATTTATAGGCTCGGGGGGATGTGACTAGGGACCTGGAGGCCAATTGCATGTGTGATGCAAGCAGTACAGCCACCTGACAGCCTGCAGTGGATACAGGCAGAGTCTTCAGTGCTGTGCATGCTTTTCTCTTGCCTTGCGGAGGTGCCCTGCGGTGACTGGGTCTCTTTATTTCCACCTGTTCCACGCAGGAAAACGCTCCAGGTCTCTAGACAACTCAAAGACCAAGCAGTAGAAGCCCAGGCTTGCTACAGTCTTGGGAACACGTACACGCTGCTTCAAGACTATGAAAGAGCAATTGAGTACCACCTAAAACACTTGGTCATAGCCCAGGAGTTGGGAGACAGGTAAGGGACTGCCTCAGGAGATGGTGTTTCTGCTCCTGTGGGTTCAGCGCACTGACCCTTCCCTCTGGATTTATTATTCTCTACTGTTGGGGCTAAGCAGCGATGATATGTTCTTGAAGGCTTTTAGAAATGTGATTTAGAGATGCATCTTCTAGAAACAGGAAATGGATAATCTTTAAGGTCCTTTCCAACCCAACCCAAACCCTTCTATGATTCTGTGTCTCAGGAGCCAGGCCTTAGTCCACTTATCTGTCAAAAATGTAACATAATTGAAGCCTTTATCATGTCATTCAAACCCGAAGTTTGTCGTTAAAGCTAGGTCTGTGTGGGCTGAGTGAGATGTCTGATAAGATGTACTTCAAGAGAAAACGCACCATATTCAGCTCTTTGCAATGTGACTACGGCTGTGCTAGCCCAGCAGAGCCCCTCTAAAGCTTTCTCAAGTTCACAAAATTCTATTTTCCATAGAAACTATGCTCGCAGGACATACATGGTGCTTCATTCTGTTGCTTTGAGGTGATACTAGCAACTTCCATGTTGAAACACATGAGGTTACATAGAGTGTGTAGAGTTTATATATTCTTTGAGAGGTTTGTTCCTTTCTCCTGGACTCTGTGGTCCTGTTGCCTTCTTGCAGCTGAAGCGATTTTGCAGCCACCTTCTTGAGTGCTGTGCTATTGGCTTTTGGGAAGCTCTTCTCCACTAGATGGAGCAGAGACATTAAAATGCGAGCTCTGGGGCGCTCTCCAGGCAGTATCTGCTCAGAGAGAAGGTATAATCCCACCCAGGGGTGAATCATGCTGTGGGGGTGCAGGCCTGTGGGCTCCTGCGCTTCTGGGAACACACCCTATCAGCAGAAGGTATTGAACAGGGTGACAAGAAAAGTGTTTAAATGCTGATCAACCCGCCCAAACCTCTGAAAAGGGAGTTGCAGTCACGCTGAACCTCCCCCTGCGCCCCCATGTGCTTTTTTTATCCCATCGCCCCCCACATCTGCTCGGTTGCAGAGCTGAGCAGGCTCTGATGAGCAGTAGGTCTCTGCCTGCTCTTGCAAACAGGCTTTGAAGCCGGCTCTGAAGACACCCGAGTGTCTTAGCCAGGACCAACTGCACTTGGAGGCTGGGGGTGAGCAGTGCCCAGGGCAGGTTTCACACTCACCTGCTTTCTCTGGCTGCTGAAAACAAGAAGCAGTGTCCTGGAGGCCTTGGGGGAATGAGTTGATATTTGCTTGGCTGTTGCACGGAGTTTCAGTTTGTGTGTGCATCCTGAGCGATGTGGTGCTGCTGTGCAGCAGAACATTGCATGCCTGCAGTATTCTTTCCTTGACATTGAATCGTGGAATAGTTTGGGTTGGAAGGGACCATAAAACCCGTCCAGTTCTACCCCCAGCTGTGGGCAGGGAGAGGCTGGATCAGGGGCTCAAAGCCTAATTTAACCTGGCCTTGAACACCCCCAGGGATGGGGCAGCCACAACTTCTTCGGGCGACCCTCACAGGAAAATATTTCTTCCTAAGATTTCCTCTAAATCTCCCCTCTTTCAGCTTATAACTGCTCCCCTCGTCCTATCTCTGCAGTCTGTGATCGAGAGCCCCTTTCAGCACTGGAGGCTGCTCTAAGGTCTCCCCAGAGCCTTCTCTGTGCGGAACAGCCCCAACTCTCTCAGCCTGGCCTCATATAGGAGGTATTCCACCTTCTGATCATCTTCATGGCTCATGCTCTTGCTAGTTTAGCTCTGGGCTATTGTTGAGCTAAAGGACTGGATGTTACATGTCCTCTTGAGCCATTGTGCATCTCTGGAGAAGAATCCTTGCTGTGCAAGCTGGAAGCTGCTCAGGAGCTCAGACTTCCCCCCTCAGCCTCACAAATGAAGCTGAATCATTCTGGACTCTTCGTACACTACTCAGCTTTTTTCTATTGGAGTTGTAGGACCACTTCTGAGGCGTGTTCCCTGATTTTATTGACCGCAGCATAAGAAGAGTTTTGGATGTACATTTATGTGCATTTGATTTTCCTTTGCAAAAAAAGGGAAAACCTAGCTAGGAGGCCTGTCTGGCTGTGTTCTGGAGGCCCCGAAAGGGCTGCTGGGATCTGCTCAGCATTTCTGTGGTTGACAGTTTCCTGTCTTGCAGGGTGGGAGAAGGAAGAGCCTGCTGGAGTCTCGGAAATGCCTACGTCTCCCTGGGGAGCCATGAACAGGCCTTGCACTTTGCAAGGAAGCATCTTGAAATCTCCCAAGAGGTAAGAGAAGCTGATTCAGATTAGAGGCAATCAACTGTCCCTGTTGGGAGGAAGACTTCATTTTAGGCCAATGGGTTCTATTTGTGTAGCTCTTCTCTTGCTCTGCCTGCTCTGGAAAATCCTTGTTTCAATGGTGCCTCTAGGAGCTGCAGAGCTTTGCTGGAAAATATTGGTTTTATGGGAGGCTCCCAGCCTTCCCCTTAATTACAATGAGTATTTTTGCTGTCTGTGGCTCTTAATGGATATTCCTGGCTGAGAAAGGACATGGACATGGTTTAGTGTTTGATAGGAACGGTTGGACTCGATGATCCAATGGGTCTCTTCCAACCTGGTTGTTCTAGGATTCTATGAAAGGACCTGGGGACTCTCTCGTCTGCTGGGTAAGGTGTGTGCTCAACTGCTGTGAAGGAACTCTGATACCTCGGGGTGTCCAGTCTGTTAGTGAGACACTTATGTTCCCTGAGCTGAAAGAGATGGACCTTTTGATTCTAACTGTGATCTGACTGAATTTACTGGCAAGTTAAGAACTTGGAGAAAAATGTTAGTCCTGGCAGAGTGAGACCAGGATGCCCCTGTAGCTGTAGCCCCAGGGTCCAGTGGTGCCGCAACCAAAGAATACTAGTAACTGATAACTTAGTTTTTATTTGCAACCACTCACAACCTGACCCCTGGCTCCTCCCTAATTGAGAAGGCCAGGTTGGATGAGGCTTTGAGCAACTGATCCAGTGTGAGGTGTCCGTGCCTGTCACAGGGAGGTTGGTACTGAATGATCTTTAAGGTCCCTTCCAACCCAAACTATTCTATGATTCTATTCTATGATTCTAAAACAAGGCCAGCTTCTACCCAGTGGCTGGATGCTCTAGGCCTGCCATGTATGGCACTGCCACGGTGTCTACATGCGACAAGTTATTTCCTCTTAGTGCAGCTGATGGGAGGGTCCCAGCTGAGAGGTGATGACCTCTGGCGTTGCCGTAATACATCGATTGCTGACGCTGGCCAAGCACAGCCCGAAGCTAACCCTGTCCTGCTGCCACACCATTTGGGGCTTCACTGTGCAACTTCTCTGCTTTTCACAGATGTTTTTCCAGCTGTAAGAGTATAGAGTATTTTTAGGTGTGTCAGAAGTGCAGAAAGCTCTTTCCAATGTGCTGTGAGGAAATTGGCTGTGGCCTCTTAGTCTTTCCAGATGAAGAAGTTGCCCCAGTGAAGCGCTAATTGAAATCGTGATTAGTGTTTTGTGTGTTCTCCACTCTTAGGTTGACTAAATCTTGACAAACCAGCCTAATTTTGTATTTAATTATACTTGCCAAACACAGAGATACTGTTCTTTGGCCCCATACACTTTAGGACAAAATAGCTTTCGTCTGCTAAGACTACTGGAACGCGGCGCTGGCTACTCAGAGCCAGATGGCAGCTCAGTGATGTGTGGTGGGTACAAGATCAGTCGGGGGTCCTGGTGACGTCTGGGGGTGGAGGGGAAGCCCTTCAGAGCAGGGGTTCACAGCAGTGGTGTCACTTTGGGGTGATGGCTGTGATTACAGGGCACGTCAGGAGTTACTCGTGGCAGGTGGCTAATAAACTCCCCCACATCATTAATTATGGAGCAGCGCAGAGCCTGCCCGTTTGCGAGGAGAAGCCTGCGTTACCATCTAGCAGCTACCAATTCTGTGTGAAAGCTGATGCTTTATTTTAGCCTCGGGAACCATGCGAGCTGCTTGTGGGGTTGTGACGAGCATCAGCATTTTGTCCAGGAAAAACCTCGCGCAGTTAAACCTTTGCATACTGCGTTTAACTCATTTCTCATCACCCTCTCCCCCTTCTACCCTGACATAAACCTGACGGTGACATTTGAATCCAGCTGAAACCTGCTCAGGGTGAGCACGTTGGAAGCGGTTTGCGGGGTGAGCAGAGGTTACTGGAAAATTTCTCCTTCAACAGCTGGAGTGAAGGATGTGCACCTAAAAACCTTGGAAGCTGTCCCAGCTCTCAGGCTTTGCTCTGCAGTGCCTTTCCCCTCTCTGCGTGTGGCAAGGGGGCTACTGGGAAGCTGAGACATTGGAGCTGAGGGCAGAAAGCAGGGCTCTGCTATAGAATCATAAAATCGTAGAAAAACCAGGTTGGAAGGGACCCATTGGATCATCGAGTCCAATCATTCCTATCAAACACAACACCAAGCCGAGTGGTGCAGTTGACACTATAGTGTGTGTGGGGCAGATCCTACTTAGGATTGTTGTCCTACCACTGTGCTAATGGGGCCTTAGAGACTATCCGGAACGAGTGAAAGTCGGAGAAGCATTTAACAGGGCATCAAGGACTTGCAAGACCTAACCAGGACATCGTAATTTCTCTGGAGATGATGTCAATAGCAAATCTCTTGTAATTGGCAGGGGATTTCTGCCTGATGATAAGCTGTTTGATCTGCCTCCCTTTACTGGTGCTCGGGGCTTTGTCATAAATAATGTGGGGAATTATGGTTTTGTTCTAGGATGGCTCATGCTGCAGTCTGTATCTCAAAGGGCCACAAAAGAGCTGTTGCGAAGCATTTAATAGGGAGTCAGACCTCTCCAAGGGAACAGCCAAGGTTCTTCCTCTGTAGCAGAAGCTGCTGTTCCTCTGAAGATTACAGCCTGTTTCTGAGCGACCTCTGTGTTCGCTAGTGATATGCAGCACAGTGATCTCCTAGTTTCATTAGACTTTGAGAAAGACCCAGCAGCATGTCTTATAATCCCCCATTTTAAGGAGCAGAAGCCACTGGAAAGATCCTCTTCTCAAATATGTCATATCAGCTTCCTCGGCCTCAGGCCAGGGAGAGATGGAAATGTAGAAAAATTTGGATTTTGAGTCTTGTGTGGGTAGATCACTAGGAACAACTCAAAGCTGTATGGACCTGAGCCAGGAGAGAAGGGCTTTCAGAGCATCCAAGCCCTGAGTGTGACGCTGCCCACGTGGCTGATAGTAGTGAGGCTGGCTGGTGCTCAGTAACTATGGAAATGCTTGAAGAAGGGGGCTGAGAGCTCCAGGGCGCTCTGCCAAGCCTGTGTGCGGCTACAGGACAAACCAGGCGTGCACATTTACCTCTGTCCCAGTTTTGTCGCAGTGGGCAAGCTGTGACCCCCTCAGCTCGTCGTGCTGAACTCCACAGAGTTGTGTTTTGCGGCACAGCATCTCCCAAATTACCCTGGAGGAACAGTTTTGGGGAGTTGCTTTGGTGTTGAAAGCTGGGATGCACGGTCTACGGTGGTGTCTTTGAGCTCTCTTCTGACTGGCTGGGTGTTTGCTTTGTTATGGGACTGGCAAACCCTTTGCTAGGGGCTGTTTGCTTAAAGCGTGTTGCCTTTTAACCAGCTGCCCTGTTGGTTTTCACCCTGCAGATCGGAGACCGGAACGGGGAGCTGACGGCACAGGTGAACGTGGTCCAGCTCAAGTCAGCCCTGGGCCTGGGCCCTGGGGACGAGGATGTGGGCTTGGTTCGCCACTGCGCTGGCTACGAAGCACAAGGTGAGTTTCTGGGCTTTTGCTGGCACCGCAGTGCTTTGTAAAAGATGTGCTTGGAGTGTGGGACCTGTGCTTTCCAAAGGCTGCAAAGGCAGAGAAGGATCCATCCCAAAGAGGGCACAGAATGAGTTAATGGAATTAATCTGCATCGGGAATGAAATTCCTGTGCCAAGCAGCAAACCAGCTTTTGTCTCTTTTAAAGCTCTGCAGGGCCCTTTTGACTGGTTTTGACTGACAGAGTGAGCTTTCAGATGGTGATTGGCAGCGGTTTTTGGCTGTTCTCATTCTGATTAGCACCCAAGGAAGGAACCTACAACCGAGGCTTGAAGCCAGGTTGTGAGCAGCAGCGTGTGCTGGGTGCTGTCTCCCCCCTGGAACACCTGCAGTGATGCTCAACTTGGAAACGGAGATGTGGCAAGTAGACAGAACGGCTTTACTTGCCGCACTTAGCCCTGGGTGATGTCCCCGGCCGTGTCTCCAGCTTGGGGACCGTCTGGCCATCCTAGAACTCCTCATTGCCGGCATTCGAGGGTGCCTGGCACACAGCATTTCCAGCTGGTTGCTCTGTCGCTGTGGACAGACTTATTAATTCACATAGATGAAACTGCGTCCCGGGAGGTGCCGGCTGATTAAATATGACCTTGTTAGTGCTGATGCATTTTCTTCAGGCAGTGTGTTCCCTTTCCCGTTGGTAGAACTGGCACAGAGGAGATGGTGCTGGGGCTGAGGCACCGTGTCCTGGGAGGGAGAAGGACTGGCTGTGTGTTTGCTCTCTGTATTGATCTTGAAGGTGTAGCTTGCTACGTGTCAGCACTAAAGCTTTTCCTGAGAAGTCAAGCCGTGGGCAAGGGAGCCAGCGTGTCCTCCTGTGCCCCCAGCAGGAGCTGAGTTGTTTCCTCAAAGGCCATGTGAGCCACACAGGCTCCTTTTGCACCTCTGGTCCATCTTTGTTACTCCTGGGAAATATCAGTGAGTGCTTCCCGGCACCTCCTTAGGGGCTTCCTTTTGCCCTGAAAGGGGAATGGGAATGAACCTTGATGTTACTGCTGCTCTTAGGACAGTGAAGCGTGGAGGAAACTAGTGATGGGGAGCTGGGTCTCTCAGGCAGGGGTGCAGGAGGGCAGCACCAAGGGCTGCGTGGGCATGAATGCTGTGTGCTGAGACACTTGTCAGGCTGTTTGCATGAACACAGTGTGTGGAAGAGCTGCAGCAGAAGGGATCAGGCCTGATCTACCTGTGAGAGGGGTTCTGCAGCTCTGACTGTATTAAATACCCAGGAGCACGCAGTCTTTTGTTAGCTGGAAATAATTAAAAGATAAAGCAAGGAGGGGTCTCTGCACTTGTAACACATTCACTACTGAATCTGAGCTTGAGTGTGACCTGCTAGAGGCTGGGCTGGTGCCAGGCAGCAACCTGGTGTCTTGCAGGTCGTGGAGAGTCTTGGGCTGAGCAGAGCCCTTTCCTTGGAGAGCTGAGCCTGGTGTGTGGCAGTGTCCCCACTTGGATGGTGGCAGAGCCTCACAGCCTCCCCGGCACCTCCCTCACCATCTCACGGTGCGATGCTCAGGGTTATTGGTGCTGAAGAGTTGGGATTTTTGCTTAAGGCACGTGGCAAACCTGATCAGTCATTGGGGTGAACTCTGAAGGTGAAGCAGGACAAGGCAAAGCCAGGCTGTGGGCTGCTGGCTGCCCTCCGGTCATCCAGATGTGCCTGTGCTGTGTGATCATCTGAAGCCAGTAGTGATTTTTCCTCTCATCTGACAGAGCCAGAGCTGTGCTGGGCTGTGTGTGTGATCTCTGTGGGGTAGGAAGAGGGTCTGCCTGTAGTCAGAGGCAGTTCCCTCTGGAGGCTGCAGTGACCACATTGATCTGTGGTGCCTTTGCTCACATTCCCAAGGCTCTGGGGCTGTCGTCTGCAGGACTAAGTGCTCGCTGGAGAAGAAACATCAAGTAACTGAGGGTTACAGTGTGGGAGGAAGGGACTGCAGTGCCTGGGGCCAGTTTCCTTGCAGGTTAGGACCTATCTGGTCAGTGGGATGTGGAGGATGCTGCCCCTTGCCAGGTCCTAGGAACTTGCTGGGGAGGTAAAAACCCGCTGCGTTTCGTGGCTGGGGCTGTGCAGCAGCAGCTTGCTAGAGGAAGGGAGTGAGTGTTGCGATGCTTAGCAACATGCGTGCTTCTGCACGTGCATCTTGAGTGGGAAAGGTGCTGTCTCTGTTGATTTGGAGAGAGGATGGATCCCCAGGACAGCCTGTGGAGAGAAGGCTGGTTCCCTTGATTGTCCTTAGCTTTTGTTCTGGCTTCAGCTCTCTCATTCTGAACTTCAGTGGGGGATAAGAGAGGCCCCCAACGTGCCTCTGAGCTCTTGAGAAGAAGGGAGATGTATTTAGTGGCTGCCAGGAACTTTGATGCCCTCCTGTGCGCCTATTTAATGATTAGAAAAGCATAATTATTTATATTATTAATAGCAGCAATTTACAGCAAGAGGAACATCTGTTTCTGTAATAAGAAGCAGGTGAGAGAGTTGAGATTCAAGTTGACTTCTTAGCCAGCCGTGCCTTTTGATGTCAACAAATCTGGTGGCGAGGAGAGCTTTTTATTTTTCCCTTCACATTAATTTCCCTGCTTAGGGTTATCAGATGTCTGCGTATTCATCAGGATGCTAAAATAGTCTGATAGGGCAGCAGTGTTATAAAACACTTTAATTTCATCGAGCAGGTGGAATCAGGTTTGATAGCAAATTTGAGTTTTGGGAAAACCTGTATTGTTGGCTAGGAAGCCTTGAGCCAGACCATCAGGCTGTGACCTCCTTCGCAGGCTACGTTTGTTTCTTAGTCTTGGGCTTTGGCCTCCACTGGGTGGGCCTGAGGGAGGAAGGAGTGTCTGATGTTCTCCTCTGCTGTTTTGGCTCCTCTTCCTGAGCTCTTTGTGGTTTTAATAAATATTCGGAGAGGAATTGGACGTCAGAAGGCAAAGCTGGAGGCCAGGGAAGTGGGGCAGCGCTGCAAAAGTCTTGTGAAAGCAACGACCTTGTCGAGAAATGCAAACAGGGAGAGCTTAAAGCAACAAACGGAAAGAAGCTGGAGTGTAACTAAAACATGAAGCGAATAAACAGAGGTTGTGTCTGTTTTTTCCAAACGCCCAAAAATGTGGCCCTGAAATCTGGTCTAGCAGTGTGTGAAAGAGGGAGAGTTAAGAATCAAGCACTGATAAGTTCTTGCCTTTGAAGAGAGGCAAGGGAACTGGCTGTGCCTACAAGGGAGTTGTTTTGCAGGGATGAAGGCAACTCGGGATGACAAGAAGCGGTGTCTGGTGCTGGGAGATGCCCTGTGGTGCCAACAACCAGCACTGCCCTCAGCTCCACTGCTGGATGGGGGTGGGAGCTCTGCCTGCCTTTGCCACCCTTGTTGGCTGCTGCCTTTCATAGAACCATAGAATCATAGAACAACCAGGTTGGAAGAGACCCATCGGATCATAGAGTCCAACCATTCCTATCAAACACTAAACCAAGTCCCTCAGCACCTCATCTACCCGTCCCTTAAACACCTCCAGGGAAGGTGAATCAACCACCTCCCTGGGCAGCCTATTCCAATGCCCAATGACCCTTTCCATGAAAAACTTCCTCCTAATCTCCAGCCTAAATCTCCCCTGGCAGAGCTTGAGGCCATTCCCTCTTGTCCTGTCCCCTGGCACTTGGGAGAAGAGCCCAGCTCCCTCCTCTCTACAACCTCCTTTCAGGTAGTTGGAGAGAGTAATGAGGTCTCCTCTCAGCCTCCTCTTCTCTAGGCTAAACCCCCCCAGCTCTCTCAGCCGCTCCTCATAGGGCCTGTTCTCCAGCCCCTTCACCAGCTTCGTTGCTCTTCTCTGGACTCGCTCCAGAGCCTCAACATCCTTCTTGTGGTGAAGGGGCCCAGAACTGAACAAAGTACTCAAGGAGCGGCCTCACCAGTGCTGAGTACAGAGGGAGAATAACCTCCCTGAAACCTTTGAGTTTGGTTGGATCGGGCTGAGGTTTTAGCATCTGCCCAGCAAGGAGTCAACTTGGGAGCAGTGAATCAGGAGCATTTTGCTGAGCCGTCCCTGGACTGAGCCTGGTGGCAGTGCCTGCCTGGGCTGTCCCTGGGTGGGTAACTTGGGTCTCTGGCATACATTGAGTGTTGCCTTGCAGCGTTCCCCTCTTTAATTCCTCCTCGTCAGCTCTGCCAGCTGGGAGGGAAGTGCAAAGAAAGGGCTCACCCACCACCTAAGGGCTGGAAGTGCCAGACAGAGGCACGGAGGAGCCGTGGCCAAGCCTCAGCGCCTCTCCAAAGTGAAAACTGTCTCCTAGTTGCTTTTCATTAGTTCTTGGCAGCACGTCAGCCTCAGTTGTCATCTCCGATGGCAGCGGCAGTGATAGGAGACACTGAGCAACACCTCTTCTGGCAGCTGGGTGTAGGTGGAGAGGGATGCAGGTGTTTCAGAACGAGTTGGCATGTAGATGCTTTCGGAGCATTGTTAGCTGGTTTCTGTGCTGTTTGCCATACAGACACTGCTGCCCAGCTGTGCTCAATACACTCCGAGGGCCCGAAAGGGTGCTCTGCGCATCTTCTGCTTAAAAAGGGTAGACACAAAGCTGTTGGACTTGTTTCATGTTCAAGCACCTCTGTGCTGAGCACCACTTGTCCCTGTGTGAGAGGCAGCTGTGCTTCAAGGTGTATTTTCAGGTGGTGAAGTGGGCAGCTGAGCCTGGGTGGGCATAAACTGCACTGCATCCTGAGCAGTCATCAGCTCTGTGTGGCTTTGAACGTGGGTTTTTTTGCATCCTCATTGCAGTTTTGAGCTTCACTTCTTCACAGGAATCTTTGAATCCTTGGATCAATTAGACAGAGATAGAAAAAAAAAAATCTTCTTTTATGTTTCCCAGCCTGTTTGTTTTCATTTGTTTGCTTGCTTTAAATATCTTTGAAGTATCTAAGAAGCGTTTAGGGCTGTTGAAATATTCCAGATTGAGCAGCCCTCTATTGACGCAGAGCAGGAAGGAGGCAGCGCTGCTGCCCTGTGCCTCGGGCTGGGCTGCTGCCCAAGGACAGGGATGCTTCTTCTCCATGGTTTGCTCAATCTTTCTGCAAAGGAGGATGCTGAGTGACAGCCCAGACACGTTGCCCTCTGAGACCAGCCTCCTCCTGACAGTGGGACAAACCTCTTCGCTGAGGCTGCGATTTCAGTGTCTGGGCACCATTTGCCTTCTGCTCAGCAGACGAGTACAGGGGTCACATTGCTAACGGCTTCAGCACAGGACCTGCCCTGTTCTTACCAGTCAGACCAAGTAAGCAGTTGAAATCGCTTCATATTAAGTACCCTCTGCTCCATTTGATTTTTCCCGAGAGCTGATATGCTGCAGTTCAGCCTTTTTTCATTCTGAAAATGAAAGCCCAAGGCTGTGCTGGTTAATTGTACCTGCTTGTGCAGGGGGTCGATGGATGAGGTTGTTGACTCAAGCAGAGTAGCTCTGGGCCGAATGGAAGGCAGGACGCGAAGTGGTCAGGCTGCTTTATTGTGCTCTGACAGACGTTCAATGGAGCTTTAGAATCATAGAACAACCAGGTTGGAAGTGACCCATCGGATCATCGAGTCCAACCATTTAGCTTCTGAGCTCAGAGCGATGCTAGCGCAGAAGTTCCCACATGCCTCCCAGTAAGGTACCTGTGGGAAAGTGTCCAAAACCACTTGAGTCTGTGGTGAGGACCTTGCTTTGATGCTTCAGGGAGCAGGGCAGGAAGGACAGGAGTGCTGATTGCATGGAGGGCTTCTTGGGTGAAGATTTGGGGCTCATAAAGGATGCCTCTTCATTATCTTCGTAATTAGTTCTTCCTAAATCTGAGTGACCTCTGCTGTCACAGCTGTTAAATCATTTCAGCAGCACCGATGGAAGGGGTGAACCTCCGAGTCATTTGGATTTAAACCAAGTAATTCAGCACTCAGTTCAGACTGCCCAGTGTTGGGTTTATGAAGTTTTAAAATATTCTTCTTTGAAGCATTAAGAACTATTTAATGGCCTCATCTCGCTCTGTATGTGAGCCTCCTTCTCAGCGTCAGTGTAAAACACAGCGAGACTTCTCAGCTCACAGCAGGAAAAAATGCTTCAGGACTGTGACTGTGATGCTTCAGGATATTGTGCTTTTTTTATCTTGATGCTGGGGAAACTGCGAATGCTGGAAAGGAGGATGAGGAAGAGGTCAGTTCTTGAAGCTTGTGGCAGAGAAGGTACAACATGCCTTTTGGCAAAGCCATCCTCGAAATCAAAGGACCTCTTGTGGGGGGCAGCAACTTAGAATCATAGAATCACCAGGTTGGAAGAGATCCACCGGATCATTGAGTCCAAACATTCTCTCCAATCTCTAAACCATGCCCATCAGTACCTTACTTGTTGGAAATTTTCAGCTCCTTACATGTGCTTCTGCTCTGAGCTTGGAAGCCTGAAGGTCCCTTTGGCTGCTGTTCCAGGTTCCTGCAGCCGTCCCAGCTCTGATGTGCTGACTGGTACCTGAATGCACTTTCCACACAGTTTTCTTTGGTAGCCAACATGTGGGACATGCCTATGGCTACAATGCTCTAACAGTTCAGTATTGCTGTTAGGAACAAGATGCCTCTACTTAGTGTTTCTTCCTTGCAGCATAGAGGAAGAAAGGGACTGAGAAGAATAGTTCTCTTTCTTACCCAGCTAGAATTACTTTTTATCTCTAAAAGCCTTTTTTTAATAGATGCCCATGACGGCTTTGGTGCTTCACTGAGCAAGGCAAGGCCAGACCCTCCGCGTGAGTCACCGTTATCTCTTGACTGACCTTGGGAACCGTGCTCCTTCGCTCAGCAGCGAGGCTGGCCCCTAGCCTGGCAGGGACAGGCACTCAGACAACAGACCTCTGCTTTTAGCAGAGAGACCTGGCAACTCGCAGAGACAGAGCTCATGATTCAGTCTGGTGTGTCCAGCCATCTATGTTCCAGTAGCTGGGAAGCGCCTGGCTGCTGCAACCTGGTGACTGATTCACAGCAGCATCCAGGAGGAGGGATCAAGTGCCTTGTCCCTCTTTATAGAGGCTTTTACTGTGAGTATTTTATCACTGCAAAGCTCTGATGTGTGGTGCTCTTTCTCTTGCCCTCCCGAGCCCGTCGGTAGGGCAGAGCTGCCATAGCTGGGCTTGTCTGGCTGCTGGAGATGTTGTCTGTGTTAATTACCGTGTCACTGTCTAGCTAGAACTCTGTTTCTTTTTGATCTCTGCTTGTTCCGACACAAGCTGATAACAAGAGATTGGAGGTCATGAGGCTCTGCTTGTGAAAAATCCTGCTCTTAAAAGAAACCCTGCCAAAAGGTCCTGCCAAGCCTTTCACGGCTGTTCTAGAATTAGCCCCGAGGTTATGTGTCTCCTCCCTGCCTGCTCCACCCCCTTCACTTTATCTACCAGAAAAATCTTCTTGTCCCCACAACTGTTCATCTATTAAGCAGCCCTTTGCCTGGCTGAGTTATACTTATTGGAAGGTCACAGGGCTCCAAGGTTCGCACAAGCTCCAAGGCTTGTATTTCACTGATAGGTGATGCACGATTGGGTGGTCTGCGTTAGATAGAATCATAGAATCACCAGGTTGGAAGAGACCTACCGGATCATCGAGTCCAACCGTGCAGTTAGAATCATAGAACAACCAGGTTGGAAGGGACCCATCGGACCATCGAGTCCAACCATTCCTATCAAATACTAAACCATGTCCCTCAGTTACTGCAGATGCTGCAGTTACACACCAAAAAACTTTATTCTTTGGCCTGAGTTGCTGGTCCTTTTATTGCAAATAAGCCTTATTCCAGTGTTACTTCTTTAGAGAAAAGCTGGTGCCCATTGCACAACATTGAGACAATTCAACAGTGTGTAAGGCTACCAGATGTGCTTTTACAAGCTCCCTTGAGCCATTTTTATCTCCACATTGGACTTTTGCTCCGAGACTTGCCTCTTCCATGCGAATGCAAAAGCTCTTCTGGCACATGGTCCGGCGTCTCCTTCTTCCCCCCTCTCCATCTGAGAAGCCTCTGCGGTATCTGCTTGCCCTGAGCGCAGTCAGCCAGGCGTGAAGTCGCTCCTGGGTGCTGTGTCGATGTGCAGCGCTGCTGTGATTCTCAGCCAGTTGTTCAGCCGTCAGACTGCATTCTGGAGGACGTGAAACCCGGGTGACACATAGCAAAGCATCCTCTGCCAAATCAGGCAGGCGAGCATCTTGATTCAAAAGTAACTTCTCCTTTATCAGTGTATTCTCTATGCTTTCTTTTTTTAAAAAAAAAACTGAAAAGAAAAAGAGGAAGAGTTTTGCCAGGGAGAAAAAGCCTGCAAAATTGTTATTCTGGAGAAGACTTTTGTACTGCTCAGGTTCTGTCTGGAAAGCTGCTATTTGCTCAGCTGTGTGCTGTCTGTGTGCCAAAGGATACAGCACATCAGAGCAAACACACCGGAGCCCAACTCTTCCCAGCAGCAGAAGTTTCATTCCTGTCCTTTTCGCTCCCTGTTCTGACAAGGGGGAGCTGAGGCTGGAGAGCCTGGTGTGGGACCAAAGCGTTTCTGAAGCCTGATGTGACAATGCACTGGAAACACCATCCCCACAGCTTCCTTAACTATGGGTTGATGTTATTTTCGTGTGTACTATCCTTCCTCTTGTAAGCAACACCTGCTCTTGGCTTCTGTCTGACCCTTCAAATAACCGATAGGGAGAAAAAATGTTGTTTTGTCCATTCAGCTATGTTCTCAGACACAGAAGAGGTGAAAGCTGTCAGGATTCCTCACTCCTTCCCTGTCTAAAGGGTTATGGGTTAGACAGGTGCTCCTTCTCCTGGACTGACACACACCAGCCAGTGTTTTGTGGTGCACCCATCATAAATAACTGGTATTATTTACTTTCTCTACTTAGAGAAAAATACTGTTCTATCCCAGCAACAACAGGGAAAACAAATGCTAGCATTTATCATGCAAGTGCTGGCAATAATAGAGGTCAAGTGGATTTATAGTGCCAGGGCCCATTATGTGTTTGAAGACTAATTAAAGCCTTAAATGAGATGCTTGTCCTACTAGAGACTGCTTCCCCCCCCCCCTTTCCTCTTTGAAGAGCTGTAATAATAGAGCATTAGCTTGACAGAGCTTTCTTGATTAGATGTCAGCAGCGTATGATTTGAGATGCTCTGTGTGCGTTGGGATTGCCAGACCTTATCTCCACTGTCACTTCTGAGCTTTGTAGAGTTTACAGACCAGCACCACAAACAACTGGCTGGTCTCATTTAATCATATTGAATAATATTTAGAGTTGCCTGCTAAAGTCAAGGTTCCAAAATGCTGGGGTCTGTACAGACTGGGGCAGGGACTGTCCTGGGCTGGAAGAACTCACCTAAAGAACAGGTCAGTATCTCAGCTCATGCAGGTAACAGGGAGAAACGACCTTTACATGGAAATACAACAAGTGCTTGCGCTAAGGTTGGTTGTGTTCTCTTCATGGCGCAAAGCTCATGCTCTGTGAGGTGACCTCTGCTGCTGAACTGTGCCTGCTGCTCAGCCTTGAGAGCTGGAGGCAAAGTGGGAAGGATGTTGACCATCCAACCTTTCCCTCTTGGTCTTACAATGGGCTCCGCTGTCAGCTTTAATTCTTCTTCCTCTGGTACAGCCAGCCCAGAGGAATACAGCATGTTCCAGGTCCGCAAATAGAACTGTCGCTTGATCTGCATCAGAAGGGGGTTTGCTTTGTCTCAAACATGGACGAAATAGGCTTCTCTCCAAGCTGCTGGAGAGCGGGGAGAGCCTAGGAGTTACCAACGCACATGTCAGCTTGATGAGAGCTCCTGGCAGAGCTCGCTGAGTTGCTGCTACACACGTTCTGCTCAATCTTGTCAATTCTGAAATCTCAGGAGCTAGATATGGAGACTGTCCATAGAGGAACAAAGCTCCACCTACCCTTTTGCCCTACTGTAAATTTACAGGGGATGATCCCATCACCATCCTCTGATAAAACACTTCCCTGTGTCTTTTTGTGGCCATATCTCACTTTGTAGCAAGGTACTGCTAGAGAATTTTTGCTGTGTGAGCATCCCTCCTCTAATTGCACCTTGAAAAGGTGCATGGGACATGGTTTAGTGTTTGATAGGAATGGTTGGACTCGATGATCCGATGGGTCTCCTCCAACCTGGTTGTTCTATGATTCTATGAAAACCAAGGACTTTCCTGTTGGAGGACTTTCCCGTGGCACAAGAATCTTTCCCTCTGGAGAGCAGACTGATCCTGCCCTGGAGGGAAGTAAAGGTGTCTTTCATGCAGGTGAGCAAGGTCCTAGGTCTTCGTTGCTCCTGCTGCTTTGAGTTTGAAAACACAGGAATGTGAAAACCGTTAAACCCTCCTCAAGAACCAAATTGCAGGAGCAAAATGTGAGAAACACTCCACCCTTGGTTCACGGTGGTGCTGAGATCACGGAAAGGGGGAAGAGATTTTTGAAGAAAAATATTTTTTAGAAAAAAAAAAAAAAAAACAAACATACAAGCCTGAGCACTGAAAAGAACAACATCTGAGGAGCTCCAGGAAAACAGGGGATGAATATAGCCAGTCAGGAGCACTGCTCAGCTGATGTTCACAAGAAGGTTTCAACTTGCTCTATTAGAGACCTCGGTAAACCTTAAAGACAGAGAGTGCATTTAGCAATGCCCCTGAGGTTTTCCGTTACTCTGCAGCAGGCTTGGTAAACACGCCAATAAATACTGGAGAGGGAGGGAGAAAACCTTCCAGAGGAACAGACTCAGGTTTTCAGCTGCTTCGCTTGGGCTTTTGGATCCACGACTGCTGAGCAGCATGGGGAGAAAAAGGCAGAGTTGAACTTCTGCTGAGTATTAGGCGATGCTGCAGGTATTTCTGGGAAAAGTAGCTTGGAGGAGGCTGAAAGTTCTGTCTGGAGCCATCTGAGGGAATGTCCTGGTCGGAGACAGAAAGTTAACGGGGCTTCTGTCGCAGGGTGCTTGTGAGTATGGAAACCTCTCTCCTCTGGAAGATGAGTACACGCAGGCTACCGAGCTGTGGAGTAAGGGGGAGAAGCTTCTGCAGGTGCGGTGGGAATTGCTGCCTGTGTTTGCGGTAGCCCTGATGGACAGGCAACCTCTTAATTTTTTACCTATTTATTTTAACGATGCTACGGGACGGCTCTCAGTGAGTGGGGTTGGCAGAACCATGAGCTCTTGCAAGCCTAGTGCTGGTTGCGTTGTCTTCTGGAAGAAAATAGCGGAGTTGGATGGTTCTGAAGTTGAGTTTGTGGCTTCTAACTGTTTGTCTTAGCTCAGGTGAGTGTGAAATCCACATGGTAACAGAGGAGCACTAGCATCAAAATAGCTGAAAAAGACAAATTGTTCCGTGAGCCCTAATTGCTGGGGTAGTCTCAGCTGACAATGTATATTAAATTAAACAAAGAGAAAGGCAAGTTTTCTCAGATCAGAGATTAATGCTTTCTGGCCGGCAGTTTAATGCTATTGGAAATGTACAAAAGCACCTGAGGACGGAGGTGTGTAATTAATGACTCTTTAGACTGTTGGAAACGATGGGTGTTTATCTAATCAGACACACTTTGCTCCTTTCTCACTTTCCTGGAAGCGTCCGTTAAAAGCTGCTGTGACGCACGTTCGCTTCCAGATGCTGGCCTTGCCTCTTGGGCATTGCTTCGAAACCTAAACGCATCTTCTGATTTTGTAGGTGTCTTACTCCAGACCCACCTTGCTACTCCACAAATAAGACTATAGGTTGTCCTGAGGGAAGCTGAGTGCCTGTAAGTTCTCGGAGCCATGTCCAGAAGGTCATTGTGTGTAACTGGGAGCCACCAGGCACAACTTACAGCTTTCCTCTGGTCGACGTGGCAGCAGCCAAAAGCCTTTTGCTTGTTTAGCCGTGTGGGAGGAGACCTGAGGCTCTGCTGCCTCTGCTCAGTCTCCTCTACTGATGCCCCCAGGTTGCTGGTGGGGATGTGGTGGAGCAAAGGGAGGTGGGTGTGGAGTATCTTGTGTGTCTTACTGAGTTGCTCAGCTTTTTTTAAGAGCTCTTGGTCCTCCCAGCTTAAAACTAACATCGGTGATGACCTGGTGAATGTAAGCTTGGGTGGCATTTAGCATGTAGAAGGATAGAATCATAGAATCACCAGGTTGGAAGAGACCAATCATCAAGTCCAACCATTCCTATCAAACTCTGAACCTGGATAGAGGGAACCAATCTATCTGGGAAGGTGGTGGATTGAACCTGCCATGGAGTGGGGCAGCTCTCCATTTTGTGCTGGAGGAAGGCTTGGGCTTGGTCGTTTCTTCTCTCTCCACGGCTGAGTGCACATCTAGGCTGTGATGACAACGTGGATATGTTCAGCTACCAACTAACTGTGGTGTTTTATTGATATCCAACAAATAGCATGAGCCTTTCCCATCCTGCTCAGAGCAGGTGGTTAAGGTATATTAGCAAACATAAGACACCTGAGATGAGATACCTTGGTAAACATAAGCAAGGACTGAAATAAAAATAGTAATATCAAGAGTTCTACCTGCTTTGTTGAGGGCAGCAAAGTCCCTTTTTCCTTCCAGCTCCAAGGGGAAGGCAGCCTTGTGTCTGAACCCTTGCCAGTGTCAGCAGCAATCGCTGACCTTCCGGGATCAAATCCTGTTGTTACTGAGCTGCTGCCAAGAGAGAGACTGGTTTTGCAGTGCAGGAGGGAGTAGGGTTTGGTAGGAACGGCAGATGCATATTGTTAGGTTTGCCTTACCCAGGCCTTACCGTGTGTTCATAACGTCTGTTCTGCACCTAGTCACCAGCCCTGCCGGCAGCCCCTTCTGAACTCAAAGCAGAGTAATGGGGTCACCTTGAAATGAAGCTGGTGCTAACGTGATTTTTGGAGCAGAGAGAAACGTGCAGGATTATTGTGCAGACTTGAGTCTTTATGGCTGCAAGGAGTCAATCACTTTAGGGTAGCAGAGAAGTAGCAAGGGGCAGTGAAAATAGCTTTAGGTTATTTATAACTAAGATGTGATATATACATATGCCCCTTAGTGAAGTCCCAGGTGATCTGAGCTTCTCTTTGTATCTTACGAAGCTGAGTATGGTTGAACTTTTCAGAGCAGCACTGTCTTTGGAGTCGCTGTGGTTTGGCTACAGCTGTGGTCACACCTGGATCCCTGGTTGAGCTGGAGGTGTGGTGGGGCAGGAATCTTTGCTACCTGGTGGCTTTTTCCATTTAACCACCATGTTCTACTTACAGTCAGTCTTGAATTGATTTATGCATTTTTGTGCCTTCTCTTTCATTAAGTTTACCCAGTGAGCAGCTCATTTGCACACTGGGTTTGAACTGGGTCCATAGGTGCTGCTGTAACGCAAGCAGCGGTGCTGTTAGGTGCTGGTGGGAAACTGGAGAATCTTCAGGTTTGGCGAGTTTGCTGTTCCAGGAACCACACAAAGCTCAGTGGTTTCCGTTCTCAGGGCTCAGCATGGGGCTGGGTTTCAATTCACATGCGTTCGTTCACCCTCGCCCAGGATTTCCCCTGAAGCTTGGAAGTTATCATGGGACCGCGAGGCCAAAGCATTCGTTTCAGTGAGTCCAGCGCATTCGTTTCAGCCCCGTTTGGTGCTGCTGGTGCAGGATGTGGTGCTCGGCTAGACTGAACCTTCAGGAAAGATAAGGGAAGGGGAGCAGGAGGGGGACAGGGCAGGTGTGGTGAAGGCATCCCAGGGCTGTTTTGCAAATCTCAGCTGTGCTGGTGAGCAAGGCACTAGAAGCTAGAAGCAGATTGAAGAGAAACATGGAGGCAAAGAGAGTTTGGAAAGCAAGAGTCAGAGCTGACCTGTGTTTCCTACACTCTGTTGCTGCTAGAATACTGCATTAAAATGAATTTTATTAAGTCTCAAATAAATATAATGAATGCTGCTTGTCATTCCTCTGTCGGCTTCAGGGCAAAGTTTTGGGTTTGTCCCTCTTAAGGCTAGGCCTGTGACAGAAAATATTTACTCCTTTTTTCAGTTTTCCAGCCCTTGTGACTGTAGAGAAAAGCTCAAAGCTGCATCCCAGATACATTCTTGAAGCTAAAAGCGTGAAGGCAAAGCAACAAATCCACACGTGCATTAAACTCTGGTTTTGTTATGATCTTTCTCAATGTCAGTTCCCTGACTTTTGTTGTTTAGTGGGATTTAACTCCCAAATTCCAGAGGCCTCAGATGAGGTCAGGGTCATAGTGAGGCCTGGCCACTGGCTAGATAGCAAAAACCTAATATCCTGGCTGTGCTAGGACAGTGTTTCGAGTAAGACCTAAACCAACAGAAATAAAAAACACGTTTAAATCCCAAGGGCAGCACAGCTGCAGCATCTTGCCCCTTTGACTTTGTTGTTAACAGGAGCGGAGGTTCTGCCCTGTTTGAGTTTTATCTGTGTGACATTAGTGCTGTGGGTGAGCGACACCCTCCTGATGCAAGAGCGCGTTGTTTTGCAGGAGCCAGGCCGAAGCGACTCCAAAGGAACGGCATGGACAGCTTGGACCTCCTGAAGTTCCCTTCTGAAAAGGTAAGCGAAGTTGTCTGGCCCCGAAGATTAGATATTGGTAGGAATCTGTAATGGCTTGTTGACTGGCTTCGTTTGCAGGCATCATCTCACTCTTGTCGCATCCCATCTCCTCATTAGAATTGAACAGGAATCATGCTTATGAGGAGCGGCTGAGAGAGCTGGGGGGGGTTTAGCCTGGAGAAGAGGAGGCTGAGGGGAGACCTCATTGCTCTCTCCAAATACCTGAAAGAAGGTTGTGGAGAGGAGGGAGCTGGGCTCTTCTCCCAAGTGACAGGGGACAGGACGAGAGGGAATGGCCTCAAGCTCCACCAGGGGATGTTCAGGTTGGACATCAGGAAAAAAATTTTCATGGAAAGGGTAATTGGGCAGTGGAGAGGCTGCCCAGGGAGGGGATTGAGTCACCGTCCCTGGAGGTGTTTATGGGACAGGTGGATGAGGTTCTGAGGGACATGGTTTAGTGATTGATAGGAATGGTTGGACTCGATGATCCAATGGGTCTCTTCCAACCTGGTTGTTCTATGATTCTATGATCATTGGAGTCGATGGGATTAACCGAAGAGGGTTTCTAGAGAGCTTGGAGGAGAGGAACAGCTGGCAGAACTAAAAAGGCACTTAACAAGTGAAAGCCACTTCCATGTTTTTTTGGGAAAAAAAAAAAAGCCATTTATTGAGAGGATAATCATTTACATTTTAGCCCCTTTAGTGGCTGATGGCAAATCTCAGTGCCTTATTAGCCCAGCGGAGTCTGTCTCCAGCACAAGGAGGGAAGGAGAGGTCGGAAGCAAGAGAATGGTGCATTGCAGCAGGCAGAGGGGTTTGTTCCAAGGGTCTTTGAGAATCGCCTTTGCTCTGCTTCATTGCTGGAAATGTCAGATCCAAACAGATCAGCGTTTTCTCAGTCTCCCTAGGGCGAAGGCTCTTTCGACACTCAGCTGTGATGCACTGAGCCTTTCCACCTCCAGGGATCATTTAATTTTCTCCTGTGCAACCCACTAGTGCTGCCATGGGACTCAGTCCTGCTCATTCCCAGGCAGTCAGCCATGCTCTGCCTTTTTGTAACATCTTTGGCATGAACGATTTACATTCGTTTAGTCCTTTCCAATCACGGGTGTCCCAGGGAGCATTTCCCCTCCTACAGAAGTGTCACAGAGAGGAAATACTCACCCAAGTTGCAAGTAGGTGCACATGGTTAATGGGAAAGAACCTCAGGCTTGCAAAGCCATTTGAGTGCCTAAACATCCCAGTCAGTACTGGGAAAGCCTGACAAAAGCTTCTCTGTGAATAAACTCTCTTTGGGAGTTAAATGCCAAATGCATTTTTACATTTTCATCCATTCACTCAAATACTTTTTGGGTCCTACCTGCTTTAACCAGTGTCTGTGGGAGAGCTGGGGAGGGGGTGTCTATCAGGGAGTGCAGGAATGAAATAAGGGGAAATGATTTTAAGCTGAAAGAGGGCAGATTTAGGTTAGATCTCAGGGAGAAACGTTTTGCTGTGAGGGTGAGGAGGCCCAGGTTGCCCTGAGGAGTGGTGGCTGCCCCATCCCTGGAGGGGTTCAAGGCCAGGTTGGATGGGGCTGGGAGCCCCTGATCCAGGGGTAGGCGAGATTGTAAGGAATAAATGATCTCTCTAGTGCTCTCTCATTATTGTCTCACTCTCTTGCCTTTCATCTCTGCCAGAGGTAGCCTTGAGGTCAGCAGGAACTCGTCCCACACCCACCAGGAGCTCGTGTCCAACTCCTCCGCATGGAGCTGTGTGTCTGGGCAGAGCGTATCTGCCAGAATGTACCCACATTGGCTCCGAATGCCCCAGCAGACAGCAGGAATGCCCCTTCCCTGGTCATCCTGCTCTCTCCAACCTGTGTCTCTTACTCTTTGTTTTGAGCTTCTCTGATTTTACCTCCCAGTCATTGGTTCTTGTTTATTCCTCTCTCTACCAGCCTAAAAATCTCTTTATCACATGCTGCTTTTTTTCCCCTGAAGGTGCTTACACACTGTAATTGAGTCATCTATTCTTTTTGTCATGAACTAAACAGTTTGAGAGTTCCAACTAAGGCAGAAAGGCATCGTAAGACAGTTTCTTCCCAGTTCTGAAATCCACTTCTGTGGCTGCTTTTCAAGATGTGGACGCAGCTCTGTCTGCAGTTGGTCCCATCAATAGCATCTAGTGAAATGAGTCTCTCCTCCCTGTTCTCACGATTCCTGTTTGTATCGCAAGTAATAGAAAACTCTTTTTAGTTACCGCATCCCACTGTGCTGTGCTTTCAAACTCCATTCAAATATGGGGATTTATGGTGCCCTTAAATCCCAGCCTCGTGGGCTCTCGGATCCGATAGGTCTCTTCCAACCTGGTGATTCTATGATTCTATGATCGTGTCCTGAGCTGTGCTGGAGCTTCTTTCACTGGAATTCAAAAAAACAACTGGAATTCAAGAGATGTGTAGTCTCTGTGACCTCAGTTTCCCCAGATATATTATATGTAGGTGATAATTTTATCTTTTGTGTGTCTATGGGAGCACTGAGCAGAAGGTTTAAGAGGGCAAAGGAGAGTGAGAGGACAGGGAGCTGCTTTTAACCACCTGCTGGAGTTCACCACGTTGTCCGGCACTCCCCATGTGCTTGTGGTGGCACAAGGGTTGACAAAAGAGCTGAACGAGACTCTGAATGTTCATGTAAATGTGGAGTATCAAACCTAGCCATGTTTCAGGACCTTTCATCCATCATTCCCTCTGCCTCTAAATAAATCAGCCATTTCTCGACCTCCATTCCTGGATTTTTAGGAGGTGGTTGCTTCTCCCTGTGGAGAAGTTGACTGCTGTATATTGTTTGGATGATGCTTCCTCTCTACTTAGTAAAACGAGTTGCCCTGGAGATGAGACAAAATGTTCTCATTCAACCCTGCACCTCATGAGTGGCAAGTGACACCGGCTAAACTCCACATTCACTTCTCACTTCTGTGTCTCCTGTTCTGTGGCTGCTTGCCAACAGATCTCCACGCAAATGTGAGACAAGCAATTAGTGCAATGACTATTTCTTGCTTTCCCAAGGACCAGAATGGGGACAGCCACCACATGGGAGACCTGAAGATCTCTGGAAAGGAGTTCTTGTCATTACCTGCAAGGTCGAAGAAGTACCGGGAGCACCAGTCCAGTTCAGAGAGGAAGTCCCAGGGGTCGAGTACGTTGCCACTGGATACCAGCGAAGTCCGAGTCCAGGTGTCACAATCGGTAGGAAGATGTTTTTTTCTAGTTAATGGTCTGGCAGTTTCTAATAACATGTTTGTTCTCACTTCATTTCTAACCTGGTATGGGGCAGGGGGAGCAGTTGGTTGGAAAACAGAGCTTGCATCTAGCTCTGCTGTTGACTGTTTGGGCAACCATAGGCAAATTATTTTATATTTTTAAGCCTGAGCCTCCCTGTCTGTTATGCAGAACAGTGGTACCAACCTCCATCATGAATTGGTTCATGAGAGGTTGGTATTTAGTGATGGTATTGATAACCTTTCCTTGAGGGATGAGAGCTTAGACCTGAGCTTTCCCTGAGTTTGGGACTGTCATGACGTGATGCCTTGAATCGCAGAGCACCACAGCAATTTGGAGCCCTTGTTGTGTGGAGCCTGACTTGATCAGCCTCCTGGAGTTCATGAGGAGTGGGCTTGTTGCCTTCAAGAAACAGAGTCCTTTTCAGGTTTTTGATGAGCAACTGAAAACTGTGGTTGTCTTTGCCAAATCTGGGGCCTTAGGGGGATTTTCCCCTCTTGTCTCCTGATCCATCCATGATCTCCAGAGTGGCAGCGTGCAGAGTGGTCTCTTTGAATTCGTCATCCACTAGGCAGAGGTGATTGAAAAGCATTGTCTAAGAGCTTCTCTTTGGAAGGAGGTTAGATGGAGTGTGCTTCCTAAAGAGCAGAAGCTGGCAAGAGGAGCTGGCCCTGCTCTCAGTGATTTATGGGTTGCTGGCATACAGCAAGTCCTGTTGGGTGTCGAAGAGCTCTGACTCAGTCTGTGCTTGGCTCCCTAGAAGGTGGTGGCAATCCGTGCCCTACAAAGCTCTCCATGTGCCTTTCTCATGTCTTCAGCCTGAACAATTTCACTGTATGTTAGGCCGTTGTCTTCTGGTTGTGTTGATGTTTGTTGTGACGTGCGGCAAACACAATGTATGGGGAGGCTTCCTGCAGCTGCGTTGGTTTTGTTCTCAGTCCTGGAGACAGGGATCACACCCACTAACAGTAGTGTGTTTCTGGATCGTGGGAGGGGGCTCGGAGATATTTGAACTCCATGATCTCAAGTGAGAAGCTCCAAGTCTTCAGCTTGTTGTTGCCAGGAGATGGAGTGTAGCAACAAAGATCTAATGATCACAGGGGTGCTTGGAAGTATTTGGGCTCTTGCTTTATACTGAGACTGTAAGATGCTATCGCAGTCCTGTGGTCACACAGTGATTCCAGATGGATAAGTCGAAGCCAGAAGAGATAGACCTATATTTTCTTGGCATTTAAGAAACACAACATAAAATATTTTCATGCTGAGTAAGAAAGGGTCTGAGCTGCAGAGCTTGGGGTGAAGCCTGCCTGTAGAGTGGGGATATATGAAAATGTTTCTAGCATTAAATCCTTTGTTCCTGGTCTGTGGCTCCCAGGGAGAACGTGTCCTGCTGTACCTGTGTGCATGTGTGTATGTACAGATGCCTTTTCAACCACACACATTCCTGCCTGTCAGTTCTCTGACCACTGGAGACAGGATCTTTACACCAACTGGCTTTTTTTAGACCTCTCTGAGCTCATTCCTCATTCCCAACAGCGCTCGTGGAAATGTTCTAATAGCAAAAGCATTTCCTACTGCTCACCGGTGCAAACATGATCATTGAGAAGGAAAACAAAGCTCATCTCAGCCAGAAAGGAGACAGCAGCACAGGGGCATCCGAGGCAATACAAAGGCAGAAAAAAACCCATTTCTGCCAGAAATAGCCTTGTATTTTTAACTCAGACGTCCAGCCAGAAACCAAACAGAAGTCATGCTCCATCAAGAACAAGGCAGAAAGCATTCCTGAGGAGCGGAGCTGTGAGTGCACTGCCTGTCTAAGAAAAGGCCCCACGGGACATTGCCAACCACCAGTGCCCTCGTGATAGCCCACATGGGGTTGGGTGAGTGTCCATGAAAGAGCAAGTGCTTGTGCTGGTCCTGACTGCTGGAAGTGTAGCCCCCATGGTCTTTGCTGCCTCCTCTCTAACCTGGAGAAGAGGAGACTGAGAGGAGATCTCATTGCTCTCTACCACTACCTGAAAGGAGGTTGTGGAGAGGAGGGAGCTGGGCTCTTCTCCCAAGTGACAGGGGACAGGACAAGAGGGAATGGCCTCAAGCTCCGCCAGGGGAGATTTAGGCTAGACATTAGGAGGAAGTTTTTCACAGAAAGGGTCATTGGGCATTGGACTAGGCTGCCCAGGGAGGTGGTTGATTCCCCTTCCCTGGAGGTGTTTAAGGGACAGGTAGATGAGGTGCTGAGGGACATGGTTTAGTGTTTGATAGGAATGGTTGGACTCAATGATCCGATGGGTCTCTTCCAACCTGGTGATTCTATGATTCTAAGTGTGTGAGCAGGCGAGGGCCACGCTGCCTCTCTCACCCCTCTGGGGACCAGGGAAAACACAGCAGGGATCACAGAATCATGGAATCGTTAACGTTAGGTAAGACCTCTAAGCTCATCCAGTCCAGCTCTCAGCCCACGTCCCCATGCCTGCTAAACTCTGTCCCCTAGTGCCACATCTCCACATATTTTGAACCCCTCCAGGGAGGAAGAGTCCACCACTGTCCCAGGCAGACTCTGCTAGTGCTTCACCACTCTGGCAGTAAATATTTTTTTCCTGATATCCAATCTAAACCTCCCCTGGTGCAACTTGAGGCCATTTCATGGATGCACAGCCCAGGGTTTGCTCTTGCAGGGGGATGGCTCAGGTTCTGCCTGCCGTGCTCTGATTCTTCCCTCAGCTGTTCTCCCAGGACCCCTTCCCCGTGTGCCCTCACTTTGCAGCATGTGCTTTAGCTCCCCACTTGCTCTGGATTTGTGAGCTGAGCCCCAGAAGTCCCTTTCTAGTTCAGTTCCCAGGCGTGCCTGCTGCACATGGTAGTGAAACAGCACGGGGGATTCAACAGGTTACACGGAGCAGCAGTGTGGAAACAAATCACATCTTCCTCTTTGCAGACACTAAACATGTCCTTTTTTACCCCAAGAGAGGATAGATCAATGCACTCTAAAGTGCTCGTGGCTGGAGGAGGAAGGTGACTGCCTGTCTTAGTTTTTAAAGAATGCCCCTTATTTGATATCTAATGGGCCATACTCCATATCCCATAAAAGTGACGGTGGCAAGTGTTTTATTGGGTTTTTCTTCAGTCACATTGCATCACCAGGCTTGCAGGCTTTGTAGGCAGATGCTGAGAATGGCAGAGGGGAGTTTAGCAAAATGCAGGTGGGATACCAACACCTCCCAGCATCGCTCCTGGTGGGACATCCCACCATCCTCATTGTCCTTTCTTGCCAAGAAGACTAGAGCCCCCAACTAGGTTTTGCCTCTAGTTCGTGCACCTGCAAAGTGAAGGCAGGTTTATTTGTATCACCTTTCCTAAAGTTTCCTGACATCCTCAGGAATCCTGGAGCTCTTGGACATGGTTTACTGTTTGATAGGAATGGTTGGACTCGATGATCCAATGGATCTCTTCCAACCTGTTGATTCTATGATTCCTCAGAAGCCGGAGGTTGAGTGGCGCAGGAGGGGTTTGAGATCCTGCTGTGATCCCTGCAGTGCTTGGTGATGCTGTGTTTGTGGAAAAAATGGTCCATCACCCTTGTTGCAGGCAGCAGAGCCTTGCAGAACATGGCTTACACCAACTGATTGTCTCCAGCACAGATAAAATACCCTTCAGAAAGGGCTCTTCTGCCAGGAGAACATCTCCACAGTGTGTCCTGGTGGACACGGCTGTGCCACTTCAGGTGAATTTTGGTTTCTGTTTGTGCTGACAGTTGCACTAGCCTGAGGAGCACAGACCAGACCTCAGAACATTTAAACTCAATATTGTCTTGCAGGTACTCGCCCAAAGCAAACAACCCGTTGCCTTGTGTTCTGTGTTCATCCTTGTCTGTCAGGGGCTACCAGAGCTGCCGCAATCTGCTGTGTGGGTGGACTTTGTTGAGAAGCTGTAATTCCCATCCGTGTGAAACATTTTTAATCAAACGTAGCAGACCCTACCCCAGATGGGAAAGCAGCTTCCCTTGGTGAGGCTCTTCAACAAGAATCCGTCCAGATTCCTCATTTTCTGAATACTCAAAGCCAAAAATTCCTCTTTAACCCATCAGTGAACAGCAAGTCCTTAGAATCATAGAACATAGAATCATAGAACAACCAGGTTGGAAGAGACCCATCGGATCATCAAGTCCAACCATTCCTATCAAACACTAAACCATGTCCCTCAGCACCTTATCTACTCGTCCCTTAAACACCTCCAGGGAAGGTGAATCAACCCCCTCCCTGGGCAGCCTATTCCAATGCCCAATGACCCTCTGTATGAAAAACTTCCTCCTAATCTCTAGCCTAAATCTCCCCTGGTGGAGCTTGAGGCCATTCCCTCTTGTCCTGTCCCCTGTCCCTTGGGAGAAGAGCCCAGCTCCCTCCTCTCCACAACCTCCTTTCAGGTAGTTGTAGAGAGTAATGAGGTCTCCTCTCAGCCTCCTCTTGTCTAGGCTAAACACCCCCAGCTGTCTCAGCCGCTCCTCATAGGGCCTGTTCTCCAGCCCCTTCACCAGCTTAATTAGGACTGAGCTTTAATGGTTGGTTTAAGGTGCTTTTATGGGCTGCCACTGTCCCATCAGAAGGTGTGGATTCAGTCAGGCAGCCCTGGGTGCAGCTCTGCCTCAGCTGTTCTGCGCAGGCTCTGTGCAAGGATGCCCAGGACAGAAACTCATCCCAGCACTCCCAGGCCCCAAGCTGAGCAATATAATCTCTGGATAAATCCTGCTGTCCACACAGCCACTGATCTCCTCCCAAAGGAGCTTTCCTGCACTCAGCAGGTCCCTGGGATGGGGAGGTCCTGCAGGTGCGGTGCCTGAGTCAGAGCTCCTGGGGTTGCTGCCCATCTCTGTCACCGAGCGTCTCTTGTTTCCTTCCCTCTTCCCCATCTGTGTGATGGGCTAATGCTGCTTCCCTGCCTACCCTGGGGAGGCTACAGAGGCGTTGATGATGGCTGTAAAGTTGCTTTGGATGGCAGGAGCTGTGGTGGTGTTATTAACATTGATGATGATGATGCTAATTACTGAGCTGCTGGGAAACTCCCCATGGGAGGAGGCGGGAGAAGGGAGGGAAGGCAGGGAAAAGTGAACGGAGGCGAAGCGAGCTTGGGGATGGAGAGGAGCCTGTCCCTGCTCACACTTCTGTCAGGCCCTCGGAGAAGGGCTCAGCCTGTCAGCAAAGCCGTGGCAATGCTGGGATGGATAGGAGAAGCCGTGGCCCAGGTGATGCGTAAGGTAGGAGAGCGTGCCAGAGCCCCTGGATAGGTCCCTCTGTGTGGCTCAGACCTTCTTGCCACCACTGTGCGAAGTGCTGGTGTTGCACAGGATGGAGAGCTCGTGCAGGAAGGTCACGTCACTGGTGGGGCAGAGAGGTGGCCTTCCTTACCTTTCCTATGAGTCCGAGATGTTGTGGAATTCCCAGCTAAGGGCTGTTGATCTCTGGGAGGAGAGGAACCAGCACTGCTTGGGTCTGGGGGACCTTGCTTAGCTGGGGGGTTGGACTAGATGGTCTCCAGAACTCCCTTCCAACCTCTACCATTCTGTGGTTCCTTGGGGGACAGGCAAGGGCAGGGTCTTCTTCACCTTTAAGGTCAGATCTGGGGTTTCCACGGCAAGACTCAGGGCAGTGAATGCATAGTTCTTCTCAGGCAGAGCAAAGGTGGGTTTGGTCTGGGAGAAGCTGGTGAGAGAAGCTGGTGAGCTGCATTTGGTTGTGTTTTCTGTCACAGAAGAGCCCTGAGTAAAAGTTAGAGCTCAGTCCCTTCGCCTGCACTCGCGGGCGGCTGGATCAGAGCACTCCCTGGGACTTGTGTACCACACACCTGAGTTTCCTATCTTTTAAAGGTAACATCAAAGCAGAAGGCTTTGTACCATGTGAAGCTTGCAGACATCAAAGGCCGCTCATGAATTTAACCTCTCTGCTCCTCTGTGGAGGAGGTCATAACGCTTCAGCTCTTGATTGACTTGGTATCAGCTGTTTTGCAGAAGGTTACTGGAAAGGTGGGATTTTTCCAACACATCAGAAATATCAGAGGTTGCATTCCCCTCCCCGTGCCTCTGAGTGCAACCAGTGCAGAGAAAGCAGAGTGTTGGTAGAAGGAAGAAAGGGGCTGGAAATAGTCCTGGAAACACTGTTTGGAGAGGGGCTGGGACCTGCCCCACTTCTGGGCTTTGCGTTTAAGGTCAGCACTGAGCTCAGGTCTCTGAGGTCACTGTGCGTGCGGCAGCATTCAAGGAATAAAGCACTTCAGTGGGTCAGAGCTCAACCACTGGAGCAAAAAGCGTGGAGAAGGGTAGGGATCAAGCCTAGTCGTCTCCCCTCCTTGGGGATCCATACTCTAGCAATGGTCCTGTTCATCTGAACTCTCCTCTTGCCAGGGGAGTGTATCAGCTGGAGGGAACTCTTCCTCACTCTTCAAACCCGTCCTCCACCCTCTCTTCAGCAAAGACCATTTATAGTCAAGAGAGAGAGGAGCCGTGTTTGATTGCAGTGACAACTTGCAGAGATGGGTTGCTGATGTATTTAGACACCAGACAATCTGCACACACCCAGCATCGCCAAACGCTCCCCAGGACAAATGTTTTTATAAGACTTTTTTTATTGTTACAGCGAGAAACAACCATAAAAGAAGGGAAATTTTGTAGATCCTCCCCCTCCACCCCAAGGGCAGGTTGCCAGAGCTCTTTTGATGGTTTTCTCTCGTGCGATCTCATGTATCTTTAACGTGCATCTTAAATGAACACTCTTCTTCTTTCTGTCCTTTTAAAACCACATCTTCCTTTATATTCCCAAGTGACAGGGGACAGGACAAGAGGAAATGACCTTGAGCTTTGCCAGGGGAGATTTAGGCTGGACATTAGGAAAAAAAATTTCACAGAAAGGGTCATTGGGCACTGGCAGAGGCTGCCCAGGGAGGAGGTTGATTCATCTTCCCTGGAGGGGTTTAAGGGATGGGTGGATGAGGTGCTGAGGGACATGGTTTAGTGTTTGATAGGAACAGTTGGACTCGATGATCCAGTGGGTCTCTTCCAACCTGGTGATTCTATGATTTACTAGTGGAGGATTGTCAGGTTGCAGGAACAGCACACAGAGCAGATGCTCGTGGTTGACTCTACTTGGCCTGCAAGTAAGAATTGAGTTCCTGGGGTCACCAAACAGCGATGAGAGCTGGAGGGTAGCGTGGGGTTTGTGGCAGAGCTGGGCAGAGAGGTCCTACTTGTCCTTACTGAATGGTGGGTTGTCCAGGCTGTGCTGGGATGTCAGGTACCATCCCCTGTGGGTGTGGAATTGGCTAGATGGATCCTGCAGTGCAAGCATACGTAGAGCCTTGGTAGCTGCCTCTTGGACACTCACGCTTTGGCCCCAAAGTCTCCTTTCCCAGTTTAATCTTCTCTCAGACAGTGCATCCTTGCAGCCCCTCAGCATCTTGAATACAGGGGGTTGCATCAGGCAGTCTCTGCTGCTCTGTGGTGGTTGCGTGTGCATCCTCCCTCTCTTTTAAGATGAGGTAACCTCTTTGTCTCCTTGATGTGTAAACTGCCTCAATGCAAGGGCAGTGCAAACGCACGCCCTCCTTCAACCCACAGCCTTTACGTTTTGTTTAACTGCATGGGTATAATTATGGCATTATCGTTGGTCAGACTTTCTGGTGTAAACGTGCTCCAAGAAGCTGAGAACAAGGGGGTTGGAAAGGAAGAGAGAAGCCAGAGTCGGGGAGAGGGAAGGCAGCTGCTGCTAAATTTAAAGACTGTTCTTATGACACCTGGAGGCTGCTGTGCTGCTGTCGTTCCTGTTGGAACCGAGCAGGTAAACACTGAGCCGTGGCTCCTTCTTGTAATGCTTCATCTTCTTGTCCATTTGTGGGAGCTTCTGCAGTGCTTTGGGCAGACACAGATCAGGGAGAGAAGCTTCACCGAGGTGTTTCGTAGCCGGAGGCAGGATGCACCAGACAACTTTCTTCAGGGCTGGAATTTACCAGGTACCAGGAGGCTTTTCCAGGTGTTTCGGCTCTTCCACGAAGCAGCCAGTGATCTGGTTGCCTCCCCAGAGTCATCTTAAATAGTCTGACCTTTCGTACTGTCTGCCCATGTGGGTCTCTGTGATGCTTTATGGCCCTTCTTTTCTTCAACTCCTCTTTGACTCGGGTTGTCTGGTTGCAGAGATGCTGCTCAAGCCAGGAGATGTTTTAAAACTTGTCTTCCAAATCTAAAGGTGCAGCAGAGCAAGAGGTTTTTAGTGCAGAGCCCTGGCACGTGCTGTTCCTCGCTGGGACTTTGGTGCTGGGTTGGGAGGCAGGGAAATAAACGTGTAGATGGAAAATCTCTGCAAAGTAAATGCACGGAGATGGTGGGGGGAGGCAACAGCATTTTCTGGCTTGCGCTGCCTTTGCTGCAGTCACTGCCTCAGAGGTAAATTATCAGTTTCTTCCTTAAATATTAACAGCTGCCAGGTAATGAATTCCCCCTCTCTGTTTTATAATGGCACTAAAATTGGGATTTGCCTTGCTTTTCTCTGTAATTATCCAATGAGAGTGTGCGTGCGTGAGGGAAAGGGAGGCACAGCAGAGCTGGGCTGTGGGCTCTGCTGCAGGCAAGTGTCGTGCCTGGAGGGTCAAACCCAGGCGTGACCCTTCCCCATGGCAGCTCCAATGTTGGGGCTGAGCGGGCAGTTACACGAGGCTTATGGGTTTGTGATCCTTCTTTAAATTCCTTTTTCTGATGCTGAGCGATGGGTTTGGGAGGTAGCCTAGTTGGAGCCAGAATTACCTGCCGGGCTCCTTGGTGTCCCACGGAGGAGAAGCTGGTCCTGGGAAGGTGTAGTTGGGTGAGGTGAGGAGGGAGCAGTGTCCCCAACAGGGAGAGGTGAGGCAGGAGCCGTCCTGATTCTTCTAAACTCGGGGGGACAAATGCTGCAAGTGCATCATTCAGGGTAACCCCCTCCTGCCTGGGGTTGGCTCCTTCAAACCCTCAGCCACGCAGAACTTAGACCTAAGGACTTCTGAGGTCTGGATGCTTCTCGGATCCTTTGTCACAAGGATCAGGAGAATGTGTGAAAGCAAGTCTGAAAGCCCTAAATTCCATCCATTAAGAGTGAAGGCCAGTTTGGGGGCTATAGATCTATAAGAAAGAGCCTCATGCCAGAGGAACCTGCACTAGGAAAGGGGTAAAAAATGAACTGGTTGTCCAAGGTCCCCCAGCAACCCTTGTCGGAGTTTATGAGAGAAGGTCTGCAGACCAGATGGGCTGGTGGTCCAGACTGGAGCTGACTAACCAAGCTACTGAAGCACATTCTTCTTGTTCCCCTGACTCACTCTAACTGAGTTTTCGGTCACTGGTGCTTTGAAACCATAATTGAGGTCTGCTCTCCTCCTCGCAGAGCCTTTCTCCTGGCAAATTGTCAGCCATCAAGTGAGATGAGACAGTAAAAGCGATGTTGCACTCACCATTTCCTAGAAACTGTCACTTTAAGGAGAACAATACTAAAAAGAGGGATGAATTGAAGCCAGACCCAGGCAATAAAATTCCAAATGTTTGACTTCTCTCCAAATCTGGGACTCTTAATTCATTTCTAGGGTCTGTGCCGTGCCTGGGGCACTTTGTGTGTTCACAGTTCCGGTCTCTCGCGTTTAATGAACCGCTCATGCCAGAAGAGCTTAAACAAAAGCCATAGTCCAGGTTCTCTTTGGATGGAAATCAGCACAACTCTGCTTAAATCACTGGAGCTGCGATGACACCAGAGAGGGCACAGGGACCTCCAGTTTGATTTTCTTGCGTGAATCTGTACTGCTTGGGCAAACGTGAGTGCACGAGGCAGCGTGGCTGTGTCTGGACTGCTCTGGGGGGCTGTACCTGTGCCAGCTCCAGGGTTTGAACTCCCAGGGTTTGGGATCAGGCATGTGAGGCAGTGCCTGGTGGCCCCAGCTGGTCTCTGGGAAGGGAACACGGTCTGGCTGTCCTTGCTGTGTGCTTTTCTATTGCCTGGTGGGTCTCCCTCATTCATCTTTCCTGTACTTGTGGTTTTCTTTATATGAGCTATATATAAAACCAAGGAAATGCTCCCTGCTAATGTGGTTGGGGGTTTCGCTTAAGGACAGACCTGTAGCAGTGCAGGAGCCTGTGTAATCACACCAGTTTTGTCTGTGCTTTATAGCTGATAACAGCTGTTACCAGCTGCTGCTCCACAAGGCTGTGGCGCTGGAGGCTCTCCCAGAAGACACAAACACAACCTTGGGGCAAATTTTTGTCTCTTATTGCCCAGTTTTTGTGGAGGCCAGATCACAGCCTGGGAATTGTTTGTCCCTTGCGGTGACTTGGGCATCTTACCCAGTGGCCACCTCGCTGCCTTTGATCAGCACCAGCTCCTGCCCCAGCGCTCGGCTGTGGTCGGGCAGGAGAGTCCAATGACCCAGGCAACAACCTCCTCTGGCAGCAGG
This sequence comes from Coccyzus lansbergi, assembly GCA_033558105.1. Classification (NCBI taxonomy): domain Eukaryota; kingdom Metazoa; phylum Chordata; class Aves; order Cuculiformes; family Coccyzidae; genus Coccyzus; species Coccyzus lansbergi. Next base: position 50,880 of record JAUMJK010000501.1, on the reverse strand, counting down.
TTGTTCTCTAATTATGGATTGATGGATTTGATAGGAATAGTTGGACTCGATGATCCAGTGGGTCTCTTCCAACCTGGTTGTTCTGTGATTCTGTGATGTTTCCCATCTGCTCCCAATCCTCTCTTCTGGATGCAGGAAGCCTTGGGGTGAGCAGAGGTTCTGAGATCTCTCTGAGCTGTCTTTGTGTCTGTGCAGGAAACTGAGGCTCCCTGAGAGCAGGCTGAGGATCCACCTTTGCAGGAGGAGGGAGAGGGATGCGAATCCTTAATTTGAAGGAGCTTGAAATGAGGAAGGTTCAAATGTTGGTACTTGGAGCTGTCAGAGTAAAAAACTTGTGGCACCAGGAGGGCTCCCACTGCCCCTAGATGAGTGGGAATGCAGCTGTGGGAAGGGGTTTCAGGGTCAGAGCTGCAAGCAGGCAAGTCCCAGCTGGACAGGAGAAGGTCTCCCTGCTCTTGGCAGTGGCAGCTGGCTGCCCGCTGGCCACAGCAGGCGTCCAGGGTTAATGTGGCAATCGGGAGCCTCTGCTCACATCTCGCCTTCAGCCTGCGTCCGACTTTCCCATTAGCGGTGCTAATTTTGAGCCTCCCAAGGCAATTAACACCAATTAATCTAAAAAAACCTAAATAATGGTTTTTCACAGCCCCCGGCTCTTTCCTGTTCCCCATGTGGCCCCAGAAGTCCGCAGCCTGACCCTGGCAGAGCGCTGAGCCCGGTGAAGTGTTCCATGTGCAGGGACTGCTTGAGGAGTTTTTGTGGGCAGATGTGCAATTAGAAAAGGGCCCTGGACAATCCCATCGATCCAACTTTTCCATCCTGGATCATGGCATATCAAGAAGGATACTGAGGCTCTGGAGTGAGTCCAGAGAAGAGCCACGAAGCTGGTGAAAGGGCTGGAGAACAGGCCCTATGAGGAGCAGCTGAAAGAGCTGGGGGGGTTAGCCTAGAGAAGAGGAGGCTGAGAGGAGACCTCATTACTCTCTACAACTACCTGAAAGGAGGTTGTGGAGAGGAGGGAGCTGGGCTCTTCTCCCAAGTGACAGGGGACAGGATGAGAGGGAATGGCCTCAAACTCCACCAGGGGGGATTTAGGCTAGAGATTAGGAGGAAGTTTTTCACAGAGGGTCATTGGGTATTGGAATAGGCTGCCCAGGGAGGTGGTTGATTCACCTTCCCTGGAGGTGTTTAAGGGACGGGTGGATGAGGTGCTGAGGGACATGGTTTAGTGTTTGATGGGAATGGTTGGACTCGATGATCCGATGGGTCTCTTCCAACCTGGTTGTTCTGTGATTCTATGATTCTATGGTTTCTGTGCCTTGTGGTGCTCATTTTGTTGGAACTGAGTGGGAACCAGCCCTGCAGACTGGTGCAGCCCTCTCTGGAGAGCCAGCAGGGACTGGGACCACTCAATATGCTCGGGTGCAGGAGGTGCAACTCCCTGGGAAGCGCAGAAAAGTCCCTGGAGGATTTTTTTTGGCTGTATCCAAAGCCATTTGCATCCTAGCATTCCCTGGGCATGTGGAGCAAATCGGCATCCCCATCTTTGCCTTTCCCCAAACAGGGTGTAGTTTCATCTTAGCCCTTTTAAACAGTGTTTAGCAGAGCAAGAGCTGCTTTTTGCTGATAGGAGAAGCTGTTCCTGTGTTTGCGTGTGGTTTTTGTCTTTCTTGTTTAAGCTTCTCTAAGAAGGGCTGTGTCTGACCATCGCTGAAATGCTAAACCCACGGGTACCGGCCCGTGATCCTCCCTGCCCCCAGCAGGGCCAGGATTTCATGTTTTGTGGGACGCCTTGCGTAACAAAGCCTTGATCTTGAGCGTGGCCTTCAGGCATTACTGGAATATGAGTAAATAATAATTAAGATTCGGGCGTTTTCTGCAGCGAAGGGTGTTTATGTGAAGGTTAGATGTGCATTATGGGCGCTGGAGTGGATGGGTGTGTGCGGATCCACCGACTTCACCATCAGCACCACCCCTGGCGCATCTGCTCAGCTGCTTTTTCAAACCAGCGCAGTGCTAAAAGCAGGTCGGTGTCTAAATAAAAGTAATTTTTCAAGTGCTCTTTTGGCAATCCAGAGACAAGGAGGCTTCTTTGCGAAGCGTTTTCTAAGCAAATTGTCAGCAGGTTCCCATTTCAGATGCGCAGAGCATTTTGTGGGGAGGGAGGGGAGGGCGTTGCTGCTGGGGGTGCAAGCCTTGGATCATTTCCAGAGAAGAGCAACGAAGCTGGTGAAGGGGCTGGAGAACAGGCCCTATGAGGAGCAGCTGAGAGAGCTGGGGGTGTTTAGCCTGGAGAAGAGGAGGCTGAGAGGAGACCTCATTACTCTCTACAACTACCTGAAGGGAGGTTGTGGAGAGGAGGGAGCTGGGATAGAGATTAGGAGGAAGTTTTTCACAGAAAGGGTCATTGGACATTGGAATAGGCTGCCCAGGGAAGTGGTTGATTCCCCTTCCCTGGAGGTGTTTAAGGCACAGGTAGATGAGGTGCTGAGGGACATGGTTTAGTGTTTGATAGGAATGGTTGGACTCGATGATCCGATGGGTCTCTTCCAACCTGGTTGTTCTATGATTCTATGATTGGGGAAAAACTGGATATCCAGAATGAATAAGGTTGTCACCCAAAGCAGCCAAACCTGAGCACAAGCTTCCAGGCAGCCAAATCGGTGCTGCAAGTAGCAGAGGTGTCGGTAACGCTTCAGCCAGGCACCCACGCAGGGATGCCATGCTCCACCTGGAGATCAAACCAAAATCCATATTGTCACATTGTCACCTGCTGGTGATCCGAAGAGGTGGATTCAGCCACGTGTGGCGGGAGGGAGTTGCTTCCACCAGGTCAGCAGTTGCTGTATTAGGGAAGGAGGGGAGCGTGGGTGAGGTATTTTGATTTTGTTTGAAACAATAAAATAATAAACCCCAAGTTAGTTGAAATCTTAACAACAGAACCAGCTTTTAGCACCGGCGTTTATAGGGATGTGTGGGCGAGTTGTTTAAAGGGAAAAAAAAAAAAATTTTGAAAACAGTCCAAGTCAGGGTGATAATTTCATCTACAAGGGAAGCGCGGAGCACGCGTCCTGCGCTTGAGCAGTGGGTGCATGGTCTGCAGCAGGGGCTGGGCAGCTTGCAGAGCACACTGCAGGGCACACGCGTGCCCAGGGCACACTCGGGTGCACACTTGCAGCTCTGTGGGGTGAGAGCTGGAGTCTGCGGCTGCAGGTGGTATCTTTGCAGATCACCGATACTCCACTCTCAACTTTGCTCCATCCTAAACATGGATGTAAAAACTCATTTCCTCTTGCTGTTCCAAGCACTGACCTCGTGTGTGGGCTCTAGTCTTGTCTTATACCCAGCTCTTGCATTTCACCCTCAACAGAAACTTCAGATCCCCCTTTCATAGCTGTTCCAAGTCAGCTCAGCCCTTCAGGTAAGGAGCAGTTTTGGCGAATTCCCCTCCAAACCCTCTCCACCTTGGGGATACTTTGGATGGGTTGTTTAACCTGGAGAAGAGGAGGATGAGGGGAGACCTCATTGTTCTCTACCTGAAAGGAGGTTGTGGAGAGGAGGGAGTTGGGCTCTTCTCCCAAGTGACAGGGGACAGGATGAGAGGGAGTGGCCTCAAGCTCTGCCAGGGGAGGTTCAGGCTGAACATTAGGAAAAAAATTTTCACAGAAAGGGTCATTGGGCAGTGGCAGAGGCTGCCCAGGGAAGGGGTTGAGTCATCTTCCCTGGAGATGTTTAAGGGATGGGTGGACGAGGTGCTGAGGTACATGGTTTAAGTGTTTGATAGGAATGGTTGGACTCGATGATCCGGTGGGTCTCTTCCAACCTGGTGATTCTATGATTCTGTGATCCCCTTAACTCATCCCCCAGGAAGCAGCAGCCTCAGCAGAGCTGTTCAGCTCACACAAGCTGTGGCAGCTTCTGTGCCCTCGAACCTCATTTTTCAGCAGGCAGGGTGGCTGTGCCCTGCCCCTTGCCCTCACCCCTTCTTTCCCTCTTCTCTTGCTGCCTGGTTTTAGAAATGAAATCACAAGCTAAATTGAAGTTTAATCTGCGAGCTCCCCAGGCAGCAGCTTAGTTTGAAGACGATTCCCAGTTGGCTCTTGCCTTCCATCGCCTGTGGCACCGAACAAAATAGGTGCAAAGTAATTGCCTTTTGCCTGTTCTGTCCTTCTCCCAGCATCTTGCAAGGTCCAGCGTGAAGGAGAGTTGGCCTCTTCTCCTGGCACATGACAGAAGGGATCCCACATCCCACGGGACAGATCCTGACCAGCATCACTGGTGCTCTGGGAGGGTCCAGCTTGCACGTCTGTAGCATCCCCACCGCAGCAGTTCTGCCAGTATCTCATCAGCACAGGGTCTTTTATCACTTGTTGCGTCAGAGCTTGTGTTTGCCCCTGAGCACAGCCCTGGCCCCTTCCCTGTCAGACATATCGGCCTCGTGGGCACCGATGGATTCACAATCCCAACAGCAACTGCCTCAGCTCTGCTGCTCCCCTTCTGGAGATGCTTCGTGCATCTGTGATGCTTTGCTCTTGGCTTCAGGATTGTTGTGGAGCTCAGTGAGACTTTACAGTTCCTTTTGGGGGTAGGAGGGGTCTGGGGGCTGAGGCAGCCTGACAGTGAGCAAGGGTCGGGGCCAGGTACCAAGCCCTGATCTCAGCCCCCATCCTCTCAGTTTCTGTGTTTGTAATTACTGGTATTTTGTTCAGGATTTCCTACTTTTGCAATGAAAAATGATAGTGAAATGTAAGACAAGGATGCGGACAGTGCCAAGAGTGCCAACAGGGCTCTGTCCCCATTTGGCCACTGCCAAGTGGCCTTTGCCAAGCTGCCTCTCGTTCCAGTGACCTGTTTCACTGTCAAAGATTCAGAAAAGGGAGGCAAGAACAATACCTTTGTGGCTGTTTGGCATTTCCCTCTTTCCATGTTTAAAGCCTTAGAAATCCCCCTCTGTTAAACAGCGGAACGTTTAAATTAAGAGATGCTTATGGTTGAGCGTCTTTGGCTCTCGCAGTAGGACTAAAACCACACGTATCCACAATATGAGGAGCAGGGGGGCTATCAGGAGCTAAAAATGGTCCCTTCATTATTTCGGTGCCTTAAATCTGAGTGAGCATATTGTGTCTGTATGTGCACAGTGCGTGAACCGTCGTGGTGCGTGTGCCTGTAGAGCCGAGTGTGTTTGCAGATGTAGTTTAGGAAAATTGATCCAATCTATTTTTAAGGTAAAGTGTGTGTGGCGGGTAGGAGGTGAGGAGGTGGAAGGAAAGCTAAATATTCACATAGCTCCGCTGCGTGTTGAAGAGCATCATCTAATAACACTGGGATGGTGGCAGAGGGGTGAGGGAGAGGCGAGCGCTTCGCTGGAGTCCACCCCCTGCGCAAGGGCACGGGAGCCACTCCGGGAGGAGCGTGGCGAGCTGGGCTGTGGCTTTAAGCTGGATCTCGCACCCAGCGGGTCAGTGGTGCTGGCAACGTTCTTCACATGGCTGCGCACTCCACATAAATCTCTGCTCCGGCAGCCGGAGCGGAGCTGGGGGGAGCTCTCGCCGGCTGCTGGTGGTAGCTAAGGAGCATCCGAGCGGCAGCACCAGCCTCTACCCTGCAAGCTGAGCTTGTTCTTGCCTGTGAACATGTAGAAGTTGAAGCCTGGGGGAGAACTGGCTGCTGAGGTCAAGTAAGTAAAACTGGGTTTTTGTTTGTGTTTCCCTTCTGTCCTCTGAAATGAGAGGCTAGATCTGGAGTAAGAAGAGCAGGGAGACAGAGAAGAGAGATTCACTCAGGCTAAGGCTTGGATATTGCCTATAAATGCTTGGGGTTTTTTAAGTTTTCAGATAGCTTTGGTATGAACTTATTAATATTTGTGCAACTTTATAAGAAATAGATGCAAGCAATGCCCAGAGCGCTCGGGTGTCTGCTCGTGGCTCACAGCAGAGCGTGGTGAGCGTGGTCGGTGGTTCTGGCTGTGCTCACGGGGGGAGGACGGGGTGTCTGTCAGCCCTGCTGCTCTGAGGGGAGTGTGGCAGTGGTGCTTAAGCGTTGGCATTGAAAGGGAAACACTATCCTCGGCAAAGACTGGACAACTTTAACAGCTTTTGTAACTCGGAAGATGATGGTCGAATCGAGGAGTGGAGAATCCAGCCGGCACCGAGCTGTTGGTGGCCAAGGACTGGGAGAGACCCACTCCCGAGCCCAGAGATGATGCTCCAGACGTTTCACCTCTCGGTAGAACAAGCTGTGGCTTTTGACCAAGGGTTTCCTCCCACTCCTCCAGCCCCACTGAGCCTTCTAGGAGGCTCTCTGCAAACCTCCCCTCTGGAGCCTTTCCCCGGGTGAAGTGATGAGGTAGGGAAGTTAATTCAGTGTCTGATGTGCTTGTGAGGTGAGGGGGTTTGGGGCCGTGGGTGTTGCAGTGGGGGTGGCAGTTTCCTCCTGTGCGAGGTGCTGGGGTGATGTGGGGGGAAAGCAGAGCCACGTGCAGGGGATTGGCAGCCACTGGAGCAGCACTGACAGTCACCAGCACAACTCCATCCCCACTCCTGCCTGGTGATTCTGAGGTCAGCTGCCTTGAAAAGAGAGGAGGTAAGCGGTCGTGATGTGTCTGGTTTGTAGAGGGAGAGCTAGATAAGACGTGGCATGTGGGTATGGAAGTGTTGGGATGAGTATCTGCCAGGCTTTGCGCAGATAAACGCCTGGGGAACAAGGGGTACAATTATTCCAAGAACTGTCTACAGCCAAGAGCTTGGTGCTGGGGACAGATCTGCCACCGTGCCGCTGCAGGGCTTCGTCAGGTCACTTCATCTCCAGATTGTCTTCTCCCTGAAATAGGGGGAGGAGAAGGAATCATGGTGGGCACATTTTTCACACAGAGGGTCGTTGGGCATTGGAATAGGCTGCCCAGGGAGGTGGTTGATTCACCTTCCCTGGAGGTGTTTAAGGGACAGGTGGATGAGGTCCTGAGGGACTTGGTTTAGTGTTTGATAGGAATGGTTGGACTCGATGATCCGATGGGTCTCTTCCAACCTGGTTGTTCTATGATTCTATATGATTCTATGAAATGCCAAGGCAGTGTTCTCTGAAGCAGTAACAGTGAAACCTGCTGCTGTCCTCACCTCATCCCTGACCTGGCCCCTGCCCCAGAGCCAGGCACCTTCAAGGAGCAGATCCTGAGCTGGATCCTCTGTGCCAGACCTGCTGGGGGGGCATTTGCTGCTGAGTAGTGGGTCCTGCCTGCAGGTAGGGCCGTGTCGCCCCCTCGGAGGGTTGGGCAAAGCAGAGTGAGATGTCCTGGAGCTTGATGAGTCCTTGCTGGGTCAGGGCAGGTCTGCAAGAAGTTGAGGAGAGGAGAAGGACCAAAGGCAGGTGGGGACACCAGCAGTGAAAAGACAAGCAGAACAAGCTTCGGCCCTTTGGGTAGCTGATGAGAGCATCTGCAGTTGGGTCTGCTGGGTGATGCTCCCTTCGAAGGGCACATTCACCCATTCACGGTACGGTGGGTGCATTGGGCATGTGGCAGAAGCAGAAATTGCTGGACGATGGGTGGAATCCAAAGGTGGAAACCCTGTGGGACACCTGTAGGCTGTGGCTTCAGGCGTTGGGACCAGGGAAGGATTTTAGTTCATGTAATTAGGCCTTTTACATTTGTTTAATGACTTCCCCGAATCCAAGTTCAAATGGCCACAAGGGTTTAGGCACAGGATTCTGTTCTGACTTTGTTTTGCTTTGCCTGTGATCGCTTCAGCCTTGGCCTCACCTGACATCTGGAGCAGCCCAGGTGAGGGATTTCCCCAGGAGATGCTCCTGTGCCCAGGGACAGGGCCAGGCAGCCCAGGACCTTCTCGGCCGGAGACTGCTAAAGGTTTTATTTAGCCTGGATGAAAGTCCATTGGAGAGGAAACAGGGCACGTTTGTGCTCCGCAGGGCAGCAACCTCAGAGACGCAGGGATCTGGGGCAGCCCCAGGCTCTCCCAACCACTGCTGAGGAGCCACTGGTCCTGGCCGAGCAGAGGAGACCCTCAGGGGAATATCACAGCAGGAAGAGATCTGAGTCTTGAGCCCACGGTGACAAGTTGCTGTGTGTCTGTGCTATTGTGGGACCGTTGCTGAGCACCATTAGGGGATGCTTGGGCTCTTTGGAAGCCTCCTGACTGTTCTGGACGTGCCAAGTGCAGCTCGGTAGCAGACGGTGGGTCCTGGGGTGTGATTGTGCATCCATCTGCCCTCACAGCTCGTTTGTCGGGGCCAGGAGCAGGCTGAGTGCAGGGAGCCAAGCGCTCCATGCTCGTCTTATTTAGGCTTTTTAATTAGTGAGGTGCAAGCCTGGGGCGGGGTTTGGCTGGGGCAGCGTTGGAGGGAGCCAGGAGGCAGCGGGTGCTGCCACGGGCCCTGTGGCACCCAATGTCCCGGCTGGGCAGCACGTGCAAACCCCAACAGTGACCCACGGGCACCAACCTTCTGCCCCTGCGGCTGCCGCCGTACCAGAGGTACCTAAGCGTGCAACCAGCCCTGTCCCACTCTTCGCGTGCACCGGCTGCTCTTCCTACTGATTCAGAGCATCCTTTCCTCTCCCAGACATGTTATGAGCACAGATCCTGCCACGGGATGCGTCCTGGGGGAATCTGGTCTCTCCCAGGGAAGTTCTGAGAGCTCTGACCAACACGCTGCCCAGCAAAACTTCTCCTGTTGGACCTGCGACTGCTCTGATTTACTCTGCGTTTGCAGGGAAGCTAGAGGGAGGTTTGGTGTGAATGAGCCGGCTTCCTCCTCTAGCCTGAAATTTGGGTCACGCCAGCCAATGTAGCAGCACTGAGAGAGCTGTAGTTCACCCTCAGTTCAAGCCCGAGCGAGCTTTGATTTCCAAGGTGCGACTGTTGATGGTTCAGAGGGTCCGTCTGAGCCGCCGTTTCATTAGCAGCTCAGTACACGGAAAGAGGTGAGAGGGGTTTTTCCCTTCCCCGATCAGCTCCCACACTGTTAATGTTCCTCTCTGGCCCGCTGCTAATTTTGACGCTGCCCTAAATAGAAGCTGAGAGCATCTCATCTGCTTCGCTTGGCATACGGGAAAATTGTTTCCCTTCATTTACCAAATCCAATTTGCGACTTTAACCCTGTCAGCACGAGGCTGTCCCCACCCCAGCCCCCGCCTTGAAGAGCTTCCCATGCTCTGTCCTGGTGAGGAGCTCTCTGCTGGGAATGGCACATGGTGGGAGAGGGAGAGCTCCTGGGAGCCCTTCACAGAAAGGGTCATTGGGCATTGGAATAGGCTGCCCAGGGAGGTGGTTGAGTCACCTTCCCTGGAGGTGTTTAAGGCACAGGTTGAGGGACTTGGTTTAGTGTTTGATAGGAATGGTTGGACTAGAAGATCCGATGGGTCCCTTCCAACCTGGTTGTTCTATGATTCTATGATCAGCTCAGCACGCAGGGATGGATCCTGAGCCTGGCAGGTGCCCCTCTTATCATTGTTTAATTTTATATCCCATTCCAAGTGGCACCTTGGAAAGAACCTTTCCTGCTACACCAGCTGCTTCCAGAGTGGGACTCGGGGTCTGCTCTCCCAGCACACGCAGCCCTGCTCTGCGCTGGGACTGGATATGACAAAGCCCTTCTGAAAGGTTGCCTTGAACGCGAGCACTTAAATAAATCGCTGTCTGGTGCAAGGTGCTTATTTGGGGCTCGCGTGCGAGAGCTGTTTTCCTGCAAATCTATAATTTTGTGTCATTTGCAGCTCGGTGACTGTGACGAGTGCTGAGGACACGGGGCACTGAATAGACGCTGGGGGAAGCAGCCTGCAAAGGTCAAATTTAGCTGGTTAGAAAGGACGGCTGAGTGCTGCCTCTCCTAAGCTGGAGCTGGGCACGGGGCATCCGCACGGTGCCCCCTCATCCCTCGCTCTCTTGACCACAGTCCCTCTGTGATCCAGCCCTCTGCCAGCCCATGAGCTCCCCTTCCCTGCGGAGCTGTGCTGGGGTGAATGCCGTCCCCTCTCCTTCTCTCTTTCCCTCTTGGCCTCAGGTGTGTTTTCAGTGCTCAAGACATGATGCAGCAGCAGAGGCTGCTCTGCACGGGGCTCATCTGCTCACTGGTAGGAGCCTGGCTCTGGTTTGGGCTGCACTGGTGCCTCCGGGGACACCTGCAGTGCAAGCGACCAGTTGGAGGGGCCGCAGCTTTCCTCGGAATCCTCATCTTGTGGAGCAGCTCTTCACTCTGTTCCCACTCTATGGGAGAAAGGACCTTCAGGATGCTCAGCCTGTCACCTCAACTGGGAGGATGGTGTTAGATTGGGTCATTGGGCATTGGAATAGGCTGCCCAGGGAGGTGGTTGAGTCACCTTCCCTGGAGGTGTTTAAGGCACGGGTGGATGAGGTATTGAGGGACTTGGTTTTAGTGTTTGATAGGAATGGTTGGACTTAAAAGATCCGATGGGTCCCTTCCAACCTGGTTGTTCTATGATTCTGTGATTGTCCACACTGAAGGGAAAAGAGGCAAAGGGTGAGGTTACTTCAGAGCCAGGAGGACAGAGGGACCAAGTAGCAGTGACTCAAGGCGCCAGGGTTTGGCAAGCAGTGGGCACAGGCAGGCGCCGGCCACTCAATAGACCAGGAAAGGACACGACATGTTAGCCAGTTGAAGCAGTGGGATACAGGGAGTTGTTTGGGGCGTTCTGACCCTGTTCTGTATTTTACTGTCTTTCCAGAAAATCAACCGGACCCCTTCGGATGAGGAATGCTTCTTTGACCTGCTGAGCAAGTTCCAGAGCAACCGGATGGACGATCAGCGCTGCCCGTTGGAAGAATGCCCATCGGAGGCTGCAGAGGCAGCTGCCACACCGGTCCCTGCCCTGGAAGAACGGATATGTAAGCACCGATGCGTTTCATAGTCGCTATTACTCTGGGAGTGATGCTGCTCCCACGGAGTGGTCGCCTGTCACAGTTTTACTGTGGATCTGGGGATGGTTTAGTGTTTGATAGGAATGGTTGGACTCGATGATCCGGTGGGTCTCTTCCAACCTGGTTATTCTGTGTTCTCCCCAAGCCTCAGCTCTCTGAACTGAGCCGTTCTTTGGCAATCTCCATCTTTATTTACGGAAGAAAGAAACATTCTTATGTTAATGGTTGCTGAGGGAAAGGCTGGAGAATATGAACTCGGGCTTGGAAAGTAAATTAGCAAGAGAAATGCAAAATATACTTGGATGTTTTCAGTACAGACCTTTTGAAGGTCTGTCCTTCCGAACAGCGAAGTTGGCACGAGGATTTCAGCCTCTGCCAGCATCTCTAAGAGGAAGACAGTGATGGTTGTTGCTGAGCGAGCCTTGTAAGAGCCTGGAGAGCTGGGGCACGCAAAGGGCTGGGATGGATCCTCACTGGCAAGTTACAAGTATTCTCAGTTTTTTCTCAGAGCGTTGCCATGGAGGAAAAACTTCTGGATTTTGTACAGTTCTTGGATGCTGCGGTGATCGGTGCTGTGTAAGGACAGAGGAGCCAGAAGGAGGGATAAACAATAGGAAACTCCAGCAGGCAGACAGCGACCTCGCCCATAGGAAGAAGAGGGATAAATCGAGGAAGCTGTCTGACAACTGGATGGGACAGGAAAGGCAGGGCAGGCTCTGTTTGCACTGTGGTTTCGTGTCTTGTTGATAGTGTCGAGGGCCTTTGTTTAAACCAAGCTGGAGAGCAGCACTGAAACGCGCAGGTCGCACTTGCATTGCTTAAGCACCATCCCAGAGCACTCACAACGCTTGGTGTGAACCATGGCTTTGTTTATCAGTTCCAAATAGAGACAGAGTGCAAACAGGAGAGGAGGAGACCCCTGACATCCATAAGTCTGCTTGGAGAAGTAGGTGCCAGGGGCAGGGGCTGGAGCGGCAGCAAGAGCGGAGCAGCACAGAGGTCAGGAAGGCAGGTTGGCTGCGAGGTGAGCAGGGTTTTGCCTTCTAAAAATAGGTAGGAAATGAGCATCTCCTTTTTTCAGGACAGACATTTCTGATACAGGAGTGCACTTGGCTCCAGCAGCTGTATAATTTAGGAGACTAAGAATGTATGAGTAGGCACAGGTTCTGTTCTGCTCTTGTTTGGTCTCTGAGCCTTTCAGACATGTTATTTTCAAGGCTTCTCTGTGAGCTGAAGGGAAAGAAACTCTTCAGATCTGTGAAGGGAAAGAAACTCTTCAGTTCTGTGAGGTGAAGGGAAAGAAACCCCAGTGGAAGCAGCAGCAGAAGCTGCCGGTAGTTGTACTACAGACAAGAGTGATTGCTCACAGGCAGCCGTTAATGTCTGGGCACAGGATCTTCTGGGCTGCGTTGGCATCCTTGGTGTCCTCCTGGGGCTGGTAAAGTGCAGCAGCAGCAGGAGACGCGAGCACAAAGTTCTGCTCTTCGCCCTTCCAAGGCACCTTCTTTCCTGCTTTGCTGCCTGCCGGGTGGGCTCGTGCATGGCAGCCTAGTTGCGGGAGGCAGGCTCTGGAGTTCCTGCGTTGTTTTCACAGCCAGCCCCATAACTTGGATGTGTTCGTTTAATTCTGTTGGCCAGTGAGCATGCACAGCCCCATAACTTGGATGTGTTCATTTAATTCCGTTGGCCAGCGAGCACGCACAGCCCTCGGGGGAGCCGTGCTCCAGCTGGAAATGGAAACTGCGGCTCTGCTGAACCAATTTTCTGCTTCCTAGAGGGAAGGCAGGGGCAGAGAGAGGGTCCCGCTGAAGGGGTTGGCGGCTGCGCCAGGAGGTGTGTGCAGGCAGGGTCCTCACAGCCAGCCCTGCTCACCCTTTGTGCAGGGGATGCAGCCCGAGGTCTTTTTGGGAGGCTATGCAGCAGTACCAGCCTTTGGAACAGCGAGCAAGTGGCTGTGAGGCAGGGCAGGGGCCTTTGCTCCCTGATGCTTTGATGGTAAGTTTTTGCTCACTTGTGTTGCCGGCACTGGGATTGCTCCTGCTCCCTGACACAGGGTGGGAGGAGATGCCTCCGGTCACACGAGCAGCCCTGGGCTCAGCCCTGGGCTCTTGGCTAGACCACGAGCCCCTGCGTGTGACGGGCTGGGCTGCAGCCTTGTTGGTGACGAGGAGGATTGGGGCTTTCTGGAGAGCAGAGCTGTGACCCCGCTGTGCGCTCCTCTTCCCCTCTCACAGCACAGTCCTCCTTGATGGCATCTCCGCAGACGGAAGAGTTCTTCGATCTCATCGCCAGCTCCCAGAGCAGACGGCTGGATGACCAGCGTGCCAACGTGGGCAACCTGCCAGGCCTCCGGATAACACAAAACAACCTGGGGCACCTGCGTGTGGAGGGGGACGCCCAGGAGCCCGGGGACGAGTTCTTCAACATGCTCATCAAGTGTCAGGTACCGGCAGGGCTAGGTGGGCTGCTGAGCCAGAGGTGGGGGACACTGGCTTCTTGGGTGCTGGTCCCAGCCCCTTAACTGCCGTGACAGGATTCAGACCTAGTGCGTGTTCTCCCCCCTGTGCAGTCCTCCAGGATCGACGACCAGCGCTGTGCACCCCCAGACTCCATCCCCCGCGGCCCCACCATGCCGGACGAAGACTTCTTCAGCCTCATCCAGCGCGTCCAGGCCAAGCGCATGGACGAGCAGCGAGTAGACTTGGCCTCAGCCCAGGAGGAGGCAGCAGAGGAGCAGCAGAGGCCTGGTTCCAGCTAAGAACTGGGGTTTGGTTTGGGGGGGTTGGTTTTGGTTTCATTCGTTTTTTTTTAAAAAAAAGAAAATAAGCATAGGTGTGTGCAAACCAGAGCGCTCTTGCGCTTCCACAGACTTTCTCCCAGGAGCCACAGGGCTGCTGTGTTGCACCAGGCGGCTCCGCAGATGCAGTGTTACCGGAAGGCCCTCCAGCTGGGTGTGATTTTTAAACAAGAGGCTTTTTTAGGACACGTGGCCTCTGTAACACTGAGCCCAGCTCGAAGGACGAGGACTGTGGCAGCCCCTTTGCTTTACCACCTAAAAATTTAGGAACTTGTGCTGTCAGCCAAAGGAGGAGCCCAGAGCGGGTACCCGACTCCAGCCTTGATGTCTTTTATTCCCACAACACTTTGAATTCCAAGTGGGAAGGGAAGAGCACCTTTGCCATTCTGAAGTCCTCCTGCCTCACCTGCATCATGAGGTGACACGTACTGCTCTGGATCCTCCCCTGGAACATCTTGCTGAGCTTTATTCTTTCTACAGGAGGAAATGAGCCCCAGGCAGAGGCCACATCGGTCCTTCCAAACCTCTCCCCACCCCAGCTGCAGTCCCACACACCTTAGGGTTTATTTCAGGCTTGCTGAGGGCTTCTGTGCTTCCCAGAGCTGTTCCCAGACAACCTGAGGAGGAGCAAAGCCTTACCTGCCCAAACTTTAGTGGGATTTGGTTACCTCTAGAGAGCAGCCGTGCTGCAGAGCCGCTTGGGAGGCAACCACCGGCTGCACAGCCCCAAATGCAGCCAGGGGCCTGCACCAGGGAAAGGAGGGAGGAAATCTCGCTGCCCTTCGGTTGAGGACTTGAGCAGCTCCTCCCTGCTGGTGCTGCCGAGTCCAAGATCTTGTGCAGGATTGTCCTGTGTGCAAGTGAGCGTGTGAGGCAGAAACCTGCATTCGGCAGTGACTCACTGCAAGACCCAGCAAAGTTTTTTGGCCACGGCTTGTCAGGGGAGCAAGCAGAACCATCCTCTCCGCCCTTAAGTGTCCAACAGCAGTTGGAAATAATAGCCCTTCCCTGCCTTTTTTTCTCCCAAACCAGTGCTGGCTTTTCCCTGGCCCTGCAGGCCCTGGCAAAGCCGCTCTCGGCAAGGCGGCCCTGTTTTGCCCAATCTGTCTCCATGAGAGCCCCATGAGAACGCCAGACCGGGGCCGGCTGGGAAATCAGCTCCACCCCACACACAAGCATGAGGGTCTACATTTGCTTCCATTCCTTCCCCTTTTGGAACACTTGGATAAGCAAACCCAGAGAGGTGAGGGAAGTGTGGATCTAACTTCAGGAGCTGGCATGTTTTTTTTTTTTCCTCTGCTTGACCAGACAGGTGGTCTTGGACTTCAGAAACTCCAGTAGTGAGTTCTGCCAAAGCAGATATGTTCCTACCGAGAACAAAATCAGCACTTTCTATTTGAAATGCATTTGATGGAAACATTTCCAACCAGCAGTAAGATTTTTAGACCAGTGATGCTGCTCATCGGGCACTGAACCTGCCTGCACTGACCATGCGGAGGGGTAGCTGCATTTTACCTGCTACCAGCGAGCACTCACCTGCTACACTGCTGCATGGACGGCTTGGCCAAGGTCCGGCCTCCTTCCCAGGGCTGCTCTGCTCCGGAGAAGGGACAGGAGGACCTGCCCAGCCACCTACCTACCCACCTGGCTTGACTTTGTAAAGAGAACATTGAAGATGAAGGTGACTCGATGACCTGCAGGTTTGAACCTGTGCAGCCCTCAGCCAGGTGGTGAACTGGAATCTGACCGTTGAGCTTTCCGAGGTGTTAATTATTTGCCATATACTTGAATGTATGAGCTTATTTATTTTTTACATGTGCATTTGCTAATGTCATTTTAATGGGGAATTTCAACCCACAGGTACTTTTTTTTTTTTTTTTCTAAAAGATAATCTGCCAAATGAATTAATATATTAGAAATGAATACAGCTCAAGGGGGGGGGGGTTGTGCTTAATAAATATTTGTGTCTAAGCTTCAGTGACAAGAATTCATTTCCATTATTTCTTGGCCAGGCTGCCTCTCTGCTCTCAGCAGAGCTCACACTATCTCTTTGCAATGGGGCTGAGGGTGGGTGATGGTTTCTTGTGGTGACGTCTGTCTTTTTAACACGTCAGTGTTAAGAAAAGCGTGTATGCTCTTACCTATACGTCCCTTTACATTGAGAACACGTGTCTCTCGGGGAGCAGCCCACTGTGTCTACCCTAAAAGCACAGCATCCCGCTGCCTGCCAGGAGGGAGACACAATTCCCTGCTCAAGCCTAGATGACCAGCTTTTCCCAGTCAGCCTGAGCCTCCTCTAGGATCACGGCTGATCTAGGATCACGGGGATCCAGCTCAGCCCCATCTTAGTGCCTTCTCAGCCCCTGGCCCAAAACCTGTGCCTTGTTTCCCCGGCAGCAGCTACCCCTAGAAAAAGGCTGCAGGTGCTGCCCAAAGCCCTGGAACCAACCCTGAGCAGCAGGCAGCAGCGCTGGCTCATTCCAGCACAGCAGGTGGGGAGCAGGGCATTAGACTTTGCTAGAAAGTGGGCCTGACAGCAGAGGATTTTTGGATTCTGTGCCCTGTGGGGATAAAGCCAAGTCACAGCTGGTCTTTCCACGCCTGGATAACTTGTGTGTCCTGATTGAACATTAATGAAGAGCCACCAGCTTGTGCCCATCAGGCATTCTCACACCTCAGTGCCTGGACATGCTAGAAGTCTCTGTGTGTGACTTAGAGATGGAACCATTGCCTCAGGTATGCAAAGAATAGAGGCTTGGATTCTCTGGAACACGTGAAATCTTGTGACTGAGTCAGTGAGGGGCTCTCTGTCCTTAGCAGCTGGGGAAGGAGCAGATGTTCTCCAGCACACCAGAGTCCAGCTCCAGCCCTCCCCTCTCCCACACGGGGAATATCTCTCCGATGCTGACACCCACCGGAGAGGCAGCGTGTGTGCAGTGCTAAAGGAGCACTGTTTGGCTTTGGATTGCACAGCAATGCTGCTGCAGTTGTAAAGTCTGAGTTCTGCAGCACAGTTCTGCTGCCCCAGTGCGGGTCTGAGGTGAGGAAGGAACTCAAACCCAGCAGAACCGCAAGCAGCTGATCTCTCCCACTCAGCTGTGCACATGCCCCGTGAGGCACTTGCGAGACAAGGCTGATGTCAGGCCCGTGGGGATTTCTGCATTGCTCATCTGCCAAATCATCTCAGCACTTACCTCACCTCTCCCCAGAGCCTCGCGCTGTTACTGCTCCAGCCATCACCGAGCTTCACCTGGCCAGAAAGGCTGCAGGAAGGGATGGATACGCTGGCTCTGAGCACCCAGACACTGTGAACCTCAGTCTGGAGCTGGACAGCTTTCAGCAGCTCTCAGTTACAATCTCCTGGGACCCCCACTAGGCCAGGACACAGCTGTGGGCTAAATAAACCCTTGCACAACATTGCAGTAAGACAGGAACAGCCCAGGGACACAGCACAGACGCCTGCATGCAGGGTTTAGAGCAGAGGGCTCGCTTATCCTCACCTGTGCCACTGTGTCTACACTAGAGCCCCAAATCCACCTATGTCAGACCCCGTGCAAGCAACACAAATGAGCAGTGATTTATTTCACAGCCTACAGTGCCCCTCGTCAACACTTGCACTGATGCCCCCTCAGAGAGGCAGGCAAAGCCCCCAGAGAGGCTCCCAACAGGAGCTGCTGTCAGGTAACCCCAGCAAACAAGCCCCTTCAACCCAGCCTCCCTCTTGCCTGAGCCTTAAAGACCCATCACCTCTTGCTCCCCAGCCCCACAAGGCTCCCAGCACTTGCTGCCTTCCTGCTGCGCGTGAGCAAGAGCACCAGGAACCCCTCCAGCTGACAGACGAAGCCATCACAGTCCCACGGCCCCAGATTAACTCTGGAATCTGGCCACGCTACAAAAGGAGGATTTGCTCAAGGAGGCAGAAAACAAGAGGCAAAGTATTTACCCTTTTGCAGAAAAGCTCCCATGGGACAGGATTCAGGAACAGGATCCGACCTTTAACAACCACAGTGAAAAGCTCCAAGGAATGTGCAAATAGCTTTACGTTTGCCACCTATTCTGTAAACCCTGCACTGCCCCCACCTTGAAACCACCCCCTGCTCTATGCCACACAGCCTTGCCCTGGCTGGCTGCACCTTCGCGCGCTCTCCTCTGCTGCACTAGGCTTTCACAGCACTCTTTCTGCATATTTACACCTTTGGTTCAGGAGAAAGGCTGCTTCTCTTCTTCCCTCTACCTTCTCTTTGGCTAAAGTGAGGCCTGCTGGGCTTCTAGACAAGGCGAGCTCACCTCTGGCCTCTTTTGAGAGCAGACACACTTCCCTGTGACACGATGTTTTCAAGAAAAACGTCCTCCAAAAAAGGGACACAAAAGGCACATAAAAGTCCATTCTTACCAGCAGTAAAACCACACCACCTTCCGTCCCCAGATCTGCACAATGTCCTGCCTGCAGAGCACCCAGAATCTGAGGACACTGGACACCAAAATCTACTAAAAACCAATCGGGACAGGCCTCGCTACAGCTTTCACTGTAACAGCAAAAGCCCTTCCCTAGCTGAGGCACAGTAACAGGTTGGAAAGGTAGGGGGAATAAGATAAAACAGTCAGGTTGTAAATTAACTGTTTCCAAGGCAACGTGGATCCTGCAACAGCTGCTCCATTCCACCTCATCAAAGGCATTAGCGGCATGGAAACAATGCTGATTGTCAGGTGAAGGGTAATAAAATAACCACTCTTCCAGCAGAGCGCTAATACACACCAGCGACTCACAACAGGGCCGGCACGCAGCAGCGTTCCAAGACACAAGGCTCCTGTTTCTTAATTAACACGTGGATCACTCACATCTCGTGTCAAACCGCTTTTTACTTCAGCAGGAGCTGAGCACGCACGAGCCGGCTGAAAAGATGGAAGTTCCTGCTCCTCAGTGTTGTTGCATCACCCTGAACTTACACACCAGTAGGAAAACATGACTGTCCTCCTGCCGCTCTGATCCATGCTCACAGTGCAACACACATAAAACTACTTACAGACGCTTCAGGTGAATGAAGTAAACTCGTTAACACTCATTAAAACACACAGTGCAATCACTGAATACTTAGGTGATTAGAGACCACAAATACCTGGGTAGGTTGGCTGCAAGAACTAGGTCTGTGCAGCTGAAGACACAAAGGTCAAGAAGGATTTTACTGCTCTCTGTAGGTCACTAATGAGAGGGCTCAGAGACACCTTCTTTACCTGAAAAGAAGTTAATGGGTGTGGCTGAAACATAGGGAAATTCTCGTTAGGTGTTGTTTTATTCCCCGTGAGACTGATCAAATACCACGACAATCCTCCACAGAGGTTGTGGGATCTCCACCCTCAGAGATATTCAAGTCAAGACCCTGAGCATCCTCCGCTCAACAAGGCAGGGAGCAGACTAGAAACCTTCCCAGATCTCTTTCAACCTGGATTACTCTCTGACTGCAAGTAAAAAACCATAAGAAAGCAGCTACTTCACTGTAGTTCAGAGGAAGTAAACTCTAACAAAGTGCAACACAATCACCTCATTGCCTGATTGACCCCTACCCAAGCACTGTGTGGCTGCATTTTTCATTTACTAAATCCTTACTTTTCCTTCCAGCTGATCTTACACACAGCAATAGCATTAACAAGCGCCTTAGTATCAGTCAAGTAACAATAAACCATCTTTCTGGGTGTTCTATGTATCTCCAATGTGCTTCACAAGTACTCACTTTGCCTTCACACTCATCCTCCCCCTCAGCAACCAGGAATTTGCACAACTCAGTGCTGGGGAGCGAATCACCTAGAGTGGGACCCTGAGCACAGGGCCTGATGCTCCCACAGGGCCACTCGCACTGTCACCTCCAAATACAGAGGACAAAGCAGGGCATCCAACAACGCTGAAGCACTAAGACTGGCCTAAAAGTCATAAAAGCAAGTACTGGGAGAAATATCTGCACTCCAGCTCTCAAAACATTTGCTTGATCAAAGGCAGAACTATGCAAGTCAAAGACACACAGTAGAAAAAGACCCATGCCCAGGTTTATTTTAAACATAGACCACTGAAATGAGGGAATAAAGGTTAAAAGTCTCTCTCGTCATCACAGATCCTGTTTGTCAGCTCTGGCCCTTGCTGCCAGTCTCTGGAAGGGCTTCCTTGCTTTCTCCCTCTGTGGGCTGACCTTGAGACCCAGGATCTGCTGAGCCTTCCAGGAGCAGTTCCAAGGCTTCCTCGCTAGCCACACGTCTCACCTTCTCCCCTTTGGCTGCCAGGATCTCCTCGATATTCCTTAACAGCAACATGAAAACCAACAGTAATGTGAAAACCAACAGTAACACCACAGCAAAGGCCAGACCAGAATCAAGCACAAGCTCCGTCTCTCACACTTGCTCTCAGAATTAACACTTCACAGAGAATCACACACGTGCATTAACATCGTATTTCTTCATCAACAGTTCAGGAAGCAGATAAAACCACCCAAACCTTCTGGGACGATTTTCATCCATTAGGATCAATAATTTAGCAATAATGCCTGAATGAAAAATTTTAAAGGTATCCCAGCTAGTTAGAAATCATTGCAATTCAGCAGCAGATGGGTCTACATGTTTGAAAGGCATAGTCAGGGAAACCTAGCAGTGATGGAGAAAGGCTGAGGGAGAGGAAGACTCCACAGGCAGCTGGTGCTGGCACCAACAAGGATCACACAGACACTGCTGCAGATCTACACCACCAATTTAGACCCCAGGAAGCAGTAATCAAGTTAAAGGAGATTATAAAACCCTGTTTGTGTGCTGTAAGAAACTGGGTGAAACAGAATTACACCCAACAAATGCTCAGGTTTTCTCTGAACCATGTTTTGAAAGAATCAAAGCAATAACACGCAGGCTCCGGAGAACGCAGTGACAAGAGCCCCTTCCCACCCACCTCTTGCCTTCCAGGTCTGAGAACCAGCCCAGGTTATCAGCTATGACGTGGTGGTTCCCGCAGCCAGGGCACTTGACGATCACCACGCCCTTGTGGTAGGCCAGCTTGGAGATGGATTTTGCTGAGCGGGTCTCACAGACCTATAAAGCAAACAAAGCAGGTTTACGACTGCAGTGACTTCCGCTTCCACTTCTCAATCATATCATCCCCCATCCTCTACTGAAACCAGGGATTGCCCCTATCCAAGTGTAGGACACTGTACTTGGCCTTGTTGACTCTCATGAGGATGACACAGGTTCACTCCTCCAGCCTGTCCAGGTTCCTTGGGAAGACATCCTGTGATGTGATTGAGAGCAGCCTGTGGAGAAGGCCTTGGGGGCTCTGGTTGAGGAGAAGTTTGACATGAGCCAGCAACGTGTGCTCTCTGCCCAGGCCAATGGGCTCCTGGGTTGCACCCAAAGTAGCATGGCCAGCAGGGCAAGTGAGGGGATTCTGTCCCTCAATTCCTCTTCTGTGAGACTTCCTCTAGAGTATAGCATCCAGTTCTGGAATCCTCAACATAAGACGGAGATGGAGCTGTTGGAACGAGTCCAGAGGAGGCTACAGGGATGATCTGAGGGCTGGAGCACCTTAACGAGGACAGGCTGGGAGAGCTGGGCTTGTTCAGCCTGGAGAAAAGAAGACTCTGAGACCTTAAGAGCAGCTTCCAGTGCCTGGAGGGGCTACAAGGAAGCTGGAGAGGGACTGTTTACAAAGGCTTGTGGTGACAGGATGAGGGGAAATGGGTATAAACTGAGAGAGGCAGAGTTAGAGTAGACATACGGAGGAATTGCTTCATGATGAGATGGGGAGGGACTGGCCCTGGTTGCCCAGAGGAGCGGTGGCTGCCCCATCCCTGGAGGTGTTCAAGGCCAGGCTGGATGGGGCTGGAGCTTCCCGAGAGATCCCTCCCCACGCCCGCTGCCCGGCCCCCCCCGCACCTTGCAGGTGTACACCAGGCCGTACCGCGCGGTGCTGCAGAGCGGCCGGCGGGGCTGCGGGAGGCGGAGGGGCCCACTCGGCCGTGAGGAGCCCAGCAGAGCCCCCGCCAGAGCCCTCACCAGCCTCCGCACCGGCATGGCGGAAGCGCAGGCGCGCTGAGGGCGGGCAGGCGCCATCTTGAGGGCGGGCAGGCGCCATCTTGAGGGCGGGCAGGCGCCATCTTGAGGGCGGGCAGGCGCCATCTTGAGGGCGGGCAGGCGCCATCTTGAGGGCGGGCAGGCGCCATCTTGAGGGCGGGCAGGCGCCATCTTGAGGGCGGGCAGGCGCCATCTTGAGGGCGGGCAGGCGCCATCTTGAGTGCTGCTGCAGCCATGCTTGGCGAGGGCAGCCGCCATGTTGAGTGAGGGCAACGATCACAGAAGGGTTGAGGTTGAAAAGTTCCTCAAAGTCCTCAAAGTGCCTCAAGCCCACAAATATTTGATGCAATATATTTTATTTGTGGACCGCACACCCCTCACATCAGTACATCTCGAAGAGAGAGATGGACAAGGGAACACAGAGCTAAAAGAACACTGTCCAGTCACAAACATTAAATGTTTGTTTAGATGGCTTCAGACTCAAAGCAGCCCATGGAGAGGAAAGGCAGATGTCACAATCTGGTGTCCTGGGCTCAAGAGCCCTCAGTGTCAGTGTTGTCACTGCCAGTGGTGTTCTCCCAGTCAGCCTCGTGGTGCCGGCCCTTGGGTGGCCGTCGCATTGCTCTTTTTCTGAAAACAAGATCAGATGTTTCAGCTTTAAAAGGTGTTTTTCTGCAAACATGTGGATTTGAGAGGTTTGGGGAGGTTTGAGTGCGTAATTGAACATGACAGCTGCTCACACACCCAACACAAAGCTGTGACTGTTAGCACAGAGAACAGGTCTAAATGGATGAAGACATTCTTACATGTCTTGCAGTGAGATGCATTGCTGATGCTTGGTTGAGGAAACCAAGAAATCCTACCCAAAGTCCTCTCTCTAATAAAAAGGCCTTGTCCACAGTCAGAAGAGTTGTTTACAGTGCCACGAGGGGACAGGGCATGGACAGAAACACATGCAATAAGCTAATCAGTTAAGTCACACAGATATATCTAAATCAGTCCCAACCTTTGGTAACGCTCAAAGCAGTCCTTCATCCTCCTCCTTTCTTTTTCTGCCAGCTCCTCGTTGGCTAAGCTGCACTCCTTGAACTGGAAAAAAATGCACACAAATATGAACCAGACATTTAAATGAAAGAGAAAAAAATGGAACATATATCAACAGTAACATTGCAGAGAATTAAACTGGAAAACATCCACTCAGAGATAAGGCCAGAAAGTAATTAGAAGTTTCTAGGCACAGATGGAGAAATAACCACCACAAGTGTTGTGTTGGTCAGAGTTTACATTGTTTGGAGGGTGAATTCTGCCCAAGGTGCTCATATTTTGGAAAAGCAATAGCAGTTTACATGCTTCTCAAATCTGGTAAACTCATCAATAACAAGAACATTAAAGATCACAAACCCCAGTTGTGGTAAAGAAGAGCTCACAAAGATTCTCTTACATTTGGTGACTTTGGAGGCAGAGTGCTCTCTCGAGTGCCGAATTGCTGGGTTTGTCCTTCAGGGCAGTTTTCTAAGAGAAGGAAAAGTCACAGCTTTAGTCACAGTTGCCATTGCAAAGGAACTTCTCCCTCCACCAGTCAGTCAAACAGCAGCAGCTGGCATGTAACAGCTACCCAGCACTACAGAGTCAACAGCAGAACTGAAACTACGACTCAAAACATTCGGGAGTCTGTCCTGTGATCGACGCACGAGTCACTTCTCATTTCACTTGAACTCCAAGGCTTGTGCAGAATGACAGAGTTCCCCATCAGGCTCAGAAGGAGACAGCACCTTTCTGGCCTCTGCTTATGCAGGAGCAAACCCAAACCTTTGCCAAGCAGCACCTCTGCTTCACATCATTAAAAACCCAATCATATTAGATGCCGCCATGAGAAATTGTGTTAATTATTACTTAAACCATAATTTGTCCTTTTTCACCAGCCTAAGTTGTACATATCAAGGCACTTCACATCAGAACACAATGTAGCGATCGTGTATTGTAATGCATTTTTTTAACTCAGCAAAGTAGAATAAAATAAATAAATAAAGCTTTTTGGATCTGTGTAGTTTAGCTTTTCTGAAGAGTCTCCTGTTTCAATGAATAAGAAGGTTGTTTAGATCTTCCAGGAGATCAAAGGAGAAAATGTCTTCTTAGTTTCCTTCCTTTCTCAAGACATTTTGAAAGAGAATTTCAAGTTCTTAGAAAAGTCTATCAATTCCTTTCCACGCTGCTGAATCATTTCCACTGGGGATGCATCAGAAACAAAACCAGTGACAGCTTAAACTACGTGGCTCTGCTTTCATGCAAGCAGCCTGCAACGTAAAAGGGAAGAGAGGAGGGAAAAATCCCTGGAGAAAGCCACATGGTCCAGCTGAAGTGGAAGGACATTTGCTCTGTTCTCAGCTCTGCCACAAATGTAAGAGGAGTGGGGTGGGGGAAGCCAGCCAGGAGCTATTTCTAAAAGGCACCAGGTGATCTTCCTTGGACAAACTCAGGAGATAGATCACCTCAAAAAAGTCTGGAGGTCCTAAGATGGTCCAATGATGTCACTTTTCACAGGTCATTCAGCTGTATGAAAGACCCTGTCAGAGAACATGCAGTAAAAAGACAGCCTGGGGAGCTTTTTCTCTCAAAAAAGCTTTACAAGTATTCACTGTTCTCTTTTTTATAGGTGAGAAAGATGGTGGAATGGCATTGATTTATGGGTACCTGTTCAGAGTCACTTTAAGGAGGTTTTAGATGCCCAGCACACACTATTGAAAAGCATCTCTCACAGAGTCACCAGTCAGACTAACAGTTCTTCACTAAATATAAAACCCAGGAATGTTTTTTCCTGTCCCTTTGGAACACTAGACCATTCTATTGAGAATTCTATGCTCTGTTTCCCCAAAAATGCCTTACTTGGAGTTGGTTGCGTGTCTTCATCAAGATGACCATCCAGAGTAAGCTGTGAAACAGAAACAAAAGCAAGAACATGAGAACTGCCCCTTATTCCATCTCACACAGGAGCTGGATCAGGTAGAGGAATATAAGAAACAGGACATGTGTAGAACTGGCCTTTCCTCAGTGAATCTCGCAGTCAGCAAAACAGGAGACTGAGCCAGAAGTTACAGATCTACTCACGATTTGCCCTCCGTGAGCAGATCCAGTTCCTTTGGCCTCATTTATACTAAGTTTGGCCTGTTCTCCCACAAAAGAGACAACTGGAAGTAACTCAAAATGATTCAGTTCTCCTGATTTGCTCAGGCTCATCAGATCTTGCCAACTAATGCCATAACTGTGTCCTACACTTAGAAATCTTGTGGCACAGGGAGATTCCATTTCTTACCTGGTTTTCTGTCTCTTTGCTATTTGATATCCCTGAAATGAGCCTGAGCCATGGACTGAAACCTGCCATTACTTAGGGAACTGAGCAAAGTAAGGAATTTTAGACCATCCCAGAAGAAAGTAAAAGATAAACATAGCACCTGACTCACCTCCTGGGAGTCTCTGGAGGAGGTATCATCCAGGTCAGAGGTCTGAAATAAAGCCGAGATAAATTAAGTCTTTCCTCAAAAGCAAGGAAGTGGTAGGAAGGGAATACACAGAGCTTCAGAAAACAGAGAAGTGTGGGCTTCCTCCCTCCTACACTCCTGTCTGACCACTTGAAGAAACTACACGAGATGTCACACTAAGTAAAAGCCCCTGTGTATCTTATTTAATTGAATTATAGAAGGGTTTGGGTTTGAAGAGATCTTAAAACCCATCCAGCCCCACTCCCTGCTGTGGGCAGGGACACCTCCGGTTGGATCTGGTTGCTCCAACCTGGCCTTGAACACCTCCAGGAATGGGGCAGCCACCACTGCTCTGGACAACCCATGCCAGGGCCTCCCCACCCTCACAGGGAAATATTTCTGCCTAAAATATCATCCTCTATTTCAGCTTAAAACCTCTTCCTATCCCTGCACTCCCTGATCAAGAGCCTCTCCCCAGCTTTCCGGTAACCCCTTTCAGTGCTGGAAGCTGCTCTGAAGTCTCCTCAGAGCCTTTTCTTCTCCAGGCTGAATAACCCAAGTTCTTTCATCAACCTGTCCTCAACATTGCACAAATTCAAACTGATTAGGGGCAAAGATCTTGGAACAGTGACTCTCTGGCCCCACACTCAGCTACCTCACCCCTCACACAGCTGACAGCACTGCAGCCATACCGAGGTAGGAAGCTCCAGTTGCAATCTTTTTAGCTTGGCTTCAGTAGCTAGTAACTGACTCTCCTTTTGGAAGAGCTGTAGTTGCATCTCATCACATCGCTCCCTCAGCTCTCGAATCTGCTTGCGGTAAGCGTCCCTCTCAACCAGGTTCTTGGAGTACTGCATATGGAACTGTTCTCGGGTCAGGAGTGCCTGGTGTGAGGGACAACATGTCCTGGTGTGTCACACAGCAGTGAATTCAGGATTACAGTATCTGCCCACTTCAAGCAGAGAAGCAGGGATTAGCAGCAGCTCCAAGAGGAACATTTCATCACCTGGTCTCTTTCTGAAGCCACTTCCTCCATTTGCTGCAAGACAGCTTCGATCCGTTTTTTATACATCTGGGTGTCCTTCCTCAAAGACGTGCACTGTAGTTCAAGCATTTCTTTTTCCTCTGCATCCTGTTGAGACAAGGTCAAAGACATCCTGCTTGTGGGAAGAGTCTGAACTGGACTCTCATGTCTGCTCTGAGCCACAGATTGCGACAGTCAGACCTAGACACAAGGCCAAAGTTCAGCCAGAATGTCCAGCTGCAGCAAGGGCAGCCTGAAGGTTGGTCAATATGGCTAGAAGGAGATGATGGATTTATATGTACCCGAGCCATCAATCATGATAAAAGCTCCCATCACCCTCCAGCCTGAGGCACAGATTGTTAATCATAGAACGGTTTGGGCTGGAAGGGACCCTAAAGGTCATCCAATTCCAACCCTGACACCCCATCACGGGCAGAGACAACTCCCACTGCATCTGGTTGCTCCAAGCACCAGCCAACCTGGCCTCGAACAACTACAGGGATTGAGCAGCCATCGCTGCTCTGAGCAACATGGGCTGGGGCCTCCCCACCCTCACATTTCTTCCTAAGATCTCAACTATATCTCCCCTCTTTCAGCTTAAAACCATTCCCCCTTGTCCTATCCCTGATCAAGAGTTGCTCCTCAGCTTTCCTGGAGCCCCTTTCAGTACTGGAAGCTGTTCTAAGGTGTCCCTGGAGCCTCTTCTATAAGCTGGACAACCCCAACTCTCTCAGCAATTAACTCTTAACCATCACTTCTAAATTAATCTAGAATCTTAGTGTGCCTTTTTCAAACTATAACATAGACACTAGAGGAGGAGCCGCAAGGGTTGCTGCTGAGCAGCTCCTCTGCTCCACAGGCAAAACGCTGCAGGTGCATCATCTGCCTGTCTTACCCACTGACCCTCAGCAGGAGTTTGCAGTGCATCACATACCTTCTCTCGGAGCACCTCTGCTCGCCGCAGCTCTTTGCGAAGGCTGTAAATGGTGTTCATCAGCTCCCGGCGTTCTTCTAGTATCTGGCTACAGTCATGCTCCAGAACCTGACTGGAGAAGCTCTTCTCCAAATTCTGTTCCCTGGCAACCTGCTGGACAAATGAAAAAGTGAGATAAAGAACCATCTAACCCCATATTCACTCCCTCCGCACAGTCCCTATTTGACTTGGGAGAACAAGAGCACAGCTGACCCACACAACCTTGAGTGCAGCCCCATCGCTGCCCTGGTTACTGCAAATAATCCCTTCTAAGGTGCCCATTTCCAACCGCCCTCACCAACCTGGAGAGTGTTCTCCAGCTCCTGATTCTTGGCCAACAGCAACTCCTTCTCTTGCTGGATCTCCCACATCACCTCATGGCTCGGGTGCTGCTCGATGGCATGTTTCAGTTTCATGGTGTGCTTACGCTCCAGTTTGCAGTCGTCCTCAGCCTTCATGAGGCTGTGCTTCAAGTGATCAATCTACAAGAAGGTTCAGAGCTCATAAGCAAGGAGGAGAAAACTCTGGCCTGCAAAAGCAGTTTTCTCTCCGTGTCCCAAACAAACGTGGGACAAATTCCTTCCCAGCTTTGTTTTCCTCAGGATGTTTGGTGCTCTGGGGACCAGAGTCCTGGTGTATAGCTCTTAGAATCATTAAGGTTGTAAAAGACCACCGTGCCTACTAAACCGTGTCCCCAGGTGCCATGTTTACATAGATTTGAACCCCTCCAGGGATGGTGGCTCCACCACAGCCCTGGGTAGCCTCTGTCATTCTTTCAGTAAAGAAATTGTTCCCAACATCCAATCTAAACCTCCCCTGGTGCAACCTGAGGCCACTTGTCTCGTTTTACTACTTGTGTTGTACTGCTCTTGTGACAGGGCCCAGTCTTGAACAAAGGGAAGGTGGTGAATTCTTCACAGCACAACTTGTAACACATGGGTTGAGGTAGGGGCCATCAAAAGATGCTAAGTACTTCATGCTGGACCACTCCAGACCATCCTGGACAAAGACAAGTCTGGTGCATGGCTCAGCCTTCCATGGATCGGCTAAGAAGGGGGAAGTCTGAGAAAAGGTTGACTGACCTCTAGGATGAGGTCCCGGTTCTTCATAAGGGCAGTATTCTTCTCCTCGCTCAGTTTGGCGTAGCTCATTGCCAGGCTGTAGTTCTCATCCTTGCACTTCCGCAGCTCCTTGCTCAGGCTGTCCCTCTCCTCCTTCATCTTCTGTGCCCGCTCTTGGTGCTTGCGGAGCAGGCTGTCCCTCACCCACATCTCTCGGATCGTGTCCTCTTTGCTGTGCAGCCACATGGTGAGCTCCTGGGCCTTGCGCCGCTCCTCCTGCACAGTGCTCTGCAGCTTCATGATCTCATTCATCAGGAGCTGGCTGAGGCCGGATTCCCCAGCGGTGTCTGTTTGGTGGGCAGGCATCAGCCAGTGCTGCCCTGTCTGCTCCCCGAGCAGCACAGGTTCCCACCTGCTTAGCTTGAGATCACCACATGCCACACACAACCATGCAAACCCTGAAGACACGTGTTATCTTATTATCCGCGCTGTTTTCCCCCAGCTCAGCACCAGACAGCAGGGTCATTCTTGCCAGAACCCAAAGCACACAGGGAACAAGCCAGGAAATACCTTCAACTCTGCTCACCAAAGCTCAAGGAATGCCCTCAACTCTGCTCACCAAAGCTCAAGGAACGCCCTCAACATTGCTCATCAAAGCTGGAGAGAGGCAAAAGCAGAGATGAATCCCTCCCCTTGATTTGCACAGCAACAACAAAGAGCAAGCTGGTTTTTTCAGAACACAGACATTACCTATAATCATAGAAAAAACCCTGCTGGGCTCCTTGCCAGTGATTTTCTTATACAGTTGTGGATAATAGAGCTCCAGGCTCTCCATAAACGCCTCAAAGCCCTTGTGTCCTGTTCGCTGAAGAATATCCAGAAGAGCACCTGAAATAACAGCAACAAGATATTCACTTCATTTAGTTTTCTCTTTACCTATTTCTAAAACTTAAAAACTGTTCTGCTTTCTCCAAACGCAGATGCAAGTCCCTGGAAACAATACTCCCCTCCAGGCCCAGAGCATCCATATAGCTGAAGGTTGTGCCTCACCCACCTGCCTTCCGCTTGCGCATGACCAGGCTGGGGTCGTTAAGAACTTGTTCCTCGTCATCGTGGCTGATCACTTTGCACTGGCGCAGGTAAGGTGTTATACGAGAAGGATCTATCACCGAGATCAGCTTCACCCGGAAGCTCTCCAGGTCGTTCCAACACGTCTCATCCTTATCTTCTTCAATCATGCTGCTGAGCGAGGAGTATTAGTGAGCAGTGTTGTCCTGTACTGAAAAAACAAATCCAAAAAAACCAAACAAGCAGACTCTAAGCCTCCTAGAATACCAGGAGTCCATCTCTCTCCAAGGTCATCTCAGACCTTCATTGTTCTCCTGCTCCAGCTCAAAGACTCCAAACACCTTCAGCACGTACGTTCTACTCTCAGCTAACTTTAATGAGCTGGACTGTCACAGAACTAGGTGTTACTTATCATAAAGAAAATGCTCTGCTCTGCCTGACACCAAACCAGCCCCAGCAGTTCACAAGAAATGTATTCCCCTGTGGGTAAACACCACATCCTTACCTCAGAGCTGTAAAATAAAATATATTCTCCTATTATAGAAGCTATTCTGTTACATGGACCAACCTGAGTCTGTGCAATCAAAAGCCTCCTTGTTTCTGCTCCTGGTCTAGCAATCTTGCCCGTCTCCTGTCTCTGAGAAAACTTGTTTTGGAAGCAGCCTCCCTTTTATATCAGGGCTAGAGCCAAGACCATTCCAGGAGCAAAACTGCTCTGAGAAATGAGAAAAAAAGGGGGAACTGCTCAGCTATACCCTACGACAGCAAAGGGAAGGAAAAAAAAGAAAAAAAAAAAAAAAGAGATTTAAAAAAACCCTAAAAAACAGGAAGCCAGAAATTGTGATGGGGGAGGAGGAAAAATGCCGGTCAAATGGCGAGTCAGCAGCATCACATACGCAGGGATTTTAGACTCATTCTGGTTTTGTTTTCCAATCTGAACCACTGAAACACCAGCTCGGCTCCAGAAAGTTTCTTTGTGCAGGGGTCAGAAAGACCAAAAGGAGTGAAGGTCAAAGGCGTAGGTCTGTCCATATGATTTTATGGGACAAAACAAGTCAGAGTCAGAAAAAAAGAGGCTCTTCAAGTGGCACTTCAGCAGTTAACATCTTTACCCAGGAAAGCAGGTGGCAGCAACAACTCTCTTGGTTTAGAGTTCAGCTGAAAAGGATGATTTCTATAACGATGTCTCTAATTTTGGATGTCCTTAAGCTTCACGCATAATTAGACAAGTCAGTATTTTGAGGGAAAGGGAGTCAAGTCTTGGCAAAGCAGGGAACATAACCCACGATTCCCAAATTACAGGCTGTGGCTCTAACAATAATTAAAGGAGCAGCACAGCAAGTAGTTAAGCATCAACATCATACCGTTGCCTGCCTTCGCACAGTCCTAGAGCTGTAGCTGCAACAAGAACTCACTAACAGTGTGTTTTAAAAAGGTCTCGAGAACATACACACTCCGATACCATGGCAGCATGACACATTTTCACATTAGCTTCCCACTCTCCTCTTTGTTCTGCTTTCTAAGTTTCTGGAGAGTTTCTCCATGTTATCATCAGGAGTGGGGCAGAGATGCTCAGAGATTCTATGAGCTTGTAGTTCTTGTTAAGCATTAAATTAGCTAGACGCTAAAAAAAGATAGAGTACTTCTATCAGCGATGCTCTCACTGAAGGCAATCAGCGTGTCTGCTAATTGACCAATCTAGCCTCGAGAGGTTTGGTTCTGTAGCACGAGATCAATTTAATCCTGAAAAACAATAAAGATAGATGCTGCTTTACAAAGTTTTTCCGCAAGCAGTGGAATTACAGGGGCATCTCTTGAGCAGTGTTCGCACAGGACAACAATCATTTAGAACACAGAACCCGTTCACTACCAGTGCCTCATGGTAACAGCACTATCCTGCTGGATTCTATCAGCTTTGACTCACAGCTCTCTGTTAAGACAGAAATTGCTGTTTTATGAATGATGAAACAAGCTTCTGTTAGCGATTTGCAGATGGCTGCATGGGGCAGGCTGTGGAAGAATCGAGAAAACGCAAGCCTAATTCACCCTGCAGTTTTAGCCACATGCCTATTCATTTTCCACACTGTCCCTGGTTTTCACGCAACTTGCAAACCTCATTTTTCTCATTAGCCATCACACTCACACACACATCATTACAAGTGCTGTTTACCAGAAGAAAAACACACAGAAGACATCGGTAATTTTTAAGTGAGAAAAATAAAACGTCTATATTTCAACAAATACTTAAGGCTCATTTTGATACAAAATTAATCTGCTGCTCATTCAGCAGCTCTCAGTCAGTCAGCTGTCAAGCAAAACCACTGTCACAGCACTAAAAAGAATATCCAATGAACAACGTAACTCTGAACATGGATAAACATTCACATAAATAGGGGCTAACACAAAAAGGAAATAAATAACCATTCTGGCTGGCTTCCCCACACCTCCAGGTATCCCACAGGGAGATGCTAATTTGGAAGAGAATAGAATTGGTCTGGGCCTGAAATACTTCACTCCAGGCTTTTTGTTTCATTATTTGCAGCTTGCCTAACAATGCCACTTTGTTAGGTGATGGGAAAACCAGTCCATCCGTTTCCCTCTCTTCCCCAGGTCCATTGGCTTGTTTGAAGCATCAAAAGTGAATAGTGCAAAGAGCACCTCCTAGTGTAGGGAGGCAGACGTCACCCCAGGTTCTCCTGTAACAAAAGCACACACGGCTCCTATCAGTCACAGCATTTTTATAGGGAAGCTGTCAGTTTGGAGCTTCTAAAACCAACTTTAAAGAATAAAACCCACGAGTCTCATCTGGCAACCATGCAAATCAAGCACCGTTCATGTTCACTTGGTCTCTTTCACCAAAGGCTTCAACACACAGCAAGACATCACATGTACCCTACAGAAGCTGCCTTGTTAAACATGTAGAGAAATGAAGCCATGCAGGGGGAAACCCCCACCAAAAAAGTCATTTAAAGATAAAGTGTTAAAGACAAATCTGAGTTGCTGCAAACCCGCTGGAACCTCCAGCAAGGATTCGCTTTGGTTTCTGCTGCAAGCGTTCAGCACTCACACACAAACCCTCTCTTCAGCAGTAGCTGCCAAGGCTTTCCTGTTCCACAAATTATGACCCTCTGTGATTAAACTGGTCTCATTCTAGCAGCCAAGCCTGGAGAGTGCTACCAAATAGGAATAATATCAGCAGGAAGTAGCGTGGACTAAATTGCTGCCAAATGTGTGAATTTCATGACTTTGTACACGATTTTACCAGGCAGAAATCAACTTCTCCCCCAAAAGTCAAAGTATCATCCTTAGTCAATGATTAATGGGTGACTGCAGAACTCTTTCCTAGGGGGAAAAAGTCAGGGGGTTTCAGCCCTCTGCTAGGGTCACAATTCACTGTTTAAGCTGCATCCCAGACAAACGCTTTTCAGGTTCTCTTCTCAGGCGAGAAAGAGAATATTGACAGAGCAGCTACTAACCTATTTTCTCTCATATCCTCCTCCTCTTCCTGAAGCGGGTACTTCTCCTGATTTGAGGAGCACTGGAATCAACCACATCAGAGCAGGAGTCCAAGACAGATTGTGCAGCCATCTCCTCAGCTTCCATGCCCTGCAACATAAGCAGAAAGACTATCAGCACCATGATAAAGAACCCCTTCGGCCTTCTTTTTATTTTAGGGAGTTCAGATTGCCAAACCCACCTTCCTTCAAAATTAACCATGGGACGACAACGTTCTATTTCCAATGTCACAGCAAGCACAAAACATCCCAAAGTTTTCAGAGTGAAACCCTCAGCAGACACTGGCATTTCTGCTCCAATTAAATACAGTAAGGTTTCTCCCTGTGCTCCAGTATTTATCTGGTGGTAACTTTCTGCTTTTAGTCGCCGGGACCTCTGTCTTACCTGATTTAGTAAAACAGCATCTTTGTCTCCAGTCTCATCACCAACTGTCCAATCTAACCCTGCCCCTGTTAATTCATTCCCACAACTTTCTTCCTCAGATGCTTCCTTCTCACTCTGCCACTCCTCTTCGTCGCTCTCTTCAAATTGCTTCCTGCTGGCTGACAGAGTTGTCGCCACTTTTGGAGGAGGCAGAGTTGCCAGTACAGCTGGAAGCGTAAAGGCTGCTAGGAATCTGGCTTTCAGTAGGAGGTAAGCAGGGTTATCACCGAGTTTCTGCTCCACCAGTTCTCTGATAGCATTCAAATCAACGCCCGTGCCCTCATCTCGACTGGCATCAGAAGGCAGCAGAGACGCCGCTCGCCCTTCCATAGCTGCTTTCTGCAGAAGTAGCTTCGAGAGGGTTTTTATATTGCACAGAAAAGGTGGCAGATAAGGTAGCCTGGCTTGCAGTGATGGTACCTGGACACCATGTTTCCCACTCAGCCACTCCTTCACCACCTCCTCATCCTCAAGGGAAATCAGGCTGAAGTCAAGCGGCTTCTTTTCTGCACTGGAAGTGGTTGGTTGGGGTGGATTGTCAGCAGGCTGCGTAATCGGTGGCTTGGAGGCAATAGGTCTATATTTCAACACTTGTGCAGCAAAGCAATCTGTGTTCCTTGGGACACTGTTATGAGGAACTGGATCTCCTAGATGGAACACAACTCCCTCTGTGGCAACGCTTGGATTTGAAGATGATCCGTTTGTTGTAATGGAATCGCGCCTCTTTCCCAAGCTGGAGAGATTCGACACACATTGGGAATCAGACCCTGGAGTGCTTGTGGGTCCCTGTCTCTGGGGCTGCAGCTCAGCACACAGGGCTGGTGCATCAGCTAGAAGAGCTGCCTGAGCTGCAGAGGAGTCAGAAGCCTTGGAGAAGCCATCTGGACACACAGGCACGGCAGAAGAAATGCTGGATGTGGTGCATCCAGGACTCGCCGAGGTCACTGGGAAAGGAATCGTGGAACAGACAGCTGTCTTTCCCACAGGAATTCCTCCTGCCAACTGGGTGCTTGCTGCTTTTGTCTCTGCACTGCTGGGGTGAGGTGTATTTGCTGCAGCCGATACCGGAGGCACAGCTAAGCCAGACGCGTTGCCACTGGAAGTCACAGCTGCCTGACACTGACTTCCCACAGCAGCAGCCGGCAGGCCTTGGGGAACACCCACCAGTGTCTGTACGGCAGTGGGGAGCAAAGCCTGCGGTGTTACAACCCATGTGAATGGCAATACGCTGTTGGCAATCAAAGGAGAACCAGTTTGTGGAGTTACAAGCGCAGGCAATAGGCTGACCGTCCTCTGTTGTGGCCCCTTACTATTCATCTCAC
The DNA here is from genome assembly GCA_033558105.1 of Coccyzus lansbergi. Lineage (NCBI taxonomy): Eukaryota > Metazoa > Chordata > Aves > Cuculiformes > Coccyzidae > Coccyzus > Coccyzus lansbergi. The sequence continues at coordinate 16,297 of JAUMJK010000501.1, read as the reverse complement.
AGGCAATCGGTGTGGAAAGAGACAATTTGTTGGTGCCAGGCTCGATGCCAACAGGCACTACTGTAATTTGTTGTGGCACAAAAGCTTGGTTTTGCAACACTACTGAAGCTGCGGTTCCAGCAAGGACCTGACCATTGCACTCTCCTGAATTTGAGGCGTTCTCTGCTGTAGCTGGATTCATGCCTGAAAAAACCCTTCCTTCAGGGCTACTTTCTGAAGCTTGCTCTTTTAGTTCCTTATTGGTCTGCAGTTCTGTCCCTTGTGAGGAACCTGGGCTTTGCCCGGTTTCTGGCACTGACGAGGAATGGTTTTGAAGTACAACAGCAGTAGCTGAACCTGCAAGAGAAGTGTGTGCTGGCAGTGGTGCTGGCGCACACTGCACTTGGCTACTTGTAGAACCAGCCGCTGCAGCTTTGCTCCCTGCTTTTGCAGAAGGAATGATTTGCTGTGGTGGAGGCTGGATTATGAGAGGCCCTGAAACCAGCATCTGTGGAGCAACAAGTACCGTGCTCTGCACAGCCTTCTTAGCCCGAGATTCTCTCAACCGTTTCTCTCTCAGTAATTCTGAGACAGTTTTAGGCTTTTGCCTTTGCCCTTGCGCTGGAAGAGCTCCCTGAGCAGCAGAAGCGACGCTCTTTGAGACAGCAGCAGAAGCCTCCCTTGCTTTTAAGGCAACAGGTCTCCTGATAGCATTCCTTGGTACACCCTTTTGGGAGTTCCTTTGAGTGCAAGATTGTGGGGAATTGCCTAGAGAGGAGCAGAAATGAAATAAAAATAAATTAAAAAGATTGAACAGCATTTTCACGAGCCATTTGTGAGCTATTTAAGCAAACACCCTGCAGAGGAAGCTGCAAAATTCCTGTTTGTGAGAGCTCCTACGACACTAGAGTCACTGTTATCAAGCTGCATCCTTCAGAACTCGGACGCAGCAAGCTGACCACTCATTCAGTAATAATATAATTTTCCCCAGATATCCAAGATGGGCTGTGAATGCAGCTTTACACCACACACCAGAATTGCACTGGTCAGCACGACACAGGCACTTTGCAGGATGAGAACAAGAAATGGGTTTTGGTTAGACCCAGCATGTTCTCTTCAGGCAGCACCTTGTTGAAGAAAAGAACAACAGGAATCATCTACAGACCTGGCAGTTCAGTGCCACTGGTCCCCCAGCCCTGCAGGATTTTCCACGTCCTTACCAAAGGGTAATACATTTAGTCATAAACTGAAAAATCCAAGCGCTAGCAAAAATGAGCATGATAATGTAGTTCTGTTCCAAAAGTTCTCCTTCGGTTAAACTGGTCATTAATGTAACGGTGATGAATTAAGTGAAAGTTCTTGGACATCATAAAAATAAACGTTCTGGTAGGTACCTGAAGAAGTCTCCGTATTTTGGGAAGCCTGCCAAAAAAATTATATTAAATTATACTTCTGCAATAGCTGAAGATCATTAAAACAGCACAGATGAGGATCAAACCCACATCTGCCAGCATCCTGTGCATTTTACTATGCTTCTCAATCAAACCAAACCAGTAACAGACACACATCAAGAGCACCACTGGCCACACGCAATGAAAAATCTCTACTTTAGTCAAGGTTCAGAGGGAAAAGCTTAGAAACAGAGCATGTACAATACCTGCTGAGGCCTTTTTGCATTCTCTGACTGCCGCAGACTCCTCTCACGAATAATCTTCATGCAGCCATTGGTATCGATCTGAAAGAGCTGCAAGTTGAGAATTGCATTAACATTCGATTGACAACAAAAATGTTCTGATAGAGCAAGTTGACAAGACAAGATGGGTGGGAGAGGCTCCACACACAAAGTTCTGGGGATGTTTTTACACTTAAAGAAAAAATCCTGACAGTATGAGATTTCGGTTGCAGGATTTATTTAAGTAGCATCACTCTCAAGCTATGAGGCCTGATCAATCCAGTAATTAGATCATTAGTTTGAAGAACAAAGATACATTGTTTATTTAAAAATCCAATACAGAAATACAGATTACTGTTGTCTGGAAGCAGATAAAGCTAGCAAGACAGGAAAACCTACCTGAATGAACAGCGTGAAGAGTGGGGTGCTCGTGAGACTGATCGACTTCACCTTCTCTTGAACAGAAAGAGCTAGGGAAAAAGTCCAACATCACAGTCAATCCAAAGGTGTCAGAAAGCAGCGAAATAAAAGCAGGAGAGTGCTACCCCTGACTAGTCACCACTACCTTTCGTTTGATGAAAAGCCATCTTCCCAGTTTGCAAGGTGCAAGGCAGTAGCACGTTGCCCACCCAAGGTGTCACTGCCATGAGCAGCTTTCTGTCGACATTCATTCTTCTCCAACGCTCTCTCTCTTGACGATAAGTTTTCTCCGTGGTTTTCTTCAGCCCTGGAAGCTTCTGGCCACCAGATGTACCCATGCCAGACATCTTTCTTAAAAAAGCGGCAGAAGATTGTAGTATCTTCGATTGTTGCGCGTGAACAAATACATAATTAAAGCTCCAGTTAGGAAAGTTCTACCATAATTAATCACAGAACAAACTATTCAGGGAGCAGTTATGAAAAAAAAGGTATTCCTCTTGGGACTACAGTGCAAGATGATTTGCAATTCCACCAAAAAGCATTTCCCTCTAACAGAGCCCAACAGTGCTCCCATCACAAGAGCAGACAAAGACAGAAGAGGCACTTACAAGTTTCCTCTGCAAGCATGTGTTATGCCTTAATATTCTTCTCACATCCTCCAGGGAAACCCACAGCACTTGCTTTCCACACCGGGAAGCCTTAAAACAAAAGCATACAATGAAAGATAAAAGGGAAAGTATCTCACCCTTCAGAACGCACCATTTCTGTAACTTACAAATTTGTTATCAGTGGGACTGACCCCGCAATTCCCAGTCACTTCTGATCTAAGTTCCACTCCCATCAAAACCAGACTGAGAACCCCAGGACTCACTTTGTTTATTACTTCTACTGGGTTCTTTACAGTGATGTCCGTTGAATGTGGACGAGCAATGCCCCTCAGGAGGGTGTTCACCTCTGACGATTTATCCTTGTCTCCATCACATGTTGCACTTGGAAATTCACTGCTATTGGGGATCACGTCAGCACTCACAGGAGAGAAAAGGGATTGAGTTTGGTATCTTCCTTTGCTTGACTCCTGTGTATTTGTCTGTGTTGGTATCCACAAATCAATGCTGGGAAACACACTCTCCTCCTTGCTTGTTGTCTCTTCCTCTGAACTGTCTGATAAGTCAAGTTCTTCATCTTCACTGCTGCTCTCTGAAGAGTTGGAACTCTCTTCCATGTCTTGGTGCTTTGTTGACCTAGATCTTTTCTTCTCATTCAAAAAAACCCACAGAGAACATTTAGCCAGTGTCCACCCCTGACTTGTAAATCTCCCAAATCATCAATTTAAAAAAGATGGACAGTTCTGCTTTACTTCTGCTGGGACTAACACATCCAGTACACTTGACAGTTGCCTTTGGACACAGGTTTTTGTTGGTTTAGGTATGCAAAGAAAAAGCTACGCATAGAAACAAGTCTGTGTGGAGAACTGGTGTGCATGGAAGTACAGACAAGTACAGTTGTCCCCCTCTCAACACATTTGGGTTTCCATGAACCCTTCTCCAGGACAAATGCTTTGCCAAGAGAAATAAGACTCTAACATCATCTTAAGTGGCCAGAATTTCTGGAGCGCCTGGTACCAAAACTGGCGACTTACGAGGTAAATACATGAAAACCTATGTTTTTCTGGCCTACAGGTGTTTTAAGGCAGTAGAGAAATTTTGGATAGTATAGAAATACACTGCAAACTAGCTGCAGATCTCCAGAACTAAAGCTGCTGTAACACATCAAAAAAATTAAGACCATGAACATCGAAGACAAGGTCTTGACTGTGTGAAATCAATGACAATTTTTGTATTGATTTCACAGGATTTCACTTTTAGTTTAGAGAATCTTGATTAAAGAGATGGGACTGTGACATGGCAGGATTTTGCACAATACCTTAGACCCAATCATGAGTTTCCACTTGCTTAGACACTGGGAGCCAGTCCGATGTGTCAATTCAGAAGCTATTTTACTCCAGTGACCTTAAGAGGATGCAGAGTAGATCACAACTATTAATGCAACAGGCTGAGTGATAGGCCCTTTCAGCGCAGATCATTGCACACATATTACACGTTTCCTTGTGTAAGAGACAGTAATGGATCCTAAAGCCTTAATACTTATTTGTGTTCTTCCATCAGATTCGCATGCCTATACATTCAGCTCGTTAGTAACTACAACGAATGAGCCAGTGACGAAAACCCTTAAAGAACCACACACTCCCTTACGGCAGAAGAAGAGCACTTAGAAGAAAGCCTAAACTACAGGCTGAAAAGCTTCTATTTGTTAAGGGAAGGTGTCTTAGAGAAAACGAGATCTCCTTCACAGGATCTCTTTCATCATAGCTCTGATGCTTTGCTAACACAGCTAAGGAACCTGTACTACACAATCCCACGTTTCCAGGGACTACAAAATATAAGGAAGGCTGCAATCATCAGCACAAAGCAGACCTTGCTCGTATTAGCCACAGGTCTTAAAATATAAAAGGAGAAAAGCCAAGCGATACATCAAGTGAGCCACAGAAACACTTACCCAGGCCATGCTTTTCAACCAGTTCAACCAGCTGCTCCTCTTCCTCTAAACTCCACTTGCCTTTCTTTACATCACAGTGCAAGGCTTTTAAGTACCTTCAAAATGAAAACATTAAAGGAACATTCAGTCCTGAGGGTACATTTCTGATCATCACCACATGCTCTGAGGCAGACCCAAAACAGCATTCCTGATCACATCTTTTCTTTTTTCTACAAGGTCCTATCCCTACTCCCTTAATACAGCACAGCTACTATTGCTTTGTTCTCAAAAATATCAGGCCGCACGAGTAAAAGTTACAAACAAGCAGCTGTAAAACAGGTCACTGAAATTAGGACACGCCGTACTCTGAGTCCTGAAGCCGGGTCCATAGCTGAAAACTGCCCAGCACCTCTTTATTGCTGTTCAGTTACAAGAAGTCACTGAAGAGACCATTTTCACAGACACACAGATGATATGTGGGTGAAAACCTTCCCACCTCACGCGCACTCATGTTTAATGACCTCTTTGCTTGATTTTGAACAACAGGTTTTCCAGTTTCTGTCAACCCACAAGAACTATACTGAGGAAGCTGCACTCCACAGGCAACAATGCCCTCTCATCTGTTAAATTCAGTTTCAACTTTCTGCCTTCTGTAACTACAGATGCAGAATTATGTGGAGGCAATGGCAGCAATTATATATATATAACCACTTTTTACAGAATCATCCATTTAGCATACCTACCGATCTCTACACTGAGCATCACTCCTCCCTGGCACCTCTGTCCGAATTTTATACCAGTCACGAGCTCCATATTTCTTAACTGCAGCCAACAGCATCTGCGTTAATCAGATAAAGCAAGAGTTGAAATTCTCATCAGTAATAATCCTAAGAGACCTGAGACAGAAGCAGCTGCATTTGTTTCCACTATATTTTATTTCTCTGCAGAGAAGAGCCCTCTTGACTTGTAAATTGCCTGTCTTGGTCCAAGACAGCTTAAAACAGCTTAAAATTCCCACTTTCTAGACTCTGCAATTCTAGGCATCAGAGAACAGAGCTTACAGCATCTTCCTCTGGTGTCCAGGGCCCTTTCTTCAAGCTGGGGTCCACGCTCTTTGTCCATCGGTAAATCAGCTGAGCAGAATCTCTTCCTTCCATGTAATAAGCAACTAGAAAAGCAAAGGTGGATTTTAAAGTCTGTTGCCAACCGTATTTCTTCCTTTGCATATATAGTCAACTGTAATTCTTTCCATACATACGTTGTAACTGCAATATAGTCAAATAGTGAATAGCAATAAGAAGTATTTAAATCTCATCTTAAATACCTAAACAACGTTTCACAACAAGAACAGAAAGAGCACAACATACATGACAGACATAAGACTGAGAGGATGAAAACAAAAGAATTACAGGTGAGTGGAAGGCACTTCCACTCGTAGGTCACTTACTTTTCTTGTATGGGATATGACTTCCTACTCTCATCTCTTGAACGAGCTCTAAAAGCATCTGATCCTCATCTTTGGTCCATTCTTTCCTCTTCAAATCTTTATTTAGATTGATTTGATACTTCTGCAAGCACTGGAAAGGAGTCCTGTTTGTCTTAATACAACAAAAACAGAGATAGGCAGATGACTGATTATTTATGAGAACAAAAAGCAAGAGGGAAAAGCTAAAGTACTAAGTTTTTTGGTACTGTACTTGAATGCTTTAATAAGCGTTAATCAGCAACACAATAACATTAATGTAGTTTTCTGAAAACTGACATCAGGCACAGTTAAATCAGAATTACTGACTCATCACCCCTCGTTTCTCAGCTCAAAGACCTTACCCCCAGCTCCTGAGCTATTGTCTGCCAGTCCAGATAACTGTGTTTAGCAGCTATCTTCTTTAGCCTCTCTATTTCCTCCTCAGTCCATTCCTTTTTGTTGATGCTTGGATGCTCCCAATTTTGCCAGAACTTCTTCAGTTCTTCTGAACTACGTTGTCCATCAAACTAAAAGAAACAGCAAAAACGCGTTTTGTCTTGTAGCTGGGACTGAAACACACGGGCAGACAGAAAAACTGATACAAGGAATATATTTTACATTCCAGGTATGTCTTATTGCTGCTCAGTCTTCCAGAATTAAATCATCCAGTTTAACTAGCTGGATCATATAAGTCATCCTCAAGAAATACGTGACAGGAGTAATGGACACAAAGCAGATCAGGTCAGGTCAGAAAAAACACAGATATCAGAGGTAACAGAACTGCTGATCTTCCAACTCACATGGATGTTCGAAATTTTCTCCCAGTCGTGCTCATCAAACCTGTTTCCTATCAAGTCACTTTCTGGAAGTTGGCTAAAGCAGAGGGCACAAAGAGAAAGAAAAAACTACATTAAATATTTGCTAAACAGTCAGTTTGTCTTCCTGATCTCACTTCATCTCACTCCTTCCACCCTTTACTGACCTCCACAAGAGCCAAACACTTACTGACTCAAAGCACTGGGCTCTGTGACACAAAAACTTTGCCCAAAACAATGTTTTACCTTGAAAAACAGTCCCCTACAAGATGATGTCGGTTTAGCAGGACTAACGCGATACCAAAATACATTGCTCCAGATATGACAAAGAACAAAAGCTCAGAACTACTGAGGCCTCTGCTTCCTTGTTGCTAAACCAAGAACTATTTAAACTTGCACCTCTGTATTGGGTGTAAACACTACATTTTTATATAAAGACCCAGAACACAATTCTTAGTAAGGAACTGTAGAGATGAGAGCTCTAAAGTGTTTGAACTGCACTTAATGTTTGCAATTCAACACAAATAAAGCTTTTTCCACATTTCATATCAAGAAGTACTTAAATAAGGAGGGAATTTTAGGAGGCAAACTCCAGGAACAGACTTTCATTTTCACCAAGAACATAAGAAGGAGGAGACTTCTCACTTAATTTGCTCTATTTCTTGCTCCACTTCTTTGATTTGCTTTTCCAAGACCTGCTTCTCCGTGTCAGTCTTGACTTTTTCCAGTTTCTGATTCCAATAACTCATCCTGTTCAAAGACAATTTTATCATTACTTAATGTGACTGGTTGGGAACGAGGTCAGTGGCAAAGATGGTTTCCCCATCAGCACCATCCTTCAAGTTTATTTCCACACTACACAAAACTGCTGTTCTTCCAGGTTTTCTCACATGGCACACTCATTGCCTTATTTTCGCCCCTTCAATTCTAATTACTGACCGGAACAGGTCTCAGGTTAATCATTTTGGTTTTTACAGAGAGAACTAATGGTCACTGCAACAGCAACAAAATTCTCTGTCTGGAGCTGATGCGATATCTCTTGCTGGACACACCGTTATGATTTGCTAAATATCATAATTTTGGCTGCAAGCCCTACAGACCATTTCAAGTTTTGCCACTGCGCCAGTGGGAAGAAACAGCTATAAAATGCCACAATACAAAACTAAACCTCTCGACCTGTGAGACACCCACAAAACAATCAACAAGCATTCCCAACCCAAGCCAAATGCAGAAATCTCGATTGCATCAGAATCTCCACATGTATCCTCTCCTTCCTTCATACAAACATTCCCATCAGGAGAAAGAAGACTTTTGCACGGTACTTACCTCATTAGCTTCGGCTGAAGCAGGCGCTGCAAGTGGTCACTTATTACTGATTTCTGCAATAACGTCTTCTCTCGGCTTTTCCCTAAACCAAAGAAGGAAATCGATAATTGAGACATTAGTGCAAAAACACTGCCAAGAAAAGGAAAGACCTCCTGCTTTCAATACCCTGTTAAAGTACTTGTGGAGTCAAGCATGAAATAACAGGAGTGTTGATGTTTACCTGCAAATGGAGGGGAACTAATCATGAATGAATACATTTGTTACTTACATTTAGTTGAAAGCAGTTGTTCGAAGGATTTTATGCCCTGAGCTGCTTTTTCCTTGGCGTCTTCATTGGGAGGGGGGCCCTAATGAGAATTAGAAGGGTTAGATACGTTGGAGGAGTCAGGTAAACAGAAAAACATGCCCTTTCTTCTTCAAACTCTGGCACGAGCTGCTACAGAAAAGGCTGGGAACTCAAACTTGTGCAGACTGTCACGTTCAAGCTGCTAAATTACTTCTATGAGCATCAGCTCACGGATACATCAGAAAACAAACACATTATATTAATCTGCGTGTGGTGACAGTTGACAGCTACAACAAAAAGTCAAGATCTCCTTTTGCTACCAATCCACTAAAAACACGTGAAAAAAAGGAGTAATGTTTGAAAACTCCATTTCAAAGACAATGAGATGTCGAGTATTTTAAACAATGTGGAATCGGGCCATGGAGACAAACAATCAAAGGTAACTTGAAAACAGGAATGTTCAAGTGCCCTACGGCTGCAATACAACTCTGAACACACTTTCATACATCACAGCCAGACAAGGGTTGAACAAACATTTCCAGAAGAGGATAAGTCAGCAACAACTGAGGAAAAAGAGGTTTCAAACCAAGGAGTGACATTCACAGCTGTAACACAGTTTTAACAGTTACAATTTAAACCTAGCATTGAAGGAGGTGTTGGTGTGTAACCTACTTATAGTTACTCACAATTCCTGTCGTTTTATCCTTGAAGTACGGCTTCATAAAATGACCCAAAAATATATTTGAGGGTAGATTTCTGCCATCTCCTGCCTTTGCTATTTTTGGACCACTGAGCTCGGACGTGATTTCTTTCTGCAATACATGAGTTAAACAGTATCAATGTTTTATTCAAATCCTTGAATTTCAGAGAGCAGTAGCTGAACCCACCACGAACATTCCAGGAATGGTTCAAACGGGCAACACCAGATTGTAAATCAGCCGATTTCACTGGCACCAGTGATAGACCAAGAATGTCCTGGAGACTTTAACTGAGCTTGATGGGCAGGGGAAGGTGGTAAACAGCAGCCCAGAATAGCAAAGCAATGACTATTTCACCCTGTTTTTTCTTACCTGCTGCTCTCTGTTTTGTGCAAGAAGCAGCTCCACTTCCTCAAGCTTTTCCTGGATAATCTCCTGGTACACAAGGTTCATCTGCAGACACGTTTCTGGGTCCTGTGGCAGACTTTCAACATCGTCGTCACTGCTGTCATCTTCTTTTTCAATTTCCTGAAGCAAATATGGTACTTAAGGAGAAAGGCGGAAGGAAGGGGTGAAAAGGAAAGAGGGGGCAAAAAGAAAGGGGGGGTAGGAATAACTAAACCCCCAGGTCTGTTATTAATCCTTCCTGAGCTATGGAGTCAAGCCAGCTGCCCAGATTTCCCCAGAACAGAGTGAAATTCCCCTTCCTCCTGCTCCCTTCAACAGACAGAAAGGTAAACTTAAAGAGAGAATGGTTACCATTTCACCATGAGAATCGGAGTCATCATCTTCACCATCGTCTGTTGGACAACAAAAACACAAAAACGCTGACTGCAGTGGGTTGAAAAGAGCAAACTTTTTTTTTTGTCCTGAGGGACATGGTTTAGTGTTTGATAGGAATGGTTGGACTTGATGATCCGATGGGTCCCTTCCAACCTGGTTGTTCTATGATTCTATGAAACTTCATAAAACAAAAACTTTTCAATTAGAGCATATACGACAAAGCTCCGGATAGCGTCTCAGACACAGCCATGAGAGGTTTTGGATACTGCCAATACTGTCAAGTAAAATCATGTAGTTGTACTCCACATGTGCATTCTTTTGTATTAAGAGTAGGACTCGAGTAGCTGCTGTTAACTCCAGCAACAATCCAGCCGCGTTTTGGTCCCACACACTGTGGCAAACGCAGGCTCCAGAATGCACAGACAGGTGAACCTTCCAACACAACAGAACAAGAGGCCCTTCCACACTCTTCAGTAAAATGTGGGTTTGCATTCATCGTGGCTGCAGAGTTGTGACACATTATGTAACCAAAACACATGGAAGAAGCAACTGGGAGAGCCAAGAGAGCCACAGCCACCCCAGCTATTGCCATCTCCTCTTCGCTTTGAAAAGTCAATTCTAAGAGGCACGAACATGCTGCAAACGGAGCAGCTCATGGAATCATGGAATTATTTGCTTGGAAGAGACCTTTGAGATCACTGAGCACCTCATCTACCCATCTTTTAAACACCACCAGGGATGGTGATGCCATCACCGCCCTGTGCCCGAAAACGCTTTCAGTGAATATTTTTTTTCTGATTTTAATCTGGCACAACTCAAAGGCGTTTGATAGAATCATAGAATAGTTTGGGTTGAGAAGGGACCTCAAAGCCCACCCAGTTCCAACCCCCTCCAGCCATGGGCAAGGACACCTCCCACTGGATCAGGGGCTCCAAGGCCCATCCAAGCCGTCCCCGTCCCCTCAGGCGAGACCCGCGGGCCTGACGGAGAGGGATGAGGGATTCAATGCGGCGGCAGCGCGAGGCGGCGCGTACCGGAGCTGAGGCTGCAGTCAGACACAGCCCCGCCGGCCCCCAGGCTCCGCTCCAGCTCCTCGATCTCCCGCCGGATCCGCTCCCGCTCCGCCTCCAGGTCGAAGGCCCCCGGGGAGCGCGGAGCCCCGTGAGGGCCCGGCCGGCGGGACATGGCGGGGGCTGCGCCGCGCAGGAAGGCCCCTCACCCGGCCGCGGGTCCGGACCCGCTTGTAGCCCCGCCCACTGCTCCGACAGCCAATCAGAGATCAAACCCTGGTTATGGCCCCGCCCACTGGCACTGTGGCCAATCAGAGCCCAGCTCTCGCTCACAGCCCAGCCCCACACATAGCCCCGCCTCCTCGCCCTGCAGCCAATCAGAGCCCTACTCCATCCACATCCGAGCCCATTCATAAATCCGCCTCCTTGCGCACAGCGAATAAGAGCCCAACCTTTCTCACGTGACACTGCGCAGCGCTCCCGGGTCCCTGCTCCCACCTCCGCCGCGAACCCCGTTCCCCATTGCCATGGAGAGCCCGCACAGCCCCTTCGCATTCTGCGGGAAGGGAGCCCCGCAAAACCAGGGCTGCTCTGCGGGGTCCCCGGAACATTCAGGTGTGTGGGGGAGCAGGGAGGCCAGTCCCAGCCTGCGGGAAAAAGACGAACGCTTGTCCTCTAGGATTTGGCGAGCCAGGGGCTGCACGGCGGGCAGGGATGGAGAAGGCAGCTCTGCAGCAGTTGCAGCTTCGCACAAAAGGCTGAACACCAGAAAATGAGTTTTAAGCAAGGATTTCTGTACAAAAGTAAAAGTTCTCCCTTCAAGTCCATTCCACAGTCCTATTGTCCGTCTTCTGACACTTCAGAGATCCTGTCTATCGACTTCAGGAGATCTGCGACGAGCTGAAGTGACTCTGCCCCGGAAACCAGCTGCCTGGAATGTGGGAGAGACAGAAATACGCTGAAGTCTCTTCTGACCCAAACCAGTCCCTCGTTCTCGTTATTTTTATTACCTAAACTTGGAGGAAAACACATGGCAGGTGAGTATGAAGATGGACCGTCTGATCTGGCATAGGGAATACCAGCATCTGGGATAGGATTTAGTGCTCTCAGAGCCACTCACTTGATGGAGGAGCGGGAGGCTGTCAGGACGGTGAGGAGGTTCTGCAGGGCAAGGTCTGCATTTCGTTTCACCACAGCCAAACTCGCCAACTGCCCCGACCTCAGCGCTTCGTTCTCTGTCTTGTAATTGTTTAGCTGCACCTAAGGAGGAGGCAAACAAAAGAGGACAACTCAAAGCTCCAGCAGATACTTTACAACCAGAGCAACAAATAAAGATGCTCCTACAACAATGTCTGAGGTACAGCAACTAATGAATGGATCCCGTAACAGATTGCGTAGAGAGGAGGTCTTACCAGCTCTAGAGATCAGCCTCCAACAGATAATTTAAATGACTTTATGACAACTGAAAATGTAAGCAGCACTTTCACAACAGACTGACGAGCCAGCCACCCTCAAGTCTCCTTGTTTCAGAGAGCTAACCCAGTGTGAGTGGAGTATTCCAGCTTGGATGTTGGGAAGAGAAGCTGCTACCAGACTCCAGTGCTATCACCTAATGCTAAGCAGGCTCCGTGGAGCTGCTTGTAGCATCTCTCCCTTCTCTGCCAGAGAGAGCAGAGCTGAACACGCTTGTCCAGCTGTGTTATGGCATTCACGAGTACCAAATCCCCAACAGTACTGGAACACCAGAGGAAACTTCATCAGAGCTGTAAGGGAGGTGCTGCACAGCTCAGCAGTGCAGTTTCACAGACACTGCAGAACTGTGGTGTTCTGGTCTAGAACATTCCCTACAGTATTCACTATGAAAATTTTCAATATCCTTTTAAGGAGCGAAATTACAGAATCACAGAATCACAGAACAACCAGGTTGGAAGGGACCCATCGGATCTTCTAGTCCAACCATTCCTATCTAACACTAAACCAAGTCCCTCAATACGTCATCCACCCGTGTCTTAAACACCTCCAGGGAAGGTGACTCAACCACCTCCCTGGGCAGCCTATTCCAATGCCCAATGACCCTCTGCGTGAAAAACCTCCTCCTAATCTCCAGCCTAAATCTACCAAGATTTTAATTACAAGATGGTTTCAGCCCCAGCACGTTCAGCAAGGCTTCGTACCTGAAGCAGCGCGTTTTCCTGTTTCAGCTTTGTAGCGCTGTTCTCTGCTTTAACAGCCCGTTTCTGAAACGGAATAAAGATTATTTATACCACGGCAGCGCTTAAGACACAGCTGGAGGTGTGAGCTACACAGGAGTGCATGGTTCCAGCATGCAATCTGAAGTGACAGGGTTTGTGTTACACCCCATCTTGTCCCTGGTGCTTCAGGGGATGAGGACAATGCCCCCAGTCATCTCTGACCAGCTCTCCCTTCCCTGTTTTTTCCTTTCAAGTATCTTCACGCACAGTCCATCACCTCCAGCTGTTTGTTTTCTTTTTGTGGACAAGGGGAAAAGGCACACAGTATAAATAAGGAAGCTGGAAGGTGCTAATGAATCCGAAATGGTACTTCTGCAATGACCTCTCTTACTCTGGGCAATGAGAGAAGCTCTAGACTGGGACATGGTCTTCTTTCAAGGCAAAAGCATGAACAAATGTCAGAGCTGCTCAGTGTTCAGGTAGGCAAAGCAATCACTTCAGCTTCCCTCACTCTTCTGAAAGGAGGAGGAAAAGGAATGCAATCACACCACTTCCACACAAGCCTCTGATGCTACGGCAAAGGGCAGCACTCACAGTCATCAGCTGGAGATTTTGCTCCACATGCTGCACCATCGCTTCCAAGTCCTGCGCTTCTTTTTCTTCTTTAATTTTGTTCTCCTCCAGCTTTTTTTCAAGCTTCCTCAGCCTTCAAAACCAAGAGACAACATACAGTAAGCACTTGTAATGTTCAATTCTAGGGACGATCAAGAAACTCATTCTTTCATTTCACAAGAAAAACTAAGCCTTTGCACAAAACTACATTTCTAGATTGTGGCTCAGGGGATTTCTTAGTTCAACATCCAGCTGTATTAACTGGAATCGTGCAGGTGGCTGCAGAAAGGCCACAGAGAAAACACAATCAGCCTAGATAAGGGGGATTCTGAAGCAAACAGAAACCCTGTTGCCATGGAAGTACCAGCTGCTGCGCTGCCAGATGGGAACTGAAGATTGGTCACTAGGTTGTTTAAACTCAGGAAATTCAACTCTCCCAATATCAAGCTGCTCACCAGCAAAAATAAATAGGTTTTTATTGCTTCAAAGCAAAGATTAAGACTCAGTATCTTGTGATTCTGAAGGTTTATGAATTGCATCCTCTCCTTCTTTACACTAACCACCAAAACTATATGGCTGGACTCGATGATCCAATGGGTCTCTCCCAACCTGGTTGTTCTATGATTCTATGATTCTATATGAAGCATAAGCCACACAAACACAGTCATCAGACATCAGCTTGCTACTTACTTTCCAGGCCTTTTTCAGTAAGAAAACCAGGTTTGTTAAAGCTTTTTAACAAATAGTATAGATTTCAACTACATTTCTCTTCTTTACAGATGTTGATTGTTTCACGTGAGCACCTCTTCTAAGACAACTCCTTGCTTATGTGGTTACTTTCACCCACACTCTGGCTTACGCACTTGTCTGCTTGAGTTTCAGAGAAAATCTGAAGCTTATTGATCTTGCTTCTCAAACTGGCATTCTCTTCTTTTAGCTAAAAATAGTAATAATAAAAAAAAAAAATTATTAGAAAGGAAGGCACAGTTTCACCAGACTCCTACGACCAGGTTGCTCCAAGCGCCATCCAACCTGGCCTTGAACACCTCCAGGGATGAGGCAGCCACAGCTCCTCTGGGTAGCCTGGGCCATGGCTCCACAACTCTCATTGTGAAGAATTTCTTCCTGATGTTTAATCTAAATTTTCCCTCTTCCAATCTAAAGCCATTTCCCCCTTGTCCTATCTCTCCAAGCCCTTGTAAAAAGTCCCTCCCCAGCTTCCTTGCAGGCGACTAGGAGGCTCCTCTAAGGTTTCCTCAGAGCCTTCTCTTCTCCAGGCTAAAATCCCCCAACTCTCTCAGCCTGTCCTCATGGCAGAGCTGCTCCACAGAATCACAGAACAACCAGGTTGGAAGAGACCCATCGGATCATCAAGTCCAACCACTCCTATCAAACACTAAACCATGTCCCTCAGGACCTCATCCACCCGTCCCTTAAACACCTCCAGGGAAGGGGAATCAACCACCTCCCTGGGCAGCCTATTCCAATGCCCAATGACCCTCTGTGTGGAAAAACTTCCTCCTAATCTCCAGCCTAAATCTCCCCTGGTGGAGCCTGAGGCCATTCTCTCTTGTCCTGTCCCCTGTTCCTTGGGAGAAGAGCCCAGCTCTCTCCTCTCTACAACCTCCTTTCAGGTACTTGTAGAGAGTAATGAGGTCTCCTCTCAGCCTCCTCTTCTCCAGGCTAAACCCCCCCAGCTCTCTCAGCCGCTCCTCACAAGGCCTGTTCTCCAGCCCCTTCACCAGCTTCGTGGCTCTGTTCTTCGAATCATGTCCTCTGGACGCGTGTGAACAGTTCCCTATCTTTCTACGTTGTGGATCAGCACCGGCCACAGGCCCCTGAAGCCAGGCTCACCTCCTCGTAGCTCGGCTGCCGCGGGGCGGGGAGGCCCGGGGGCGCCGCGAGGGAAGCGGTGGGACCCAGGTGGGCCTGCTCCACGACCAAGGGCTGATAGCTCCCGCTCCAGTCCTCTTCCTCCTCATCCTCATCCTCCGCCTCTCCTGGCGGCACCGGGAACTGGACGGGGCCGAGGGCCGGGCCGGGCCGCGACGCCTGTGAAGGGGAGAGAGAGAGGGGTGATCTGAGGCGAGGCCAAGCTGGGCCGCGACGCCTGGGAGGGAGACAGATAGAGGAGGGCGATCTGAGACGGAGACAGGGCAAGGCGGGGACAGGCTGAGCTGAGCTGAGCTGAGCTGCCCGCCGGGCCCTACCTGGCGGGTCCCGCCCGCCTCCTCGCCGCTGCGGCTGCGGACGAACTCGTGAAAGGAGAAGGGGTTGCGCTCGGCCGGACCCGCCGGCAGCGCCGCCCCCTCCCCGGCCGCCATGACGCCACCAGCCCCGTCAGGGGCGGGACTTCCGGTTGGTCACGTGCTCCTACTACGACCCCCTAAACATCAACGGACCAATCAGCGAGGATTCGCTGCGGCCTCGCCCAATCGCAACCTCTTCTCCTGCCTCTTTTGCGCCGCGATCATGTGACCCTCTGCGCTCACGTGATTTCCCTG